>JBBMOL010000021.1:0-646378 GCA_037954665.1 Laguncularia racemosa | reverse complement strand
AAATGCAAGAGTGTTCCTCTTGTCCATTTCTTCCATTAGCAGGTGTCATTTCTTGATTCAAGTAATCTCTCCCCAATAGAATCACCAAATAATGTATGGAAGGTTTGGTATTGATGATCGATCACATGTGATGTGCATATAGGTCGATCTTAAAGATTACTTGATCTAATGACACTTTTATAGATGTAATAGAAAGAGGCATAAGGGGAGGAACAAGCAAACTTGATATCTTGTATGCATGTATGTGGTAGAATATTTGATTTTTGTGTTCTTGATAGGTTCTTCCTTAAAAGGTGATTTGATCTTTTATGAAGGTATTGAAGCAGAGCTTTTGCATTTATTTCATATCTTGCAGAGTATTAAAATGTATTGAAAATGAGAGAATTAGCTCCCTATTTATAGATTTTAGAGGCTAATTTCGACCATCGGATCACTGAGATATATGGATGAGATCTACTATTATTAGGGACCATTAGATCATTTTTGATGATTTAATAGCTGATATCCATCCCCGCTTTTCTTATATGGACCTTAGGTTTAGGCTTGAGCTTGGCATGTGCTTGGATAAGCTTAATGCCTTTTAAAAGAAGAAGATAGTCCACTTTATTACAAAATAGGCCCATGTCCTTTATAGGCTTATTCATTTCTTTTGAAGGCCTATTAATGCTAAATAAAGCCTAAAATGAACTCATAACTACCTTTTCTAAGCCTACTTTTTATGTGCAAGACAATTGAGTCAGGTCAAAAACGAGAAGATTGGTCAAATAATCCTTGTTTCTAACTTACCAAACCAAATCTTCCTAATACATCCCTCATTAGGTCTAATTTCTTACGCTCTATCACTTGCCTATTAAATTGATCAATGGCATTAAATTGAGCCAAAAGCCGAATTATTAAAATGGCCCTCTACAAAATGCCTTCTATTAGACAATTTTTTTTTTAAATTTATAATTCCAATAGTACAATCATTTGAAAAAGGAAAATGCATTAAATGCCCAGGGGCTTTTGTTAAATGCTAAAAGAAGAAATCCATACATCTTTCCATACACTTCCTTTGAAAAATACAATTTGCATTGGAAAAATTAAATAGAGAGAGAGAAAGAGAATTACAAAAATATGATATGTGTTTTAGTATTTTTGCAAATGGGTAACATGGTTTTAGTTTTTTTTTGCAAATATACAATTTATGTGTTTTTACTTTGTTTTAATGATAGGGGACATGTGGTAATTTCTTATTGGTTTGTAATATTATTAAATGGAGTTAATTAGATAATATAAATGAAAATTGTTGAAAATATAGAAAATAAAAAAAAGAAAAGGAGTAAAGAAGGAAACATTATCGGTTAGTTCTTTTTCTTTCTCTTCTTTCTCATCATCTGTATGTCTGTGCTCATATCTCTCTTGCATCAACAAATTCCTCATTTTAATTAATAGTTTAGCAATCAAGAAATATGGCATATAAATTATAAAAGATATGAACGTTGAATATAATGTTCAAGCTAAAGGATATAATGAATCACTCTTAAAAACATTACCTATTACAAGCCCTTAGAACCACAATACAAATTGAAGAATCCCCAAATTATCTAGTTTTAAGAAAGCCAATAGCACCATTTCATGAGAAAGTAGTTTAATTCTAGCAACCATCAAGCAATGACAGACATCTAATCTAGATAGAAAACCAAAAGATAACTCCACAAGCTAAAAGCAATAGTTTTATAAGGCAAGTGATATTTATTAAAAAGTAGTAAATCTCTACTTTACTTTTTCTAAGCAAATCAATTTCTTGCATAAGAGAATTATAGATTTGCATATTTCTTTTCACAGTACAAAAAAAAAAAAAAAAGGGTTCACCCTTAAGCGGCAAGGGGTGGCTGACAAGGAGCCTAGAGAATTCATTGGCTTTTCCTTCTTAATTTTTTGTCATTTATCTTCTTATAATTTTTTTGTAATTTTTAATTATTTGTTTATATTATTTAATTAAATTTATTTAATAACATTATTATATTAAATTAATTATTACTACACCAATTATACAATGATTGGTGTAGTAATAATTAAAAACACATAATAAATAAAAACAAGTCAGTTGTTTATCAAAAACTAAAACACATTATGCAAAAAAGTTAAAACATGAGTTATGATTTAACAATTTTTCTAAAAGAAAAAAATCTTTTTTAAGCTTATTAACTAATTTCTAGAAGCACTTATTAAAGAGATCTTTAAAATTTTTGATAATAATCTAAAAATTAAAATAAACAGTAGATTAGGACCTACTATTTTACGTTTCCTTCTTTCTTTCTTTCTTTTTTTTTATTTTTTGCTCCCAATGACCCACATCACTTGGGCCTTTCTAATATTCTCCCCCATAGTTTCAATTCCATTGATCCAATGGAACGATTTTTTTATGTGAGATTAATTATATTATAATGGTGATTAAAGAAAGAAAGATAGATAGCACATGATCCCTAGTTCTTTGAAATCCTATAACCAATACAAAAGAAAATTCATAACCCTAAAATCAAGAGCTATGAGCTCAAATTTTCATCATCACTCCTATAATATAAGCATGCTATAATTAATAACGTTAGGAATTTGGATTCCATTAAAGAAAAAAAAAATAACGTATATGTAGCAAATATAAGATTTCAAAAATAAGGGGTAAAATTATATATACATTTCCTTATATTTGTTCTATATACAATTAAATCTGTTATTTTTTAAATTTAATGCTTGGACCTCAAAATCTTTTTAAAAAGTGATTTTAAGCCACATTTTACCTTTTTTTTTACCCTTAGATAAAATAATTGAAAAAACGTTAAAGATGCTTTTTTTCTTTTTTCTTTTTTGAAAAAAATCTAATATCTAAACACTCAATTTTAAAGATAACAAGCTAAAAGCATATATAGAGAATATAATTGGAAGCTTAGCAATTGAAAGGAAAAATAAAAAAATAAAAAGAAGACAATATCACAGACATTCAACTTGTGGATCCCTTTTTTTGTTAGTGTCAACACCTTATGGGAAAGAATCAGAATCAGGCAGGAGGTGGATAATCCTCTACAATATGCTTTTACTCCTACTTTGACAACACAGAGAAGTGGAAGGGGAATAGTGAATATGGTGAAGATTCCTCATTCTTTTATATTTTCCACAAAAACACCCCTCCCTAACGTTGGAGAGATACTCCTCTGTCCCCATTGATGTCATTATACACATTCCAATTGAGAAAAAAAAAAAAAAACTTCCCTTACCCCACTTGATGTACTCCTCCATTCGTAGTCCAATTACATAGTATCATATATGGTCACACTTCATACTTCTAATTATTCATGAATGTATGCGATTAGTGGAAAGAAAAACAATGGACAATACAAATGGAGGCACTAAATGGGGCACCAAAGGAAGTGCCTTACTTGCTTTGTATACCAAAACAAAATGCAACACAACAACTGCAACCTCGCATCTTCAAGCTGACAGCATAGTGGCATGGGCCTTCCAAGGTTTGAATATAAAGGAAATGGAATATAAAATGCACAAAAGTAGTGGTTTTCCCTCTCTTTCAGCAGAATCCCACTGCAACTTGCAAATGGAATGCCATGAAGAAGAACAAAATTCATGAATGACCTTTCAAACAGAAGCAGAGGGATGCTGATAGCATTGCACAACAAGAACGCATATAAGAAGGGTTCTCCACATGGTACGTGTACAAATTGTGCATAAAATAAAAAATCAATACCATTCTACTGACTATGGTACCGTGTATTACAACACACTCATTAGCTAATTATGTGTCATCAGCTAGTATGGCCACCAATCAACCCCACCTCGCTTCTTTACAAGGATCTGATTGTACTCGGGCCTTGCTGTCTGCAAATCAAATTATAATTATCATTGGAGGTGCTCCAGCTGGAATTGCAAATGTGAGATTGGATAATGAAAGATGCATGCGAAAAGTAGACTTGGAAAATGGACAGTGTCAAAGGAGAAAATATTGAGTCATCATATTCATGTCTAAGAAAGTTCAACTCCAAGCACTCATCACTACTGCGGTCCACAAAGTCCAGTAATTGGCAGTAGTCAACGTTCACATCATATGCAAAGTTGTCAAAGAATCAGAATACTACTAATGATCATTAAGGGTAACAAAAGGACTTTACTGCCCAATTTGGTCAGGGGTTATAAGATCCTTGAGTTGCATCTAGTTAGAAAAAACAATGTATGGCCAAGTAAAAAAATAATAATATGTACTCTGTCCCATCTTTATATGTTTGTTACAAAATAACTCTATTAGGAACTGGAAAAAGAAAATTCATGATGTGAGACTGCACAAAAGAAGGTAGACATCTAACATGGATGAAAAGGCAAAAGTATGTTAAAACTCCTCTATATTTGTTCTAAAAGTCTTCTATATTTTAATCGAGTCATTTCAGTCCTCTAAATTTAAACCAAAATTCAATTAAGTCCTTTATATTTTAAGTGAATCATTCAAATGTTCATGTCTGTGTTATGGAACCAACTAAGTCCCTCTTCTAGTATTTCCTACATGCATGGCTATATAGAGGACTTACATGGTTTAATAACCTAAACATAGAGAAGAGGGGGTGTGGCCTTCGGTAAATAAACATAGAGGACTTACACAGTGAATAATCTAAACATAAAGGATTTAAATAATGCAATTAAAATATAAAGAACATAATAAAATTTGGTACAAGCATAGAGGATCCAAATAAGCAATTGATTGAATTTTGGCACAAATTTAGAGAATTTTGAATGTATGTATCCTCAAATGAAAAGATAACATATATATATATATATATATATATATTTACATATTGACATAATTAGAGAAACGAGACTTACAAGATCTTTGAAGATGAGAAAGGCAATAAAGAAGAAGAGGAAGAATAATATCTCAAATTCTGCATTCTTCACAAATCTAAAGATTGAGTTCACCATTCGGGTCAGGAATGACTCCCTAACTCTTCGCCCTGCCATCTGATTTCTTATCTTGGATCTGATGCAAAAGACAGACATCTTTTATGATATAATTAAATATATATATATATATATATATAATTGCATATATATTAAAATAATAATAATAATAATAAAGGAAGTCAAATATCCAAACTCCACAGGTTATCAAAGTTCTTCAAAGTTCTTACCCAAAGAAAATTCTTCAAAGTATCCTAATTTAGCAACTCTAAACCCCAAAAAAATTGACCAAGGAGGGGATCTCCTTGATAAATATTATGACCAAAAGTTTCCAGCAAGAAAGAAGCTGAAACAGCTGGGCACATTAAACCCACCATGTACTAGCTACACTCAAGCGAAATTTCACAGAAATCTCACTCCTCTATATTGTGGAAGGAGATGATATACATTCTCCTTACCATTTTTGGACATTCAACATCAATTAGCCAAGAAAAGCTCCCTCCTTTTACTTTTTTCCTCATGCAAGTATAATTACATTACAGTAACATGACACTTGTGGCCACTGAATAGGTAAGAGTTATCTTCAACTATTACCTTACATTTGAACACAGAGGGAACCTGGCATATGGTACAAGTAAACCCTCGCTTAACCCCTGGAAAAAATTGTAATACCATATACCAAAGACAATGACATGATACAAAGTAGATACAACTACCAAATGAGATTCTATTACCTTTCCAACACAATCACTAGAAGGTAAGTCAATCCATGGGACCATCAGCTTAGGAAAACAGCACAACACTTAGATCTGCAGTATGAATTATATATCAGCAGAACCACATTGACTATTTCTACAGTCACCATGGAAATGGTTGAATCAAAGGAAGTTGCATTTGATTCAAACATAAGGAACTCTACATCAATGGATTCATAAATGTATCCAGCTGCAGCTTTACTCATGAATGAGCATCCAAGGTGCTAACTAAGGGATTGATCATTGAAGAAGATGATTCCCCACTTCATTGGCCTGACTTCGTCTGCCTTTATTCATGAGATAGAAGACAACATATTGCTTGATCTAAGTGCCTTTCCAAGTTTCTAGAACAATGATCTCCCAGACTAATTTAATTTCAGAAAAATAGAATCTGTGTTCTTGATTAAGTTTCCTAAAAATGATGGCTAAGAAGGGTCACTAAGGAAGAGAAAAGAGGTAAGACATGCTAATCCCTGGCCTACCACGACTATTGGACTTCCAAATCTGCTTTGAGAAGCAGATTCAGAAACCCTGCTTGCCTTCTAACTCAAATTGTTATGATAACACCATGGTATCTCCTGATAAAATATAGATCTGGATGAAGAGAATGCTCAATAAATCCAAGAGTAATTATGTGAAGTTCTATAATTCAAGCCTATGGCTAAAAAATGTCTTTACTCTGGTATATGGGAATATGAAACAAGAAAGTTAATGAAAGTTATTCGACTATAAAGTTAAGAGAGCATGCTATCAGATATTTACATTTTCCCCTGTTCTTGGAGAATTTCTGACAAAAAAAAAATAGTGGGGGTAGGGGCCATTACATATGGAGGCCACAACTGGTCAGCAATCTGAAATGTACAGATTAGTCGAGCATCCCTTTGGAAGAAAAACATAATAGGCCAACATCATTGTTGGGTTCTCTTTAAGAAATCGGTAATCACAATGGCTGAATCAATTGTTCCTCAATGCCTTTGAAATGATCAAAATGTTAACCTATATGAATCCCAAATCTGGCTTTGAAGTAAGGTTAATTAAAGTAAATATAATTCAAGCATTTGATTTTTAATCACCCATATATAAAACATCACACTATTTTAGCAACTCAGAGAGATAACAGCAACCCCATCAACCAATAAACATCCTTCAAAGCTCTTGGTTGAAAGCCCCCTCCAACAAGCAAAGCCAAAGATACAGTAGGTTCAAAGGAAGAAACAGGACAGCTCCAGAGCTTCAATCAGATCCTTGAATCACAAATCAGTACAATGTTCATACAAAATGCCAAAGACAACAATTTCCTTTCTCACTTCAAGGAGGCAGCCTAGATTAAGGCTGAAAAAAATTGCAATAGGTTCTATTCTTGCCAAGACTCCTCTGGGGATCAGCTATCATGCATATGAGAAGTTTGCTTGGTACATCACGGGTGATGGTGGCCCCAAGGTTTTGCTAGAAAGTTAACAAGCTGCAAATATTTACTCTGAGGAAGAAGGGTGGGGGGGTGGTGGTTTGTGTAAGGGGGGAAGAACTTAAATCTTTTTAAAATTATTAGGTAAACATATATATTCGAAAACCGAAAATTTTATAGGAAATACTTTGGGAAAATTTCCAAAGTTTGGGAGGGCAGTGATTGGACCACCTCTGTGTCCACCCAGGCTCATGGTTTTTTCCATTCGATGCTGTGCTACTCCAGGAAAAGAATTCTTTAAGAATCAGGGCATTCATGGTAACTACCTGGGCTATCCTAGAATATAGCACTGTATACCAGTATAAGTCTCAATGAGTCCAGAAAATCACACTTCAAAGCCAAATAGCATCTAGTTTGCAAGTCTAGCTCTGGCTATTCTAAACTTTTACCGGGTCAGGGTAGTCTTATGATCTGTATTGAGTTTTATTTTTAAAGGAAAGCACACAGAATCAGCATTTTAGCAGAACAAAGTTTGCTGAACTTTAAAGTGTCAAATATTGCATTAATCTTAAAAGATCACAGATACTAGAGACTTTGAGCCTAAGGAGGCAGCCACCAGCTGACAGTGGTGGTTAAGCCATTGCAGAAAGTATCCACGGAAAATATGAAAACAATTTCTTCCAATCTCTACTAGCATTTTTCGTAGTTATTAACCATCTCTACTAGTGATGGTCGACGGCTGCTATCAACTTACACCCACCACTTAGCACTAAAAACTACTAGCATTTGCAACATTTAAGTGTACCGCGATAATATTTGATAACTGCATAGCTTTAGTTGAATTTTGCAACAAAAATAGAAATAATTTCACAGATATTTATTTATAGGGGCAAAATGAAATTTTAGTAAACATAGAAATACAGCTTTATAGGCTTTATTTATTTATTTATTTAATTTTTATAAATTTTGCCTGTAAAGATAGAAGATTTCAAGCAAGTTCTTTGGTTCTTATACAACATAATGATGCATCAAACTAACTCCACACTAACGGTAAGAGCATAATATAAAAAAATCAATCATAACAACCTAATTCTTGCAGATGGGTCTGATCGAAATCAAAATCAAAACCAAAACCGTTCTAAACCCACAGTAGGATTCAATTGTAAAAGAGAAAGGTGAATAGAGAAAAAGAAAAAGGTACCTTGCGCTGAAGGAAAAGGAACGAAGAAGCCGGATGATAGCGATCGGGCCCAGACGGATGAGGTATGGCTTGACGATTCTTGTTCGTTGATTATGTGGGGCGGATCGTCAAATCAAAGCCCCTTGCGATGGAATTGGAATTCAACGGTCAAAATAGGAAGATCCTAACCCTGCAATAGGCAACCGTTTGTGGAAGTTTCCATTTTTGTTGTTATTCATTTTCACCATTTTTCTTCAATTAAAAAAAAAGGGAAAAATTTCTTTTTACATTTATTTCTTTTTCTTTCTATTTATTTTTACTCTTCTTTTAACTTATCAAACAACATTTTTCCCCTCATTTCCATCAATATATATATATATATTATATATATAGTTGAGATGATAAAAGAAATTGAAAGAAATGAATTTTTTTATCCCTTACTTTACCTTTATAATTTTGCTTTTAAGGATATTAGATAATTTTATATTATTTCCACTTATTTACACCATTTTCTCTTCAAGGAATGCTTTAACAAGAGTTACACATCCCTGGTTAATAAGTACTAATGAAATTTAAACACATGGCATAGCAACATCATGTAATTGTTAAATAAAACCAACTCCATGTTACTATATGTCTAAATTTTATAAGTAGTTACTCACTAATCATCATTTATACATAATTGTGATGTGATGGGCAATATTTAATAAATTACTTATCTTCTCTTTAAAAGTGGAGAGAAACCAAGTTGAATTAAAAGTGAAAGTGTTTTTGGTTATTTCTCTTGGTTTTTACCTTTTTTTCTACTTTTATTTTGAATATCTAAATACAATATTTCTATTTATTTTCTTCTATTTCCACAGCCATCCACTAATTTCATGGTTGCTAAACACAATTCCAATCCCACTTAATTTCTCTTTGCTCGGAGAGAAAATAGTAGAGAAGACTAGAAATGACTAAAATTATAAAAATGCCCCTAACACATTGTTTTGGATAAAGGAAAGAAAATAGAAAAAAGAAGAAGATATAAATAGTTTTAAAAGAAAATAGAGAAAAAGTACTTGTTTAAATAAAAAGTAATAAGAAGAAATAATAATGAAAGAAAAATTAATTAGATATTTTTAAACTTATTAAAATATTAAAAGTCTTTAAATTTTCAAAATATATTGTCATTAAAAGGATATTTGAGCCATTTTGTAGACTTTCCTCTCCCATTTCCTCCACATGTAGTAAGGATTATCTTTGTAGATCTAATGGAATATTTTTATTTTTGAAATTCATTCCCCAACTTTACCCTTACTTTTCTAAACAAGAAAAAAAATGATTGTCTTCTCGTTTGATTCCATCTTCCTCGGTTCTTTCTTCAAATATAAAATAGTGTAAAAGCAAAGTTAATAAAGGTAATAAAACAAACAATAGTTTAGTTTGTCAAATATTTTAATTTTTTCCACGTGAGTGTTGTTGTAACATCATGAATTTAGGGAGCGCTATGACTTGCCTTGTGTCTTTATCATACAGAGACTCATTAAGGCTCTAAACTTACTTTGATATCATATGATCCTATCAAACCTATAAACAATAATTCAATATATGCAATACTTTTATCATGATATAAATACATTCCAAACATGTGTGCTTATCATACAAAGACTCGTTAAGGCTCTGAACTTACTTTGATACCATGTAATCCTATCAAACCTATAAACAACAATTCAATTTATGCAATACTTCTATCATGATATAAATACATTCCAAACCATCATTCAAACCTTGAAACAAGTTTGACAATAAATCTATGATCAAAGTCTAAAACAACGGGCTATTTATAATACACTAGTCTAATTTCTTCCAAAGATTTTAATATTCACTACATATGTGTAATACAATATCTTTTAAAGCCTAATCACCACAATAATAGTGAACTTTTCTTCCTCCCTCTCTGGTTCATTCACCCCTAGGTTATCTTCTTGGTTATCAATTCCCTCAGTGTCTACATCTAAAACATATATCCTCGAGGGGTGAGCTAATGCCAAGTACGTATAACACAAGCACATACGCATGAACAAATACAAACTTAATTCACATATATTATGTAGAACTTAAATAGTAAGCAACCATTTCATGATATACTTAAGTTCATAAATAACAATAGAGTACTCATGACCCTCTTAAAATACTTCAAAAACTTAAACCTTGAATTGGTGATGGGAACTGCTACTACGGGCCTTACATGTATGAACTCTTAATCCCTTAAACGTAGTGATAGGAATTGCCACTACAGGCTCCACACTCGTGAACTCTTAATCCTTAAACTAGCCTAGATCATTTCTAAGCACGACTCTTTTAGGAACAACATCACACAAGGATCATTGGGGTGCTTTTTAAGGATCTGCCACTATAGGCTCATAGGCCAAGTTAAGCACATATAATAATTACTTAAATTAATCTTAAACCATCCCATTCAACTTAATCTAATTTCAATATATATACCTAAGTTAAATAAGCACAGGAAACACATAAGTTATAGATACCTTAAGCCCTAGTCTTAAGCACTTCTAGTTATGGATTTAAAGCTAATATGTAATTTGTAAATACAACAATGATTACTTCTTAGTATTAATATAAGAATAAGTTAATCTCTTTATTCTCTTTGTCTATTAGATTTTCTAAAGGTCTTACTAGCTATTTAGGTTGCATGGAATTTTTTTTTTTTACTTAACTGATTGATTTTTGTGCTCATTTTATTCCTTCCTCAATCTAATTTCTAATGAAATCATGTAGCAACAATTACTTTAACCTCAAATTTTATGACTATTACTTCAATCATAGAAATCCTTACCTTGTTTAATCGGATTGAGTGTTAAGGAAGTCCTCTTAGTCACCTTTATATTCTCTAGAGAGTGTTTTCCTTTTCTTTTGTATTGTTACTATGTAAAAGAAAAAAAGGAGGTGCACTTGGTCAAAAGTGAGCTTATATACCCTAATCGTAAAAGGACAAAGTTACCCCCCAGTTCTTATGAAATTCTATTTTCAACCTTAGCTCTCATTTATAATTTATATTAAATGAAATTTTAATTCGGGTGATTACATTCCCCCTCACCTAATTATAAAGACTTTTGTCCTTGAAAGTTACCTAATTTTGGAAAAGTTTTGAATACTTCTTTCTCATCTCATCTTCCAATTCCTACATCATTCCCCATTTAGTTTGATTTGTCCATTGTACTTCAATGTAAGGAATTGTTCTCCTTCTTAGTATTTGTTCTTTAGTATCCACGACTCTAACTGGTCTATCCACATAAGGCAAGGTTGGCTATACGTTCAATGGCTCCAAAGTGACTACCTAGTTCGGATTAGGCACATACTTCCTTAACATAGATATATGGAATACGTCATGTACCCCAACTAAGCTTGGTGGCAGAGTTAACTTATAAGTTACTATATCTATTCTTTCCAAGATCTCAAATAGGCCTGCATACCTTGGATTCATCTTCCTTCTCAAGCCGAACTTAATCACCCACTTGGTTGGAGAAAATTTCAATAGGACCTTGTCTCCTTAGAATTCTAAAGGGTGTCTTCTTTTGTCTATATAGCTCTTTCGTTTGAATTGAGCTATTTGTATCCTTTGCTTGATCAACTTCACCTTGTCCATTGCTTCTTAGACTAATTTTGGTTCCAGCATTTGTCTTTCTCTTACTTCATCTTAGTGTAGTAGGGATTTGTACCTTCTTCCATAAAGAGCCACATAAAGAGACATCTGAATGGTTACTTAGTAATTATTATTATAGGTAAACTCAACTAGAGGTATATGTTCATTCCAGTTTTCACTAAAATCTAATGCATAGGCTTTAAGCAAGTCTCCTAGAATCTGTATAGTCCTCTCATATTGTCCATCCATCTAAGGGTGATATGCAGTGCTGAATTGCAGTTTGGTACCTATAGCTTTATGCAAGTTGCTCTAAAATTTGTTTACAAACCTTGTGTCCCTATTAGAAGTTATGGTCACTGGCACTTTATGTAATATTATTATCTTCTGTATGTATATTTGGGTTAGTTTCTCCAGTTTGTGTCCCATTCTGATAGGTAGAAAATGAGTAAACTTAGTTAACCTGTCTACTATTACCTTAAACTGCATCCTACTTCTCTTTGGTATTTGGGAGGGCTATAACAAAGTCTATTATCTCATGCCCCCATTTCCATGATGGTATTAGAAGAAGCTATAATTCTCTAACTAGCCTCTAATGCTCTATTATGATCTACTGGTAAGTGAGGTATCTAGCTACATACTCAGTTATCTCCCTTTTCATGTTTTTCCACCAGTAGTGATTCTTCAGGTTCTTGTACATTTTGGTACTTCTAGGATGTATTGTATAGGTTGAGTAATGAACCTCTTTTATTATCTTCCTCTTCAATTCTATACCCCTAACACACATAACTTGGTCCCATATCTTAAGATCCCCTCTATGTTTATATTGAATTCAAAAGCCTTGCCTTGTTTCATTCCGTTCTTGATCTCTCGTATATTTTTATCTTTAACTTGACTAGTCTTGATTCTATCCCTTATGGTTAGCTGTATACATAAAGTGGCCATTTTTGCTCCTATATCTCGAGTTAAAATCTTTAACTCCAATTTACACATGTTTTCTAATAACTCATTTTATGAAATGATTAGAGTGGCTACATTATCCTGTTTCTCTCTATTGAGATGATCTGCCACCACATTGGCCTTTCTTGGATAGTATTGGATTTCCAAGTAATAGTCTTTGATTAGCTTTAATAATCTCCTCTACCTCTTATTCAACTCTTTCTGTGTGAAGATATACTTCAGATTCCTATGATTAGTAAAGATTCTACACCTCTTTCTATACAGGTAGCAACTTAATAACTTTTAAGGCCAATGCTATTGCTGCAAGCTCTAAGTCATGAGTTAGGTAATTCTTCTCATAAGGCTTTAGTTGGTAAGATCCATAAGCTATCAATTGCCCCCTTTGCATTAATACACATCGTAGCCCTTAAACTAAGGCATCACTACTATCGAGTATATATATATATTTAAATATTTTTTCTTAATTTTAATCTATACTAAATTCTACCTATTTAATATAAATTACTTGACTAAACGAAAAAAAACATTTTTTAAAAGGAGTCACCACTAACCTAATTTGGAAAATAAAAATAAGATTAACTAGATGGATTAACCTTAATTAGCTACTAGTCTGTGATTTTTTCTAAAAATATTTAACTAGAAATGTTGAATTCAGAGGCTAACTTATTAAAACCTAAATAGTTACCATGTAGGGTTTTCAAAATTTTTTACTAAAAGGCCTTTATATTCCCATATTTGTTTTTCATGTATTTGCTACTACTTATTATACTATGCCATTTATTATTATTATTATTATTATTATTATTATTATTATTATTATTATTATTATTTTCTTTTCTCTTCTTTTTAAGATTATGAATTTATGTTAAAAACAAATCTAAGCTATGAAGTTTATTATGCTACCTTTGTAAAGTAATCTAAAGTCTTTTTCTTTTTCTTTTTAATTTTATTATGCTAATAGCTTAAAGTTTTTATTTTTCTATTTTTTATGAAGTTTTCTTCTTATTTGATTTATTTAAAGTTTTTTTATCTTATTAATTTTTTTCTAAAGTTTTTTTCTTATTTAATTTTTCTAAAGTTTTAATCTCATTTAATTTTTCTCAACCTAAAGTTTTTAGTTTATTGTGGTTGCCTTAAAGGTGCATATGTATCTGCTAACTGAGATCAAACCGTCCATAGATCGCTTTTTCTTTTATAAAATTTTAGTTTGTTAATTAATTTTATTTAACAAAAAAATTGAGTTTACATTATTTAATCAAGTTAATTTTATTAGGAAAATACTTAGATGACCTAGATTATTATGTGGTGATTTGAAAAATTCCTAAGAATAACCTAAGTTTTGTAAATGTCATATTAGATTTTTAGTTTTTTTAGAAAAAAACTCTATGTGATAAAACACTATGATATTAGATTTTGATAAAAAGCCTTTTCCATTTTTTTTATATTTATTTATTTTTTTCTTTATTCTTATTCTATTTTATTCCTAAAAATTTAATTAAAAACTTTAAACTAAAAAAAAACTTTATTTTTATCTATTTTTATCATTTTCACTTTTTATTGTATTTTTTCCCTAAAATTTTATTTATACTAAAGATTTTTTACTTATCACATTTAATTAGGTTTTTTATATTTTTATTTCTAAGATCCCAGTTTATATTAAAGATTTTTATTTTTGTCTTTTTAGATTTTTAGATTTTTATGTTTTTCATTCTTCAGCTACAAATTTTTATTTTATTAAAGGTTTTATATTTTTATAGTTAAGATTTTATTAATAAAGATTTTATTTATGCTTATATTTTTTTATATTTTAGATTTTATGAAATAGTTGTGATTCACCATTGAGTGATGGTATATACCACGATAACCTGATAGGTACTCAAAGATTTATTATTTTAATTTTTCCTAAACTAAAAATAAACTAAAGACCTAATAATAGAAAAGTACACTAAAATGGAATAAAGAAAAAAAAAAACACTAACCGGATATTGGTTAGAACGGGTCTTAGTTGGATCGCATAGATCGGTTCATTTCTAAGTTAGATTGGGTTGTCAAGGGTTGGTTTTTGGGTTCGAGTTTAAGTCTGTTGCATTAGTTGTAGGCGTGAATAGGAGTAGTGGGCACTAGGCATCTTCGATGGTTGTGGAAGCATGTAGATGTTGTGCCTCGATTGGTGGCAATGTGGTGGTTCACTGAGCTCTAACATGACTAGATCTACAAAGCTTAGTTCGAGGTTTCCTTGATGTTTTGAGAAGAAAGTTTGATACTTTCTTGGTCTTTAGGACTCCAAAAGTTGAAATATGGATTTGATTTAATTCCATGTTACTTGAATCATGTGTAATCATGGAGAGGAAAAGTGGATTGTGGGTTTCTATTGGCAGTAGTGGTTGTAGAAAATGGTAGTGGAGACATGTATGATGGAATGCTTGTGTAGGTTTGGCATGGTGGCTATGGAGGTCAAGTTATGGGTGTGGATTATATGTTTTTTGAGATAGGGTCCCCCTAATTTGTTCATCTTCACCTCTATTTATATGTGTATTATAGATAAATTCAAATCTTTCATGAAAATTGCCACACTTAAAACCTATTTTTATCTCTTTAAGATTTAATCCTTTTTTTTAAATGAAAATCAATTATATAAAAAAAATCTTTACATTGTAACTTGTTGATTCACATCAAAGATTTGGTAAAATCCATTTAGTTTTGTTTGGATTTAGGATTGCAATCATCTTGCATTTTTCTCCCATTCTTTTGCTTTTTTACGCGTTTTGTTGGATAGGGAAGAAGACGATCACATGCAAGTCATGTGATCTCTCTTGCCTAATAAAATCCTGCTATATGGCAGCTCGATTTGGAAGAAAAGAAGTAGCACTGAAGCATTGTTGAAGGGATTTGAACACACAACTAGTAGAACACCTACGCATATGGGGCCATGACATGGATCAGTTGGGCTGGCCAATTTCTTAGTTTTTTTTTTTTTTTTTGCAATCAATTTACATACCAACTGACTTTCCTAATTGATTTTTCTTGTTTTAAGATTCCTAAGTTTAATTTAGAGACCCAAATTCCCTTGCTTTTATTGAAAATATTTATTTTTTAATTAATTTTTGTCATTTGTTATTTTTTACTCTTTTATAATAATTTATTTATTTTACAGACGAGGGCAAAAATGAGGTGTTTACAATTGTCCCTCTTTATAGTAGAGTTCGAATAGAACTTTACTACAAAGACCAAAAAGACACAATTTTTGCCCTAAGTCTTGAATGATATGCCTACTAATAATGAGATAGGACTTTAATGGCTACCACCTACTAACGAGAATGGACTTATAAAAGACTACTAACTACTAATGACATTAGAATTAAAATAGGGTGCTACCTATTAATGAGAATAAACTTGAAGAAGATGCTTGCTATTGATGAGCATGGACTTAAAGAAGATGCCGGCTACTAACAAGCATAGGTTTAAAGAAGATGCTAGCTATTGATGAGCATGAACTTAAAGAAGATGCTAGCTATTGACGAGCCTAGGCTTAAAAAAGATGCTAGCTACTGATAAGCCTGGGCTTTAAAAAAATGCTAGCTATTGATGAGCCTAGGCTTAAAAAAGATGCTAGCTACTAACAAGCCTGGGCTTTAAAAAAATGCTAGCTATTGACGAGCTTAGGCTTAAGGATTGTTCGCTACTAATAAGGCTAGACTTAAAATAGAGTGCCACCTGCTAACGAGAGTGGACTTAAAGGTTGCTAATACTAATGAGACTAGACTTATTAGGTTGCTACCTACTAATAGAAGATGCTAGCTACTGACGAGCTTGGACTTAAAACCGATGCCATCTATTGATGGGAATAGACTTATAAGTGTTGCTAATTACTAATAAGACTAGACTTAAGTAAGGTTGCTAGCTACTAACGACTAGACTTAATAGGATGCCATATTGATGAGAATGGACTTAATAAGGTTGTTAGCTATTAATGAGACTAAACTTAAAATATAGTACCACTTACTGATGAGTGATGAGAATGGACTTAAAGAAGATGTTAGCTACTAACAACTTGGACTCATAAGGGTTGCTAACTACTAACAAGACTAGAATTATTGGGTTTCCACCAACTAACATGGATGGACTTATATATAATGCCATCTTCTAATGACAATGGGCTTATAAGGGTTACTAGCCACTAATGAGACTAGACTTATTAGGTTGCCACTTACTAACAAAAATGGACTTAAATATAATGCCATGAATTAGTTACTAACGAGACTAGACTTATTGGGTTGCCATCTATTGACAAGCATAGACTTATATCAGATGCTGGCTACTAACAAGCTTGGATTTATAAAAGATGCCAGCTACTAACGAGTTTAGGTTTAAAAATAGGTTCCTTCTATTGATGAGAATGGACTTAAATATGATGCCATCTACTAACAAGAATAGGCTTAAATATGATGCCATCTATTAATGAGAATATGCTTATAAGGGTTGCTAGCTACTAACGAGGCTAGACTTATTAGGTTGCTATCTACTTACAAGAATGGGCTTGAATGGGTGCCATCCACCGATGAGAATGGTCTTAAAATGGATGCCATCTACTAAGGAGAATGGACTTATAAGGTTTGCTAACTACTAATGAGACTAGACTTAAAAGTGTTGCTAGCAACTAACGAGACTAGACTTATTAGATTACCACTTACTTACAAGAATGGACTTATAAGTGTGCCATCTACTAATGAGAATAGTCTTATTAAATTGTCATCCCCTGATGATGATGGACTTAAGTGGGTGCTAGCCATTAACAAGGCTAGACTTAAAATAGAGTGCCATCTATTGATGGGCTTATTAAGGCTTTGCCATCTCTTAACAAGAATGAACTTGTAAGTTACCATAGACTTAATTTCACTAAGGCTTAATTTTTTTGAAAAAATTTTCTTTCAAGGATTTCCTTTTTCTGAAACCTTTTAAAAAACTTTTGTTAATCATTTTATTTTAAAACATTGCTAATCAAGGAAAAGAATCTTCATTGGCTTTGAAAATTGCAAATAAGAGGCAAATTTACCTCAATAACCATCCATGGTTTCTAAACTTGGGTCTTAGTTCTTAGAGTCAAATAATTGCATGATGAACTACATGATCATCTCTCAGGTAATTAGGTCTTCTAATTGCGCTAAGGGACATTCAATGACTTCAAATATTCTTGCTTAGGGAATAAGTATCCCACCATTTGAATTATTTAATCAAAGAGGACTTCCTCACACTCTCTTTTAAGCCTACTTTCACACTTAACTTCTATTCCAAAAATTATGGTCCAGCTTGTAGGTGATACATTTTGATCAATATGCTAAGTCTTTTTAGGGACTATAGCATAAGCTTTTGGTCAATGATTTAGTAAAGGGGATATGATGCATAGGTCATTTTTTTTTTCCTTAGAAGTGATATTCACTTCATCCTAGGTTTACAAGTTAAGATCCTTAAGGATAAAACTCAAATGGGCTTGCCCCAATTTCATGAGCAATTATTGCTTGAGATAAAATATTTCCTTTGATTAGGAGAGTCTCATGAGTGGTATTGTGGATGTGATTGATAGCATAGACCCTATTTCACAAACTATTTACCTCGCATTTTTTTTTTGGAATTGTTAAGCATTTTTTAATTCATTTTTTCCAACTCCATTTTTCAACGAGCTTTTGAGAGAATGACGATGATTTCCCCCTTTATTTTCAACTTAAAATTGAGTGTGATATGTGCATGGAGACTTTCTGTCATCTTAAGGAAATAAAACGTTTATGACAATGATTACTCCTAAATTGATATGATTAAGACAAGCCTAGGTTATTTTCATCCTTTTCTCATGATTGATGCCTCTAAACTCTTATTTGCCCTAGTGTGGGGTGGTTCTTGATAAGGCTGATCTAAAAAAAATGTTTCTCAATGGGGTTAGCAAGGGATAGCAATGTTGAGGGTAGAAAAATGAATGCGTAGCATCACTTTGACCCATGTACTAAATTGAAGATGGGCTTCCTTTGAGGAATGAGTCCAAATCCTTACTATGATGTCACTCAACTCTCAATTGTGTTTAGGGTTAGTGTTTGGGACATAGTTTGCCTCTTTTCATTTTAAACTTCTAAATGATGAGATACTTTCCCTTATATAAGTTTTTTTTTATCATCTTTGCTCGGCTTTCGCTCAGTTTACCTCATACTGGATTGATTAGATGAAACCAATGCCGCATTGGCTACTTTAAAAATGCCCCTAATTAGTCACTTGATGAGTCAACTACCCTAAACTTAGTTGGATGGGCTAGCACTTTGGGTGCCCCATTATTTGTTTAAAATGGATTGCCCCTTTTAAGTTCAGCTTGTCGACTTTAATATGATCTGGTTAGGCTTGGTTAGGCAGAAGACTAAATGGTAGTAGGGATAGACTTTGTGTTTAGTTTAGAATGGATGGGGGGATTGTATTTATATGTAGTGTCTTATATCTTAGACCTTCTTGCTGTGTTGATAGATGAACAAATTACATCTCCACTAGTTTTTGAGAATCAAGTACTTCATTATGTGTTTTCCTAGTTACCTCTTGGGGTTAGATCTTAATGGTCTCCTAAAGTGATCAATTTCATACATCAGGGTTTTAGTTATTGATATGTGGCTCATTGTAAGCTTTTAGGGTTCAAAGTGAGAGATTCCAAGCCTTGGGTTAGGAAAATCTACTTAAGAGTAATTTTCTAGAGCTTTATGAAAACCTCCTCTTGTTAGTAATGTTTCACTTTTTTTAATTATTATTTTAAAAAAAAATTTTAAAAAGAAAAATTGCCCCTACTTCAAGAACACTTTATTGTTACTTAACATGATTGGAGTTCTAGATGACTAAAGCTCTTAAGTTTTCAAATGACAACTATAGCTCTTACTTAAATAAGGAATAACCAAAGCTCCTTAACTTTAAGGTTTTTATTTATCAATAAGAGATAACCAAAGTTCCTAAATTTGAGGATGACTAAGGTTCTCGTTTTCTTCTCAAGGAATAATCAAGGATCCTAAACTTAAGGATAGTTAAGGTTTTTATTTTACTAATAAGGGATAACCAAAGTTTCTAAATTTGAGGATGATCAAGGATTCCGTTTTCTTCTTAAGGAATAACTGAGGTTCTTAAACTTAAGAATGACTAAGGCTCTTAAATATTTTAATTAAAAGGTAACCTAAGTTCTTGAGCTTTCTGAGGAATGACTAAGGTTCCTATTTTACTAAGGGATAGCCGAAGTTCCTAAACTTTAGGATCATTAGGGCTCTTAAGTGACATAAAGTATAAGGGGCACTTATGCTTTATACAAAATGATTTACATACATTTCTAGAGAATTGACCAAATTTACTACAAAGTTGAAATCATGGAGATAGTGAAGCTATGAGAAGTGACAGGAATAATGGACTACGACAATCCATCAAAAGAGATAATTATTTTACATAGATAACACTTAAGATTATAGAAAGGTAGTGAATTATTAAAAAATGGCAACTTGAAAAGGGATAATATAGGACTGGCCACTTTTTACAACCTAAGAGTAATAATAATTTATAAGCTTATAGAAATTTGCTATATATATATATCTATGTTATAGAAAAACTATTGTCTTTTCTTTTTTTTTTCTTTTTGAAATTTGCATTTCATTCTCTTTAAATTTTCTTCAATTTTTTTGTAAGGGAAACCTATATTGCACATAAATAATGCTACAAATAGCAACTAAATAGCAATGTGACACTTGATTTGAGTCATAAAACTATAGAATTTTATTAATATTTAGATGATTACATGACCTAATGATTGACTTTATGTTCGTAATGCCACATTAATTTTTGTTTGCAAAGTAAAGCATAAAATAGTAAACTAAAATACACATGTGTGATAATCAGTGTGGGTTCTAAAGGTCTTTCGACTCTGTAACTAGTGACTACATCGAAGCTTGGAGTGGAATCGCCTAATCGCTACTAGGCGGTAGTATACACCGCTATAACGTGATGGGTACATAACGACGTTTCATTCTAGTTTTTTAAATGGCCTAGGTCCGACCATATCTAAACATGTATAAAATTTCTCCCATATGGTGGCTCATTGGGCCATTTTCTTCCTTTTCCTTTACACACACACACACACACACACACACACACACACACACACATATATATATTTACATCACTTAAAATTCGGTTAGTATCACTATTTACAAAAGATTCATAAGATAAGCAACAAAAACGTACTACAAGAAAATAAATGCCTTTCAGACATATTCATGACAACTAAAACATGGCTAGTCCACTTTGAAATATTATAGTCCCCAGCGAAGTTGCCATCCAATCAAGTTTACCATTATTATCATTTTCCTTAAGTTTAATATATACTAAATCCTACCAATTTAATATATATTACTTGACTTAACTAAGAAAAATTAATTTTTAAAAGGAGTTACCACCAACTTAAGTTGGAAAATAAAAATCAGTTAAGGTTAAATGAGTGGATTAACCTTAACTAACTATTAGTTTATGAATTTTTCTTAAAATATTTGACCAGAAATACTGGATTCGGGAGTTAAACTAGTAAAATATAAATGGTTACCATGTAGAGTTTTCAAGAATTTTTATTAAAAGGCCTTTATATTCCTATTCTTATTTTTCATGCACTTGCTACTACTTATTATACTATGCCATTTATTATTATTTATTATTTTTTCTTTTTCATTTTCTCTTCTTTTTAAGATTATAAATTTATGCTAAAAAGAAATATAATGTTTAAAGTTTATTATGCTACTTTTCTAAAGTAATCTAAAGTCTATTTATTTATTATGCTCATAGCCTAAATTTTTTATTTTTCCAATTTTTATTCTAGAATTTTCTTCTTATTTGATTTATTTAAAGTTTTTTTTTTATCTTATTTAATTTTTCTAAAGTTTTATCTCATTTAATTTTTCCCAACCTAAAGTTTTTAGTTTATTATGGTTGCCTCAAAGGTGTCTATGTATCTACTAACCGGGATTAAACCATTCATAGTTCATTTTTTTGTTTTATAAATTTTAGTTTGTTGATTAATTTTATTTAATGAAAAATGACAGGTTTATGTTATTTAGTTAGGTTAATTTTATTAGGAAGATACCTAGATGATGTAGATTATTATGTGATGATTTAAAAAAAAAAAACCTAAGAATAAACTAAGTTTTGGAAACATCATATTAGATTTTTATTTTTTTAAGAAAAATTTTATGTGATAAAACTCTAAGATACTAGATTTTGGTAAAAAGTTTTTTCTATTTTTGTCTTTTATTCTTTATTCTTATTCTATTTCATTCCTAAAAATTTAATTAAATACTTTAAACTAAAAATAAAACTTTATTTTTATCTATTTTATCATTTTCACTTTTTATTATGTTTTTGTTCCTAAAATTTTATTTTTACTAAAGATTTTTACTTATCAAATTTAATTTGTTTTTTTTTTCTTATTTTTCATTTTTATATTTTTATTTATAAGATCCTAGCTTATACTAAAGATTTTTTATCTTTTTATATTTTATGTTTTTCATTCTTAAGCTAGAGACTTTTATTTTATTAAAGGTTTTATATTTTTATATTTAAGATTTTATTACTAAAGATTTTAATTAACCTAACATTTTTACTTTTTTTATATATATATATATTTTAGATTTTATTAAACAATAGCCATTCGCTATCAAGCGATGGTATATATTGTGACAACTTGACGAGTACTCGAAAATTTATTATTTTAATTTTTCTAAACTAAAGACCTAATAATTGAAAAATACACTAAAATAAAATAAAGAAAAAAAATAACACTAACTGGATAATGCTTAGGACGGGTTTGGGTTGAGTCGCACAGATCACGTCATTTTTGGGGTTCAATCAGGTTGTTATGGGTCAGTTTTCAAGTCACAGGTCTTGGTTTATTGCACCAATCATAGGCATGAATAGGAGTAGTGGCGTTAAGCATCTTCGGTGATTATTGAAGAATGTAGATGCCATGCTTTAGTTGGTGCCAATGTGGTGGTTCATCGAGCTCAAACATGACCGGATCTACGAAGCTTGGTTTAAGCTTTCCTTGATGTTTTGAAAAGAAAGTTTGATACTTTCTTGGTATTTAGGACTCTAAGAGCTCGAATGTGGATTTGATTTAATTCCAAGTTGCTTGAATCAAATGTAATCATGCAGAGGGAAAGTGGACTGCCGGTTTTTATTGGTAGTAGTGGTTAAGGAAAATAGTAGTGTTCAATGTTCACTACATATATGTAATATAATATCTCCTAAAGCCCAATCATCATAACAATAGTGAAACTCTTCTACCTCCCTCTCTAGTTCATTCACTCCCAAGTTATCTTCTTAGTTATCAATTTTCTCAATACTTGCATCTAAAAATTATAAAAAAAATATATTCCTAAGGGGTGAGCTAACGCCTAATATGTGTAATACAAGTATACATGCATGAACAAATAGAAAGTTTTATTCACATATATTATGTAGAGCTTAAACAACAAGCAACCATTTTATGATATACTTATGTCCACAAACAATAGTAGGGTACTCATGACCTCCTTAACACGCTTTAAAAACTTAAACCTTGAATTGGCAATGGGAATTGTCACTATAAGCCCAATGCCCATGAACTCTCAACCTTTAAACGTGGTGATGGGAACTGCTCTTATAGGCCCCACACCTATGAACCTTTAACCCTTAAACATGGTGATGAGAATTGTTATAATGGGCCCCACACTAGTGAACTCTTAATCCTTAAACTAGCCCAAATCATTTCCAAACATGACTTCACTAAAACAACATTACACAACGATCATTGGAGTGCTCCCTAAGGATTTGCCACTACGGGCCCCTAAGTCGAGCCAAGCACATACAATAATCACTTAAATCAAACTTAAACCATTCCATTCAACTTAATCTAATTTCAGTATATATATACTAACTTAAACAAGCATAGGAAACACATAAGTTGCACGTACCTTGAGTCCTAATCTTAAGCACTTTTGATCCTGAACTTAAAGCTAATATGTAATTTGTAAATGCAACAATGATTACTTTTTAATACTAATATAAGAATAAGCTAATATCTTAATTCTCTTTGCCTATTAGATTTTCTAAGGTCTTACTAGCTCTTTAAGTTATGTAGAAATTTGTTTAATTGGAAATAAAAGTAAGAAACAAGTTTTCCCTAAGTACACGATTGTGTTTGGAATTGTGTACTTTAGCACACTCAAGGTATGTGGTTGTGTAGAGTAGTTGTGTACCTTTATGTGAATTTTCACATTTTAACATGCTTAGGTACATAGATGTGTTGTTGGAGATGTACCTTTTTGTGCATTTTCCATCTTCGACATGCTCTATAACACAAGCGTGTAACTCAATTGTGTAGCCTTATACACATTCCAGCATGAGCAAGTATACGGGCGTGTACTTGGTCGTGCTCTCTGTTATTCTTCATGAACCTTAATTTCTTTCTCTCAATTTTTTCCAATTCTGAAATCCTTTGATCCTAGGTTTAATTTAATCCTAATACTTGCAATCTCTAATCATGTTACATAGATTAGATTACTTACTTCTCAAATCCTGTGAATCAAATCCTTAACCAATTGATTTCTATGCAAGTCTTGTTCATTCCTCAATCCAATTTCTGATGAAATGATGTAGTAACAATTGCTTTAACCTCAAATTCTATACTCATGACTACTACTTCAATCATAGAAATCTTTAATTTGTTTAATTGAATTGAATGTTGATGAATTCCTCTTAGTCTTCTTTGTATTCTCTAGAAAGCTTTTCCCTTTTCTTTCGTGTTGTTATTGTGTAAACGATAAAAGGAGGTGTGCTAGGTGAAAAGTGAGCTTATATACCCTGATCATAAAAAGATGAAATTACCTCCTAATTCTTATGAAATTATGTTTTTGGTCTAAGCTCTCCTTTATAATTTATATTAAATAAAATTTTAATTTGGATAATTACAGTTATCAACCAAACAAATAGTATTAGGATTCGCACTTGCTTATATATTCATCCTATGAATCCAAATGATAAGCTAAATTAGAGTTTCTTTCCATTTGTTTCTTTAGTTTTCCATCTATTTCCACTTACATCCACTATTCGTAAAATTGTGAAATTGGGTGCATCTCTAATTACAAAAGCTTATATGTATACCGTATGAAATAAATAAATAAATCAAATAAAGTCCTTATGTTATGCTTCTCCTACGAAGCCAATATGTCATGATATTATTTTCAAAATTTATATTTACTAGAATAAGATGTCCCCAAAAAAATAAAAATAATGAAAGTATTGTTAAGCACTTCTTGTAAAATTAAGTATAAATAATTATGTACTTATCTTGTAAAATTGGATATTTAATAAAACCTATGTAGTTTAAAAAAGAACAAGATAAAGTTTTTTTTTTTTTTTCAATGAATGAGGTACATTTCTTAAGTCTATTTTTTTTTTTTCAATGAATGTGCCAACTTTCATTTTATTTCCAATTCACCATATTCATCATACTTATAAATAATTTGATTAAACTCAAGCTTGAAAACGGATACAAATAATATAATTATCCAAATGATATAAAACGAATATGAATTACATGGATTGACGACTTGTATTAATGGAAACAATCAAGTGAAATCTTATATGTATATAATTTCTTAAGGTTTATGAATATGAACTAAGTGTTCAAGAAAAGATAATCATTTTTTTTTCTAGTTCTCAAATCATGTGTTTACTAAAAAAATAAAAAAATAAAAAAGATGAAATGATAAGTATATATATTCTTCTTACAAGATTAGATATATCAAATCCTTATAAAAATTGATTTACTTACCCTTTATTTAGTTTTATGAAAAATCAAGTAAAGTTTTTGTTTTCATTGAATAAAGTATATTTCTTAAACATTTTTGCTTAAAAATACACAAACTTCCACTTGCCAACTTGTTTTGAACCAAAATCATATTAATAAATTAGTAACTTATCAGTTTGATCCATTCTACATTAGTTAGTTTGATACTAGTGATTTGCTCAATACTATAAATAGCTATCTAAGTGACTTGTTTGTTTTAGTAAAATCAAGGATTGTAGAATTCTTCTTCTTCTTCTTCTTTTAGAGATTACTTAATCTCAAATAGAGATATCATTTATGGAGATTGTGATGTGGAGGTGCTAAGGTTTCTTGTGAAGTTAGGATAAGAATTGTTTGGGATATTTAAGGAATTAAAGTGAAAAATTTACAAGGGAATTGTTAGACTTAAGTCATAACATGGGCTTGAGCCAAGCCTTTTATTTCACTAGACCTGAATGTTTATATGCATAAACTCTATAGATTGCCTAAGTGATAGGAATCATATACCTACAGGACCTATCACCAGAGTAAGAGCCAAAGGATTATAAAATTTGGCGATGAGGGTCCTCTTTGAACAATTAGACCCTAAGGATGTTTGTTTAGTATCTTCTTTTCCATTATATAATTATTGTGCATTCTAGTAGGTATATTTATTGGTTTTACAGGATGATGGGTAAAATTCACTAAGGATCAATTATGGATCATTCATGGACTTGCATCAACCGATCCAACAATTGCTCCATGGAAGTGAAGAACCGGCCATTTTGAGGGTTTATTTGTAATTGTCTTTTGTTGATTAAGGACCAGTCACTTGTTGGTTTTATTTGTAATTTTGTTTTGTTGACTTTACCCTAATTAGAGTAAGTAGAAATATTTTCTAAGTAGGTTTTAGAGGGGACTTTTTAGAACACATATTTTTGGCTGCCTATTCACATGAAATGGTTCTTTCTTTTTTCACAAAATACTTTTATCAATTCTTCCATAGGGTTGTGGCGAGTGGACTTAGATTTGCTGTGAGTAGTATCAACAAATTACAAGTTGATCCTAATTCCAACTAATGCGTAATATATGGTAAGGAATTAGTTACTTTATGTTGTTCCTAATTCACACTAATTAGGTTTCATTTTTCAAGCTTTGATTCATGCCATTTTATTTGGAAATTAGATTCAAATAGTGTTGTTTATTTGATTGGTTTTGGAATTCCAATTGAGTTTGTTGTAAATTATGTATTCAATCAAAGTGGTTCTTGCAATTAGGGTTCACATGGAAGTGGAATTACGCTATTTTATGATTTGTGTTTAGTGGTTATCCAATTAGCATTTGTGTGGTTATAATTACATGCTAGGCACATCATAATTTTTTGTATTAAAGTAAGGGTTTTTGAGAAGGTTTGCATGATTTCAATTGAGAAATTAGGGTTCTTGAATTTTCATTTCTTAATTGAAGATTATTTGAATTGGAATTAAAGTAACTTAAGTGATTGTATTGTAATTTACCTTCATTGTTGCAGAAGTGGAAGTAGAAATTTTAGACGTGAACTTTCTAGTCTTTACCTTTGCCGTGAGTTGCTTGTTTGAGGAGAAAGGGAATTACATGTCTTGAGGGATTTCAGAATTCAACTTCACTTTCATTTCCAGATTTTGTTTTCAATTGTGTGGAGGATTTGGAAGTTGAATTTCGAAAGCAAACATTAAGTTGAAAGAGTTATTGTATATTGTTAATCATAATACACTTTGACTATTTTGAATTGTTTACATTGTTGTTTGCTGCCATAATTAGGAGTGTATGTTGCAATGTGGGTGAAGTAAGGTGTGTGTGTGTTTGGTGAAGTAAGTGTGTGTGGTTGAAGTGTATTGGTTAACGTGTGTGTGTGTTTGGTGAAGTGAGTGTGTGTGGTTGAAGAAGTGTTGCAACGTGGTTGTGTGAGTGCCGTAAAGAGGGTGTGTGTTGAAGTGCAAAGTGAGTATTGTTGAAGTGATTATTGTGTATTGCATTTGACATGAGGTATATTACACTTGTCTTGAATTGTCTTTGTATTTCAACAAATCAATTCATTAACCATGTCGAATGTTATTATGGATAGAGGACTTATCAATGAGGCTAATAATCAGGAGGGAGGTGATTTGTATTCATCTATTAATGTACTGCACCGAACTTTGACTTCATTTCCTACCATTGATGATGAGTAGAGAGAAAACTTGTTACACGCCTCTTGTAGAGTACAAGGTAATCTATGTGCTATTATTATTGATGGCGATAGTTATACTAATGTAATGGTTGCATCATTAGTATCAAAATTGAAACTTGTAACTACCCCACATCCAAAACCCTATAAATTGCATTAGTTAAGTGAGTAGGGTAGTCTCCATGTTACATAGAGAGCTAGGGTATGATGGGAATCTACCCAGCAGTCTTAGTAGTTGGGGAACCTGATTTGGATATATGATCTAAATAACTACATGTGTTCATTTCTTTATCTAATAGTGTTTGATTTGCACTATTGTAAGTACAGTGATCAGTCTTTACGGGATGCCAAATAACTTACACTGTTGATCAAGTTGGGAACATCATCAGACTCACATTTAACGGTCTGCAATGAACTCAATTAACTTGAAGAACCGACTCTTTGAAGACCATCTTTTGTACTTATATTTTTATTATTGAATCAGTCACTTTGTACTCATTTTTGGGACTTTTTTTTGTTTACTTGTAATGGGTATTTAGAACTAGCCACTTAAGTGGCTTAGTTGTAATTTTCATGTGATTTTACCCTAATAGGAGCAAGTACAAATACTTGCTAACTAGGGTTTGTTAGGGGACTTTTGAACATCACATATTGGCTGCTATTTTCACGTGAAAGAGACAGTTTTTCTCTATTTTCATAAGAATCTTATCAACCTCTTCTAGGTTTATGGCGAGTGGAAGCTTAAGGATTTGTGAGTAATATCAAATCTCTTAAGTTGATTCCAATTTTATACTAGTGTGTCATATCTAGTGTGAATTAGATTTGTTCTTGTTGAGTTCTTTTACATGCAATTTAGGGTTCTATATCTAATATAAGGTTCACACCATTTTAGTTGGAAATTAGACTCTATTATGTTGTTCATTTGTGCTATTTCGGAATTACAAGTGATTATCATTTGCGTGGATGTCACTTGATCTTTAAGGTTTACGAGTTTAATTGGAATCACGTGCCTTGTGGATTTATTGTTTGATTCTTCAATTGGCGTTGTGTAATTTGCATCCGAAATTGAAGCATATCATCTTTTTAGTATCATAGCACGGTTTTTGAGAAAGGATTTGTGTGATTGTTGAATTCAGAAATTAACGTTCTTATTCTTCCATTTCATACTTGTTATTGATTGAGGAGCAGTTAAAGTAGTAGTGTGTGAATTATGTCATAGATTGTTGCTTTGTTGTGAACTTGGAAGTAGAAATTCAGATTTGATCTTTAGTGATCAATATCTTGGCCGTCAGCTCCTTGTATGTGTAGAAGAAGGAAAGTTGTTTGAATATGAAATTCCATCATTGGAATTCCATAATTTGAATAACTTGTGGAGTGTGCTGTGTGATCCTTGTGTTTTTAGAATAAAAGAGTGCCACTTATAATTTCAAATTTGAGTTAGAAAGGGAGAAAAAGGAAATCATTTGAATTCAAACACATTCCATTAACTTGAAGTAGTTATTAAGTGGTATTCAATATATTTCATTTGAATTTGAAATTTGATTCTTACCATTTATGGGAAAGTTGCATTGAGGAGTGTCATTTGAATTGTTGCCGTCTTGTATGTGTGTGAGTTGCGGTGTAAGGGGAGTGTATTTAGTTGTTGGAGTTGTGTTGTGTATGTAGAGTGAAAGGTAATTTGCACTGTAAAGTGAGTGTGTGTAGTAGTGGTTGAAGTGATTGCACCATATATGTGTGGTGTGTGTAGTGTTGTGAATTTGTGGAGTTATGTGGTGTAAGGTGTTACACATTGAGACTAAAATGTGAGTGTGTGCCATGGTTAAGAAAGGAAATTAAGTAGTGAAGTTTGAAATTCAAAAACAAGCATTTAAGTGTGAAAGTTACTGAGTTTCATTACTTAAACACTTGCTTAGCCAAATTCAATATCTTAACTACTTGGAAGTGTTTAATTGTTGCTTTATTTATTTTACTATACTTGAAGTGTAGAGAAGCATTTATTGTTTTAGTGACTTGTTGCACCGTAGGTGTACAAGTTTGTGCCTGTGTTGTTGTTTAAACGTGTTATTCTAATGTGGACTTGATGTTAGGCAGACTGTACCAATATCAACTAGTGGGAAAATGCACCAGATTAAACGCTTTAAATGCATGGGGTTTGGACATATGGTTGCACAGTGTCCTAATAAGAGAGTCATAATAGTCATGGAGGGTACTGAAGAAGAAGAAAATGATGAAAAAGAATCTGTCGAGCCTACAGACCTATCTATAACATTGCAGGAGTACTATGGCGATCAGAACGCTGAGATACATGAGGATAAAATGGGTGAACAGTATTTACCTATTAATGTGTTGCACAGGGTTTTGACTATATCTCCAGATATTAGGGACAAACAAAGGAAGAACATATTCCATGCATCTTGCAAGATCCGAGGTAACCTTTATGTATTAATCATTGATAGTGGCAATTGTACTAATGTCATATCTGTTACACTAGTAGATAAATTACAACTAATTACTAATCTACATCCTAACCCTTACAATTTGCATTAGTTGGACAATCGAGATAGTATGCATGTTACATAAAGGGTAAAGGTGCCAGTTAGTGTAGGAAAGAAATACCATGATGAGATCATTTGTGTTGAGAGTCCCATGTATGCTTTTCATTTGTTGTTAGGTAAACTTTGGATATTTGATAGAAATGTGTTACATGATGGATTTAGAAGCACTTATATGTTTCGAAAGGGAGGGTCACAGATAGTATTGACGCCTATGTCTCCTTCAGAGGTGCACTCTTTCCAAGAACAAATCAGGACTACTTCTGTTTCTTCTAATAGTCAAGTAAACAGGTCTACAAAGGCATCGGGGTTCAGTCTAAGAAATGACCCCCTAGATTTGAGGACAAATCTTTTAAAGGCCCGAAGAGATGATGGGAATCTATCCAGCAGTCCCAGCAGTCGGGGAACTTGATTTGGATATATGATCCAAATATCCACATGTGTTCATTTCTTTATCTAATAATGTTTGATTTGCACTATAGCAGGTATAGTGACCAGTCTTTACGGGATGCCAAATAACTTATATCGTTGATCAAATTGGGAACATCATTGGATTCACATCCAACGGTCCGCAATGAACTCAATTGACTTGAAGGACTGGCTCTTTGAAGACCATCTTTTGTACTTGTATTTTTATTATTGAATCGATCACTTTGTACTCATTTTTAGGACTTTTTTTTATTTACTTGTAATGGGTGTTTAGAATCGGCCACCTAAGTGGCTTAGTTGTAATTTTCATGTGATTTTACCTTAATAGGAGCAAGTATAAATACTTGCTAACTAGGGTTTGTTGGGGGACTTTTGAACATCACATATTAGCTGCCATTTTCATGTGAAAGAGACAGTTTTTCTTTGTTTTCGTAAGACTCTTATCAACCTCTTCTAGGGTTGTAACGAGTGGAGGTTTGAGGATTTATGAGTAATATCAAATCTCTTATCTCTTAAGTTGATTCTAATTTTATATTAGTGTGTCATAGGCCACCTAAGTGGCTTAGTTGTAATTTTCATGTGATTTTACCTTAATAGGAGCAAGGATAAATACTTGCTAACTAGGGTTTGTTGGGGGACTTTTGAACATCACATATTAGCTGCCATTTTCATGTGAAAGAGACAGTTTTTCTTTGTTTTTGTAAGACTCTTATCAACCTCTTCTAGGGTTGTAACGAGTGGAGGTTTGAGGACTTATGAGTAATATCAAATCTCTTATCTCTTAAGTTGATTTTAATTTTATATTAGTGTGTCATATTTAGCGCAAATTGGATTTGTTCTTATTGAGTTCTTTTACACACAATTTAGGGTTCTATATCTAATCTAAGGTTCACACCATTTTAGTTGGAAATTAGATTCTATTGTGTTGTTTATTTGTGCTATTTTGGAATTATAAGTGATTATCATTTGTGTGGATGTCACTTGATCTTTGAGGTTTATGAGTTTGATTGGAATTACGTATCTTGTAGATTTGTTGTTTGATTCTTCAATTGACGTTGTGTAATTTGCATCGAAAATTGAAGCATAACAGGGTACCTTTCAGTATAGCGAATAAATATTATGAGGAGATTGTATGTGACATTCTTCCTTTGTATGCATCCTATATATTGCTTGGCAGGCCTTGGTTGTATGATAGGAGGGTTTTGCATGATGACTTTAGAAATATTTATGTGTTTTAGAAAGAGGGTAAACATATCATATTAAACCCAATGTCACCTTCAGAGGTCCAAGAGGTTCCAAGACAGGTAAATAAAATTGGGAAGAAAAAGGCCTTACTGATGGGACAGTATGAGTTAGAGGAGGCTAACAGATGAGAGACCGATATATTTATTGCAGATGAGGTATGCCCTAGAGATGGAGGGGCGTCAGCATCTACCCCTTGTGGTATCTCAGGTATTAGATGAGTACAGTGATCTTTTCATAGACAGATTGCTGGAGGGTTTACCACCTTTGAGAGGTATAGAGCATGCCATTGACTTCCTACCGAGTTAGTTTTACCAAACAGACTTGCGTATTGCATGAATCTTGAAGAGGCTAAGGAATTGAAACATCGGGTGGATGAACTGGTAGAACAGGGTTTTGTTAGGGAGAGTCTTAGTCTTTGTGCTGTTCTAGCCTTTCTTGTCCCTAAGAAGGATGGCACTTCGAGGATGTGCATTGATAGTCGAGCCATCAACAAAATTACCATCAAATATAAGTATATTATTCCTAGACTTGATGATATGTTAGATGAACTTTATGGTGCACAGGTGTTCTCCAAGGTGGACCTTAAAAGAAAATATCATCAAATTCGAATGAGAGAAGGAGACGAGTGGAAGATTGCTTTTAAAACATGCCGTGGATTATATGAATGGATGGTTATGCCATTTGGTTTGAGTAATGCTCCTAGTACATTTATGAGATTAATGAATCATGTAATGAAGGAGTTTCTAGGTAAATTTGTCGTTGTTTATTTTGATGACATTTTGATATATAGCAAAAGCCTAGAAAATCATGTGGAGCGTCTTCAGGCGGTATTTTTAGTTTTGAGGGCATTAATGACATGGCATCATTATCTTCTTCCAAAAGAATTCATTTTCTATACAGATCATGAATCATTAAAACATTTCAAGGGTCTGCAAAATCTATTAACACGCTAAGCTAAATGGGTGGAATTTTTGGAGAGTTTTGCATATGCTATTAAGTACAAGAAAGGCTATTAAGTACAAGAAATGTAACATGAATATGGTTGCTGACGCTTTGTCACACATGTATGTACTTATCACTTCTCTACAATCGAAACTACTTAGATTTGAATTGCTAAAGGAACAATATATGCATGATGAATATTTGAAAGCAGTTATTGAGAAATGTTCTAGGGGAAAGATATTTGAGGGGTATTACATGATTGATGGATTTTTGTATAAAGGTGGAAAGTTATGTATACCTTATGAGTTTGTGAGGGAAGTACATGTACGAGGATTGTCTGGTCACTTTGGTAAGAAGAGAACCCTAACTTTGTTAAAAGAAAATTTTTATTGGAGGGGCATGATAAGGGATGTTCATAAGGTGCTGAAAAGGTGTGGAGTATAGAGTAAAAGGGAAGAAAGGGGTTCAAAGTGAATATATGCCTTTGCTTATACCTACTAAACCCTAGATTGATATCAGCATAGATTTTATTTTGGGTCTACCTAAAACTTAAAGAGGAAAGGATTCTACTGGTTGTTGATAGATTCAGCAAAATGTCCCATTTTGTGCCTTGTCACAAAACATATGATGAACGTTTTATGGCTAACCTTTTTGTGCAGGAGATTGTAAAATTACATGGTGTTCCATATAGTATAGTGTCCGATAGAGACACTAAGTTTCTTAGCTTCTTTTAGAAGACACTATGGAGATGACTTGGTACTAAACTTATGTATAGTACCTCTTGCCACCCACAGACTGACGGTCGGATTGAAGTTGTTAATTGTACTCTTAGTACATTACTAAGAGCAATGATTGGCAAGAATCTTACTGATTAGGACTCATGTATCCCTATTGTTGAGTTCACTTACAATAGGTCTATTCATAGTTCAACTAGTAAGTCTCCCTTTGAAGTCGTGTATGGATATAATCCTACTCTTCCATTGGATCTCATATCTAGTCCGACAACAAATGAAGAAAGCTTAAGTGGAGTTGAGAGAGCCAAGGAGATTTAAAAACTTCATCAAAAGACAGCTGAACGTCTTTAGAAAACATAGGAGCAACAAAAACTTCAGGGAAACAAGAACAGGAAAACCAGAATTTATAATCCAGGTGATCTAATCTAGATTAATCTCAGCAAAGACAAGTTTCCTCACAAGAAGTCACAAAAGCTATCACTAAGAGTAGATGGACCTTTCAGAGTTGTTAGACGCATCGACAACAACACATATAGAATAGAATTGCCAGGAGGGTACGACATCTCTGCTACCATTAATTTTGCAAATCTATCACCATATTTGCCAAATGATATTCATGAAGACCTATTAGATTTGAGAGCAAATCTTCCTGAGGCCCGAGGAGATTATAGGAATCATATACCTACATGACCTATCACTAAAGCAAGAGCTAAGGGATTACAAAATTTGGTGATGAAGGTCCTCTTTGAACAATTAGACCCTAAGGATGTTTGTTTAGTATCTTCTTTTCCATTATATAATTGTTGTGCATTTTAGCAGGTACATTTATCGGTTTTATAGGACAACAAGTAAAATTCACTAAGGATCAATTATGGGTCATTCATGGACTTGCACCGATCGGTCCAACAATTGCTCCATGGAAGTGAAGAACCGACCATTTTGAGGGTTTAATTGTAATTGTCTTTTTGTTAATTAAGGACCGGTCACTTGTTGATTTTATTTGTAATTTTGTTTTGTTGACTTTACCCTAATTAGAGCAAGTATAAATACTTGCTAAGTAGATTTTAGAGACGACTTTTTAAAACACATATTTCCGGCTATCTATTTACGTGAAAAGGGTTCTTTCTTTTTCACAAAATACTCTTATCAATTCTTCCATAGGATTGTGGCAAGTGGACTTGGATTTATTGTAAGTAGTATCAACAAATTATAAGTTGATCCTAATTCCAACTAGTGCGTAATATCTGGTAAGGAATTAGTTATTTTATGTTGTTCTTAATTCATGCCAATTAGGGTTCATTTTTCAAGCTTTGATTCACACTATTTGATTTGGAAATTGGTTTCAAATATTAGTGTTTATTTGATTAGTTTTGGAATTCCAATTGAGTTTGTTGTAAATTTTGTATTCAATCAAAGTGGTTCTTGTAATTAAGGTTCATGTGGAAGTGGAATCACGCCATTTTACGATTTATGTTTAGTGAATTATCTAATTAGCATTTATGTGATTGTAATTGGATGTTAGGCACATCACCTAGAGTATAGTGAGTGATTGGAATATAATATTTATATGTTCTTTCTAGTAAGAGCCTTTTAACTATAGAGGTTTCACTTAACACTTTTGAATACATTTAGATGGGTAAAGGGTGATAGGAATCAAGAGCTAACCAATCTAATTACTAGATCAAGAGCTAGAAGATTGCAAAATTTAATGCAATATGTAATTGTAGGAGAGCCAAAGAACAATGATGAGAAGACATTTACTAAGGATATTGGACTTCACTTTAGAGTTTTTGATGAATGGATAAGCATTTCTACTGGCAAAAGGGTTAGAAGAAGATGGAGCAAGTTAAGTTAAGTTAGAAGACCATAAAGAGAATGTGAGTACCACAAAGAAGTAGACAACTTAAAACATGACCGTGTTGATGGAAATAATGGTCAATGAGATATACGGTCAACAATACGACCATGTTGTCTAACCATGTTCGACAAGCATGTTGAAAGCATCAAGATCCAAAAATTACATAGTAAAAAACACGCTTGTGTTATCTAACCATGTTTGATGCGTTGGTTTTTATTTTTGATTTCTCTTCTTAGTTTTGCAAATTTCCTTATTATTTTTACAATTTTGCCCTTGTTGAGCCTTAGAAACTTTATTTAGAGGTTGTAAGCATAATTACTAGGACATCTTCTTAGCAGTATTACACTACTTTCAAAGTTTTGTCTCTTAATTTTGTTCTTAACAATTTAATTATTAAATTGTGGCGGATAAACCATTCATCTTATTTGTGCATAATATTAAGTGAGATAAGTGTAACACAAATCTCATTAGTTTGCAATATCTTGCAAGAGGCTACTTATATCCTTCCTATTGTTTAATAATTATAATAATGCCATAAAGATCTTATCTTTATTAAAAGCGGATTGTGGATCATTTGATTGATTATGAATTGGTGATTTTCAAATATGAGCACATCATCTTTTAGTATTAGAGTAGAGTTTAGCAATTAAGGTAGGTTAGGATTGCAAGCGACATAGTTGGTGATTAAAGTTTGTGGTTCTTGTCGTAAGGAGCAATTTGGTTTATAACATAATGTTAGGGGAGAGTATTCATGGTGGTGTTGGAGGTGGTGATGGTTGAAGAAGAGGTCTTAATAATGATGAAGTGACTATTTAAGACATGTTGCAAGAAATAACTACCACTTTGCAAAATTTTAATGCTATATTAGATGCCATTGAGGCAAATCAAGGAGGTGCATGTAGGAATGTGCAACAAGTGGAAAAAGATCACATTGAGAGTGAGAATGATAATTTTGATGATTGTGGAGGTGAGAGGAAGAATTGATGGGTTAGAATATTAGAAATAGTAAAGATGAAGATTCTACCATTTGAGGGATGCAATTTTGTAGAGGCATATTATGACTTGAATATAAGGTAGAAATGATTTTAAAATGTCATGATTATAGTGAAGAGGTTAAGGTGAAATTGGCAACTCTTGAGTTCACTAGATATGCTTCATTATGGTGGAAAAATCTCATTAATCAATGAAGGGGGAGACATAAAGGAGGAGTTAAATCATGGGTTGTTATGAAACAATTGATGCAAGATCAATTTGTTCCTTATCACTATAAACAAGAGGTGAATATGAGATTGTAAGCCTTGAGACAAGGTGACATAAGCATTGATGAGTATATAAAAGAGTTTGAGATGCTTATTATCTAATGTGAGTTAGTTAAGTTGAGGGAGCAAACTATTGATTGCTTCATCATGGGGCCTAAACTTGAAATTGCTGAAATTGTTGAGTTATAGAAACTTAAGTCATTACAAGATGCCATTCAATATACACAAAAGGTAGAGAAACAATGATAAAGGAGACACTATGGTACCTCCATGATATCTCCAAAATTGAGAAATTCTAACTAAATCAAGACTAAAGATGATAAACGAGTGAGTATGAAGAGTTTTTCGGGAAGAGATGATAGAAGGACAAAATGGAGGAGTAATGTTAGAGGTAAAACTCCTATTAACTCTAATTATAAGAAGACGAACTAACAAGTAGTTGGAAAGAAAAGTAGTCAAATCAAATGTTTTAAATGCCTTGGTTATGGGCATATGACCACAATGCTTGAATCGAAGGGTAACATTTATGAGAGGTGATCAAGTGGACAATGAGGAGGAGGAAGACAATGGTGGAAGAAGACACAAAAAACATCTTGCAACAGTTTGACTATAATGAAGATGGACTTAGTGGGGATGATAGAGAACTATGGCTCTTATAGTGAGGAGAGTTTTAGCACTAATTCTATATTAGAAAACTAGCAGCATAAAAATTTTGTTTCACATTAAGTGTAAGGTTAATGGCAATATTTTTACTATCATTGTAGATGGTGGTAACTACATTAATGTTGTTATAGCTTACATGGTGGAGCGACTGAAACTTCCTACTGCAAACTACCTTAAGCTATATAAATTTCATTGGCTTAGCAATACGGGTACCATGCATGTAACATGGTAAGTGAAGGTCTCTATGGTTGTTTTTGGCATTTATAAAGATAAAATACAATGTAACATAGTTCCCATAATGGATCCATATCATATTAGGGTGACCATGGTTGTTTAATCTTAAAGTAATCTAAGATGGGCATCATAATAACTATGCTTTCTATAAAGATGGCAAGAAGATATTATTGAAACCCTTGAGTCCTGAAGTTGTTAAAGTTGCATAGATTGCTATCATGAGAAATAGAAAGGAGTCACTAATAATGGCACTAAGAGATGTTAAGGTTGCAATTACTTCTAGTAAGTCATTGTTCTTATTACATGTTAGGCAAGCCTTAGGAATGGAAACAAGTGCTATAGTACCTATAGAGGTTTTGAGTTTGTTGATAGAGTTTAGTGATGTATTCCCTAAGGATATTCCAAAGGGACTATCTCCAATGGGGATTATAGAGCATCAAATTAATCCCTAAGGATGTCTTATAAATAAACATGCTAACAAAATGAAACCTAAAGAGGTGAAGGAGTTAAAATATCAGGTTAATGAATTGATAGAGAGGGGATTTGTAAGGGAAAGTATAGCCTATGTTTCATTCTAGCCCTTTTAGTTCCCAAGAAAGATGGATCATGGTGAATATTTATAGATAGTGGGGTAGTTAATAAGATCACAGTGAAATACAAGCATTCGACTTCTTAGTTAGATGATATGTTAGATGAATTGCATAGAACTTGCATATTCTCTAAAGTTGATTTAAAGAGTGGATATCACCAAATTTGTATGTGACTAAGGGATGAATGGAAAATGACCTTTAAAACTAAAAATGGACTATACGATTGGATGGTTAGCTTAATGCATTAAGTACTTTTATGTGGTTGATAGATCATGTCTTATGTGACTTCATAGGTAAGTTCATATTAGTATACTTTGATGATATTTTGGTTTATAGTGCTAATTTGCAACTACATGTTGAGCATTTAAAATTTGCTTTTATGGTGTTACAAGTTGAGAAGTTATATGGTAAATTGAAGAAATTTGTTTTCTATCAACCTGAGTTTATTTTTCTAGGCTATGTTGTGTATGGAGATGGGATCATAGTGAATAGAGAGAAAATTCTAGCTATTACGAAATAGCTAGTACCTTAGTCTATGTTTGAAGTTTATAACTTTCACAGGTTAGCTTTATTTTATAGACATTTTGTGCATAATTTTAATACCATAGTAGCTCCTTTAAAAGAGTTAACTATGAAAGGGAAGGAGTTCAAATGGACTAAGCAAGCATAATAAAGTTTTGAATTGATAAAAAAGAAGCTTACTACTACACCTATTATTGTGTTAGTTGACTTTGATAAAATATTTTAATTGGAGTATAAAGCCTTGAGGATAACCATAGGAGTGGGGTTGATGCAAGAGCAAAGACTCATAGCTTATTTAAGTGAGAAGTTGTGGAGTGCTACTCTTAACTATTCTACTTATGATAAAGAGTTGTATTCATTGGTTAGAGCTTTGCATGTTTAGTAAGACTATTTACCACCTAAAGAGTTCACCATCTACATAGATCATAGATCTCTCAAGCACTTGAAGGGATGGGATAAACTTTCAAAGTGGTAAGTTGGGTAGATAGAGTTCTTGTTATGTGATTAAGTACAGACAGAGAAAGTTAATGTAGTGGTAGATGCCTTATCATGCAAGTATGTCCTCATTAACACCTTACAATCTAAGATGTTAGGTATTGGAATGATTATAGAGCTATGTAGTATTGATGCCTACTTTGCTCCTATATTTGCTAAATGCATTGAGGGAAAAACAAAGAATGACTATTATATGGTGGAGGGATTTCTCTTCAAGTTAGGAAAGTTATGTATGCTTGAGGGATCGATGCAAGAGTCACTAGTGAAAGAAGCCTATGCTAGGGGGTTATTAGGCTACTTTGGTGAAAAGAAGACTAAAAGCTTGTTGAGAGAACACTTCTTTTAGCCAAGATTAAAGAGTGATTGATAAGTGTCAGAAGACCCTTAATTCTAGTGCATATTAGTTATAATTTTATATAGATTTCATGTAATTTGTGAAGAAAATGGTACTTATATGATTAAATTTTAATTTCAGGCACTAATGAAGACAAAAGAAAAATTTAAGGAGGATATGATTAAAGGCGAGGTGAAAATTGGCTAAAAATAAAGAAAAGTGAATTTTTTGCTAAGCATAACTTGCAGCACAACTTGTGTAGACATCCATGCTAGGTGAAGAAAATTGTCAGAAACCATGCCAAGCCGTGCCCCAAGTCCAGCACAGCCTGTGCTGAAGATTGACAACAAACATCCTGTTCAACTTTGCCCCAAGCACTACCATGCTAGAAGCTGTGTTGAACTGGGTAGTGAAAATAATGTGTTTCGAAGTCAGCATTGCCACGAGCATGACCGTGCTAACACTCGTGCTGAACCCTGTTTTCGCGAGAACTATAAATAGATGCATTTTTTTTTATTTTAAAGGACCTCTTTTGATAGGAATCAAAATCCATCAAGACCTATCATTAGGGCAAGAGCCAAAGGATTTCAAATCTTAGTGATGAGGGCCCATTTTGAGCACATCGACCCCATAATTATTCATGTATTGTATATTTCAATAGGCACACTTATCATACTTTAGAGGGCGATGGACAAACTCACTAAGAATTAGCTTGCAGGTTATCTATGGATCGACCTAAACCGGTGATAAGTTGGGCCAACGAATCCTATGGAAGAGCTAGCATGATGAAGACTATTTTTATTTATAATTATTTCTTTGGACTATTTATATTGTAATCTTTCTTTTGGGATAATTTCATTTGCTTATAATTGTCTTTTAGGACTGGCCACCCTAAAAGTGGTATAGTTGTAATTTTGTGGACTTTTTAACCCTAAAGGGAGCAAGTATAAATACTTGCTTAAGTAGGGTTTTGAGGAGCCAAATTTTCAGAAAAAAAGAAAACACTTCACGTGTAAGGTTAGGGTTTTTCTTAAAATCCAAATTGCTCTTATCAATTTCAATACCCAGAATTGAAATTGTGGCGAGTTGCAACAAAGAGAAATTGTGAGTAATATCAATTCCTTTTTGTTGTGTTTCCTTTTCATCACTAGTGAGTTATATCTAGAGTTGATTAGGATTGTTCTTAGTCAAATTTAGATTTCATTTGAAATCATTCTATCATGTTATGAAATTGATTGGTTTTGACATTAGTTCTAACTATCAAATTTACTTCATTTGAACCATGGTTTACTTTGTTGGAAAAGGGCATCTCAGATTGGTTCTTGTTGTTTTGTGTGTTGATCACATGGGATTTCAAGTGTGTTTAGTGTTGCAATTGAGGATTTCATCTTTGTAATATTGTTTCCTTGAAAACTATAACATTCGGCTCATCTTACATCATAAGGGATCATGCAATTTTGTTGTCCTTTAAACCGGTTTTGATCTTATCATTTTAGAGTTGTTCAATTGGTTTATTTTCATGTGCTTAACCCCCCTTTTAGGCACATCCTCTTTCCTTCTGGCTTCGTTTTGGAAACCCTAGGGGAGCTTTATTATGAACTTCAAGAGGAGAATTGTCTAAGCATCATTGGAGATCACAAAACAACAAGGGATTATTCTTTTTAGCATGAACCAAATCTATTTCTCTAGAATCTCTATTTTTATTGAAAACTCCATGGAGGAGTAATTCTTTATATCTTTCATCTTGTGAAACCCTAACTTATGTGTTGAACCACTGATTGATTAATGAATAATTTATATCTTTGCATCTATTCATGTGTTTCAATTGTTCTTGTAATTGATTTATGCACGCAAATTAATTGCATGTTTGATTTTTATTAGATTGAAAGAGGTTTCGTCTAGTAAATTAGATCTTCATGAATAGAGAGATTAAATGTTTTACCTAGAGGTGGGAAAACATTGATTTTCTACAATTTATTAGAATTGTGAACTTTGTGAGATCTTACATAACGGTAGTGAGGGAGAGGTCTCCATTATCTTATACATGATTATGAATCGATTAACTCAAGGGAGTAATTGATTTTACTTGAGAATTCCTACAGTGCAAAGTGTAAATTGATTCATTAGTTGATATCTTATGTTGATAATTTAAGGGTTAAGGTAGAACAAGATGAGGGGTATATTTTGTGATTAAATACATTCTTTAGACAATATTATTCAATTTTAGGGTTACTAAGATTTGTTATTTCTTAATTTAATTCAAAATTTCCACATCATAAATTAGACTAGATAGTAAAGAAAGGTAATATTAGTACTTGTTTTCTAGATCCCAAAGGATGACACCTATTATATACTATAATCGATAGGTAAACTGCCTAACTCGATAGTAGATTTTATTAGTTATAAATTTAAAACTTTAATGATCGGTTAGATTCAAGCAACTACCAAGTTTTTGGCACCGTTCTCGAGGATCTGGCAAGGCAATATTTGGAAAAACCGTAGTATCTACTACTTTAGTCATTTTTTTTATTTGTTTTATCTATTTTTCTTCTCTCCATCTTTGAAAAGTTCTAATTCACACTCGGTTGCCTTTTTTGCAGTGTGTGATAAGGAATCTTCCCTCTAACATTCTTGACCTAGATCTAGAGATTGAGAAAACACTCCGCCGACTTCGAAGGAATAAAAACTGTCAAATCCTTTGGATAGTCGGTAAGTGTGGAGGGGGAACGAGTTATAGTAGTGGAAACAAAGGTCAAAGAAGAAGAGCTAATAAAGGTACAAGTACAAGAAGTAATGGCTAAGGATCCACCAAAGACAAACATTGAGTATACAAGGCTTACAGTGGACGGCACAGGTCCAACCATTGTTAAACTCTCCATTGGGGCTAATAATTTCGAGATCAAATGTGTGGTGATTTAACTTCTACAACAATACTGTCAGTTTGATGGACTACCTGATGAAGATCCCCATGCTCACATTCAGACATTCTTGGAGATTTGTGAAACCTTAAAGAATAATGGGGTGACATATGAAGCAATGCGTACAAGATTGTTCCCTTTTTCATTAAGAGAGAAGGCTAAGACATGGCTTCAATCATTGGATCTCGAGGCTTTGACTACATGGGATGACATGGTAAAGGAGTTTCTGGACAGTTATTTCCCACCATGTAAGACCGCCAAGCTCTAGAATGATATCTCTTCTTTCACTCAACAAGAGCATGAAACAATATATGATGCTTAGCTGAGATGGACAAAATTATTGAGAAAGTGTCCACATCACTAGTTGCCTACATGGATGCAAGTTCAAATATTTTTGAATGGGTTAAGTCTAGCTACACGCACTTGGTAGATGCCATAGCTGGCGGAACACTAAATACTAAGACTCCGAAAGACTCATTGAAGTTATTTGCTGATATGGCAAGAAATAATTATTAGTGGGGCCATGACAAAAGTAAGCAGAAAGCAACAAGAATGTATGAAGTAGATGTAATGACTACTTTAGTAGCTAAGATGGAAGCTTTGAGCCACTAAGTTGCAACTCTTGAGAATCCTTAAAGACCACAACAACAACATCAAGTAGACCCTGAGGAGGGTGTAAATCTATTTGAGCAATATGAGCAGGTAGATTATCTTGGGAACTCAACCAGATAACAATATAACCAGTATGGTAAAACCTATCATCTAGGGATGAGAAATCATCTGAATTTGTCATATGGAAACCAAGAATATAAAAGAGCTAATCTACCACCGTCGGGGTATTCAAAGCAATAACAAAAACCACTGTATCAGCCATTACCGCTCCCTCAAACATAACCACCTCAACAAAAAAAAAGAGTAACTTAGAGGATATTCTGAGTCAATTTATCCAAAGCTTTGATGCAAGACATTATAATAAAGAAGTTTCCATTCACAATCTTGGGAAAAAAATTGGTCAATTGGCCAAGATGATGTCTAAGAGACAACCTGGTTCTCTTCCCACTAACACATAAAACAATATAAGGGAACAGGTGGAAGCCATCTCATTGAGAAGTGGGAAAGAGTTACCATCTATTTAGCGACATGAAAAGCAACAAGAAGATAAACAACTTAGTGAAAAGAAGAAGGGAACTTCTAAGGGAATATTTCCAAAGAAAACACCACCACCGGTTGTCAAGGAATACATGCCAAAAATCCTTGACCCAGCTCACCTTAACCAAAGCAAAGACAAAGAACAATTTGGTAAATTCCTTGATCTATTCAAATAGCTGCATATTAACATCCCTTTTATAGAGGCACTTTTGCAAATGCTGAAATATGCTAAGTTCTTAAAGGAGCTTTTGTTTAACAAGTGAAAGTTGGAAGATGTGGCTACTGTGGAAGTTGATGCAAATTGCTCATCCATTATTCAGAATAAACTTCCTCCAAAGTTGAGGGACCTAAGCAGCTTCACAATTCCTTATGTAGTAGGTGACACATCAATTGATAAGGCCTTAACTGATCTAGGAGCCAGCATTAACTTAATGCTATATTCCTTTTTTTAAGAAGCTGGGGTTATTTGACCTAACCCAAACAAGGATGAGCTTGCAACTTGCCGATCATTCTGTAAAAATCCCCAAAGGGATAATCGAGGTTATTCTAGTAAAGGTAGGGAATTTCATCTACCCCGCAAACTTTGTAGTGCTAGAAATGGATGAAGATGGGGATACCCCTTTAATACTTGGGAGGCCATTCTTAGTCACTGCCAAGGAAATGGTGGATGTAGAGGGAGGAAAACTTACCTTGAGAATCAGTGATGAAGTGTTGGTAATCACAATGGCTATCGCTATGAAACACACCCTGAGCATCGATGACTTTTGCTACTCTGTTGATGTTGTTGATATACTAGCAAATGAGCATATGAAGGAAGTTTTGAGCAAGGATGAATTAGAGCTGAGCTTGACACTGGAGGAGAAGAAAGAAGCTGATAAGCCAGAGGTTGCACGACTCATTAAGAGGCTCGATGCTTCAGAAAATGTCATAACTCAACATGGGTTTAAAAAGTTGAAAACAGAAAATGAGGCAAGACTTAAAATGTTTATAGAAGAGCTGCCAGTGTTGGAATTGAAACAATTACCATATTACCTAGAATACGCCTTCCTTGTAGGAAACTCCAACCTGTCAGTTGTTATAGCCTTAAATTTATCGCAAGAGTAGAAGAACCAATTACTCACGGTCCTAAGAGCACACAAGCAAGCCATCGCTTAGAAAATATCTGATATAAAAGGTATCAACCCCTCCTTCTGTAATCATAAAATTTTATTAAAAGAAGGATTTAAACCTGTACTGCAACCATAAAGACGTTTAAATCCCAATATGAAAGAGGTAGTTAAAAAGGAGGTGATCAAACATCTTGACGCTGGACTTATTTACCCTATCATTGATAGTAGCTAGGTCAGTCTAGCGCAAGTGGTGCTAAAGAAGGGAGGGATTAATGTTGTCCCTAATGAAAAGAGTGAGCTCATTCCCACACGGACTGTTACTGGCTGGCGGGTGTATATCGATCATAGGAAATTGAATGATGCCACTCGGAAAGATCACTTTCCCCTCCCTTTCGTTGATCAAATGTTGGAAAGGTTAGCTAGACACATGTATTACTGTTACTTAGATGGGATGTCCGGTTACTTCTAGATACCTATCACTCCAGAAGACCAGGAGAAAACCACTTTCACATATCCTTACGATACGTATGCCTATAGGAGGATGCCGTTTGGGTTATGTAATGCACCAACTATGTTTTAGTAGTGTATGCTGGCCATATTTGAAGATCCGATGGAGAAAATCATGGATGTCTTCATGGATGATTTCTCCGTTTTTAGAGATTCTTTTACCGCTTATCTAATGAATCTCTAAAAAGTATTAATACGGTGCGAAGAAACAAACCTGGTGCTTAGCTGGGAGAAGTGCCATTTTATGTGTAAGGAGGGCATAGTACTTAGGCACAAAGTTTCTTACCAAGGGATTGAGGTTGATCGAGCAAAAATTGATGTGATCGAAAAATTCCTCTACCTAACTCGGTTAAGGGGATAAGGAGTTTTCTAGGATACACCGGTTTCTACAAGCGTTTCATTAAGGACTTCTTGAAGATAGCCCATCCCCTAACCAGGTTATTAGAAACAGACACACCATTTAATTTCACTTCTGTATGCCAATACACATTCGATGCACTCAAGGAGAGGTTGACGAGTGCCCCAATTAAGATAGCTTCATATTAGAGTCTTCCTTTCGAACTCATGTGTGATGTTAGCGACTATGTGGTTGGGGGCAATTGAGATAAGCATTTTCAGCTTATTTACTACACCAGTAAGACACTCAACAACGCTCAAGTAAATTATACGACTATTGAGAAAGAGATGTTAGTAGTGGTATTCGCATTTGACAAGTTTTGTCCTTACCTGATCTTATCCAAGGTTGTTGTTTACACTGACCACTCTGCTCTTAGGTATTTATTGCATAAGGCAGATGCAAAACCCAGGCTCATTAGGTAGATTTTACTCTTACAAGAGTTCAACCTGGAGATCCGTGATAAAAGGGGGTAGAGAATTTGGCAGCTAACCATCTTTTTAGACTTGATAACCCAAGTTTAGAGGAAATACAAGAAGAGGACATTGCTGATTCCTTCCCAGAAGAGAAATTATATGTAGTTTTCCAACTTCTGACTATTGAGACCCCATGGTTTGCAGATCTGGCCAATTATTTGGTAGGAAAAATCCTCCTCGAAGATCTTAACCATAATTCTAAACGGAAGTTCTTTTTTCGAGCTTAAACATTACTACTGGGAGGACCCCTTCCTTTTTCGGGTCTATGGTGATCAAGTCATCAAATGATGTGTTCCACATGAAGAAGGATGGAAAATCTTGAATGACTATCATTCCGGCCCCACCGATGGTCATTACTCCGCAAATTGAACAGCACAAAAGGTTTTTGATGCAAGATTTTATTGGCCTACTATTTTTAAGGATGTGTAATGTCTATGCGCCACCTGTAACTGATGTCAGCGAACAGGGAGCATATCCAAGAGAGGTGAGATGCCCCAAAACTTCATTTTGGCATGTGAAATCTTTGACCTATGGGGTATTGACTTTGTTGGCTGATTCCCTATTTCCTATGGGAACAAGTTTATACTAGTGGCGGTAGATTATGTGTCTAAGTGGGTTAAGGCACAAGCTTTGCCAACTAATGATGCTTGCGTCATTGTAAAGTTCCTAAAAAGGCTGTTCGCACGAATCAGAGCCCCAAAAGTGATTATAAGTGATAGGGGAACCCACTTCTGTAATAACCAAATGTCCAAAATCTTAAGGAGATATGGAGTAACTCACCTTCTAGCCACATCGTATCATCCTCAAACTAGTAGACAAGTGGAAGTCTCTAATCATGAGCTAAAACAGATCCTCGAAAAAATGGTACAACATCACATAAACAATTTGGCAGAAAAGCTAGATGACGCCTTATAGGCACACCGAATTGCTTATAAAACACCCTTAGGGACCACCCCCTATAGGTTGGTGTATGGGAAAGCATGCCACCTTCTAGTGGAAATATAGCATAAGGCGTATTAGGCAATTAAATTGGTAAACTTTGACCTAGGTGCGACTAGATCAAGAAGGAAACTCCAGTTGAATGAGTTAGACAAGTGGAGAAGACAAGTGTACAAGAACACGAGGATCTACAAAGAGCGAACCAAGAAATATCATGACGAGCGTATTCACCATCTAAAGGAATTTCAAAAGGGAGATTGAGTGCTATTGTTCAATTCTCGGTTACGACTTTTCCTAGGAAAATTGAAATCCAGATGGTCAAGTCCTTTTGTAGTTAAGAATATTCTCCCTCATGGTGCTATTGAACTTAAACACCTCGCTCATGACTATTTTAAAGTCAATGGTCACATATTAAAGCTTTATCGGGGAAATGATGGGGACATTTAAAGACAAGAAGGAATTGGATCTCCAAATGCCAGAGATTTAGCAAAAAGAAGTAAAGAGTGTTGAGCCAACGACGTTAAACAAGTGCGCTTCTTGGGAGGTAATCCATGTCTAACCGAAGTATGTAGTGTTTCTCTTATTTCCTTTTTACTAACACTATCCTAAGTCTTCTATTTCTAGAACTTTGTAGATCAAAAGGGGAGTTTCTAAGCTTGTGAAGAGCGTGAGAGCAAACTCTAAGTGAGGGGAAACACCAATGGCAAGTAAAGGCTTTCAAATTTCCATCACTAAGTGCATAAGGTAAGTCCTTTCTTATGTACATTTACACTTTTAAGAGGTGCATGGTGATAAAAGTTGTTGTCCATTGGTGTGGTATCACATAATTCCCATCCACACAACCAGTACTCAAAATATACATGATTTATTTAAGAATATGTGGAATTCTTAAAGTCAGCATGGCTACGAGCATAGCCGTGCTGAAGCAAGGGCTACCTTTATCTACGTATCTATGCAATTTCTAAAGTCAGCATAGCCACGAGCATGGCCGTGCTGAAGTAAGGGCTGACACTATCTAAGGATCTGTGGAATTTTCGAAGTCAACACGGCCACGAGCATGACCATGCTACAACCCGTGTTGATTAAGCCTATATATATATTTCACATTTTTTTTCTTTTCTCTCTCTTACTCTACACACCGTTACAGAAACCTTCCCCTATTCTCTCAATCATCTTTTTCTTCTTCTCACTTTTTATACTCGCACACTATGTAATCATTTTACAAATTCTTCACACAACCATATTCAAGTAAGCTTTTCTTCTCTTTTCTTCTTCTTTCCGTAAAATTTACTTTCTTGCACTTGCATACTCGGCTATTGTCACATAACTCATCATAACCATCTAACATACATTACGATTGAGTACGCATTTGTTTGTTACATGGAATTTTCTTCTCCATTTATGAGTGCTAACATCTATGTAATCGATCAATGGATAATAGTATCATTGTATGACAGATCTTTTTCAATGAATTTCGTTCTACTTTCTTAGGGCTCTTGATCAATGTTGATGAAAATTTTTATAGGGCTTTTGTGATCTTTGTGCAATTAAAAGCTATTGAAGTCATAGAAAGTAGATGACTTGTATTTTGATCGTTCATATATACCACATTGCATATCTAGGGTTCCAAAATGTCCGCAAATTGGGGGGTTTTGAAAGAATTAGTGGATAAGAAAAGCAATTTTGGCATTTTTGAAAGATTGTCACATGAAAAATCAGTTTTTGATTTCAGCATGGCCCCATGCACGATCGATTTCCCGTGCCTATGCTAATTTGAAATTTTCATTGTTCAAATTCTGCCTTACCTTCAGCACTACCATATTGACGGCCGTGCTAAACGGCATGAATATATCTTTCAATGTTTCGTCCTATAGTGATGCATTTTATATCCCATTTTAATTTTTTTCTAATTTGTTTGAGACTAAAGCTCCCATATGCATCATGACTAAGCACCCCTTGTTGATCAAAATATGTTTAACCACTGAAAAATCATACTTGTATACCTTTGCAACTTTTCATTGTAGAGATGAGGTACACAAGAACATGTATGAAGAACGCCACCCTAGTCACTTCTACTTCAAAAGCCTCTCATTCTAAGAAGAGGCCTCGGGTTCCGCAACCCCCACCAGAACCCATTAACATCTAGCCTCAGTTATCTGAAGAAGACTGGAGTAAGGAAAGAAGAAAACGGTTGGAGAATCTTACCTTTAGAAATAATGAATATCTAGACTGAAAATTGCTTTGAAATTATGGGATTGAAGATGGAGTACACCAACTACTCAATGTGGGACCATGGGTGACCTTGGTTACCGTCCATGAATTAGCTTACAAAGAAATCACTTTGGAATTCCTCATTACACTACAGCTTATAAACCAAACAATGAGGTTCTAAGCCTATGGCAAAGAACATATCCTACAATCCTCCATAGTTGGCTTCTATATGGGATTATACTCATGGGTGAAAAGTAACACTCCAGAATTCAAGCAATTGAAGAACGAATGGCCTGAGGGGGTGACAGCTTAGTCCTATTGGGAGTAATTGTGTGGTAATGAAGAATGCGACACCCTACCCCCTCGTTACCATCCTTCCAAGTTAAAGGCATCGTGTATAACCAATGTCAACCTATTGGTTTTGCACCACATTTTAGCTCACATCGTTTGATCCAGGAAAAGTAGCCATGGAGTAATAAACACTTTCGAAATCTTTCAGATGTACAGCGTGGCTAACAAATTGAGAATAAATGTGGGACTAGAAGTGGCCAAATACTTCCATAGGTAGGCTACAAACCCTAGAGAGAAGGGAATTTACTGTAGAGGATATGTCACAAAGTTTTTGAAAGGATTTCAGATTTTTTAGGATCCTAATTCAGAGGAGCCTAGTATCCCCTCCACCACAATCACCGATGGGCCATTCTGAATGTAGGGGTTGGTCAAGTTAATCGACCAATCTTCCTACACTAGATATTCCACCCCGCCAAGAGGGGTTTCTTCTCCATATGTTGCATCCACTTCCTGACCTCCCACTCTGGATAATAACATCCAACAATTGAAACGGGAATTCCAGGAAGAAAGGAAGCTACCCCAACGCGAATGACAAAAGAATAAAAGCTTTTGAGCAGTGGTCTAGTGCTTCTTGGAAAGACTCACAGTTTGTTTGTCTCCTCCACCAGCTAATCTACCAACATATGCCTCATCTCATAAGCAATGTTCACTTGACAACAATGCTCCTACCCCATCCAGGAGAAGTGAGAAGGCTCCCATGGTTATTGAATCCTCCAGTTATGATGAAGAGGAGAGTGATGAAGAAGAAGAGGACGACGGAATTGACCACGAGGATGAAGATGATGATGATAGTAGTGAAGAGGAAGATTGACTTGATTGATTCATTTTAATGTTTTGTATATATATATTGAGACATTTTCCATTTAAGACTAGGATAGTCTAATTTTACCATAATATGTACCTATTGATTGCGATCCCTATGTAAGGGAAAACTTTGGTTCTTTTAGGGTGGCTTCACCCATTATCCAGACTAAGATAGTCTAATTTGTCATTTTACTTTTATTTTCTTTGTTTTTCTATAGGATTATGCTACACGAACCTTGGATTACCAGCTCAAATGATGACACACATCTGCATGGAATTGCTTTACCCATAGTGTTGAATCATACAGACAAACATCCACATCTAAAATCGGGGAAGTCCTTAGTGTCTTTTCTTTTGTTTAATTGAAATTTTGTATTCATTTCCTTTTGTTTTCCTTTTCCCTTTTTATGTGCTTGATGTAGGACGACATTGAGGACAATGTCATCACTAAGTGTGGGGAAGGGGTATAGGGAACAAAAGAAAATTTGAAAAGTTTAATTCTCCCCATTTACAATTTTACAATTAATCATTAAAAGAGCAAGATACGTGAAATTGTACTCATAAAAGTTAATGATTATGTGCCCCTTACTCGCCTATTATTGGACTTGGTATAATTAGTTGGAATTTTAGGATGAAATCTAAGTGGGGTAATCTTACTTGCTATTTAATTATTGATTCTTGAGTTGTAAAATAGATAGAAGTCCTTAGTTTAAAGTTAAATGGTTGTATTTTTAAGCTTGTTGGTTAATATATTTACTTTTCAAAAACTTTGAGAGCCTTTTTACTTTTTGTGAAATGTGCATATGAGTTCTATCACTTGGTGATTCCTCTTAAGTAATCTCTTTAAAGATTAATTAATTAATGTGTTAATTAAGAAATAATGTGAAAATCTTAGTTAGTATGGGTAGGCATTGTTCCCTTAGAAAAGTGAAGTCTAACTCCGCTACTGACTAATCACTCAATTAAAGAAATAATAAGCTATTACTCCAATGACTTGGGTTCCCCAAGTTAAGAGTATCTTTATGAATCCTTAAGGTTAGGATAATGGAGGTTCAATGGGGTCCCTTTAAAACCTGATCACCTAAGGTCGTCTAGCTTGGGATTGACCAACCGATGATATTATAATAACAAGATGGGATAGGGCAAAGTTCAGTAGATCTTGTAACTTAAATAATTAAGTTCGAAGGAACGTCTTCAATTGAGGGGATAACGTCTGTTAACTTAGGTGACGAGCCTGGGATTATTGGCTGAACATTCGCTACATAGGTTGCAAGATCTCAAAAAGAAAAGAGGAAAATGTGGAACTTGGAAAAGTTTTTTAAAGGTTTAACAAAAAGAGGAAGAAAATCTAAGGAAAGGATGGATGCCATATACTTTCACTTGAGGTTCATGTGCTTAGAAAAGGTAGTTGAACAGTTTATATATTCTCTAGTAAGTGGTAAGATATGACCAAGCCACTTTTGCTTCATTTGACTTTCTCCGTAACTTAGGAAGCATTTCTTAAATGGTAAGGGTAATAGCCTAACTTACTTAGACTAATCTATAAACTCTAGTTTTTGTATGCCAGGTACACGTACAATCATGGTAGGTTTGAGTGGTCGGCACTAGTAAATCACTAAGATCAAATTAAATAGAGGATACTACTTGTGAATTAAAAATCTAACCATGAGTACAATTGATGAGAGGAAATGTATTTTATCCTTATTTTGTTTGCTTAAGGACAAGCAAATGGTTAAGTGTGGGGAACTTTTATAAGTGTTAGAAGACCCTTAATTCTAATGCTTATTAGTTATAATTTTATATGGATTTCATGTAATTTGTAAAGAAAAGGGTACTTATATGATTAAATTTTAATTTCAGGCACTAATGAAGACAAGAAAAAAATTGAGGATATAATCAAAGGTGAGGTGAAAATTGGCGAAAAATAAAGAAAAGTGAATTTTTGGCTCAGCACAACTTGTGTAGACGTTCGTGCTAGGTGAAGAAAATGGCCAGAAACCATGCCAAGTCGAGCCTCAGGCCTAGCACAGCCCGTGCTGAAGATTGACAACAAACATCCTGTTCAGCCCTGCTCCGAGCATGACCATGTTAGAAGCCGTGCTGAACTGGGTAATGAAAATAAAGTGTTTCGAAGTCAGCACAGCCATGCTCATGGCTGTGTTGACACCTATGTTGAACCCTGTTTTCACAAGAACTATAAATATATGTGTTGTTTTATTTTAAAGGACCTCTTTTGTTCTAGCTTCATTTTAGAAACCTTATGGGAGCTTTATTAAGAACTTCAAGAGGAGAATTTTCTAAGCATCATTAGAGATCACAAAACAACAAGAGATTATTCTTTTTAGCATGAATCAAATCTATTTCTCTAGAATCTCTATTTTCATTGAAAACTCCATGGAGGAGTAATTCTTTATATCTTTTTTCTTGTGAAACCCTAACTCATGTGTTGAACCACTAATTGATTAATGAATTATTTATATCTTTGCATCTATTCATGTGTTTCAGTTGTTCTTGTAATTAATTTATGCGTGCAAATTGATTGCATGTCTAATTTTTATTAGATTGAAAGAGGTTTCGTCTAGTAAATTAGATCTTTATGAATAGAGAGATTACATGTTTTACTTAGAGGTAAGAAAACAATGATTTTTCGCAATTTATTAGAATTGTGAACTTAATGAGATCTTGCATAACAGTAGTGAGGGAGAAGTCTCCGTTATCTTATGTATTATTATGAATTGATTAACTCGAGGGAGTAATTGATTTTACTTGAGAATTCCTATAGTGAAAAGTGTAAATTGATTCATTAGCCAATATCTTATGTTGATAATTTAAGGGTTAGAATGGAATAAGATGAGGGGTATATTTTGTGACTGAATACATTCTTTAGACAATATTATTCAATTCTAGGGTTACTAAGAGTTGTTATTTCTTAATTTAATTCAAAATTTCCACATCATAAATTAGACTAGATAATAGAGAAATGTAATACTAGTAGTTGTTTTCCAGATCCTAGAGGACGACACCTATTAAATCTTTACTATAATCAATAGGTACACTACCTAGCTCGATAGTAAATTTTACTGGTTATAAATTTAAAACTTCAACGATCGGTTAGATTCGAGCAACTACTAGTGATATTCACAAAGCTGTTGAATGATGTAGTGTCTATAAGAATGCTAAGAGCAAAAGTGAAGCCTATGGGCTACATATGCCATTACTACTTCCCTCACTGCCTTGGGAAGAGATAATTATGGATTTTATCTTAGGGTTGCCTAAAATAGCACATGGGAAGGATTTTATAATGGTTATGATGGAGTGTTTCAGTAAAATGGCACATTTTGTGCCATGTGATAAAATTAACAATGTTGTGTTTATTGTTAATTTTTTTTATAAGAAATTGTTAAACTTTATGGTATTCTTAAGAGCATCGTATCGGATAAGGATGTGAAATTCTTTAGTTTCTTTTGGAAGATTTTGTGGATGAGATTTAGTACTAAATTACTCTTTAACATTGCTTATCATCCACAAATAGATGACTAAATTAATGTTGTGTACAAAACAATCGAAGCCTTACTACGAGTTATATTAGGAAGAACTTGAGAGACTAGGATTAGTGCTTACCAATCATTGAGTTTGCATATAACTGATCGATTCATAATTGTATTGGGAAAACACCATTTGAAGTGGTTTATAGGTTTAATCTAACCATTCCAGTGGACATGAGTATTATATCAACTGGCTAAGAGGAAAGCATTAGGGAAGTTGATAAAATTTAGCAAATTTAGAGACTTCAAGCTAAGTTGTTTAAGTAGTTGTAGAAGCAAGTAGTTATGTAAAGAGAATAGGGTAACAAGGGGAAGAAATCCATGTTATTCAAGCTAGGAGATCTAGTGTGGCTTCAGTTGAGAAAAGAGAGGTTTCCAGCAACTTGAGGACATAAATTAGCACTACATGGGGATGGACCTTTTAAGATTTTAGCAAAAGTGAATGACAATGCCTATAGAGTAGAGTTGCTAGGTGTTTATGGAGTATCTACCACTTTTAATGTTTTAGATCTAACTACTTAGGTACTAGAAGAGGATGAGCTAAATTCACAAGATTTGAGGGGTGAATCTTTAGTGTCCCTAGGGCAATGATAGGAAACAAGAGTTGATCAATCTAATGGCTAGATCAAGAGCTAGAGGATTATAAAATTTAGTGTAATAGGTAATTGTAGGAGAGTCGAAGGATGATGATGAGAAGACATATTGTAGATTTTAGAGTTAACTTTAGAGTTTTTTATGAATGAATAGGCATTTTTACTAGCAAAAGAGAGTTGGAAAAAATGGAACAAGTTAAGCTAAGCTAAAAGTCCACAAAGTGAATATAAGTACCATAGAGAAGTACATAGATCAAAACATAACTGTATAGATCCAAGTGTGTTGATCTATTCGACATAACATGACTGTGTTATTAGAAATAATGGTCAGTGAGATACATGGTCAATAACACAATCATGTTGTTTGATTGTGTTTGACAAGCACATTGATAGCATCAGGATCTAAAAGTTACATGGTCAATAATATGCCTTTATTATGTGACCATGTTCGACATGTGACTTTATTTTCAATATTTTCTTCTTAATTTTCTCATAGGTGCACAATATTCTATGATAGGCTGTTCATATCCTTTTGTTGCTCAATAATTATAAAAACACCATAAAGAACTTATCTTTATTGAAAGTAGACTATAGATCATTGGATTGATTATAAATCAATGGTGGCTGACTTAAAGCATATCAAAGGAAGGTAGTCAATTAGTGCACAAAGTTCTATTTAAAATACATGACCGATTGGAATCCCACAAAATAAAGTTTAATGTTTAGTGTTAGTGAAAATGAGGTACAACATCAATTATCACACTAGCACTAAATCCAATCCTTTTGAAGCTTCATATGATTACTACCCCCATTGCATCTACCATACATGCTCAGTGATTTAAGGAATGTCTCAGTGGATTTGCTATTAAATATAATGGAGGGTATGATAAAAATGTTGAATGAAATTCATTGTCAATAAGATATAGAGTGAGAGTTTTTGGAATTGGTGACTAGGTATTGCTAAAATTATAGTCATATAGGGTAATTTTGAAAAATAGCGAATAAGAGAAATAAATAGCATGATACTATGAACTATATAGATTGATTGATAGGATAGGTTAGTAGCTTACAAGTTCAAAGACATATTGGACATTCTTAAAATTGCTTCACTAGTTTATCTAATGTTGATGTAGAGTAAGATTTAGAACTTATAGTGGTATTCACAAGGAAGATGGTGAAGAGGGGCAATAAGATGAACACCTTGTAGTTAATCCCTTGGGAGGGAAGGTCATTTGAAAAGACCACTTAGGAGTTTGTTATTGATTTATGTTTACGGTTTCAAGATGCTCCTTTGTGGAAAAAGGCAATACAAGAAAGGGGAGAAGATACAAGCGAGCTACAGTTTCACTTGGACTTTGGGCAAGAAGTGTTCAAGAAAGCCAAGGAAGTGAAGTTTAAGATTGATGTGCAAGTTTGCTAGGAAAACATAGGTTTTAAGTTTAAGATAGGTTTAGGCCAAGCCTTTTATTTTATGTTTAATTTTGGCTTTAATATACATAATAATAATTGGGCCTAACATTATAGTAGTAGACCCTTAATATTTCTGCTTTCATTTTGTAACATATAGAAATAGTATATAGAAAACTATTGCTACATGTGTTATGTAAGCTCTTTTGAGTAGCATAAGCTATGTTAAACAATTGCTAATGTGTCACTCACACATCACAAATTAGGAACATTTTAGCTATTGTGAGAGAATATATTATGAATACTTATATGGATTTCATCTAAAAAGATATGATAGAATTGAAAAAAGTATTTTTCTCTCCCAATAAAACTTGCATTTAAGTTTTGTACTAAGGCTCTATATTCAAGCCCTACGTTCATGTTAGCTTAATTTCTTCTTTTTCATGTGTATGTTGTGTGATTATTATTGCCGTTGTATTAGATTACCTTGTCTTAAATAAAGGGCATCATTTTTCTATGATGTGCCCTATAATTCCAATTACAAGCACACCAATACAAGCGCGTGAACACTAAACCAATCCCACAAATGTGTGATCAACAACAAGCACTTGAACCCTAATTCACGTGGATTTAAATGACTATAATGCCATAATTGTGATGAGGATCAATAGCAATTGTGTGATATGTAAAGGACAACAATAAAATGAACCGAATTCCACTAAAATTGGAATTGAATCAAATTTGAAAATTGGAACCTTAATTCACGTGAAAATGAACAAAGTATCACAACCAATTACAACTAGATATGACGTACTAGAAAATAACTAGAAGTAACTTAAGAAGGATTGATATTACTCACAATACTCCTTAAGTAAAATTGCCACATTTTCAATTGAAATTGATAAGAGTTGGTTTGTGTGAAAAGGACTCTCCTCACAGCAAGAATAGGTTTATTTTCTCAAGTTCAAAAAGCTACTTCTAATCCTTACTTAGCAAGTGTTTATACTTGCTCAGTTAGGGTAAAAATACAATTACAAATATGTAATAGAAAAGAAGATACTAAACAAATATTCTCAACGTTTAATTGTTCAAAGAGAACCCTTATTGCCAAATTTTGTAACCTTTTGGCTCTTGTCCTAGTGATATGATGTGCCTAAAAGGGGACTGAGCACATGCAAATTAAACCAAATAACAATCCCTAAATGACTAGGACAATTCGGTTCAAGATGAAGCAATTGTAGCGTGACCCTAATTGCAATATATGGTCTGAATGATATATTGCATGAAATGGATCAACACAATAGTATATTCCTCAATGATGATCACAAATTATACTTCAAAACCCACGTGATTACTTCTCAAAATCCACAAGAAAATAACCGTGATCCCCCTTCCACAACAAATGCTTTCACGGTTCAACAATGTGCAAAAATGAGGAATATCAATCAAATATAACAAGAACTCAAATTAGCACAATAATTCAAATAATTATGATTCAAATCTGACTAAGAAATATTCTAATTCAACCCTAAATATTACACACTAGAGAAGAAAAGAAATCACAACAAATTGAAATTGATATAACTCACAATTTTAAGTGTTGCACTCACCACAATCTCAACTTTTAATACTGAAATTGAAATTGATAAGAGGAAATTTGAACTAGGAAACCCTAATTCTCTCACGTGAAAATGAGTGTTTGTTCTGAAAAATTAGCCTCCTAAAAACCCTACTTAAGTAAGTATTTATACTTGCTCCCTTTAGGGTTAGAAAGTATACAAAATTACAACTATGCCACTTTTAGGGTGGTCGGTCCTGAATGAGAATTACAAAAAAAAATAAAATGAAAGTGTCCCAAAAGAAATTTCAACATAAAATAGTCCATGCAAATGAAAAATATATAAAAGAAACTGGTTTTCAAGACACCGGTCTTTATGGTACTTTCGAATTGAGCTCCGATGAGGATCCCGACTCACTCAAAAGTATAGGTGATTTGGCATCCTGTAGGATTGATAAGTGAACCTACTGGAATGCATAACAATTATAAGGTAGGAATGAAGAAAATAAATTAGCTTCCTCAGGATTGGGTTTCTCATGTAAGATTATCAAAACTAAGTTGTGTAGACCCGTAGCTTGGGCTTTGGTGATAGGTCCTGTAGGAGTTTGATTCTTATCATGATAGGTCCTGTAGGTATATGATTCCTATCACTGTATTATCAAATTCATATTTTTAGATAACTGAGTTATGAGTGAATTATTTGGTGCTCCCACTAATGTTGAGTTTAAGCATTGCACAAGGGAAAAAATGTGGAATATATTCAAGATGGAGGGATTATAGACAATAAGTTAGTCAAACAATTCCAAAGATATGATGAAAAATTTTAAGAATTTATAGTGAAAATGGATTTCTTGATTCAATAATTTCATGGTAACTAAAGGTATAAGATTTTATCTTCTTTCTAATATAATCTTTAAACCTACAATGTTCAATCATTATCTAATGATTTTGAGGAAATCAAGGAGAATTTAGCTTAACATATTAAACATAAAAATAGTTTTAAAGAACATTGGGAAGAAAAGTAAGAAGACATGAACATATTTGTTTAATATCTAAAGAAATGAAAGATATAAAGGAAAATGATGATTTGAATAATAATATGGATTCAACTACATTTTCCATTAAAGAAAACTAAGAACTAAATTATAATGCCCCGGAACTCGAGATGCCCCAACTTGTCACGTGTCCTTATAGGGTAAAAACACGTTAAGGCACTTAATTAGCTAATACTAAATAACCAGTAATAATTGTTAACCATAGTTAAGATAAATCAACTAACATCATTAATAATGATTTAACTAAGTCTCACTACAAACTATAAATTGCTTTGAAGATTATCTTGATAAATCATTATATAATAAGCTAGTAATAGCTAAATTACTAAATAATAACCGTATTGTTATCTTCTAAAAGTAAGCATTCTCGTAGACATGTTTAGAACTTCCAATGACATTCTTCACCTAGTCATTATAGTAATAATAATACTTTATATTATTCCCATCTTACACATATAACCCTAAATTCTCCTCATATGAATCATACTCATCGATACATGTAGTTGAAAAAAAAAATGGTCCTCGAAGGGGGAGCTAATGCCTAGTGTATATGATCCACAAGTACACATACATGATCAAACATATCTTAAATTACCTGCATCAATACAAAAATTAACAATAAACCAACAAGTTATAATCTTAATTAGTCCTCAAACAAGAAAGGAGTACCCATGACCCCACCACACCATATATATATATATAATATAGTAAAGTATTGGGAACTGCCACTACAGGCCTTAATACCCACGAGTTCTTAAATCCATTGAATCATTTCAATATACAACTCCATCGAGGACACTGCCAAATACTGGTCAATAGGTGCCCCCTAAGGTTTTACCACCATGGGTCTTTAGATTGAGCATAGCACAATTAGCAAACAATTTAATCAATTCAAATTAACTAATTTAACAAGTAAAAGCAACACACAAGATTTTACATATCTAGAAGAACGGTCTTAAACATGACTTGTCCTTGCCTAGCAGTTAAATTGGAATCTGTCAAAGTATAAAACAATCAATCTTAGCACTAGTCTAAAGTATTATTTAAGTTACCCAATTTTATTACCTAATTGTTATCGAATCATTTTTTTTACTTCGGTAGAGTTTCAAGAGTTATACTAAGTGTTTAAGGTTAACAAAATTCAAGGAGTAAGAAAAGAAATTGATCTAGAAACTTTTCTAGGGAAAACAATTATATATTGGACCATGTACATGAGGACAATAGGGAACATGATTGTGTATTATAGCTGTGTACCTTTTTTTGTACACTTTCATCCTTCTACACGCTTTGATGTGTGAAACCCTAGGTATATTAAACCTAGAACTCCGACGATGCTAGTTGGTTTCAATTACCCCAAGGATCATCTTGATAAGCGATGCGTAACTAAACCCCAATCAAACCTGTTCACTATAACCTAAGTTATCAATAGGTATTCCAAGTAATTCGATTAAGAATTCTATGGAAAAGTTTTTTTGCAAAAGAATAAAAAAAGTGGTTTTCGTTCACTCACTAAAAGGATGTGTTTTTCATATATCAACGTTATCTTTGGCCGACTCCTTGCATGGCATATATATAGTACACAAACACAATATGGAAAACCTAATACAATATAGAAATCCTAAGTTGCCTATTCTATCCTTATCCTTATGTCATCAAGTAGGTAACTAAATAACATAGAAAACAAACCAACAAATAAAAATAAATAATAACAAAACTGAATGTATCCCCTAGTGCAGCGTCTATGCAAATATATAATGTCCTTCAATTATTTCATCCTTCCATAGTATGTTAACACATGTTTGTTTTTCTTTTGTGTAGCTTGATTCCTGGGCTTGCAAGTTCATGACTAGTCTTTGTAGAGCTTCGTTCATCCTTTTAGCTCTAGCTCGGGTCATCGGGCTTCCAATACCATGTAATGGATCATAAGATTTTGGCTCCTTCCTTTGTGATGCTAGCTGATCATCATCATTCCCTCATTCCTTGAAAAGATTCGTTCTCGAATCACCTGCATTATAAAGAGTAAGGTCAGAAACGTTAAAGGTAGCATTGACGTTACCCTAGTGGCTTGGCAGATCTATCTTATAAGCATTGTCATTGATGTGCTCCACCACTTAGAAAGGTATATCGCCTCTAGGATGCAACTTGGATTTGCATTATTCAGTAAAACATTCCTTCCTTAGATGTACCTAAACCCAATCACTAGGCTGAAATATAACTTTGACATGTCCTTTATTTGCTTGTCGGGCATAGTGTTCATTCTTCTTTTCAATGTTAGCCCGTACTTGCGTATGTAAATCCCTAACAAATTCTACCTTCTTTGTGCCATCAAGATCAACAAACTCGTTAGTAGGTAAAGGCAATATATCTAATGGAGTTAAGGGATTAAAACCATACACAACCTCAAATAGAGAGTATGACGTAGTAGAATGTATAGTCCTATTATATGCAAACTCTACATGAGGCAAACATGTTTCCCATTGCTTCAAATTTTTATCAATCATAGTACGTAGCAATGTAGAAAGTGTCCTATTGACAACTTCTGTTTGTCCATCTGTTTGAAGATGTGCCACAATGGAAAATAGTAGTTTTGTGCCTAGCTTATTCCATAAGGCATGCTAAAAGTGGCTTAAAAATTTTACATCTCTATCACTAACGATAGAGTTAGGTAAACCATGCAATCTAGCGACCTCCCTAAAGAATAAATCAGCTATATGTCGAGCATCATTAGTTTTAGAACGGGCAATAAAGTGCACCATTTTACTAAACCTATCGATGACAACAAATATGCTATCTTTACCATTCTAAGATCTAGGCAAACCTAATATGAAATCCATGCAAATGTTAGTCCAAGGCTAACTAGGTACAGGTAAGGGAAGATACTCCCCATGGGGCATGACTTTGGACTTAGCCTTCCTACATGCAATGCACTTGTCACACACAAGTTGTACATCATGTCTCATCCTAGGCTAGTAAAAATGTTCATGTAAGATATCCAAAGTTTTATTTACTCCAAAATGTCCCATGAGACCGCCCCCATGCGTCTCCCTTGCTAGCAATTCACGTATGGAGCTCTTAGGCACACACAATTTATCTTTCTTAAACAAATATCCCTCATGCCTATAGTAGTCCCCATACCCACTTTCAAAATAAGCAGACCAAATCTAATTAAAATTAGCATCATGTTAATATAGTTCTTTCATACTTTCAAACCCAAGCAATTTAGTATGTAAAGAGGTCAGTAAAGAATACCTCCTAGAAAGGGAGTTTACCACCACATTTTCCTTGCCTTGCTTGTATTTGATGACGTATAGAAATGTTTCAATGAACTCTAACCACTTGGCGTGCCTCTTATTCAGCTTTCCCTATGTCTTCAGGTACTTCAAGCTCTCATGATCATAATAGATGACAAAATCCTTGGGCCATAGGTAATGCTGCCATGTCTATAATGTTCTCACCAGGGCATATAACTCCTTATCATATATTGGATAGTTCAATGCAGCACCATGGAGTTTCACACTGAAGTAGGCTATTGGTTTAGAATCCTACATTAAAACATCACCAATACCTTTTTCGGAAGCATCACATTCGATCTCAAAAACCTTATCAAAATTTGGTAATACTAACACAGGAGCGTTAGTTAACTTACCTTTCAATGTTTGGAATGTTTGCTCATGTATTTTGGTCCATTGGAATTCAGCATTCTTCTTCACTAGATCATTCAGTGGAGCAGTAATGGAGCTGAAGCCTCTCACGAATCGCTTGTAAAAACTGGCTAAACTGTGGAAGCTCCTAACATCATTGGTGTTATGGGGTGTTGGCCAATCTCAAATTGCCTTCACTTTCTCCTCATCTACAGCTATACCATCTACTCCTACAACAAAACCAAGGAAAACCACAGATTTCATACAAAATGTGCACTTTTTTAAGTTGACATATAATTGGTTTCCCCTTAAAACAGTAAAAATACTTTATAGATGTTGTACATGATCATGTCCTACTATATATCAAGATATCATCAAAATAAACTACAACAAATTTTCCTATGAATGGACGCAAAACATGATTCATTAACCTCATGAAGGTACTAGGTGCATTAGTCAACCCAAAAGGCATTACCATCCATTCATACAAGCCATGTTTGGTTTTAAAGGCAGTTTCCCACTCATCACCCTCTTTCATACGAATGTGGTAATAACCATTTTTAAGGTTAATTTTCGAAAACAAGCATACACCATGTAACTCATCAAGCATGTCATCTAATCTAGGAATGAGATGTTTATACTTAATTGTAATTTTGTTGATCACCCTACAGTCTATGCACATATTCCACGTCCCATCCTTCTTGGGCACTAAGATCACTAGAATTGAGCATGGGCTCAGACTCTCTCGCACGAACCCTTTTTCCATCAGCCCATCCACTTGTTTTTAAATTTCCTTAGCCTCCTCTCGATTGGTTCTATATGCTGGCAGGTTTGGAATGGAAGCACCTGGCATGAAGTCAATCTGGTGTTCTATCCCTCATAGAGGGGGTAATCCTTGCGACACTTCTTCAAGGAACAAGTCTTCAAATTCCTGTAACAGAGAGACAACAACACTAGGCATAGAAGAGTTAATGTCAGTATTAGAAAAATATAAATCCTTGTACATAAGTACAAGTAACTGTTGTTTTGCCATCACTGCACTCTTAACCTCACTCTTCCTTGCCATTCCCTTTGCTCTCGGTGTTTGTTTGTATTTGCCATCTTTGCTCACCAATGTTTGTTTTTCACTCATTTTATTTTTCTCACGTGCACTCAAGTGTTTTTCCCTGAATTCCTTTGCAATTCTCATATGATCTTCACTAGCTTCCCATGGCTTCTAAGGCATAAGAACCACTTTCCTTTTGTTTAAAACAAAAGAATATTAGTTCTTGTACCCATCGTACATAACCTTTCTGTCAAACTACTAAGCTCGCCCTAACAAGATGTAGCTAGCCTGCATAGGTACCACATCACACATAACCTCATCTTTGTAGCTCCCTATAAAGTAGGCTATAAGTACCTACTTGGTCACCTTAACCTCCCCACAATCACTCAACCATATCGATATGGTCTCGGATGTCTCACAACTTTCAACTGCATCTTTTCTACTAGCAAGGTGCTAGCAACATTAGTGCAGCTACCACTATCGATTATCAAGCTACAGACTCTATCCTGCACATGATACTGTGTATGAAAAATATGTTCATGTTGGATCCCCTTACCATCCTCCTAGGGTTTTATACTAAGCACTCTCCTTATAACATACAACTCACCACTTATGGGTCCCTCTAAGTCAACATCCTCATACTCCTATGATGGTGACTCCTCCCCCTCCTTAAAGCTCATACTCTCTACATCCCCACTATCACTGATAATCATAACCCTCTAATTTAGACATTAGGATGTAATGTGCCCAAATCCCTAACACCTAAAACACTTAATATCTCTCGTCGTGGAAGGGGGTTTAGTGCCAGTCTTTCCCTTAGGTGCAACAATTTGATTTTTAGCCTTCATGTCCTCATTAGGCTTTGAATCGGTGGATTTTTTCTTCCACATGGACTTCCATGGAGCTTTGGAAGTCGAGCAAGCCCTCTACTCACTCCTGTATTTTAACTGCCACTCTATTTTAATAGCTCTATACAGCAACTCTTCCATATCTAAGTAATGGTGAAGATCTACTACATCAGCTATCTCCCTATTCAACCCGTTGATGAATCTAGCCATAGTGGCCTTATCATCCTCCTCAATTCTCACCCTAATCATGGCCATCTCCAACTCTTTGTAATAATCCTCTACACTATTATTCCCCTAAGTCAACCTTTGGACTTTCCTAAGTCTATATGATAGTGACTAGGAATAAAATGCTTCTGCACGATAGTTTTCATCTCCTCCCAAGTGCTAATAGGTTACTCTCCATACATGCACCTATTACACACTAAATGATCCCACTATACACTAGCATAATTTGAAAACTCTACTGTAGCTAATTTTATTTTTTTTTTCTCCTCAATGTAGTTGTGGCATTCAAACATATGATCCATCTTCCTCTCCCACTCTAAATACAATTCTGGATCATTCTTTCCCTGAAAGGTTGGGATTTTCAACTTAATACTCCCTAAATTACTATCACGCCTCAGGATACTTCCCCTATCCCTCACGTGTTTGTAATCTCCAAAATTAGATTTCTCCTCTTCATCTATCCTAACTCCTCCCCTATTTTGTCTACCTACTCTTCGCCTGACAGTGGTACTGCTAGACGGTTCCCTACTCCTTTCCATCCTATCCATCCTGTCATGGATCTGCTCTTGTTCACCCGTTAGGATCCTCTTCATCTCCCCCATCAATTCCTCAAACATCATTTGACTTTCTCCTCCATTAGTGTTCTGTCCCGACATAATTCTAAAAATTTGCAGCAAATTATGATCACAATTACAAGAAATATATAAGTATGTTCCTTACACCCACTCATGTATTACTCACAAATGATATGCTCATAATTCCACTCATGTATATCTCTCACAAAATATGATCTCATAACCTACTTTTTGTAATTCTTTTGCTAGGAACTCAATTTGGAACTCCTAAACTCAAATTACTAAGTCAACACTAATGATTACTAATTAGTTCTAAGTCACAATGTAAGAAAGGCCACGTATGAATTTCTAAGAGATATGAGTAAGTTATGTACTACTAATTTCGAAACAAATAAAAAAAATTCCTTAACAAGCAATTCAATAAATTTGCACCGAATCTACAAAATTATGGAATGTAATTTCGGATACAAGATTTAGAAAGACAAGATACAAATTGCGATTGGAATTCGAAAGTGAATTTGGCAATTAAATTGTAACTTGCCAAAACTAGAATTCTTTCTTTTAAGAGATTTCGGTTCATGATTTTCTTTTCTTTTCTTATAAGTATGTATATATATATATATATATATTTGAAGATAAACTATGAATTGAACAATAGTTGGTTGTTCAATTGAGAACCTTAGATGTCGTCAGCCCTAATGGATTGTGAAGATCGAAAAAGAATGAATTTTTTTTATACAAATTTCTAACTACAAATATGAAAAAGACAACAGACGAGTATGGAAAAGAATAACAGAAGAATATGAAAAAGAACAACAGACGAATATAGAAAAGACAACGGACAAGTATGGAAAAGAACAATAGACGAATATGGAAAAGAACAACAGACAAATTAAAGAAAATGATAGAATTTACTTGATTTAAGAAGCCAAAGCTTTGATAACAAAAGATGCGTGAAGCCTTAGGTATATTAAACCTAGAACCCCAACGATGCTAATTAGTTTCAATTACCCCAAGGATCGTCTTGAATAAGCGATGCGTAACTAGACCCCAATCAAACCTATTGACTATAACCTAAGTTATCAATAGGTATTCCTAGTAATTCGGTTAAGAATTCTATGGAAAAGTTCTTTTGCAAAAGAACAAAAAAAGTGGTTTTCATTCACTTACGAAAAGGATATATCAAAGTTATCTTTGGCCGGCCCCTTGCATGGCATATATATAGTACACAAACACAATATGGAAAACTTAATACAATATGGAAATCCTAAGTTGCCTATTCTATCCTTATCCTTGTGTCACTAAGTAGGCAACTAAATAACATAGAAAACAAACCAACAAATAAAAATAAATAATAACAAAACCAAATGTATCCTCTAGTGTAGCATCCATGCAAATATATAATGTCCTTCAATTATTTCATCCTTCCATGGTCACGTGAATCAAGTTAACACATGTATGTTTTTCTTTTGTGTAGCTTGATTTCCAAGCTTGCAAGTCCATGACTAGTGCTTGTAGAGCTTCGTCATCCTTTTAGCTCTAGCTCAGGTCATCGGGCTTCCAATACCATGTAATGGTTCATGAGATTTTAGATCATTCCTTTGTGATGCTAACGGATCCTCATCACACTTAAGTATACAACCGTATATAATTGCACAAGCAGGTACACAGGTGTGTATCTGACCATGTAGCCCTCAAATTCACTTCGAATCCTCTTCACCAAATTCACAATTTCGATTTCTTTAAACCCTAGATGTATTTCGACACTACTAATCCTAATTACACATTGTTTATAGCATCAAAACACTAAACTTAGTTGAATCAAATAACTTATTTTTTTAGATTGTTCCAGCAATCAAAGTCTTATCCTAAACCTTTGCTTACACCAGGTAATTTTGTACTATATATAAGAGGAATGAACTTTGAATCACACCCTACGTGTGAAAATGACATAAAGGAATGTTAATTGATATCCTTAACCATATAAGATCTCATTGGAGTGTTAAGTGTAATATCTGCTTTCTTCTCTTAAGGTTTCTCCTTACTTTGAGGGTGCTATGGTGTAGAAAGTGAAAAGGGTCAGAATAACCTATATTTGACCCTTTTATACTTGTCTCATAAAATGATCAAATTTCCCCCTATTTTAAATCTTTATAATTTTATTTGCCCCAACTCCTTTTTATATCTATTTATATTGTTTTTCCTTGGGTTTTACATTCTCCCCCTTTATAAAAACTTTTTTCCTTGATATTTTGCCTGCATTTTTTCTTCTAGCTCCTAAGTAGTTTCTCTTTTAGTCTGGTTGGTCCATTGTACTTTTACATAAGGAATGATTCATCTTCTTAGCACTTGCTATTTCGTGTCTACAATTCTAACAGCTTGTTTTACTGTAGGGAGATTAAGATGTACTTTTAATGGCTCTAAATTCATTACTTCATTAGGATTGTGCACAAGCATCCTTAACATAGACACATGGAAGACATTAAGTACTTCAGCCAGACTAAGTGGTAGGGCCAACTGATATGTTACACTACCAATCTTCTCTACAATCTTGAAGGGTTTCACATATCTAAGATTCAACTTTCCCCTCAATCCAAACTTAACTACCCCTTTAGTGGGTGATATCTTCAACAATACCTATTCTTCTAGTTGAAATCAAAGGGCTTCGCCTTTTATCAATATAGTTCTTTTGGCACTCTAGGCTGCTTCCATTCCTTGCTTGATCAGTTTCACCTTATCAATAGCCTCCTATACCAATTTAGGTCTTAGTACCTATCTTTCTCCCACTTTGTCCCAATGCAATAGGGACTTGCACTTTCTTCCATAGAAGGCTTCATAAGAGGCTATTTATATAGTTGCTTGGTGACTATTGTTGTAGGTGAATTCCACCAATGATAGGTGCCCATCCTAATTCCCACTAAAATCTAAAGCGTAGGGCCTTAACATGTCTTCAAAGTTTTTTACAGTTCTTTTTGACCGCCTATCTATTTAGGGATAAAAGGTAGTACTAAAATTCGATTTGGTCCCTAATGCTTTATATAAAAATTTCCCAAACCTTCTAACAAACTTGGTATTCCTATCAGATACAATACTTATTGGAACTCCATGCAGTCTCATAATCTCCTTTATATACATCAATGCCAGCTTACCCAATGTATAGCTAATGTTAATAAGTAAGAAATGAGTAGATTTGGTTAATTTGTCCACTATTACTTATACAACATCATGTTTTTCTTTAGTCTTAGGGAAAGTTGTTACAAAATCCATTATGATGTGCTCTCATTTTGCATTATGGTAGAGGTAAAGGTTGCAACTCACTTGTAGGCCTCTAGTGTACAAGCTTAATTTGTTGACATGTTAGGCATTTGGAAACATAGTTGGTTATTTCTCACTTCATGTTTTTCCACTAAAGGTGGCATTTCAATTCTTTGTACAACTCAGTACTCTCCAGATGTATTGAGTACCCTAAATAATGTGCTTCCTTTAGGATCTTCTTCAAATATGGATTCCCGGGCACACACAATCTAGTTCCACACCTAAAGACTCCATTTGGATTAGTATGAAACTTAGGAGTTTTGTTTTATCTTAACCTATTCTTAGTCTCCTTTTGCCAACATCTTCTAGTTGAGTTGTTTTAATTCTATCTACTAGAGTTGGTTAGATGCATAAACTAACCATCTTCACTCCAACTTCTTGAATTAAAATCTCCAATTCCCAGCAACTTTTATTATGAGGTAATTAAAGTGGCAAGATTACCTTGTTTCTTCCTACTAGGGGCATCTACCACTATATTAGCCTTTTTAAGATAGTATTGGATCTTAAGGTCATAGTCAATGATCGGCTCTAACCATCTCCACTACCTCATATTCAATTTTTTTGATGTAAAGATGTACTTCAAACTTTTGCGGTCAGTGAAAATCTTGCATTTTTTCCCATACAAGTTGTGTCTCTATAGTTTTAATGCCTACACCACTACTACTACTAGCTCCAAGTCATGGTTAGGTAATTTCTCTCATATGGTTTTAATTGATAGGATGCTTAAGTTATAACTTGCCCATCTTATATCAAAACACAACTTAACCCTTGGGTTAAAGCCTCATTATAGATAGTAAATTCTTCCCCACTCTTGGGTAATACTAGAATTAGGGCTGATATTAGCTTCTCCTTAAGTTTTGAGAAACCAACTTCATCTTTATCATCCTAATCAAATTTCATCTTCTTTTGTGTTAATTGAGTGAGAGGAGCTGCTATTTTAGAGAATCCCTTTAAAAATCATCTATAGTAATTTGCTAAACCTAGGAAGCTTCTTATGTTTATCACCATCTTCGATTTGAGCCAATTTACTACCGCTCTCACCTGTTTTGAGGCTATTGACATTTTATCCTTGTTGACTATATGGCCTAAGAAAGCCACTTTCTTAAGGTAGAATTCATATTTCTTAAACTTAGCATACAACTTTTTTGCTTGTAATCTATATAACACTAGTCTCAAATGCTCTTTATGTTCTTCTTTACTCCTAAAATATATTAAGATATCATCTATAAAAATGATCACAAACTTATCTAAGAAATCCCTAAATACTCGATTTATCAAATCCATAAAGATTGCTGGAGTATTTGTTAAATTGAAGGGCATTACCACATACTCATAATGCCCATACCTTATTCTAAAAGGTGTCTTTTGAATTTCCTCCTCCTTAATCCTCAATTGGTAGTATCCTAATCTTAGGTAAATTTTTTAGAATACCTAAGCTCCTTATAACTGGTCAAATAGATAATCTATTCTAGGGAGAGGATACTTATTCTTGATGGTAACATGGTTCAGTTTTCTATAATCTATACACAATCTCATGCTTCCATTTTTCGTTTTGACAATGAGGACCGGTGCACTCTAGGGAGACATACTGGGTCTTGTGAACCCTTTATCATGTAGGTTTTGCAATTGTTTCTTTAGCTCTTCTAACTCAACATGTGCCATCATGTATACTAATTTCAATGTTGCTGTGATACATGGTACTAAATCAATATTGAACTCAATTTCCTTAACTAGGGATAAATCGGAAAGGTTTTCCAAAAAGACATTGGGAAAGTTCTTCCCTATTGGCATCGGTTCCAATCTTGTTAACTCACTTACTTCAACAGTTACAACAGCTAACACACTCTTTCCTCACAATTTATAAGTAGGTAATCTTGTTAGTCTCGATGCTTCCAACTTAAACTTGAAGGAATCTTCTTTAAGCATGTTAAAGTGTACCACCATATTATGACAATCAATGGTGGCATAGTACTTTGACAACTAGTAAACTCTTAAGAATATGTCAAACTCCATCATCTCTATCACCAATAGATTTGCTAGCATTACTTTGCCCTCTATCTCCACCTTTACATTTCTATAGATCTAATTTAAAACCCTTTAAATTCCTAAAGGAGTACTAACTCTTAAATAATCATCCACACATTTAGAAACCAAACCATAAACATGTATAAAGGAATCAAACATGCAAGAATGAGTGGCATTGGTATCAAATAAGACATAAGTAGTACGGGAGTGTATTTAAAATGTACCTACAATAGTGTCCATATTTGGAAGCTCCTGGTGTTGCTATCACTGGAGTGTAAATACTCTGGCCAGGACCTATTGTTTAGGGCCTCCTATTTGTGATCTACTAGTCTATACTTTTGATGGAGGTCTCATCGCCTACTAGACTGGGGTTGTTTGATTGCCCACTAGACCATTGGTATAATTGACTGTCTTGCATCCCTTCTTCATATAGATTTGGAAGACTAACCAAATAGATGTCTTATTATAGTTTTTGCTTATATGACCTGGCTTCCTATAAGAAAAACATGCACCCTCTAGTCATTTGTAGTTCCTCTACTTATAGGGTCCATGACATCTTATGCATCTTATTGTAGGGGCTATTGGGGGAAGTGCTATAGGTACTAGTTGAATCTATAGAGGAAGAACTACAATAACCAATGGCTTGTTTTGAATACTTAAGGCCTTTTACCCCTATCTTGAACAACTACACTAGAAGCCACCTTCTTACCTAAAGCCACTCTTAGCTTGTAGGCCAATTACTCCTTTATCCTCTTCCTACTTTGTCTACCACCTCAGGATATGTGGACATATGAGAGGATCTAACTTCGTGTTGGAGATTTGGCTCTAACCTTCTCACAAATGTCATGGCTTTTGATTCATCATTAGCATGTATCACCTTAAGTAGAAACTTAATTAGGCAATTAAGCTTTGCCTTATATTCCTTTATTGACTTATTCCTTATTCACAATTATAATATGTAGCTTCCATCTCAAGAATGCAGTTAGGGAAATATTTTTAGTAAAACAACTCTTGAAATCCCCTCTAGTCTACATATCCTCTTGTTAACCTACGAATTGAAGCCCATCGAGTCATTATAGTCCCTTTCAGCATAAATATAGTATAGTTTACCTTGTTATCTTCTAGAACTCGGAAGGTAGCAAAGGTTTTTTTCATCTCTTGCATCTATTTCTTTACCTCTATTAAGTCATCAATTCTAAGATTGAACTCCTTTGCCACCCGAACAAATATATCCATGCTTATTGATTCCTTAACTGCTTTAGTTTGTCGAGCATCCTGCATTTGTTGTTACTATGCTATTAACCCCATAAAGTTGTTCACAATCTTTAGAAGTTAGGTGATTTGGTTTACCATTTGATCCAATTCCCCTTATGGCTACTGACCATAAGGATGCCCCTCATTTAAGTAGTCACGCCTAGTACCTCTTCTTGAATCTGAACCAATAATTCTTCTTAGAGGCATTCTACTCAAGTTATGAAAAGAAAGAGTAAACAAAATAATTAAATAGAGCAACTAAAATACTAGACATACATATATATATATATATATACTAGAAAGTAAAGTAAATGGTTAAAGAATATATTGGAAAGTAAAGTAAATGGTTAAAGAAAACAACAAATAAAGCAATAAATAGATAATTTATCATATAACACAATCAGGCCCAAGATTGTACCCACTCTCTTCATAGCTCACCATCTTATATATTCAATACCTAATTCATCTAGGGATCATAACCTACTTTCTATTGATTAAAGTCAATTCTTATTAATTATCGACCTAGTTTCTAGAGATCTTCAACCCTTAGCTCTAATACTATTTAAGTTGTAATTCCCTGAAATCTGAGACATCAAAACTTGTCATGTATCCTTAAAGGGTAAAAACACGTTAGGGTTCTTAACTAACTAACATTATATAACCTGTAATAATTGTTAACCACAATTAAGATAAATCAACTGACATCATTAATGATGATCCAATCGAGTCTCATTACGAACCATAAACTACTTTGACGATTATCTTGATACATCATTATATAATAAGTTGGCAACAACTAAATTACTAACTAATAACTATACTATCATCCTCCAAAAGTAAGCATTCTTCTAATGATCATCAAAACTTCCAATGGCATTCTTTGCCTGGCCATCATAGTAATAATAATATTATATCATTCCCATCACATATGACCCTAAATCCTCCTCATATGAAACATACTTATCGGTACCTATAACTAAAAAAAAAAAAAAAACAGTCCTTGAATGGTAAGCTAATGCTTAATGTGTATAATCTACAAGCACACACTCATGATCAAATGTATCTTGAACCACATCTATCAATATAGAAATAAAAAATCAAACAACATGTTATAATCTTAATTAGTCCTCAATCAATAAAGGAGTACTCATCACCCTACCACACCATATATGTTAGGAATTGCTACTATGAGCCCCAATTCCCATGAGTCCCTAAATCTATTAAATCATCTCAATATCTAACTCCATTGAAGACATTGCCACATACCAATTAATTGGTGCCCTCCAAGGTTCTATTATTATAGGTGCTTAGACCTAGCTAAGTACAATAAGCCAATGACTTAATCAATTCAAATAAATCATTAATTTTGATTCCTTAACTAACTTAACAAGTATAAGCAACACATAAGATTACACGTACTTAGAAGGGTGGTATTAAACATGACTTGTCCTTGCTTAGTAGTTATACTAGAATCTATCACAGTATAAAACAATTAATCTTAGTGCTACTCTAAAGTATCATCTAAGTTACCTAATTTTATTACCTAGCTATTATTGAATTACTTCCCTTACTTTAGTAAAGTTTCTAAGGTTATATTAAGTGTTTAAGGTTAACAAAATTCAAGGAGTAAGAAAAGAAATCAATCTAGAAATGTTTCCAAGGAACACAACTGTGTATTAGGTTGTGTACATGAGCATGATAGGGAATATTACTGTATATTGTAGTCATGTACTTTTCTATATACTTTCATCTTTCTACACCCTTAAGTACACAACCGTGTACTTAGTTGTGTACTGTTACATAGGTAGGCATATCGGCATATACTTAGCCATGTACCCACAACCCTCCCCCCTGCTCCACTTCGAATCCTCTTCCCTAAATTCACAATTTCAATTTCTTCAAAACCTAGATGTAATTCAATACTACTAAGCTTAATTACTCATTGTTTATAGCATCAAAACATTAAACTTAGATGAATCAAACAACTTATTTGTTTGGATCATCCCAACAATTGAAGTCTTATCCTAAGCCTATGCTCATACTGGGTAGTTTTACACTATAAATAAGAAGAATGAACCTTAAATCACACCCTATGCATGAAAATGACACAAAGGAATGTTAATTGATATACCTATTGTGTGGAATTTTGTTGGAGTGTGGAGTGTAGTAGCTACTTTGTTTTTCCTAAGGTTTCTCCTTATTTTGGGGGTACGGTGGTGTAGAAAGTGAAAAGGGTCAAAATGACCTATTTTTTACCCTTTTTTACTTGTCTTGTAAAATAACCGAATTGCCCCCTATTTTAAATCCTTATTATTTTACTTGCCTCGACTCCTTTTTATTTTTATTTATATTATTTTTCCTTGGGTTTTACATAAACCTTACCAAAACTAGTGATCAATAAGAAGACAAAATCATTAACCTAGAGGAGAAACAAAAAACAGCTTCCATTTTTTTTTTGTCAAATCATCATTTTTTTTTTAGCATATTCAAGAAATGGAAGTAACCATGGAAGTCATTAAAAGCTAAATTAAACATTGTCATTAGAAATGATAAAAGTCCTTTTTGCACATAGTGTAACAAATGTTAAGAGGGATGAATTTCAAAAGGAGTTGTCAAAGACTATTGGCATGCATGAACTTAAGATACGACTATAAAAATGGGCCACTACCAAGAAGGATAAATTTTCATTTTTGTTAATTCAAATTGCTTAGTCACATAACATTATTGTTTTTCTACTTTCTTTCTCTTCTTTTTCTTCATGTTTTTCTTTCTTTCTTTCTTTTCCTGAAACCTTGAGGAGAATATTTTAAAAGGGTTGAGCAAATGTTATGACCATAAATTGTATTAGACAATTAGTAGCTTATTAATTTAGTCCAAATCATGTTAGTTAGATAGTAAGTTTACTTAATACTATGGGTAGTCATCCAAGTGAATTGTCATGTATTCATTTGTTCATTTTAGTAAGATTAAGAGTTGTACAATTCTTTTTCTAGAAATTATTTCATCTCTAATAGAGGTACCTCATCTTAGCATTGTTTTTCATTTACCAAATTGATATATTCAAGAAAATCAAGCTACAAACATATCACAACTCTTATTTCTAAATAACCATCTTCACTATAAATATAATAAGAAACAAAAAAGATAACTTATTTGATGGGAATCTACCCTACAGTTCTAGTAGTGGAGAAACCTGACTTGGATGTATGAGCCTAAGCATCCACATATGGCCACATGTTATCTAATAATGTTTCATTTTGCACCTTAACAAGTATATTTATCGGTTTTACAAGATGGCCATATAACATGCACTAAGGATCAACATGCGGGACATCCTTGGAGTCACAACCAACGGCCCATAAATTGTTTAATTGAAGTGAAGAACTGGCCACTTGAAGACCATTTGTATTTGTAATTGTTGCTTATGAGAACTAGTCATTTTATTTTTGTACTTGTAATTGTGATTTGGGAACTGACCACTTAAGTGGCATCTTCGTAATTTTTTGTGTGTTTTTACCCTAATAAGATCAAGTATAAATACTTGCTAACTAGGGTTTTTAGGGAGCTTTTGATATTTTTGACAAAACATACACTTTGTGCCGTGAGGGTCCTTCCTTACAATCAAAGATCTCTTATCAATTTCTTTGTGAAATTGTGGCAAGAATTAACAAAGGTAGATTGTGAGTAATATCGATCTTCCTTTTGTTGTTTAACAAATTGTGTTTAGTGAGTAATATCTAGGTACAATTTGTGGTTACTTGTTCATTCACGTAAATTAGGGTTGTAATTTTTAGATTTGTTCATCTCAATTTGAAATTGAATCCTAATGCAATTGCATGTGGTTCCATTGAAGATTATAAAGTTGTTTGTTATTACATCCATTTGGTATTTACGTATTTGGAATCAAGCTCATCATGTCATTTTGAGTCCAAATTGTGAAATTGATTCTTCCTTTGTATTGTGTGCTTGTATTTGGAATCAAGACACATCATATTTTAGTATCAGAGCATAGGTTTTGAGAAGGGGGATTGTGTGAACTTCATTTGACATTTAAGGTTCTTGAATTTGATTTCTTGATCTAAATTATTGAAGTGAAATTGTAGTTAATTGTGGTTTTTGTTGCATTCTAATTGTTGTTGTTGAAGTGGACGTAGAGTACTTGTAGTAGTCTTTGACTTCTTGAACTTGCTGTAGGGGAAGGAGGAGTGTTTCCTTGGTGCTTGTTCGAAATTGAAGTTACATCCATTGAGACAAAGAAGGGTGAATTGCTTGTTGTGTTTTTGGAAATCGAGGAGTGTTATTTGCAATTTTCATATTTACCTTGTGTGGAGATTAAGGAAATTATTTGAAATTCAAACACATTCACTAAGTTTGAAGAATTTATTTTGTAGTATTGATTGAATGTTATTTTAATTTTGAATTTGCTACTTACCATTTGTGGAGAAGTTACATTAATGGTGGTATTTGAATTTGTTGAGTTGTAAGTGTGGTGAAGTGAGTGTTTTGGTGGATTGAGGAAGTGCTGCAAGTGAAGTGTAAGTGGGTTTGTGTTTGAAATTTACACCGTGATTGAGGCGTGTGTGTGTGTCGGAGTGAGTTGTGTTGTGAAGGGTACTGCACGTGAAGTAGAGATGTGTTTATGCCATGATTAAAAAGGGAGTGGTTAAAATTTGAATTTCAAAAGCAAGCATTAAAGTGTGGGGGTTATTATGTATTGATGCTTGAACACTTACTTAGTTGAATTCATTAACTTACTATTTGGAAGTGTTTAACTATTGCTTCAACTTGTTGTTGCCGTAATTGAAGTGTAGGAGAGTATGTGTTGCATTGGTTTCTTGTTGCATCGTGGGTGTGTAAGAGTGTGTGTTGCATTGGTTGCTTATTGCACCGTAGGTTTGTAAGTGTGTGTGTTACCGTGGTGTGTGAAGTTAAGTAGAGCTTTTGTGTTTACTTTTGTAGGTGATTTGATTGTTATGTGGTAGGTAAAGTGTAGTTGTAGTGAAGGGAGTGTACTACATGGTTTTAGACTATATTTATAATTTGACAAATCAAATCCACAACTACGTCAAATGACAATGTGAATGGGGGAATTGGCAATGAGGCCAATAGCCAAGTTAGTGGAGGACAAAGTCATCATACTGCAAGTGGGAGAACTTTGGAGGAACAACTTTAGGACCTTACCACTATTGTTGCAACATTAGCAACAAAGATTGATAGGATGACAATGCCACAAAAACCAATGGTGAATCCTCAGGCACCACCACCTAGAGTAACTCCTCAAAACGTTCAAAGGGAGGGAACAATAGTTAGAAATATGGGAAGGAGAGTGGAAGGAGATCATCATGCCTTTAGGGAGGAGAGAGATGATAACTTTGGCATTAACCCATACCCGAATAGGGATTTCAGGCCACCTAGGGGACTAGAATATGTGAAACTACAGATGCCTTCATTTGATGGTAAGGGCTCAGCAAATGATTACCTGGATTAGGAAGATAAGGTTGAGGGCATTTTTAAGTGTTATGAGATCGATGATAACACCATAATTCATCTTATAGTTATGGAGTTCATAGGTTATGTCGCCTTATGGTGGAAGAATCTGGTGATTAGCAGGTGAAGGGATAGGGAGGCTGAAATACACACTTGGAGAGACATGAAATGGGTTTTGAGGAAAAGGTTCATTCCTGAGCATTATAGGTAAGAACTGTTTATGTGTCTCTAAACACTGAGATAGGGAAGCAAAACAGTGGATGACTATATCCAAGAGTTTGAGACATTAATGATCAGATATGGATTAGTAGAACCTCCTGAGCAAACTTTAGCACATTTTGTGTCTGGGTTGAAATACGAGATGAGGCTATAAAGGTATAGTACACTTGATGAGGCTATATAGTTAGCCTTGATCCATTACGAGTTACTAATAACAAGCTTAGTACTACTACTAAGCCCATGAGGGTTGATGGTCAGTTAAGTGGACCAAAGGGAGTAGGCGAACATGCCAGGGCTATAGATAGAGTTATCGCTAGCACAGAAAAGGAGAAAATTTTTTATGGGAAAGGAAAAGAGGTAGTTGGATTTGATATTAGGCAAATAGTACAGGGGTCGACCAATAGGAAGATGCGCTAGATTAAATGTTTTAAATGCATGAGATTTGGACATATGGCTACATAGTGTCTGAATAAAAGAGTAATGACTATTATAGAGGGCTATTGTATTCTGAAGTGTCAAGCATGTGGTTGTATTTCAAGCCACTTCTTAAGGGATGGCATGTAGAGAAACCAAGGAAGGATGACTGGGTATCACCAACAGATGAGAATCAATTCTGCCTATACTATAAACATTTTGTGTTCGAGCTCTAACTTCCCCTTACTAAGCTTTAAAGGGACTTCTTTAATTACCATTAGTTGAACCCATATTTTGTCCTTAATGCGTACTAGATTTTGGTAGCATTTAAGATCATCCATGAAGACTTGTGATTAGGGTAGACCTTGTAGTTACTCAAATACTTATATGGGGTTAAACATAATGGCTTAGCCACTGGGTGGTATTACCTCATGTATTAACTTAAAAGGAAGTTGTTTGAAGAGATAACTTCCTTAGTCCATGATTGGAAGGATACATTTATGGTGATCAAGTCAAAGGTGGGGCTTGACTTTTGGAAGGGTTAGATCGAGTTATTGAAGACGAGTTTGCTAAAACTTCAACCCACTAATGGGTGGGCAACTAACTATCTATTGGTTGAAGTGGGTAAATACTGTGATTCTTTCTAGTGCACACCTTCGAAAAGAGGGATAGAAGAAGTAGATTGTTAAGCTTAAAACCTAGCTTAACTTAGCCAATGGCAAGTTTAACATTTTAGGGAGAGGGAATATCAGAGCACCATCAACTAGTTCAAAGGGGAACTTAAGTACCACTAAGCGCAAATTGAGGAGTTTAGGTGAAGCGCTGGTGCTAACTCAGTTTAATGAGATCATAGGGAGCTAAGGATGGTTAAAGCTTTAAGGAAACATCTTTGATGATGGGATGAAGGAAGCTAAGAAGTTGATCTTGGAGTAGACCTTAAGGTCCTCCAAGAAGAAGGTGTTGGTAAAGTACCTAAAGCTAAGGGTATTGAAGAGGGCTAAGCTAAGAAGGATGAAGGAATCCCTTTCCCTCCAAGTTTCGACCCTCAAGGGAACTTTGGTTGAGCTAAGGAGTTCCTTCCCTTCCAAGCTTCAATCATTTACGTCCCCAAGGGAAGCTAAGCCCCTAGAACCGAGCTAAGGAAAGATGGTAGCTAGGCATTCAAAGTTGTGGTGGATCCTCCTCCTTTTCAACAACGAAACTACTTTCCCCTTTCTCTCTTTCTACTTCTTATACTTCCTTATGGTTAAGGTGGAAACTTTAATAATGTAAAGATTTTTCCATAAATGAATGAAATTAATATGTTTCCCCTATCTCCTTTCTAATATTAGTTTTGTTTATGTTTTTATTTTCTAACCGAATGTTAATAAGCAATCTATTGACTAAAGTTGAGCTTGGTCAACTTTGTCAAGCATTTATAGCAACTAAGGAATGTGCTCCCTATCAAGAGTATTTCAAGTGTTTAAACTCGAGTTTGGTCAACAAAGTACCCCATTTTGTTGGTTCAACGTTACTAGCCAATGAGACTTGAAAAGGCCAGGTCATCTCATTTGTTATGTGGAGACTATCCCTTTACCCTTAAGCTAGGATTTTAGCATTTATTACCTTAACTAAGGCTAGCAGGTTAGACTCCATTCACCTTGATTAGGATGAGACTAAAAAGTCCATTTATCTTGAGTAAAGTTGAGACTTAAAGCTCATTAGTTGCATTGACATAACTAAGTTGATCACGCTATAACACTTGAACAATCACATTGTATAAAGAATGTAATAAAATTGAGAGAACTTATCTATACTCAAGAAATTGTGGAACTTTTATTAATTATAGAAATGTTACAGTACATACTCATGGATTATTCAAAATATAACCTAACATTGTTAACATTCCATGTTTCAAGGATAGGTTGACCATCAAGATGCTTTAGTTTATATGAGTCGTGCCCTATTAGTTCTCTAACCTTGACTAGATCTTCCCAATTAGGTGCTAGCTTATATTAACCCTCCTTAAATCTTGTAGCCACAAGCATTTTGCACATTAGGACACTAGGTTGGAAGACTTTGTGTTTGGCCTTCTTATTGTAGTAGCGAGCTACCATTTGTTGACAAGTGGCCACCCTTATACTAGTTAGGTCCTAAACATCCTCTATCACATTAAGGTATGCTTAATGGCTAACGTCATTGGTTATCATGTCTAATGCCTGCATGTAGATATTGGGAAGCTTAAGTTTGACTAGCAAGAACACTTCTAAGCTAAAGGCAAGGTTGAAGGGGCGTGCTAAGGTTTTACGCGCAATCTAATATCCCCATAAGATAAATGGGAGCTTATATGTCCATCTTCCCTTAACGTGTTTTACTCTCTTCTTGAGACTATTTAGGATTCTCTTATTTGCAACCTTGACTTGGTTTTTAGATTAAAGTGATCAACTAACATGTAGTAGATCTTTACCCCTCTTTCTAAGTAGATGTCTCTGAATTTAGCATTGTTAAACTAAGTCCCATTGTCAGCAATTAGGGAGCATGAAGTGCTAAATTCTCGCATAATAGAGTTCCATACAAAGGTTTTGATGATCTTCTTAATGATCTTAGCTACGGTTTTCACTAGGGGTGGACAAAAAAACTAGTGAACTAGTAACTGAACAGAAATCGAACTAAAAATTTCTTCTTCTTTTTTTTTACTATTCAATTTGGTTATTGGTATGGTTCAACTATGATGCATTAGTTTGTGATTTGACACTATGGCAGTTCTACTATCTAATTTCTACATGACCCTACATGCACTATGCATGCTATATATTATATTCTACCTTTCGATTAGTAAAATTTTACAATACTTTAGTAAATCATGGATATAATTTATAACTAAAATTATGACTAAATTAAAAACAAAGCAATAATGGTTAAAATTGTATATTGAATAGGATCGAACCATTTTTTCTTTTCAATTCAAAAAATTTATGAACTAAACCATATGATTAGGTTCTTTAAAAAAAAAAAAAATCGAACCATGAAACTTAGGTTTGATTAGGGGGGCAAACTAAATCGAGCTACACCATGCTTACCTTAGTTTCCACTTCTACCCACTTAGTAAAATCGTCTATCGCTACTATAACGTATTACTAATGACTAATCACTTTAGAAAAAAGGACTCAAGATGTTGATTCCCCATTGAGCAAAAGGCTAGGGACTAGTGATGCGTAGGAAGTTGTTGCTCAAAAGTTGGTCTACTAGTGCATGCTTTCGACATTGAATACACCTTTAGACCATCTCCTTTGCATCTTTCTTCATATTTAACTAGTAGCACCTAGGCTCAAGATCCCATTGAATAGGTCTCGCTGACTTGCTCTCCTATCCAAGCTTCACACTATGATAGGCATAGAGGCGCCAGAGGGCAAGGGGTCGAGAAGCCTTAAGGGATCGCTACTACTTGAGTGCTCCTCCCATGGATGCTAAACATCGTAGAGTCATTTTTGTAGGCACTTTGTGGCTACTTCCAAGCTTCCCTTAAAAGTGACAGATTGAGCTTTTGCGTCATCTAGGATAGAAATCACCTTTCTGAAATGGCCATGCTTTAGAGGCACCTCATCATAATGCTCTAAGGTTTGTTGTTGTCACCCCGAGTAATTTGATGGAGATCGTCTTAGACCTTATGGTTCAACTACGGTTGTGATAGTCTACTAAGGAGAATTCAAGCTATGCACCACATTTACCCTCCCCCTTACCCCCTACCCCAAAGGCCCTTCTAGTAGTAGGGGCTAATGCCTTGGCTCTCCTCTCCTTCTAGGGCTTGGGTTTACCACACCTAGCCTGGCAAATAGTTAGGTCAGACAAATGAACCTTTCTAAATGGTGCCATTTTGACAAGGGAAACCATATAGTTAACAAAATAAAAAAAAAAAAGAAAAATTGAAACTTAACATATATACCTCTAAGTTGCAGCCCTCAAGTTCACCCTTAAGCTAACCCTATCCCAGACTTCCACCCTTACCTGCACCTTGATCCTCTCTAGCATCTCCAGTGACATCACCTCCGACATCTAAGCCTTCGGGTGTACCTATACCTATTCCCCAAAATTCCTACACTAAGTTGGGAGCATTGAAAGGCCTTCCATTATCTTTGAAAGCTCAAAGAAAAACCTTAGATCATTGTTTATTAAATGGCATCAGCTTAATTAACTTCATCGTATCGAATTCACCTAACCAACCCAAAAGTCTAGTGCCTCAGGTGTCTCAACAACAATAAATTTCTCTTTTCGATCATACACCAAGGACATCAACCTATCCAATAGCTTGACATTAGGTCGGTTGGATAGGTAAAACCACCCTTGAGATAGCTCAAACCTCTTCACTCCATAGAAAAAATGTAATAATTACTGAATAGGTTAAACGCTATATAACTCGCAAAGGCTCTCGAATTCCACCAATAGAGTATAAGCATTAGGTATGAGTTAGCAAGGGTTAACGTAGTGGTAGTTGAAGAACTCTTTCTAGAAGTCACTAAAAGACAACTGCAACCCGAACTCAAGAAACCTTTGGCTGAGGTAGAAGTGGTTACCCAACATTAAAGTAATACACTTTTCTTTGTGTAGAGCTCGGATGACCTAACCATTTAGAAGTAGCTCACAATATACGGTGATTGCATCTACATTGGTCTCATCAACAACGATTCTCGCTCTTACAAGTCCTACCCCTAATGATGATGGCTAATAGTAGCACGATTAGATAGGCCTTCGGTCCTCTCTGTCATCAACACAAATACCAAGGGCCAATTCTCCATCATGAACTTCTTCACTACACTCCTCCTCAAACAACTTGAGAATCACGTCGTCCATCTCTTCCTCCATCGCTACTATTGCATGGGGTTAGCTTAAGAGCCTTGTCTCATCTCCTGCTACATTGGAGATGATCTTCCAAACAACAATAGAAAGAGTGTGAGAAGATGAGCTTGATATACCTAATGTGTTGATGGATGAGAGATTTTGAAAAGAGATATATTGAGTGTGATTGAGTAAACATGAGAATTTCAAATATTGTAAGAATGCAAGAAGGGTAAAAGGTATGAAAGAGGATGTTTCCATGCCTTATATAGGCAATTGAAAAGTATGTGTGCATTTGGCTACATAGTATGAGATTGTATCACGTGTTATCTAACAAAATGAAAGGCTAAGATGATTTCGTCCTTATGACTACCTCAAACCTTAGCATACCACATAGCTTGCTATATTAATTGCATAGGTTTACATGCGTAGAAATAATTTAGAAATGATAAATGAAAGGGTAGATGCATACATAGTAAGTCTTTTCACCTCCCTCTAGGCTCAAGTTAACTTTTAGAGCAACGAAACTATTTACCACAGCTCAATTGATGATGTCCAGCTCTGTGCTATCGAATCAATTTAGATATCTTGCTTCTCATAATTCATGGCTTGGGTAAGCCATTTCGCAACTTGGAGGATGCCTTGACTCTTAGCCTCAAAACACTAAGGTCGAACGAGCCCTTCCGCAAATCGAATATGTCCCCTTCATCCTAGCATAAGCTTAATTAACACTTTCACCTTCACCTCAACAAATAAACAAAACCAGCCTCTACTCCCATCGGTTCTACAACACTATAAAAGGAGGTCCTTTAATTTCCATGTAACAAAATATCCCGAAAACAAATATATGAGGGTGAGAAAATATTTAATTATGAGCCCAAATGGTACATGGATTAACAATCTAATAAATTATCTAAACTACATTAGTTTTATATGGAAACTTACATGTAAGCTAAATAAAATATTTTGAATATAAATACATACTTAGAAATTCTATTTAGCCAACCTAAAATTAAAATTTTAATTCTTGCTTCCTATTCATTATAATTACCTAATCGATTTAGTTTCTTTCTTACTTTTGTATCTTAAGATTCATTGTCATTTGTTAAAAAATTTCCACTATACGTAAATCATTAAAGTAGTATTAATATATTATAAATAACTATTATTAATCTTTTCGAAATTTTTGTTCATTATGAAATCTACTAGTGAAGCTTTAGTGATTTAGAATGTGTTCAAATGGAAGGTTGATATTGGTAAGTATATTATTATATTATAACTTTACATATATTTATTTTATTCTATAGTCACTTTTGGTTATTGTTATGATCTTAGCGGTATTTCTATAATCTTATAGTCCTATTAATTCTACTCATGTATAATGGTTAAAATTAAGCCAAGTATTGGGTTGTAATTTGTATACTTGCATAACCCTTCTTCTTTTTCTTTTTTTTGAAGGTTTCGAAATTTATTAAACCAAACATCAAAGTTACTGGTTTTTTTTTTTTTTTGGGTGCTTTTTCTTCTTCTTCTTTTCCAATATTTGTAGGACTTTTCGTGTAGTGTATGAAAAAAATTTGTACTGAAAATGCATGCACTACATGTGTTTTCTATAGAAACTTTTTGCTACTACAAGCGCATGCACTATATGCATTTTTAGTACCCTATTCATGTAATATTTGTTTCCCCTACCATATTTGTGTAACATTTTTTGAAAAAAAATTACATTATTTACATATTTTTCTCTTCAAGGGTTAGATAAGATGTTATAATCAATAAAAGTTGCTATGGCCAACAACTTACGAGTTACTATTATCGCAACCAAAAGATCATGGATATTATCTCCCTAATCTAAGAGAACAATGAATTCTATCTTGACTCATCATTATCCTCTCTATATTGTATATCATACCGAATAACCATATTATTTATAATCTTAATTAAGAATGTGTTTAATGGCATCAAAGTACCCATATATAGGATACATGAAGATATCAAGTCTAGGGATTATTTATGCCCATTCATGTAAAGGAAGAATCAATGACATTAAACATGTGGTATCCTCTATCAACAAGTTGTATCTAGTATACTCACTTAACTTAGGGTAAGCACTAGTATAATTTAGATATCTTTCCCTTAGTTTAGTGAAATTGATCTTAATTATACAATGAGTTAGTCTAAATATCTATGTCCCATCTAGATATTTATTTGACCAAGAACAATTTTAGATAATAAAATGCTATGAAATTCTTACTAATAATATATCCTTATTATTGTTTTTTACATGCACTATTTATTTATAAAATATGTATGTATGTATGAAACATTCTTTTTACACAATAGTATGTATTTAATGGAAACACTAATGGATACCATTAAGAACATAAAAACATGGTCACATTTTAAGCATGTCTTATCACATGTGATTCTTGCTCTTAGACTTTAGGCTTTGTTCAAAGTAGGTTGTGGGCTTTAGGAATTGAGATGGGCCTACAAAATGAAATCATGTAAGCTAAAGGGTGATGTTAAAGGTTGCTCTAGCATAGTCACTCTAATACTTAAGTAAAAAAGGATTCATAAAAAGTGTAAAGAAACCACTACAACAACTAGGTTCAAAGGGAGAGATAGCTATTAGCTAACATCTCTCTTGCCCCTTGGGTTGCTAATTGTCAACAATCATTTAATGCCATGAGGTACATTTAATGCTGTATGGGCTTCTTTAAGTAATTGAGATTAAATCATTGGGAGCATCAGTACTAGGTTGTACTACACATGTTATCTATCACTCTTCTATTTTGTCTCCTTATAGGATAAGATGAGGTTCGACCATAGGCTTAGATGTCCATTAGGGAGAAAAGCCTATCAAGAGTATATAAGATATATTAAATTGTTAATATTAACTATTTTTATATGGGAAAATTTGTATGTCTTCATCCATGAAAGTAGAACAATTAATATATAGTAAAGCACAATAAGTTTTAGAAAATCAATAAAATTAAGAATAAACTTATTACTTTGAGATATTTATTAAAATATAAAGTGAACTAACAAAAACATCCTTGTGATCTTAATGTAACTAAATGATTTCACTTCAAGTTTATATAGTTGTGAGTGATCATGCATTAGACTCTAATGATGTAATTCACACTTTGCCTTTAACGATAATAGATAGTGGATTTTCTTATTCTCTTGTCACTATTACTTCTTTCCCTTGTTTTTCATTTTAATTTTCAATCTATTATGATCTTCATTACCTAAGTATTAGCAAGTGTAGTTGGTTGAACAGCTACAAAATTAAGTAGACTACTATGAATTCTAAAAATTCCTTTGTAACTACTATGTTTTCCCAATTACTAGGTATTGGTTGTTAAACTAATCTCAATCTTTTTTCTTTCTTTTTTTATGAGAAAAGCTTCAATGGTATTGACATGCTATAATATGTAAATATCAATAAAATTTTAACAAATGAAAATATATATAATGGCTTTGCAAAAAAATCTACTAATACTATCGCATGTTGTAAGTCCTAGAGAGGCAACCAAGAGTAGGACTTTATTAGTCGTGTAACAAATTTTAAGATCAAATTCAATTAACCTCTTAAATAAATTATATAGTGGAAGCCCTTTAATATATTTTCAAAGTAATGCACATTCACCTACTTATCCCTTAATATAAATAAATGGTTATACTTTGCAAGTTTAAGTACATAAATAAACATATAGTAAAATAATTTAAGTATAAGGAAGAGAATTGAACTTGGATATATAGAGGTTTGGCCTTCTATTTATTTCCTCTCTATTAGTGCTATTAACATAACTATTGAGAATCCACCAAAGATTAGTAGAAATTATAATTGCTATCATTACACAACTTGTCATGAGTTCTCTTAGTTCTCACTAACCTAATCCCTGACAACCTTCACATTCACTACAATGCCTTTACTTCACCACACTAAGCCTATGAAAATGTTCACAAGTACAATAGGTAGCACCCAAACACTCCTTTGGAAAATAAAAGTTGAAATTCTTGAAAGCAAGCTAGTAAAGATAACAATATCTTGAAAGCTTCATTCTCACAAATGATACTTTTTGCTAATAGTACTAAGCTACATGCATGGCGATGAAGATCACACTAGGAGGATTGGTCCAAGGATGATAAAAAAAAAAAAAAAAGATAGGGAGATGGGAGTAAGGAGCACAACCCTATTTGAAGTGTGGATCATGAAGGCGGAAGTCGGGGAAGGAATCAGAGGTTGACGGCTTTAGAATCACTAAAGGCTACCGACATGAATGGTTGGCATGAGAAGAAGGCCATTGGCCTAAGTGGCCAATGTTGATAAAGAAGGCCGGCTTTGAGGAAATTCAAAGCCACCAGCTTTAAGTGCTGACTTAGGAGTAAATGTAGGCTAGCTTTAGACAATTTTAGGCTGCTGGCATATAATGTTTTCCTTAGTCGCATTAGGGTTTTTTATGATGTTTTGTGTACTCTTTTTTTGCGAGACTATAAATAGTCGCCACACATTCATTTGTAAGGATCTTTTGGCAAAGTTTATTCATAAATTGAGAGTTATTTCACTTTAGTTCTTTAAAGAACTTGAACATATCAGATTTTGAATCTGTGGCGTTCATCCAAAACTTATCAATTGATCGTTCCATAATCAATTGTGGCATTATCACTTATACCAAGGTTCATGTCTCATTTATAGATAAAGGGTCACAATTTCCATCATTCTTGATAGATCTATAAGTTGTGAGATTATCAAATTGAGTGTTAGGTTTCATTACGGGTTGGCAGGGTTCGCATCATTTGGTATCATAGCAATCAGGTTTGTTATGATCGCATTTCTTGCTATTTCAATTACCTTTCCTTAGATATAAGGATTGGATTAAAAAAAAAATGTTCTTTGAATTTTGAATTGTTGCAAGTAGATTTGAATTTGATTGTTGTTAGTATTGAAAGGAATTATACACACTTCCTTTCTTAAGAATTAAAAAAAAAAAAGAAAAAAAGAAAAAAAAAAGAGAAAAGAAGCAAAGGGAAAAAAGAAGAAGAAGGAATTCATATATAAAAAAAAAAGAAGTTGTGTTATGAAATTTTCATTTAGAGTTGTTAAGTTCTTTTCTTATAAGTTTTGATGATAACAAGAGTATATCTTTTAGTATATGGATGTGAAACAAATTTTCTTACTCAAACAGTTTTTTTCTTACTCAAACAATAGATGTTTGGTCAAATAGGATGAGATCCTTCATGTTAATAATTAGTTTTATGTAGGAACTTAAATTCATTACATTTATTTGTCATGAATTATAGTTGTTGTGCTAATGAAGGTTGATCGTTGCCAATCGTAGCTTTAATATTTATAATGCCTGTTCCTAATTCTAACTACGTTGCAATAGGCAAGTGTACCTACCGTGGACGTAGTATAGTGTCAAGTACAGGGTCGTCCCATAGAGATACACCAACTACTAGTAGTAACTTCGTTCCTATTATCTAACCGACGCTTAAATATGTTGGTTGAAACTTAATTACTCTAATCTTAAAACTAATAACTCACTAACAACAATGGTTCTGAAGATTTATCAATTGGCAAAAGCAACCTAGATCTTATTCTACTCCTTCTCTATCATGTAATTCATTAGATTTATGAGGATTGGCGTAGTTGACTTTTTATAATGTCGAATTCCCTAGTCAAATTAACTACTTTCTCAAGTATATTAACCTATCTAATCCTAGATTTATCAAATAGGATCTCTCCTTATTTAATAGCAACCTAGAATTGCATAAAGCGCGTGAATTCGCATCAAAACAATCGATGTAAACAGAAGACTCTTGCTTCCTATCTCTAAAAGAACAATCAAGTCTCATTAATTGCATTAAATCTAATCATAAGAGCAATTTCTCAATTAACTAATATGATATCATGCATAAATTCATATTCCGAATCTATGAATCTAAGAAACAATTGAAGGGCATGCAATTAATCATAAGAAAGTCAACAACTTCGCATTAAAAACCGAATCTTCATCACATGACAGAGAAGTTTTGAATAAAATCTAGATTTAGAGTCTACTCCTCCATGAATTGGACAAAAGAAATACAATTACGGGAAGAATAATTAAAATTCATAGTCACAACCCTTAAAGATGAAATCTTCTCCTTCGTGGGTCTTCAACCTCCTTTGGAACTGACAGAATCTTCTTTCCCCTGCTGCTATGTGTGTCAGAGCAAGTACAAAATTCGGAACCTCCTTTCTAGGGCAACTAATGGTCTATTTATACATGTACCCGGGTTGGATACATACACGAGTAGTGTATCTCGTTCGTGTATCTCGTGCTTTCTTCCAAGCGTCCTTATGTGAATATACACGAGTAAGTACATGGGAGTGTACATTGGTCGTGTATTTGAAACATCGTTACACAGCAGCAAAACTTAGATACACAAGCAAAGTACAGGGGCGTGTACTTTGCTCGTGTACTTTCCAGACATCCACTTCAATATACACAAACAAAGTACATGGGCGTGTATCTCACTCGTGTACTTTCCAAACATCCACTTCAGTATACACAAGTAAAGTACATGGGCGTGTATCTCGCTTGTGTACTTTCCAGAATTCTTTTCTTCACATGTATTGTATCCAATTCCTTCCAAACTTGATCCGACTCTTCAAAACTCCTTCCCTTAGCTCCAAAATACTCTAGAAAATCCTGAAATTGACATTCATTCCATTAAGCATCCTTTTCTTCAACAAATCATCTAAAAATTCAACAATAAAGCACAATTTCATTACTCTAGATAAGGGTATTTTGCGACTTATCAAACTTCCCCACACTTAAGTCTTTGCTTGTCCTCAAGCAAAACAAAACATTGATCAAACTTCTCATTAATCATGATTGTCGTTACCAAATAAAACTACTCAGATATTAGCATTTGTGAATTTTAATCTTTAAAGCTCAATGCAGTCCCTCAATCTGATGTGTGCTTCTCACCTTATCATGAAAGTATTATAACAAAGATACTTTAGTCAGATTTCTAGGATTAATCAGAGTAAACCAATCTTTACCCTTGTCATTTTAACAATGGCTTCCATGATCAAAATTAGACACAAGATCAGTCAAAGCAAAAGAAAACGTGGTACATTTCAACCACCATTAAAAAGTCTAATATCTTCTCAATTATCTCTCTTAGTGAAGCAATCAATAATGAAAATACATTGCATCTATGTTTCCCCTGGATTCCTCCTCCTTTTTGGTTGATCTCTTCAAAGATTTTATTCTTTGTAATAGTTCACACTGGTTTCATCCTTTTTTTTTTTTTTTTTGGAATCTTGCAACCCATGTAACGAGTTTTCAGCCGATAATCCTAGGCTCGTCACCCAAGTTAACGAACGTTATCCCCTCAATTGAGGGCGTTCCTATGGGCTTAATTACTCGAGTTACAAGACCCTCTCAACTTTTGGCTTTATGGTATTTCATTTTATTACGGTAATTTCCTCGGTCGGTCGATCCCAAGCCAGACGACCTTAGGTGACCAGGTTTTAAGGAACCCCATTGAACCTCTATTACCTTAACTTATTATTTTGACTAGTTAGTAGCGGAGTCAAACTTCGCTCTTCTGAGGGACCAAAGCCTGCCCATACTAACCAATCCTTTATTTTTCAAGTATAACATGCTTTCATTAAATTATTACTTTAAAGAGATCTTCTAAGAAGGATCACCAAGAGAATCATTTCATTTGCCCTTTCATGAAAGATTACATGGCTCTCAAGATCTTTGAGTTTCACAACGATTTTATCCCATAACTTTGACTAAGTATCAATATTCCAAAGAAGACAAAGGTGACATGCACAACACTCTTTTAGAGGAATTCAGTCACTAAATGCTACAATACTATGTAATTTGCAATCATGATTTCAAAATTTGATTATCAAGCAAAAAGAGAAAAACAAAAATTAGGGGAAATTTTTTGAATGACTCATACAATTCAGCACAACCCTTATCAAATTTCTTTAGTATCCCCTTCCCCACACTTAGATTGAGACATTGTCCCCAATGTCTTTATCATTCAAGAAGGTAATGAGAAATAAAGAGGTAAAAAGAAAAAATAAAAAGAAAAGGAATTGAGACTTCCCGGGATTCAACAGGTGATGGACCAATTGCATAGCTAGCAGAATGTCGATGAGGATGAACTAGCACCATCCCGCTTCCTCTTAGCAGGGGTGGTCTTCTTCTTCTTATTAAACTTTGGTTTAACTGCACAAGTCTTTGTGACCATCTGAATCAATCACAATGGTCTCAAAATAGGGTAGGTTTGTTAATTACACAAAGAAAATGATAGGACTTGCATTGGGTTTCCGAAACAAGGAGGAGGATAGCACAATTGAGATATACAACCAAGGTACACAACCGTGTACCTAGTTGTGTATCTGCCCATCTAATACATGCACAAATTACCATAGGAACGCTCACAATCAAGTCTTATGGCTTTAGTCTATTATCAACCTACCTTCCTGAAGGCCAACAATGTAACTACAACATACCCAAAGCATCATCAAACGATAAAGTTCGAATCTTGATTCTAAGAAGCTAGGTGCGATAGTTTAGTGATCATAAAAAAAAAATGGCCTCATAACTTGGTTTCTAAGAAGAAGATCGGAAAAGAAACACAACAACATTGTTCCAGAAACCCGCAAAATCAAAATCCCAAATATTCATGTTCAAACCCTAACTGTCGATTCACTTATTTGGCAGCCACTCAAGACATCAATCATACATGCATTCACGTGAGTTCAAAATGTCTACAGATCTATCAACAACAGACTTCCACAATGCGAAATCACTCATCATACCATCATCATAGATGCAAGCATGTATGGTAGTCATAAAAGAAAACCGAGCAGCAACCTTATTGCAATAAGTATTGAAGAAGAAGAAGAAGAGAGAACTTACTTACCTTGAATCCTTGAAACGGAAGAAGTTTATAGTGTGGAAAGGACAACCACGGTATGGAGGAGTAGAGTGGGTCAAATACACGAATGGAGAATGGGTCGTGTAAATGGCAGAGTGAAGTGAGGAGTCGTTTTATAGTACGAGCAGAAAAATTAGATACACGACCAAAGTACACGGTCATGTACTTTGGTCGTGTACTTTGGAATCCTTTCTGTGAGTTAGATACACGAATGTGTACCTTGTTTGTGTATCATGGGAGAGCATTCTGTAGGTAGATACACGACTAGGTATACGAGCGTATACCTTGTTCGTGTATCTGGGAGAGCATTCTGTGGGTTAAATACACGACCAGGTACATGAGCATGTACCTTGTTCGTGTATATAGAGGGGGTGTTCTGTGGGTCAGATACACAACCAGGCACACGAGCGTGTACCTTATTCGTGTATCAAATTGTGCATTCTGTAGGTTAGATACACGATTGTGTACCTTATTCGTGTATCTCTGATATTTACACAATGAGCATATTTTGAAGTGCACGGGAGGGCACGCCATGACGTATTCCCCTTTGGTATTGCAAAGTCAATTTAGACACCCTCTAGCATGTGTGAAAAACCCGGATACACGACTAGTGTACCCGGTTGTGCAGATCAAAGTACATACCTGTCATCACTTCATCTTGCATTCCCTTGAAAAGGTCTCCCATCCTGAATTTCCCTACACTTAAAGCTTAAAAGAAGCTCTATTAAGGTGACTTTCATAGAATCCACACTTGGTTAGCTCCTCTGTAGCTTGCTGTCCTGCAAAAGTTACTCCAAAACAACGGATGATAAAAATAAAAAATAAATAAATAAATAAAGAAGAAAACTTACCTAAGCAACATGGGTTGCCTCCCAAGAAGCGCTGTTGTTTAACGTCGTTAGCTCGACGTAATGAACCGATGGAGCTCAAATGGAGATGAGAATGAGGTTCAGCTCCTCCTTTTCTTCCAAAACTGTTTTGTCCCCAAAGTAATGCTTAAGCCTTTGACCATTCACCTTGAAAATACCTTTCTTGGAGATTTTATAACCCAAGACAATACCTTCTTTTGCCATAAAATGGCACTTCTCCCAAGTTAGGAGCAAGTTAGTGTCTTCACAACATTGCAACACTAACTCAAGATGGTGTAGACACTCATAAAAAGAATTCCCAATAATAGAAAAATCATCCATGTATACTTCCATCTTGTCTCCTACCATATCCTCAAAAATAGCCATCATGCATCGCTGAAAGGTGGCTGGAGCGTTGCATAATCCGAAAGGCATGCGTCGATAAGCGAAGGTCCCAAAAGGGCATGTGAATGTCGTCTTTTCCTGGTCTTCGGGTGCGATAGAAATCTGGAAATATCCAGACATCCCATCGAGGAAACAGTAATATGCATGACCAGCTATCCTTTTCAAGCATTTGGTCCACAAATGGAAGAGGAAAATGATCCTTTCGAGATGCGTCATTTAGCTTGCAGTAATCTATACAAGCTCTCCATCTAGTGATAGTTCTCATCGGGATGAGTTCATTTTTTTCATTTGGTACTACTGTCATACCGCCTTTCTTCGGAACTACTTGAATGGGGCTCACCCATGAGCTATCAGAAATCAGGTAGATCATTCCTGCATCAAGCAATTTGATGACTTCCTTTTTTACAACATCTCTCATATTTGGATTAAGTCGGCGTTGCGGTTGTACCACTGGCTTGACACGATCTTCCATCAAAATTTTTTGTGTACAAAACGATGGGCTAATCCCCTTTATATCTGCAATTTTCCATGCAATTGCTTTCTTGTGTTGCCTCAGGACATGCAATAACCTTTCCTGTTGATCTTGATCCAAATTTGATGCAATTATGACTGGAAGTTTAGAATCTTCTTCCAAAAATGCATATTGAAGGTAGTATGGCAGTTGTTTCAATTCTAGCTCAGGTGGTTCCTCAATTGAAGGTTTTGATCTCTGAATGGTGGATCTATTCATACCTTCAAAGCTTCTTTCTTCTCTCAACTCAGGATTATTATTAAGCTGATTGACAACTGCTCTAATCGCCATATTTTCAGGTTGCTCTTTCTCCCCATTCATCAAACATAATTCCAATGCATCACCAATCGATAAGTCTTGCAATGAATCTGAAACTGCGAAGTCAAGGCAGTCGATTGCATAGCATGTATCATCATGGTGCAAGCTTTGTCTAAGGACGTCAGGCATTTTCACTATGACCTCTTCATTTCCCATTCTCAACACTAACTTCCCATCCCCAACATCAATTATGGCTCTAGCAGTAGCCAAAAATGGCCTCCCCAATATAAGAGGGACCTCCACATCTGCTTCCATGTCAAGGATGAAGAAATCTACCGGGAAGATGAAGTCCTGCACCTTCACTAATACATCTTCAACTACTCCTCTCGGGAATTTGACTGATCGATCGGCTAATTGAAGACTCATTTTGGTCGATTTCGGCTCTCCAATACCCAATTTCTGGAACATCTTGTATAGCATCAAATTAATACTGGCTCCCAAATCAGCCAATGCCCGTTCTTCAGATAAATTCCCTATCAGGCAAGGGATGGTAAAGCTCCCAGGATCTTTTAACTTCTTTGGGAGTTTGTTCTAAATTACCGCAGAGCATTCTCCTCCTAAAGTTACAGTGGAGAACTCTTCAAGCTTCCTTTTGTTTGATAGCAACTCTTTCAAAAATTTTGCATATCGTGGCATTTGTGATAATGCCTCAACCAGTGGAAGGTTGATATGCAATTGCTTGAATATCTCTAAAAATCTGCCATAGTGCCCATCTGTTCTGTCCTTCTTGAGTCGTGCTGGATAAGGAACATTGGGCTTGTATTCTGGGATTAATGGAGGTGATGATTTCTCCTTAGGTGATTTTTCTGAATGCTTTCCCCTTCTTTGAGAGCTACTTGTTCTTTTGCTAGTTCAGTCACCTGACTCTCTTCTTCTTAAACCTTTGGTTGTAGTTCCTTACCACTTCGTAATGTGACAGCTTTAACATGTTCTCTAGGGTTGGTTTCCGTGTTTCCCGGTAATGAACCTTGAGATCTCTCTAACAGAAGCTTAGCTATCTGACCGACCTAGTTTTCAAGATTGTGTATTGATGCCTCATGATTCCTCAAAGCCGAGTCTTGATTTTTCAGAATCAAATCTAAGGACTTCTATCTGTCTTCTGAATCCTTGATGAATTTTGTGAGGAGATCTTCAAGTGGCGGTTTGGAACTCTGGACCATTGGCCTTTGATAACCTGGTGGATGATTCGGATTGCCCTTCTGAATATTACTGTTATTACTCCAAGAAAAATTTGGGTGATTTCTCCATCTTGGGTTATAAGTATTGCTGTATGGATTGTTCTGGGGCCGAATTGGGTTTCCCAAATAATCCACTTGCTCAGTTTGTCCTTCTTCACCACCTGAGGATTCTACAATAGCCAACTGATGTTGTGAGACAGCCAATCCATCGATCTTTCTAGATAAAGCCTCAACTTTGGACATGATAGAAGTAGCCACATCCACTTCAAAAATGCCTGCCACCTTCTTTTCTCTGCCCTACCATGTGACCATTCATAATTATTCGCAGCCATGTCTTCAAAAAGAGTCAAACTTTCTTCAGGAGTTTTATGGTTCAAGGTGCCACCAGCTGCGGCATCTACTGTTTGTCTCGTTTGATAATTCAACCCATTATAAAATATCTGAACTTGAAGCCACTCTGGGATCCCATGGTGTGGGAATTTCCGCATTGAGTCCTTGAATCTCTCCCAGGTTTCATACAAATTCTCCATGTCATACTGATGATAAGATTGAATCTCAGCTCGAAGTTTAGCGGTCTTTGAAGGAGGGAAGAATTTGTCCATAAACTTCTTAATCAGACCTTGCCATGTAGTAATGGAGTTCCTCGGTAAAGAATTCAGCCATTGCTTAGCCTTTCCCTTCAAAGAGAATGGGAAGAGCTTGAGGCGGATCGCATCATCACTGACTCCATTAAATTTGAAGGTATCACATATCTCCAAAAAGAGTTGGATATGCACATTTGGATCTTCATCCTGTAAACCATCAAATTGAGTATATTGCTGCACCATCTGAATCATGGCAGGCTTAAGTTCAAAATTATTTGCCTCCACTCGAGGACGGACTATGCTAGAGCTAACGCCTATCAAGTTTGGCCTGGCAAAATCAGAATTGGTTCTAGGTGGCTCATTAACTCGGCCATCTCTATTATCAACCAATTGATGATTCAAGGGATCCACAACAACATTTCCTTGATTCAACTCTTGAGCACGATTATTGAATTGATCAGCCATTTCTTCCTTCAGTGATTCTCCTTGAATACCAAATGATGTTGACTCCGTCGAGTGTTGCTTTTTCTGATAACAACGAATAATTTTCTCTGGCTTAGGATTAAAAACAGCAAGTTCCTTGGAGCGACTTCTGGTCATGCACTGTAAACGAAATACAAATCAATTATGAGCTCCAAATTCTCAGGAAGAAAAGGGAAAAAAGATAAGAAAGAAATAAATTGGTTAAATTAATAAGTAAAAAGTGTTTCTAATATTGGCGTATCCCCGGCAACGGCGCCAAAAACTTGATCGTTGCCAATCGTAACTTTAATATTTATAATGCCTGTTCCTAATTCTAACTACTTTGCAATAGGCAAGTGTACCTACCGTGGACGTAGTATAGTGTCAAGTACAGGGTCGTCCCATAGAGATACACCAACTACTAGTACTAACTTCGTTCCTATTATCTAACCGACGCTTAAATATGTTGGTTGAAACTTAATTACTCCAATCTTAAAACTAATAACTCACTAACAACAATGGTTCTGAAGATTTATCAATTGGCAAAAGCAACCTAGATCTTATTCTACTCCTTCTCTATCATGTAATTCATTAGATTTATGAGGATTGGCGTAGTTGACTTTTTATAATGTCGAATTCCCTAGTCAAATTAACTACTTTCTCAAGTATATTAACCTATCTAATCCTAGATTTATCAAATAGGATCTCTCCTTATTTAATAGCAACCTAGAATTGCATAAAGCGCGTGAATTCGCATCAAAACAATCGATGTAAACAGAAGACTCTTGTTTCCTATCTCTAAAAGAACAATCAAGTCTCATTAATTGCATTAAATCTAATCATAAGAGCAATTTCTCAATTAACTAATATGATATCATGCATAAATTCATATTCCGAATCTATGAATCTAAGAAACAATTGAAGGGCATGCAATTAATCATAAGAAAGTCAACAACTTCGCATTAAAAACCGAATCTTCATCACATGACAGAGAAGTTTTGAATAAAATCTAGATTTAGAGTCTACTCCTCCATGAATTGGACAAAAGAAATACAATTACGGGAAGAATAATTAAAATTCATAGTCACAACCTTAAAGATGAAATCTTCTCCTTCGTGGGTCTTCAACCTCCTTTGGAACTGACAGAATCTTCTTTCCCCTGCTGCTATGTGTGTCAGAGCAAGTACAAAATTCGGAACCTCCTTTCTAGGGCAACTAATGGTCTATTTATACATGTACCCGGGTTGGATACATACACGAGTAGTGTATCTCGTTCGTGTATCTCGTGCTTTCTTCCAAGCGTCCTTATGTGAATATACACGAGTAAGTACATGGGAGTGTACATTGGTCGTGTATTTGAAACATCGTTACACAGCAGCAAAACTTAGATACACAAGCAAAGTACAGGGGCGTGTACTTTGCTCGTGTACTTTCCAGACATCCACTTCAATATACACAAACAAAGTACATGGGCGTGTATCTCACTCGTGTACTTTCCAAACATCCACTTCAGTATACACAAGTAAAGTACATGGGCGTGTATCTCGCTTGTGTACTTTCCAGAATTCTTTTCTTCACATGTATTGTATCCAATTCCTTCCAAACTTGATCCGACTCTTCAAAACTCCTTCCCTTAGCTCCAAAATACTCTAGAAAATCCTGAAATTGACATTCATTCCATTAAGCATCCTTTTCTTCAACAAATCATCTAAAAATTCAACAATAAAGCACAATTTCATTACTCTAGATAAGGGTATTTTGCGACTTATCAAAGGTCTAGCCTCACTATAATTAGATGTAATTGGTAATACATCTAATCCGTTCCACAAAGGATTTCTCGAGTACATGGATTTTTGTATTTTAATCAAGTAGTCGTATTTTAAATAATTTCCATATATCTGAAATCAACTTAGATTTACAGATTTTTTTCATATGCAGAAAGTAATAACATGTTTTCTCAAATTATCACGAGAAGGAGATATATTTTCAAAAGAAAAATTTTAATCTCCAACATTTCTTACTGACCTCATGGAAAGTTATATAAATATCTAATCTCCTTATTTTATGTATTTGAATTATAACTAAATTGTTTCATATATCTATTTCATATATTAGCAAATTTTATTCAAAGTATATCACATAAGATCGGGAAAAGATTTTTTTTAAAGTTTATCCACTTCAAATATCAGGAAAAGATTTTTTCTTTCTCCGTAACTTCTGGAAAAACGAATGTCTTCATTATCTTTAATCTTTGATTCAACAGAAGAAGACCTAAGTTAGAAGATCTATTCATTTAGGATGTTGAAGTATTCAAAATCTCATATCTCGAAAAATCAGGAATAATGAAGCAACAAACATGAAATTTTCAAATGGTCAAATTATGTTTGTTTTTTTTTATCCGTTGTAGAAATAGATATATATATATCATCTACAAGTTCAAAATGAAGAATAACAAAGAGAGAAGAAAAAAATAGAGATCAAAAAGCAAGAAAATCATTCAGAAAATTCAAGCTGAAATTTTTCTATCAAAGCTTTTCTGATTTAGTCAAACAATGTCTAATTAGTCAGATGATATTCTGCATAATAATTATTTTTTAAAGTTTGATGTGTTCTTGAGTTTAATACTTTGAGTTTCCATTGTAACTTGACTTTGAAAATCTCTTTACTCTTTGTTGAGTTTGATTGAGAGTTAATTGAGAGGATTACACATAGTCTTGTAGTTCTGTGTTTAGCCAAGAGAGATAGGCTTGTGAGACAGAGCAAGATTTGATTGGTATTTGTAATTTCTTTCATTAACTTAGTGAAATGACTGGTGTGGATAACCAGATCCTCGGCTGGTAGAGCTGGAAGAGAAAATGTACTCAAAAGGAGGAACCTCTATAAAATTCTTGACTCCTTTACTTATGCACTTTATTTATTAATTGTATAATTTAGCCCTGCAAGTCATTGATCATAATCTACATCTAATATTAGTTCATGTGAATCCCCTTAAGCAAAATAGTCAATTGAAGCTTTACATTGTTTTAAAGAAAAGTTTCTCTTCTAAAGAAGTATTAAGGTTAATTTTGTTAAGTGTTTTTCAAAAAGTTTTAAAAACAAACAATTCACCCCTCCCCTTTTGTTTGCATAATTGAGACCAACATTTGGTATCAAAGCTTGGCTCTTTTTGTTCTTTAAGAGTTCGATCTAATGGAAAATACAATTACTATTGCTTCAAATCGGATTCCATTTTTCGATGGAAATAATTTTCCTTATTGGAAGTGTAGGATGGAAACATACATCAAGGCTACTGATTTCACCTCTTGGCAAATTATCCAATATGGTGACAAGCTAGTTGTTCTCAATAGCAAAGATGAACTTAATGATGAGGAGAAGAAGCTTGAGATGAATAGCACGGCTAAGAATATGATTATGATGAGCATATCTCAATCTGTTTTTGCAATGGTTTCATCATGCAAAACTGCTAAAGAAATTTGGGATAAGCTTTGCAAAACCTATGAAGGAGCAACAATGATCAAAGATACTAGAAGAAGTGCTCTTATGCATGATTATGAATTATTCAGATTCAAAATTGGTGAAAATATTTCTGATGGTTTTAGATTTACTTTAATCACTAATGAACTTGCTTTGCTTGGTAAAGAATTTGATGACAGTGAACTAGTGAGAAAAGTTCTAAGAATTCTACCGAGTTCGTGGGATTCAAAGACTAATGCAATAGAGGAAACTCATGATCTTGATACCCTAAGTTTAAGTGAACTTCGAGAAAAGCTTCAAGCTTATGAGTCCAAGTTAAAACATCAGCAAGAACAAGAGAAAATAAGGAAGTCCATTACGTTTAAAGCATCTGTTGAAAGAGAATCATTATCAAACAATGAATCAAACTACGATGATGAAGAGGAAGATGTGAATCTGTTGGCCAAAAAACTCTCAAAGTTCTTCAAGAAGAAAGGTAAGCGTACTAACCGAAGTCAATGTTATGCTACTTATCAGTTCAGAGATGATACAGGAAAAATGATCAAAGAAAAAGAAAAAAAGAAAGAGAAGAAAGAAAAGAAGGAGTTTATATGCTACGAATGCAAAAAACTAGGACACATCAAGTATGCATGCCCTATATTGCTAAAGAAAATTGAAAAATACAAGGTAAAACAAAAGTCTTTGATGGCAGCATGGAGTGACTTAAATGAGTCAGATGCTGAATCAGGCGATGCATTCGATGATATAGAAGAAGCAAACTTATGCCTTATAGCTCTATCTAAGGTAACTTTTGATTCTAAAGAAGAAGAGATGTCTGAAAGCCTAAGTAAGCAAGTTAGAAAACTTCTAAGAGGTTTTTCTAAAGCAAAAGAAAAATTTGAAATTTTGAAAAAATAACAAGAAGCCTTATATCAAACCAACCAACTATTAGTCGATGAAAGTGACATTTTAAAGTGTGATACCGAAGTTTTGCATATAAATAATGAAAAATTACGTGCTGCTCAAGATAATTTGGAAAAAGAAAATTCTGAATTGTGTTCAGAAATTAAAGAATGAAAGGAAAGAATGAATGCTATCTCAAAAGGCTTGAGTACCACTTTTCATAAATTTTTAGAAAGTGATAAAAAGCTTCAAATGTTAATCTCTTCTCAAAGAATTGGTAATTCAAATTTTGGGTTAGGATTTGATCAAGCTGAATCATCAAACAGACTTGAAAAGATAATTGTTTTTTTTAAAGGAAAAGAAAACAGACTTAAGGTTTTTATAGATATGCCTAAGAACGATATTTTGGTATAGAGAGCTATGATATCAATTTTGTGTTGAATAGATGTAGTGAGGAGGCTTTTGATCTATTCAAAGAGATGGAGACCACAAGAGTGAACAGCAGGTTACTTATATATTTGTTTTAAAAGTAATTGATACTAATAGTCATAGTATTTTTCTTAATTTTGCAAAACACAGGTTACTTAAATGTAACAAAAATAAAAACATAGGTACCAAAAGTGAAAAAATGTAAAAAACACATGTAGCCAAAGTGTAATTTACCCAATTTTAAGGGTAATTTACCTATAGTTAGTAATGAGATACATGTATATTTAGTAAGTTACTACACTCATTAAAAGTACTTTTATTTACAAGTCATCAATTATTTAAGTCAAATATAATCTATTTTTAGTATTATGTTATATTTTTAAAATTCAAATTTCGAATTTTTAATCAATAACACATACTATATAGATAAACTTATATTTATAGTTAAAATAAAGGTTTTTTTTTTCTAACTTTAGTTTGAGAAATAAACTTTACGGGAGTATAAAATGGCTCCATAGTTTCTCGAAAACCTAAAATATCATAACTTATAAAGTGTAATTGTGTTGTTCTATAAGTAAAGAATATAATGTACTAATAAATGTAATGGATATGTTGTTAATGATAAATGGCTTGCTCGAAAAAAGAAAGTACTCTAAAAAAATGATAAAGTAATAGGGACACATTTACCCTAAAAATGTATGATTTTGTATAAATTTTCCAATGCATTGGTAGTTGTTAAGTGTAAATTGTAGAGGTTTCAACCCAATTTTTCACTATAATCAAAGCATTTTTATATGTTTACTTAGTAAGAAAATGTTCATATTCAAAAGGAGACTTGTGAAATAGAAATGAACCTAATACTTGCAAGATAAAAGATAGGTACTTACTCTAATAACACTATCTATTGAAAGTGTGACACATAGAAAGGTAGTTCTAAATGTGGGTCCTAATACAAAACTACTTTTCCATATATTGTACTTTAATGGAGAATGTTGCTAATTAGATGGGTCAAAGCCTACTACCATTTAATCTATTTGCCATTTAGAGGAAAATGGTCTATGCTTTCGCATATTATAAATGTCAACATCAAGTCATTTCCTTTGTCATTCCATGATTAATATACTGTGTCATGATTTTTTTTTTCCATCTAATGATTAATGATAGGCGAGTTACTAGAAGTCAACCGACTAAGGGAGCTAAAGTAGGGGATCCACTCTTCCCTTTCATGTTCCTCTAGTTGATAGCTTTTTTTTTTTTCCTCAAATGATCAAGAAACATTGTACTATAGCCACCATTAAAGGAACCAAAATGAGATTGCCAAACCTTCACTTGCTTATTTTTATTATAGATGTTCCTTTTTTCTTTTCTTTTCTTTTTTTCCTTCCTTTTTCTTTTTCTTTTTCCTTTATGGGTGCAACTTCTATTAAGATGGTCATTGATGTGTCCAGTCCAACCCTCTATCTTAAAACCATCTAGGCAAATACATCTATTGATATTATAGTATAATGGATACAGATATCAAGTATTGGTCTCACAAAAACTATGAATACTAGCAATTATCCTTCTTCATATTATCTAATCTTCACATTAGAACGTTGAAACCAATTATTAAAACTAATAAAGTAATAAACTAAAAATAAAAAAATAAACAAAATTAAGAATTAGAACGCAAACTAAGTATAAATCATAAAGGCTTATATTCGAACATTAAATCCCCTTTAGATTACCTATGCAATCAATTAATTATCATTTAATTTCATTATTGTATTCTTAGACTGTAAAAATTTCTTAATTGATTCAATATCTTTCTCAACATTATTAATTTTTAACCTTAGGTTGATTAATTGAAATCTTTTCCTAATCAAAACCCCTAAAATTGTTATGCCCATTCCTTGAATTCTACTATTAGGTTTAACTTTAATCAAGAGAATTTACATCTTATTTCTAAGATTGCATGCAACTCTTCCAATTATGAAAATCTATTTATACATACGATCTGTCAATCACACATGCATAAAATCAAATATCTAATTGACACATTTGTAATATTAATTGAAGAAAAGTAACCATACAAAATTGAATCTCAACAAAACAATAAATCCATTGAATGAATAATAATCTATCATATAGTTCTAGGTTTCATCAAATCCAAGTACACAATGAAACTAAGTTGTAATCATCATGTTTACATGATCAAAACAATTGTGAAACAAAAATATGATGAGAAAACCCTTTTTAACCTTACACTTTGATCTATGGAAATTCACCTTAATTGGCCTTCTTGAGCTCTCTTGGAACCTTTGTGTGTGTCTCTAATCTATAAAAGAATGTCTCCCTAAAATTGGTTTCTACTTCCTTTTATATCATGTAATTTCCACACTTCATTGTCATTAACACAGCCTCAAGACAACTGTATACATAGCCATATAACTCTCTAGTCTCAGTTCTTCAACAAATATGGAATTGCTAATCAGTAGAGGCTTAACATAAGCATTTTTTTTTATTTTTTTTTTCTCATGTTGACCTAGACAGCTAGTTAAGCATAGTTATATACTGTAGGGAAATACATCCAAAAGATATACAGCACCAATACGGGCATGTTGGTGACCTATTGAACTTCACTTATTTCTAACTCCTTCATTTTAACTTCATATCATGTAAAACTTGCTAGATTTTGTTCCTTTCAATCAAAACTGCCCTTGCAAAATTTGAAATCAAAATATGAGCTATTGAGTGTCAAATTCAATAAATATACTCATAAAACCAACTAGGACAATATAAAAAAATAAAAATAAAAAATGATAATATGTATAATTAAACACTTATCAATCATCATTTCATGGATATAATCAACACATATTATTTTGCTTTTAGTCAACTAAAAGCTTGAAAAGCCTAAGCATTTTATGCTTAAATGCTTCTAGAAAAAATGAGAACAATATATGCTCCCTCTTTAAGATCTACAATGCCCAAGAATCACCTTGAGATTCTAAGTATCTAAGAGAAATCTAAGTATAAAACTATGACGAAGGTGAAAGGAACAATGGCGAATAAAGTTCAAGGTTTGAGAGGAAAGAGACCTTGTTAATGACGCTAACCTATTGCAAATTGGTGTTGGAATGTGTATTCACACATGGGATTTAACTGAACAGTATTAATTTATGAGTTATATCAATTTAACATTGTTGTAATTCAATTTATTTTGATACATTATATTGAAATTGTTCATATCCTTCATAATTTATAAAATCTCTAAAATACTAAACCGGTCCAATTGATTATTAAGTATATTTATGTTCAATCATTAAATTTAGGCACATTATCTTATAGTAGAGCAACCTTTGAATGAAGTTGCTCTAAATGAGTTTCTTTTTTTTTCTCTTTTTTTTTTAGCTTTTGCTTATTTATTTGACTCATTAATTATCCTTAATGAACTAGATTAGAACTATTTTAACTTGTTATAGCAGTAACAAAAACACCTTTTTGAGTTATTATCCAATTGAAAGCTAGAAGAAAGTTTTTTTCTCTATTTAGTAGTTCTTATTAATATCTACTAATTGTAGGAAAAATAGATTATTAGAAACCCATATGTCATGTAAAAATTCTTTTGATCTTATATTATTCAAAGATTATGTGTTATACCAATCTTTGACACAATATTAGTTGTGATATTAGAACTAGTGTATAATATCCTATCCATAGGACTATAAACCATTTATATCCTTTATATTTCATCTATCTCATTAATAGACAAAACACACCAAAACTGCAATATTTTATTCCATAGAGTTTCCATGAGATATCACATGTGACATTAGAAATTTAACATGCTTTCAAGGCACATCAATCATTCTATTTATTTAATTCTTTTTATGATTACTAATTCTCCTAAATTAGCGTATGCTTGAAATTTGATTTGTCTTTGTTAAAACTACTCCCTTCTTACATTTTAACCATAATTTTTTGTTTTCTTTCTTTCTTTCTTTTTTTAATTTATCAAGCATAAACTAAATAACTCTTACAATATGCCAATAAGAAGAAAATAAGAAATTTTTCTTATTTTTGGGAAAAATAACCTAAAGAAAACTTAAAACGACCTAGCAATAAGAAAACTTCCTCTCTTTTTTTTTTTTGTTAAATTAAATCTTACGAGTTATTGTCATCTTTCAATTTTGTTTATAATTTTGCTATCTATTGACACTTTGATGCATTTTGTATAATAGTTCATAAAATACACGTCCATTGCTTCTAGTATGTATAAGAAGTTATTGTTAACATGAAAAATCCATCTGTATTTCTAAAGGATAATTTGTTAAGTCTCTCAATTACATATAGGCAACTAACAATACTTCATAGAGTATGTTGTATTAACTAATATAACCTTCATGCTATTTACTTATAGCATCAAGCATGCTACAGATTGTCATGCACTTATTAGTCAACTAGTCTTAAATGCATACATAAAAGGAACTACATGTCATTACATTGGGACAGGATCAATATATAAGGATGTTATGACATCTTTTAACATAATGTGGGGGTTGGTGTAGTGGTCCTCATCCTTGTACATGAAATCTGCTACTCGAGCAAGATTGAGAACTCGCATTAGAATAGGTATCGAAAAGATGCAAGATTGATGGAGGATCTCTTCATTGATGTCCTTCCAAGAACAAGTAACTTGTTTACGAATTTCTTCTTCTGCTTGTTCTTTGCTTGCACTATATTGCTTCATGTAGCATCCAATCGATGATGTTACATAGCCTCTTTTTTGTTCAAACTGCAATAGGAAAATAGCAATATTGCATATCTTAGCCAACTTATTTGAAATATACAAACAAAAATTAGCTTAATGTGAAAGTGGAAAGCTTATATATGCCCCATTTTGTAAGGAAAGGGTGATGTATGATTCTCAATGTATAAAGACATCCTCATAACCTCAAATGCTAACTCAAAATGGAGGTAGAAAGGGGAAATGGACATTGGAATTTCAAAATCATTAAAAGGTGGGAATGATTGTACATATATCTATGGATAACCTAGATTTTGATGAAATGTACATTACATGTTATATATATATTAAGTTGTTGTAGGTAAAGATAGAAGCGCAATTGGAAGAATCTGGTAAAAACAAATTACAAGGCAAGCTCTTGGTCATTGCAAAAGTAAAATCTTAAGATATTTTGAAAGATCTTTTTCTAAAAAAATCCATTACTGGCTATGATATTAAGAAATGTTTTTATGAAAACAAGTTTTGGAAAATTCTTTAACTGAAACAATTTCTATAATGCTGGCCTTTTAGAAAACTTTGCTAAGGAGTCATATGCCTTGAAATCAATTATCAAAGGAATGATTTTATTGAGATGTTGTTTTTAAGGAAGTAAATAAGATAATTTTAGAAAGCGAAATTACTAGCATCTATAATTATAAAAGCTTAACACATACTTTTGCATTTTTACTTAAAGAAAATTTTAAGTCGACTAAAGTTTAGGGAAGCACTTCTCCTATAATTGGTTAATCTCTCATTGACTTCACGGTAAGGTATTTTTAGAGATTTTTCTTGCTACACGGCAGCCATGTTACAACCTTTCTCTCTCATAATAGTTTTGAGGATTAAGTCCTCTATAAAAGACGAGATGCATGGTCTTTTTTCTAGTAATAATTAATATTTTGCCATATGTTAGTATGTCTATAGCCAAATATTCAAAGATTTTGTCTATACGAATGTCTTTCCCAACCCTTACCCCTCTCTCTCTCCATCCCTCCTTTATAACAAGGCCTAGGTTAATATGACATGTATTAGTATTTTATTCCTTTTAGGCTTTTATAACAAGTTGTTATACTTCCTGTATGGAGCCCTCAACAAGGGAAAATTTTTTGATGGTCCAACCTAGCTACGGAAATATAACAAGTTGCCTCATACATCCACTATGGGAGGATGCAATGGGCACTTTTCCTACATCAATTTAATTAGAGTGACACTATGTATATTTATTCTATGGAATATCTTTTTAATATAATGAATGAAATATATTATTGTAAATGTAAAATATATGTTATATTATAGTGTCATAAAATAAATATATTTATTTGTTATAGATTATAATTTTGTGTATATAAGGATATGCTAAGTGGTTGTAAGTTTGTAACTAGCAAATTGATGGTGTCAAATTGATACTCGTACTTCAATTTCAAAGAGTGAATAAACTTAATTTGATTTCATGTACTTCATAATAGGAATTGACTAATTCAATTTACCTTGTGAGTAACTATGTCAGCAGAAAGTCTACAAATTGCAGCTGAGGCCATCACTATTTTAGGGTCATTTAGTGACCACTCTAAAACATCTTTGGTCACAAGATTTCCCATTCCAACGAAAGCTATTGTTGCCATCATAGGGTAAGCATTAGTTGTCAATGAAATTGACAAGTACTCCTCCATTGAAGGTATTTGTTGTTGGTGAAGCCAGTATGACTCGTCCAAGTAGTGCCTAACCAACTTCTTCATCTACAAAGATTAGAATAAGAATGGAATATTTGTTCCTTGCCTATGAGTGGTTTAGAAGTGTGTGGTTTTGTGTGTGTTGGACTCCACATTGAAAAGCAATTTTAAAATTAATTCTCTCAATTTTTATCCTCTCTATGTCTCTTAATTTATGAATCAAATGATGAGATTACTAAAAAATTTTAACAACTTTATGATATCATTGTAATGTTATCTATACCTACAATCTTAACTTTTGATTATACATGATAGTATCATGGGAGTATATTTCTAAAGTGCTCCCATATGACACTTAGCACTCTTATCCATATAAGGGAGACTATGTTCAATCTAAACACACACAAATGCAACAATTTAGAGAGAAGGAGTAAAGAGAGAAGGTCCGGAAAGAATGAAATTCACTATAGAATGGATACCTGACAAATGAGGAGAGACTCTTTATGTATACAAGAGGCCTTCTTAGATAAATGGTTAAGATTATTTTAATCCTACGGTTATGATATATTCTCACCTATTCATCTAACTATCTTACCTACTATAGTACAATCCGAGACTTTTTTAACTCTTTTAAAAGCTTCCTGAATCTAGAACCTTGGCTTAAGCTTAAGTTTTGATCCTAAGAACCTCCTAGTCTTAGCTTGCATGACAGGCCTGTGACATTCTCTCCACCCAATCCAGTGATGTCCTCATCATAGTCTCCTCCTTATGACATTTAACTTATCTTTTTGACAATGAGATTCCCTAACATTCTTCCATCTATCTCTACAATGGACTGTTTCCCATTCATTTTTCCTTAGTGAGTCCTTCATCAACTTTTATGAATATCTTCCTTCACCGAGGGTGGAGCTTTCCCTATCAAATTCAATCTACCCATCTCACTTATTTTTAAAAGCTCCATTATTGTGATTAATTGCATGGCCCCACCAATTTTCCTTTATACTGGTGTCGTACACTAGTTCTTTTCATCGAGTAAGCATAAATAGTTGGATTAAGGAACAATGATGGTATCAATCGTATCCAAAAAGTCCACATCTATGATAAACTTAAAGTTGTCCTTTGGAACTACCTCTATGTCTTCTTGTCCATGCTAGCTACCAATACTTAAATTCACCCTTTTAGCAATCCCTATTATTGGGACCTTCTTTTAATTCATCATCTTGAGTCAAGCTCTACTCCTTTCCACCTTTAACCCAATCTTCTTAATAGCATCCTTAGAGATAAACAAATGTGAGACTCCCATATCTATCATGGAATTCATCCTTCTTCTTGCCAACTTGACTTCTAAGTACATTAAGACCTTTCACTCCTAGCCTTCTTGGGTCTTCATGGAATAGAGAAGCCAAAGTGTGCTGAGTTGGCCACTATTGCCTTCATTAGACTTCCTCTACTACTAAAGCATATAGCCATCCTTTCTTTAGGCACTCCTAAGTATAATGTGGTCTATCACAAAAATAGAACTTTAGTTCTTGAAGTCTTTTTCTCTCGAAGCCCTTTCACTTCTTAAAGCTTCTCTTATTAGGTGGGCTTAAGGATTTGTGATCCTTACTCTCTTCCTTCTCGTGTTCTTTTTCCTTCTTCTCTTTTCTCCTTATCATTGAAAAGAGGCCATTCATCTTGCTTTTGAAACTCTATTAGTACTTCAGCATAAGTAATGGCCTTGTAGATATTCTCCACCTCGTGTCATTATAATTCCGTCTTAGTCTAAGATTTCAACCCATCTAAGAATAGGACAAAAGCATCATCTAGGTTGAGATTTGGTATCTCTAACATAAGTTTTGAGAATTTTCATACATATTACTTCACTATGCCCTTCTAAGTGAGGTGTTGTAGCTTGACTTTAACTTCCCTTTTTGCATTTTAAGGGAAAAACTAACCCCCAAATTCGACATGAAGTCTACCAAGGTTGTAATTTCCCACACTCTTCTCCTCCACCAAACTAAAGCAATATCCTTCAAGTATAATGTAATAGCTCTTACCTTACAGAAAAATGCAAGTTGAGCCTAAAAATTTTGACTTGTATTAACTCACCCCACTTAACCTATAGGTTAAAACGGGCTAGGTTAAATTGGCCCACTAACTCGCAAAAAATTTAAAAATAAAACAAACAAAAAAGTCTATTAGTCGCATTATAAGAAAATAAAAAATAAGAAATTTTTTTGAAACATTGAATCTTGAAAGTTGAAACCCTAAATTTTCCTTTACTTTCTAATCTATCTTTACTCTCTTTTCACTTCTCACCCTTGTTTAGCAGATACAAGACTTTTTCCATTATGTTACTTTAAAGATTATGGTGGAAGAGATAATATATCATTTCATTCGTTTGCTTTACATTCTTTGATTCAAATCAATTAAACAGACACAAACGTAGTGTGTTCAACATACTAATTAATTCTATTGATGATATTCATTTATACAATGATCAAGTGCATTATTAATGTAAATATTATATTTAAAAAAAATTAATTTAAAAAATAATATTTACTTTTAATTGGTTAATTTTAAAATATTAAATCTCATAGCGAGTTAATAAGTTAGTCCACTTAACCCATTAAATTATGTAAATGAGTCAATGCCATGAGTTGCTGAGTTAGCTAGTTTAACCCACCAATTCGTGATGGGGTGGGTTGGGTCAAAAAATTATAGCTTGCATATTAAGTGGGCCAAAGCGAGCTAGCCCATTTAATTTGTGAGTTAATGTAGATTAGGATGGGGTGGCCGATTTAGCCTGCTTACACAAGTCTTGGTGAATATATTAGTTACCTTTGGTTAATGGCAAGAAATCAAAGTATAAATAATTTTGGACACTTTGAGAAGCAAATGAATAACATGATTTTTCTACAATATGCTCCACATTTGAAACATATTGAAAAGGTCTAAACTCTTTATGTATGTTTTTCCATTTGTATGTGCAAATTTTTAAGGAAAGGTCCAAAACTTTAACATGCTTTTATGTCTAGTGTCAACATAAATGTTTTGAACATTTTGTAAAAGGTCTAAACTCTTTGAGTTTGATCAACCACTACATAGAAATTGCAGAAATAGTGCATGGTAAAGTATAACCAAACTTCAACTCTATCAGCATTTCATCTCTTCCTAGCTTCTCAACTTAGTAATATAGCATGATATTCACAAAAAAAAAAAAAGGCAATTTGCTAGCCTAACAATCACAACCAATGTACTAAATCATAGAAAGTCCTAGTTAACTTGGTCCAATTGCTAAAACTCAAAGTAATCATTGGGTTGTGTAGAATATTGAAGTATTCACCTAACAATCCTAATATCAACTACATAATAAACTTGAATTAAACTATACTAACGATAACTTATTCTTAGGTAATAAAATGATTTTTAACAAACTTCATGATTTCAATATGTTCCCAATTATCAAGCATGTTACTCTACCTAAAAAGGTGTCATACAAGTTCAATATACTAGAATTTATCAGTTTGATTCAAGATTTTGTGTTTTTTGGAAATGTCTTCAAATTGAGTTCTTGGTGTCATTGAGAAGCTGTTGAAGTCTAGAGTCCAAGTAACTGATGGTTTTGTATTTGGTTGAGTGTGGAGAGATAAATGTAGAATTGAAGTTTAGATAGTTTTTAGAATTGTGAAGGAGATGGTGAGAGTGTTGAGTTTATACGCTAGAGCTTTGAAGAGGGGGAGACACAGATTTCTTACTTAACCTTCAGGTAAAATGTGAGCCGTAAATGCTAGTTTAAGTTAAAGAAACATCTCAGTCCAAGCAACACGTATGATAAAGGAATCTCAATTACACTTTTTATAATATTTTTAGACAAAACTTTATAGGTACATTATATTCAATTTATTAAACATCAAAATAAACTTAAAATCTTTAAGTAATTACTTTAACTAGTAAATTTGCTATCTACTGTTTACTTATTATAAACTATTCATTAAATCTTTATGTAACATGTTTTTCACCATTTAAGTCTTCTTTCAACCATTATACGGTCTTTATTTCATTTTCTATTTCATATTTTATCATTTCATGACTCAAAGTTTTAGGAATTCACAATTCTTGAAAAGAAATGTATTATATAAGCATGTCGCGAACAGCTCCAAGACAAAATTTCTTATGAAAGTTCATCAATAAATAACATAATAAAATACTATTATTAAACATTACAGAGCTATACTGCTTAAGTCATTTCATTCTTATGATATAAATTGCACCTGAAAAATAGTTGAAGAGAATTTTTATTTTATTTATTTATAATTTTTTTTAAATTAGATTTCTTTACATGTTCTTTCCTTTAACTAATATAGATAATATATTTGGACTTTCTACTTTGTTAAATTTTATTCAAAATTATTGGAAATATAAAGTAGATTATATTATTTTTATAAATTACATGATAGAAAACTGAGACATTAAACATAGTTATGGCTTCTAATTATCTATATTAAATAAATAAATAATGAATGAATAGGGATATGGGAAGTCTCATATTTGGGGTAATAATGCAATTTTCTTATATAAGTGAAGTTACCATAAAATGGAATTTTAATCATTTAACTTGCTATACAAAACTTCCAAAGGAGAAACAGGGTTAATGTCGCATTTAATATCTCAATTTTATCTATTTTTACAATAAATTATGTATGATTAAAAGAGACAATTTATTACTTAATCCAACTTTTCAAGATCATTTATATTACCTGATGTACCTAAAACCATGGTCTAAGCACATGCAAATGAACCAAAGGAACAACTTCAATTCACAAGATCAAATTGGTTCAAAGGGGTCAAAAATTGCGTGAACCCTAATTGAGGAATGGTAAATCAAATGATAGAATCAAAAAAGTGAAATCCACAAAAGATATTAATCCTCAATTTGAATCAATTAACCAACTTAATTTAAAGAGAAATCCAATCAACAATACACAAATCAAACTGTAATCCTCCTTACAACAAAGAAGCTCCATGCCACAAGAATAATTACAAATTGATGGAATTAACAGGTGCTAAAAACCAATCAATTATGCAATGATGGTTTGATTACAAATGCAATAAAAAATCTAACCTAGAAGACTTCAATCCAACCCTAGATATGACTCACTAGAGATGAAAAGAAAACACAACAATGAGAAATTGATATGACTCACAATTTCCCCTTGTTGCTCTAGCCACAATTCCAATTCTTGGGATTGAAATTGATAAGAGAAATTGAGCTAGGATAACCCTAATTCCCCTACGTAAAGTGTATATTCTAATCTGCAAAATTGGCTTCCTTAAACCCTACTTTAAGCAAGTATTTATACTTGCTCCCTTTAGGGTTAGAAAATACATAAAATTACAACTATGCCACTTTTAAGGTGGCCGGTCTTAAAAGACAATTACAAGTAAATGAAAGTGTCTCAAAAGAAAGATTACAATATTAATAGTCCAAAGAAATTATTATAAATAAAAATAGTCTCCATCATGCTAACTCTTTCATAGGATTTGTCGGCCCAGCTCATCGTCAATTTAGGTCGATCTATGGATAACCCATAAGCTGAGTCTGAGTGAGTTTGTCTATCGCCTTGTAAAACATGATAAGTATTCTTATTGGAATATAAAATACATGAATAAGATAAAAGAGGTTAGTAAAGGAATAATTCCAGGGTTGATTTGCTCAAAATGTGCCCTCATCGCCAAAATTCAAAATTATTTGGTTCTTACACTAATGATAGGTCTTGTCAGATTTTGATTGTCTTGTGGGATTTAACTTTGATTTGCATGTTTAGATTACTAAGATTTATCTCATGAGTTTGAGATTGGTTGGGTCTACGTGGTTTTGTGGGCAAGTTAACTTACATCATTACTCAAGAGATCTTAAGCCAACTAAAGAGTTTGCTTTGGTCAACTTGGGATTTTATATAGGTAGACTTAAGTCAACTCAAGTTTTTCCTTATCTATTATATAATTGACTCAACTCAATTATTGGTTATTAAGTCAACTCTAGTATTCTAATTTTATTTCACCATCTCAAGATAAGATTTTCTAAATTTGGAAACTAATTCATCTCAAATGTTTTTGTGAGATGAGTAGTTTTATTGAGAGGTTGGTTTGGTGGTTTTCCATGAAAAGCTATGTGAAACTTTGTTATTAAATTTATCAAGATGACTTTCTTAAGAAATTAACTTAGTCTTAGTTAAGTTTTTTTTTTTTTAATGTCTTACTTAAAAAGTTGATCAAGTAAGCTTCTTAAGAAGTTAAGAAGTTAGTGAAATAGTCTCCTTTAAGAAGTTGACTTTGAGGTAGCTTTCTTGGGAAGTTAGTTAAAAAAGTTCCTCAAATAAGCTAATTGTTTACATCTCTTAAAAGAAGAAAAATTCTATATAAATATTAAAAAAAAATCTTCAATAGACTAAATGAAACTCTTGTTACATAAAGTTTGAATATTAACTTTACTTAATCAATAATATTTAAGACTTAATTATAAAATATAGATAAGAATCATAATTATTCGAGATTCTTAATATTAAAAATTTTAGAATACCATTTTTTTATTTTATCAAAATCTGAAATAATTATCTTAATTAATTTTACTATTAAAAATAACTTACTTTTCTAAAGTTCATAAATTATATGTTCATTTATATTTTGATGATGATATTTAAAAAATATTATTTATTTATTTTAAATTCTCAATAAATTTTCATAATAATTTTTGCTAAGGACTATGGGTATTCGCGGAAAAATATTTTCCTTACATAGGTTTTTCACTAGCCATTTTCGATTCTATGCAGTCGGAACACCGGAACAAATCGGAGAAATGGCCGTTTCAACCGTCGTGTGAACACTTAGAACAGTAACTCTGCACTGACGCGGCTGTTCTGCGACCATCCTACGTTTATCCCGGACTCTCTTCTCTCTCTCACTCACTCCGTCTCATTCATTTTCATTGCTTTCAACCAGTAACTCCAATTCTCTCTCTTCGACTAATTTCTTCAAAATCCTACATCATGTTTAGTTTATTCTATTCTCAATTTCATTTTCGAAATTTACACCTTTTCGTATCTACTATTTCTCTAGGTTTTGTTCTTTTTGCATAATTAGGGTTTCGAAAGGGAGTGTAGCTGGTTTCGATTTCGATGGCAACAGCGACATACCCACCGCCACCACCATTTTACAAGCTGTACAAAGACTATCTACAGGATCCTGATTCAACTCCTCAACCTCCTCCTCCTATCGAAGGCACTTACCTTTGCTTCGGTGGCAATTACACTGTATGTACGGTGTCTACTATTATTTGAATTCTTGAAAGTTCGAACCATTTGTATGGACTTCCCATTTAGGGTATGAGAACCATTTTTTACCCCAATATATCATAACATTAGAATTTGTAATAGTCAAGTGGTGCTGATGGAAACTGGTGACGTTAGTTAGTAGTTGGCGGATCTTGTTCGCGATGTATATTTGTCCAAGTTGTGTGAATGCCAAAAATACATAAAATTGAATAGATATCACAAATAATTGGTTTTTAATTTAATTGTGTTTATTTGTTCATAATTGTGTTTGTCATGTGGTCTGCCGTTTCGGTTCTGCGATTTTTCTCTGTAGTAATATTCTTTATCGCTTTGTGCCTGTATCAGAAATGGTTAATCCTACTCTTCGTTGCAGAGGGAGGACAGTAGTTGCTTTTAAAATTATTATTATTTTTTTCAATTTAATGAAAGATAGATGCTGGGCTGTTAGTCTGCTGCTTCTTTTACACCCAACCATCATCCAACACTAACATAACCACATCTGAATTTTTTTTTGGTAAATGAGTATTGCATTAGTATTCACATTTGATTAATATGGTAATGTTTGACAATGATAACTAATTGGTATGAAGTACTACTGCATTTTCAACCGGAAAATATAATGACAAGAATTTGCTCATGTGAACAAAAGAAAAAAGAATGAAAGCATTCTTTGTAAATAGTTGCATTTGTGTAGTTAGCAAATATTCTAGTTTAAGCTGGATTGATAAATGGCATTTTTCTTCTCTAAGCTGGTGGATTTATAAAAAAGTTGTAGCCTTATTGTTGGTTTGTTCCTCATATTATTGAGTTTAGGTTTACATAGAGATGTGCTGTAGTCTTTTTGATTCTTTGCGTGAAATGAATTTCTACGGTGACACTTGCAAATTTCTGCAGACTGATGATGTGCTTCCCAGTTTAGAAGAGCAGGGAGTGAGGCAGTTGTACCCTAAGGGGCCTAATGTTGGTATGCTCACAAATTTATCCTTTTGTTTTTGTTGATTGTGATGACAATTGTCTCAGCACGTCTTTACACTCTGCTATTTTACCATTCTGTCTCTTCCATCTTCTATTTATTTTTGGTCTGCAAGTTATTTATTGTGCATTTATCTGAGAGAAATGTTGTTGTCCTATAGATTTCAAAAAGGAGCTTAGATCGCTTAACAGGGAGTTGCAGCTACACCTATTAGAACTTGCTGATGTTCTTGTTGAGAGGCCTTCACAATATGCAAGGAGAGTGGAGGAAATATCTCTAATATTCAAGAACTTGCATCACCTTCTCAATTCCTTACGGCCTCATCAGGTAAAATAGATATGATCAATGGCTCAAATTTTAACTATATTCACCAAGCACTTGGGTTTATTCTCTCTTTCAACAGGCAAGAGCAACATTAATTCACATCCTAGAACTTCAGATACAGCGGCGTAAACAAGCTGTGGAGGATATAAAGAGGTATTGTCTTCTTTGAGTGCTTTCATTTGGAAGATTCATATTTTATTTTGGTGTTAATTCTGCCCACGGCTCACCAATCCATTCAACTAGTCTCTGCAGTTGTCTTTTTTTGCTTTAAAGCAAACAATGTTTTTCCTTTTTGGGTAAATAACAAGGTTTTTCCTCGAATGTAAAGGGATACTTGTATCATTACAACTATATCTTATTGAGTCACACATTCTTACATGACTTCTCCTGGTTACTCTGCTGCATATGAAAATATTTTTGGCATAATTAGTGTTTGACTAATTTTTGCCCCTGTAATGCTTATCATTCTAATTTAAGAGGTGTTTTTCCACTCAATCTAGCTGTGTCACCCTTAGTGATTGTAGATGTACACAATGCATTATTTGACAATATAGCTTTTCTTGAGCCTGCTATACAGTTTATTTGAAGCAACTTTCTTTCCTCCTAATTAATTTCATCTTACAAAGTGTTGATTAAACAGCATATTAATTAACTTGGCTTAGATAATTTTGAAATATCACTAAAATGGTAAATAAGGTGGTCTAGCACACCATTGCAGAGATTCAACATGAAAATTATCAGAAGTTGATTACAAAATTCACCTGTCCATTGGGCATAATATGAAAATTTTGTTTGAGGATCATGCATGGCTTGGCCTATTGTTGTTTCAGCATTAGACCACATTGAACGATGTGTTTTCTTTGTCTTGTGTCATGGGCAAACTGGAGTCCCCCTTTTTCTTTCCTTCTTGTTTTGGTTTTCTTTTTGTCTCTTGGCACATGGCAGACCCCCCATGTCCTGGTTTTGGGTGGCATATGCAATCTATTTTTCTGCTTCATCCAATGATGAACGCAAGCAATTATAAGTTCATTTGCTATGGCATATTCTAATGACTGTTTTCCCAAATTTTTCTAGGAGGAGAGAGGAGGCACAGAAACTTCTTAAAGAATCACTTGGAACATTGGATGGACAATAACTTGTTGTCCAGGATTTCTCTGACAAAGTATCAACAGGTTTTTCTATTTTTGCTGCTTGCTGAGGTACTTCAAACTTCACAAGCACGCTTTTAAACTGTATCACATGAAATGAGCGTTTGTGCATGGACAATGTCATGTCAAGGTAATGACCTGCTGTTATGAAAACTGATGATGTATTTTTAGTGGAAATATTTAGGGCATGTTTTGTTTTTTTATTTATTTATTTTTGACCTTTTCAGCTGTCTTGGTTGCTTTTCTGATACCTGTATAAGTCAAGCTGGGTATGTAACTGTGATAAGAGTAGGATTAGACTTACCAGAGGATCTGGGTATGTATCAGAATTCAGAAGTTTCACACACTGAAATTACTCAAGTGAGATCTTGTACAGATTTTTTACCTGACATTTTTAGAACATGGGACAATGCTTTTCTGGATACACGAGAAATCTTCTCTGCATTCTTAGCTATTAGCTAGTGTGACATCCCATGTAGTTAGTTTACCATTCTCAATTAGTGTTACCACAAGTAATGTGAAGGCAGTTAAAGATCAGATAGTCCATAAAAACCAACAACAATGATGACATGCTTGCAAGAAATTGATGGGGCTTCGATTTTTCACAGAAATTAGAATGGAGAAGAATAATAAAAGCTTCAAATGTAAAGAATGTGATACAGAAATGGAGACTCTCAGAGAGCATAAGCTGAGACCAGGCATTGCAGCTGAAATTAAATAATTTAAGATCCAGCTAAAATCATTAGTTCTATTTCAGATTTGAGCTAAAATCATGAGTTCTATGTCAGCTTTGAAGATTATTTGATGGCAAGAAAACATTTGAAAGCAGTAGTCACCAGATAGGATGAGGAGTGCAAGGTTGATGAGGGAAAGGATTAGCTAAATGGTATTTTGGGACTGCAAAGGAAGTTGATTTAAAGATCATCAAAAGAAAAGCCATCCGCATCTTATTCTGTCAATGGAGGTTTTCCTATTGGCTTTAACAAAATTACCCCACAATCTATGTTATGGCCTTTTTAAAGCAAAGGCTTGTTCGGCTGAGTAGAGAGAGAAAATGCTCTCACCTTTCTCTAAAACCTCCCCACCCTTCCCCCTAAAAGACCTCTTCTTTTAGGCTACAAACACACACAAACCACTCATCTAACCTCACCCACCTCGTAAGCTGCTGGACTCGATGGAAGATGACATTAACCACCTCCATGAGACGCCTAGCAGGATCCACACTGGTTGCCGGAGCTCACTGGGCGACCATTTTCCCCCACACTTCCTAGGAGAACCGGTAGCTAGCTCACAAGGCACGGCTCCAAAGGTAGTAAGTCCTAGGCACCCAAATAAGGAAAAAGTAGGGACACCTTTTAGCTCCAGAGGAAACAGCAAAGTTGACTTGCCTAAAAGTGGAATTTTGGAGCCTTGTGCTCCCAAGGAAAAGCTGCCTGCACACGGTTGCCAAGCAGGAGAGAGTTCCAAAGTTAGCTTTGGAGCCACATCACACTTGCACCCCTTCCAACAAATTTCCTCCTTTAGTAATTCAACCTTGGAGGAAGTAAATGGTCTGTTGGAGGACCTGGAAAAGCAAAATCAGTCTACAAAACCACCCTCCCCAACTAAAACCACCATCGGAAGTGTGCATGAAAGAAAATCGTACGCCCATGCTTGCGCAAACAAAGACCCTGAAGGTGAGCCGCACTTCCAGCTTCGGTATCATCCTCTAGCCAAGAAAGGAGCTGTCCCTTGAGTGAAGATCCCTGAAGTAGTTGAGGTCACTGGAGCTGAATACTGGTCCTACACCCTCGTAGGATTCTTCCTTGGTCGTAGGATGCCATTTAAGTTAGTTCAAGATATGGCACTTCGTCTTTGGAAAGACTATGGAATTTTGGAAGTTTTAGGAAGCATAAAGGGATTTTTCTATTTTAGATTTGCCAAAGGAATAGATTTGACACCTCTGCTAGAGAGGACCCGGTACTTTGTGCACAGGTACCTCATTCTTCAAAAGTGGAGGTTAGGCATGTCCCTTGAGAAGCCATAGCCAACTAACGTCCTGTTTGGGCATTCTTCTTGCGCGTTCCATGCGAGTATCTCAATGAGGAAGGCATTAGCCACATAGCGAGTGGAGTGGGCGTCCCTCTCAAGGCTGATGCCTTAACGGCTTCCAGGCAAAGGGCAAACCATGCGAGAGTACTTGTTGAGATTGATGCGAGTGATGATTTGATTACTCAAGTAGAAGTGGAGAGATTCGATGGGTTGACATCTAGAATACTGGTCGAGTACCAGGGACTACCTACTAGATGCGGTGAGTGCAAGTTTTCTGGCCATACTTGTCGGCCTACATATAAGGGGAACTGCCTAGCTACCACGAGCAGCCACAAGGCTAAGAACAGCGAGGATCGGTGGGTTCCAGTTAGAGGAGGTGGTAAGGCGAAGGGGAAAGTGAATGAAGAAGGAAAGGTGGGTAACGATGGCACTACAACTTCCTATCACCAGCCTAGAGGGGAAGGGAGCGAGGCAAGACAGTCCACTCCTAATCCGAAATGTGTACCTGAAACTAGAGAAAATTCACCTAAACCGCCCTCTAAACTCCTTATGAAGATACTACTAAGGAAGGGGTTGAGGGCATGAAGGGAGTTGAGGCTGTGGAAATAATGGAGCGGGAGGAGTAGGTAGAGACTGGGAACGAGATGGAAGTTGAGGAACAGAACCCACCAACAGCTACCCTTGTAGCGGAAACACAGCTAGAGGAAATACCTGTTCAAGGCCATTGCACCATCCTACATGATCAGCCTATGCTAGATGATGCTAATAGGATTGAGGAGTTTGAAAACACTCCGCTCAGTAAACTAATTCCCCAACTAGACCATGGACCATGTAGCAACCTAAAGAATACAAAAGGTTCAAGTTTCTGTAGTAGGTGCAAGAAGAAGCAGCGAAAATGGAGAAGAAATTTCACCTAGCTACCTAGTACCTTGTAATAATGATGCATATAGCAGCTTGGAATATTAGGGGGCTAAATGACCCCATCAAGGTGGTGGATGTTAGAAGAATTTGCAATGATAAAAAAATAAGTTTTATAGGTTTGCCAGAGACTAAGTTGAATTTGACGAATGAAATAACAATTAAGAATGCCTTAGGTGCACATTGGCAGGTGAGAATAAATGAGGTAGCTCGGAAACGTATGTGGTTGGCTTGGAAACCTAGAGAATGGCTTGTTAGTGTGGAGATGGAACACACTCAATTTATGCATTGTAAAGCCACAAATATGAGATCTAATTTCACTCTATTTGCAACCTTTATCTATGCTTCCAATAATGATGGAGAAAGAAGAACCCTATGGAGTAACCTTGAGAACTTAGCTCAGTCACTAAACCAAGACCCGTGGCTGGTTCTTGGAGATTTCAATTCAACTAAATTTCTTTTGGAAAAATTGGGTAGGAGAATGTAGCTTATGGATGTGATGGTGGAGTTACAAAGTTGTATTACACATTCAGAATTGGAGGACTTGAGCTATGTTGGGGATTTTTTTACTTGGTCGAGCAGGCAAGATCATAACCCAATACTATGTAAGTTGGACAGGATCATGGTGAATCAACAATGGCTAGGCATGCTCCCCAAAACACAAGCAAAGTTCATATCCCTAACCCTTTCTGACCACTCCCTTGCAATCACTTGCATGGATTTTAACTTAGGTAGTAGGAGAACACCCTTCAAGTTTTTTAACTTTTGGATCGAACACAAGAGCTTCAAAGACTTAGTGACCAACACATGGAGGATAGATATTAGGGGCTCTAAGATGTTTCAAATTGTTAGAAAACTCAGATTACTCAAGCAAGTACTTAGGCAATTGAACAAAAATGAATACTCCCACCTTCCGGACAAGGTACAGATGGCCAAATCTAGATTACAACAACTACAAGCTTCTATCCTTGGGAGTGGAGATATCTCTAGCATGGAGGAGGAAAAGAAGGCGTACAACGAATACTATTTGCTTAGAGGAGTCGAGGAAAGTTTCTACAAACAGAAATCAAGTTCTCATCAAGAATACTTTTTATTTCCACAAAACCATGAGGAACTTATATAACTGAAGCTTTATCCATCGCTTATTCAGAGAGGATGGTAGTGAGGCGATTGGGGATGTAGAAGTCAAAGCATTAGCCATTGACCACTTCTAGCGACTCTATGATAGCCCTTCATCCAACCTTAGCTCGGAGGAAGTGAGTAATTTGGTCACTTGGAAGTTAAGTCATCAACAGCAGCTTGAGTTGGATGTCCCCTTCACTGATGATGAGATCAAATGGGGATTCTTCTCACAAGCCAACGAGAAAGCCTTAGGGCTTGATAGGTATTCTGCCAAATTCTTTAAGAAAGCATGGGGAATTATTGGAAATGACCTGCTAGAAGCTTTTAAAGAATTCTTGTCATCTGGCCATCTACTAAAGGAGATTAATGGAACCATCATCTCCTTGGTTCCCAAAGTTGCCAACCCTTCTAGGCTAGGTGAGTTTCGACCTATTGCATGTTGCAATGTCATCTATAAGGCTATATCTAAAATCATTGCAGCTCAAATAAAGAGGGTCCTTCCATCACTGGTTGGTAGAGAACAAGCGGCTTTCGTCCTAGGGAGAAGAATCACTGACAACATCTTCCTTGCCCAAGAATTGATGTCAGGTTATCATGTCCAAACTAGAGCACCACGTTGCACTCTCAAAGTGGACTTGCAAAAGGCATATGACACGATCAGATGAGATTTCTTGATAGAAATCCTCAAAGCTATTTATTTCTCTCTCTCGCCCCCCACCCCCCCCCCCCCCCCCCCCCCCCCCCAATTTATGTACTCTCATGAAGTAGTATATTTTTACTCTGAAGTTCTCCATCAACATTAATGGACAATTAGCAGGTTATTTCCTAAGCAATAAGTAGCTAAGATAGGGAGATCCGATCTCTCCTTACCTCTTTGTATTAGGAATAGTGGTATTATCGAAGCTGACCGAGAATCCTCAGTTCTCTCTTCACTGGAGATTTAAACCTGAAAAACTAACTCACATTTGTTTTGCAGACGATCTCCTCATATTCGCTAAAGGAAATCTTGAATCAATCTCCTTGATCAAAGAGACGCTACATGGCTTCCACTCACTTTCGGGCTTGGAGTTAAACAACAGCAAAAGCAACATCTTCTTCTCTCATGTTCTCGAGGGGTTAAAGGAGGATATCCTCAGGTATACCTAGTTCCAGGAAGGAAAGTTGCTAGTTCGATACTTAGGTGTACCAATATCATCCGCTAAGCTCAAAAAAGAAGACTATGATGCCTTGTTGGAGAGTATATTAGCTCGCATCACATCTTGGACATCCAAATCTCTTTCATATGCGAGAAGATTGCAGTTACTCAAGTCGGTCCTTATCTCTATACAGGTCTACTGGAGTAATGTATTCTTACTTCCCAAACCTGTCATTAGGAAGATGGATAGTTTACTTAGAAATTTTCTTTGGAGTGGTAGCCCTCACATGTATTCCAATGCTAAAGTTAGATGGAGTGAAGTTTGCAAACCATTGAAATGTAGGGGTCTAGGTATACCTGACTTGCACCTATGGAATAAGACTATCCAAATAAAAAACATCTAGCATCTGTGTAAGGAAGGACCTAGGACCTTATGGTCAGAATGGGTTCACTCCACAATATTGAAAGGTAGAAACTTCTAGTCTACCAAAACTCCTTCTTTATGCTCTTGGTCATGGAAGAAGCTGTTAAAGCTCAGAAGTCTAGTTCACACCAGCTTCTAATGGGAATCGAACAGTGGCCTTGTCATATCACTCTGGGTAGACTATTGGCTTCTAATAGGCCCATTAGACATGATATTTAGTGCTCATGAGGTGGTTAATACTAGTTTTCTTCCCACCACCAAACTCTGTTTCCTAATGGAAGGAAATGAATGGTGCGTACCCGAGGGATTGTTTTGGAATAATATTCAGATTCCTAATCTACCATGCATGAAGTAACCTATTGAAAGTTCTATCCATTTTTTGAACTTAACCTATTCATGAATGTTCCCATTCATTTAATCCAAATATAACAATTAAAGGAACATGATAATAAATCTACCCAAAAAAATGAGGAGCATACTAAGGTGACATAATGATGCCTTTCTAACAAGGCTTAATATGCTTCATAAAGTTGTTGGTAAGGTTACCTAAGCTGCCTAGTCGACTTTCATTGCACCATGTGATATCTTAGGATCATGTCTAATATCACAGGGTCTGCAACTTTAAGTTACTAGGAGTTTGACTTGGAATGAAGATGAACCCCAGTTTGAGGCATCAAAGTGAGGAATGTCAAGAAAGTCAGTTCCCTTGTTTTACACTTAAATAGGAAATTGATTTTGATAATATAATGTTATATCACAAAATCAGTATATTTTAAAATAGATATCTCTGTTGTTTGAGAAAGATCAGAATATCAAAACCCATATATCAGAACAAATGGACAAAAAGTTGTAAAGAATGGGAGAAAATAGAAGATGGTGGGCAACCGTACCCACATTGGTCATACCACCATCACCAAGCTGGCCCAGAGAAGAGGTGGATTATGAAAGTTGGGATAGTTGACATTGCTTGACATCAAGATGAATTGACCATTCCTTCCGGTCAATGGGATGAAGAAGTGTACAGGTCCAGACAATGTGCAGATTTTGCATGCATGTGGGCTGATTTATTTTCCAATATTTTACGGCTTAGCTTTAGTTGTTGTTTTAAAAAGATGAAATAAGATGGAAATAAGGGGGCTAAAAGCTGAAACTAACACTCTTCAATGTGCAATTTTGAAGAAGTTAAGCCCTCATATTTTCACAAAAGACAATATTTGGTTGCCGAACTTGTTTTCAATTCAATCAAGGCCATGAACTTTTTGAATTGGTTAGACAGCCCCTTTGAAAGTGTATAAATTGTTTCAAAATTGTAGGAACATGATAGAAAACAATGTCTCAATCTGATTCTTTCATTGTCAAAAAATATAAGAGATTGTGTGTCCTAAAATGCATAAATAGATTCAAAATTGGAAGAATATTAGACAAAGAATGGTGCCTTAGTCAGATTTTTTTATTGCTGTGACAATCTAACACTATGTTTAGCATGAGGGGAAGAATTAGGAAGGAAAGAGTGTGGGAGGAAAGAATATGGAGGGAAGGATTTTGGAAGTATTTGATTTCTTTCATGTGTTTGGATAATTGAGGGAAAGAAAATGGAAGGAATCTTTTTGGGTAATTAATAATTTTATTAAATTGAAGAAGTACAATGCACAAGTGAGATCAAGTTACAAAGAGCACATAATCGATGATCGTGCTTGCATATTAAGCCTAGGCACTAAAATAAAGCAAAGCGTTAGGATTACAATGGCCTAACATAGGCTCGTATTTGGTATGCTAACATGCTAATTCCTGGAAGGTCATTCCTTAACCGCACTTGATTCCGGATGTGCTATATGCAATAGACTGCTGCTGCTAGTGTAGCTCGCCATCTCTGATGGGTCGGTGAGTCCCCCAATGCCATCATAAATCTGGTAACACTATCCTAGCTATTGGATAGGACTGGGTAGTGCATGTAGTCACAGGCTATACTCCAAACTTGTGATGTGTAGTCGCACTGGAAGAATAGATGGGAATGGTCTTCCTGATGTCGATTACATAGAAAGCAAGTAGTAGATTGCACTAGTCTCCAATGGTGTACCCTATCAAGGGTGGAGAGCTTCCCTAACCAGGCTAACCATAGTATAAAGGTGTGTCTAAGTAGGGAGGATTTATTTCATACTACTCTCTGCCAAGGTACAATGGGTCCTGGGGGGTTAAGGAAACTATAACCACTCTTGATGGTGTACTCTCCAGATCCCGAATGTTTCCAACGAAAACGGTCCGACTTTGTACCATTCGGTCTGAGGGAGGGGGAAATGTTGATACTATTCCAGAGTGGGCCCTCAGGGATACACCATTCATTTCCATTCATGATGGAGCATAATCTCGTAGTATCTGGAAAGCCTGTGCTGCTCATGGCACATGCACTAAACAAGGTGTCTAAAGGTCCTGTCGAGAGCCAGAAGTCTACCCATAGAGAGATTTCAAGCTCATTATTTGGTTCCCAATAGAAACAAGATCTAACCAATCCTCTCAGCTTGAGTAATTTCTTCCATGTCTATGAACAGATGGCTAGTGCTTTGGATGACAAAAAATTCTTGCCCTTGAGTAGAGTGGAATGAACCCATTCCGGCCATAAACTCTTCGCACCTTCCTTGCATAGTCTTCATATGTGCTTGATTTGGATGGCTTTGTTCCATAGATGAATATCCAGTAACCCTAGGCCACCATTTCCCTTTGGTTGACACACTTCAGTCCATTTGACCTTAGCTTTGGTAAATATGTGTGGGTTGCTACTCCAGAGGAAATTCCTTAGTAGTTGTTCTATCTTTGAGACAACCGACTTAGGAAGGATGAAAATGGAACACTAGTAGAGTTTCATAGAGAAGAGGACAAACCTGATTAATTGGAGCCTACTTGCATAGGACAAATATTTTGCTGTCCACGAGTTGATCCGAGACAGGGTGCGTTCCACTAGCACCTCACAATCTTGTTTTTTGAGTTTTGAAGAGATGAGGGGAACCTTTAGGTATCGTGCAGGTAGTTGACCTTTGCTAAATTGGGTGCACTGAAGAATGGCCTCCTTAGTACTTGCTGGGACCTAGGAAAAGAGAATGCTGTTCTTGTTGTTGTTTATTGCCAAACTCGAGATGGCCTGAAAATCCTGTAAGGTTTGTTGTACCAAGGATATAGATTCCTTGTCGCCTGTGGCAAAAATGAGGAGGTCATCTGCAAAACAGAGGTGGGTTAGGCGTTCATTCTGGCATCTCCAATGAAGTGATTAACTCGGTTTCCAGACTAATTGTCTCAAACGCATGGGGAGGATTTCCATACAAATGGAAGGAATCTTAGTTATGATAAAAGACAAAATAAGGTATATGGTAAAATTACCAATATAGGAAAGGAGCAACAAAATCCACTTTAAAAGTTGAAGCAAATTGGTAATTTCAAATTCCTCCCCCCACACCTTTTTCCCTTTTTTTTTTTTTTTTTTTGAAGAAGGGTGGTTTGGGGGCTGTGTGGGGGAGGGGGTTGGTGGAGGGTGTGTGGTTTGGTGAACAAATTGAGTGGAACCCTGATGATTAATTCCTTCTACTTCTACTTTCCCTTCCCTCCCAGTTTCTCTCCTTATCCAAACCATGGATTACAATATTTGCCTCCAGTTTCCTCCCCTCCATTCCTTCCCTCCCCTTTCCCTCATCCCAAACATAGTGTAAGGGTTTGAGGAATCACTATATTGTGTCTGTTGTTCCAATTTTGAATCAGTTTATACTTTAGATGATTGAGGGCTTAAGTGATCTTTTTAAAAGTTGAAGACCCAATTGAACCAAAACTAGGGTACTCAGAAATTTCTTGTTTATATATTGTATGAGTATTGCCTCTCTCTCTCTCTGGTATTGGAAGTCAATAGTCATCTGGCAAATAATAGGTTTTTGGGAAATTCAGTGTTTTATGTTCTCTTTGTTTTCTTATCAGCCGTCTTTCTCTATGTTCACAAATTATTGCATTGCGCCCACTTTCTTATATTATCTGAAATCTTCGACTTGGGAATTAGAAGTGCACAATCTCAATCTTTCAATTTAGCATGCAATGTCGACTAGTGCTCTCCATCACCTACACTGCAATATATATTCTTGGCCCCACATAAATATTGGTGTAACTTTAAGATACCCTTGTCAAACTACGGCTGCCATACGATGCTGTTACTCAGCTGCTTTCGAAATAGGACATTTCATGTGGAGTATATTACTATGGTGCAAAATTACCCTTTTGGTTTATGCTAGCCATTTATAATTGAAAGCAGATAGTGGGTTCTTTCTCAGATTCCATTTCCTTTTCATTTAGCAAATGGGATGAACGTATCTTTCCTTGAATGTGCCGTTGATGTCTTTTTCCTTAGGGGAAACGCATTTTGGATGTCTTGTTTGAGGGGTCCATTCCCTTCCTAGTAGCAAAACTGCTTTTGCAATTGCTCATATACTTTTGTGATTTCTGTTGGCTTTGCTTCACCTGGATGGTAGTTGAGTCTATCTAGAAATGTATCTTTGCTTTTTAAAAACACTAGAGAAATTGTTTTCATTTGCTAGCGTTCTCCTGTCGCTTCTGGACTGGAGTGGTGATAATATTTCAGAAAATGTTGCTGAATCACCAATTGCTAATTAATTAATGAGAAATCTTCTTAGTGATGTTAGTAATATAAACTGCTGTTGCCAATAAAATACCTCCCTGGGGATTGGATCCGAGTTTGTTTTGTGCTTTATTATGCGGCATTTTACAAGATGGCTCTTATGAACAAATGTTCCGAGCGTATTCGACAATGTTCTTTACCGTCAAAATTTTGGTTATTAAAAGGGAAAAAAGGATTCAAATCTGGTCCATTCATTCTCAAACATGGTCCATCCATCCTATTGAAAGATTAGCATTCATGCTTCTAATTACAGGGTCTTAAATAAGTAAAAAATATTTAAAAAGAGCGAAATAATCCTCAACAATTATAGCTTTTAACAACTGCCCTTACATGACCAATTAACTCAATTCTTATAAAATTCATTAATCTACATTATTGATATGGGTGGATTTCAAGTGATATTACTCCTCAGTCCTTTAGTGAGCCACTTAGGCTTGCTTTTTGAATTTTGACCCTGTTAAGATGCTGAGCTTTCCGGTCCAAACAAGAAAATAATCAAATATTAATTCTCCAATGAATCTTTGTTGATTCGGTTGGATCTCTTTTATAATCTTTTTTTCATTTTCTTTTTGAAAATTAAGTGGGAAATTTTGATTGCTAATAATCACATTGAAAAAAAAAAATTGCAACTAAAAAAAGCCAGTAACAGCTCTGAAAATTTGTACATGTCCAAACTAGCACTCGTCTACATCTTTTGCCTAGGCACTTGGGCCTTGTGTGAAAACATTTAGGCTGATTAACCAGCTTTTTTCACCCCAAATAGATCTCAACTTCAACCAGCATATGCACTACTCTATTAATTATCCACTAGCTAACTCCACGGTAATTACGGACCAAACCTTCGGGTTCTAGTGGTGCAATGGTTACTTGTATCTGTTGAGATGGTTCTGATGAGCTCGCTTGGCTACAACCTACAATCTTCTGGCATGTCTCAATGAGGCAGTGCCTGCAGGTGGGGCAAGATGAGTGTGAACTAAGCCATTTGTCAATGCAACGGACATGGAAACCATGGTTGCATTTTGGTAGGAGGCGAACCTTCTCACCTAGTGTAAACTCCGTGAGACATATGACACAGACTGCATCCAATCCAGGGAGCTTCAGCTCACTTGAGTAGCCCACTACTGGGAAAGTCTTGAGGGCTTTTCGTTTTACCCCAGTATTGGCTAACCGAGCTGAGGCGTTGCCGCTGGAATTAGAGGCTACTAGATTTGAACACCTGAGCACACACCTGATAATGGAATTCAATCCTAGAGAGCATATAAGAGCACATAAGAGGACCGAGAGTACCATGACAACATTAGAGTCAAAGTTGTTGTCTGTAGGGTTATACGGTTCCGAGGAGTCATGGCTGTTAATGGAAGGTGGAGGAGATGATGGTATATTTGGTGATTGATGTGTGGGAGCATTTAGAAGCAATCTTCTTGAGTAGAAATCTCCAACTAAGTCTTGAAAGAGTGTGCTGTATGAGGAAGAACTTGAAAGAGACATGACTGAGAGAGTATGTGTTTTTGTTGAAGTCTTTGGTTTGATTGAATTTCTTTGCAGTCTCTGCACTTGACCATTATATATATAGAGAGAAGCTCAAAAGGGGTCGATATTGCTCTGTGCCTCCTTGGAAATTTTAAATTTGTGAGAATGATATTTAAGAATATTCTGAATGGTCTTGTCACCATTAAGAATATTATTATACATTTCTCGATGATAAAACAATGCTTAGCCTCCACTTAGTCTTTAGCAGCTTATAATGGGCTTTCTTATCAAACTGGGCCCCTGTACCACTTTGTGCACAGAATGAAGTGCCACGTGGCAGTTGTCTCACTGAATCGTAGTCTCCAAAGCCATCTCGGACCCAGCACTCAGCAGCTCAGGAAGGGTCCTTGAACATGGATGAACCTTTACAATTTAAACACTTTGGAAAAGAATACTTTTCTTATTCATTTTAGTGCCTCAGTACACTTGTCGACAATAAATTGTTTCTTTGTTCTTACTTGCATTGTATTTCTTGTTCATGACCTATGGCATATCATGCAAGTTTCAATGAATTAGTAGTTGGTATTAGAATTTTTTTTTTCCCTTTTCCCGGAGATCAATATTTACACTATTTGACTATAATAAGCCTTAATTGGAATTATAAAGTTATTTGGAGTAAATAGCATATGAAATTGTTGCGCTTTCTACAAACTCATTGTTTAAGTATGTTTAGATATGCTTTCTCATAGAATTCAATAATGGGAAGAGTTAACTTCTATGGACTACATAGGATTTTATTTTGGATCTAGGAGTGAGTTGATTTGGAATGGTATGTAGTAGGAGTGAGCTCGTGTAAAGGGAGCCTGATAGAGGGTAGTTACGGTAGTTAAGACATCATTAGCCAATTGTGCTTAAAATTATGATATATAAATTCTTAATTAATATCGCTTTTGCATGTATATTGTAACAGACTTTCATATAATAATGATAACTTTTTTTCCATATGCATATAATGATTTTCAAAAAGAATACAAAAGAATTTACAACAAATATAAACTGCAATACATGCTGAAATTGGAGATTTTGAAATAATTTTGACTACAAGATTGAGTATTTGCCTCAAATAGCAGATTAATTATAAGTTAAGTCAACATGATTGAGTTTTTATTATATTTGTTAATTTAAATTAATTTTATTAGAGATATTTTATAGGTTAGTTTAATGACAAACTATATACATGTAGAAAAAAAAAATGGGGCGTTGTAGGACTTGAAACCTTTCATATATAGAGTATAGGTTTTGAGTAAGATTTTAGAGTGGATTTATCTTCTGTATTGTACTCATTAATTACAACTTATGAAAATTTATAACTAGAATTTATTTTATAACATTTGACACATATTTTGGAGCCTACTCAATCATGTATGGACAAACTGGTTTCATGCTATTTTTTTTTTTTTTTTTGGTGAAATATATGTGTATACTTGTTACAAGCTGACAATATCCTACGGGGCTTTATTTGTGGAGATTTTTGTTGAGAGTAAGGTCTTTGAACATGACCCTGCCCATGTAAAAGGCAGCTCTCATTCGATAGGTGCAAGTTGGCTAAAAGGTACCTAATAAAAACTAAATTAATCAAAGGTAATTATGCAGTGTAGAGTTAATTATAGCACGTGAAAATCCCACTTCGTGTTCCTCACACAACAGCCGATATGAACTCTTTCTTCAGTTGATAATTGTAAATCATAAATAATTCTCGGTTCCTTGAAATTCGAAGAATCAATAAGGGAGAAGATGGACATTCGAAAAAGAAACGGTCCTTCTTCCTCAAGAGCATAATAATTCAACTATGGAGGATCATAGCACCAACTGCATCTTCTCTGGTGTATGACAATAGGAGAACTTTTCATATGAGCCTTAACACATCTGCCTGGATAGGACGCCTATATATTAGGATTTAGAGAGACAATCCTCAACTGTTGAGGAACATTGCAAGCATTTTTGACATGCATTCATACATAATGTTACAATATAAATCAGTTCCCAAGTCCATCATTGATTTGGGTTCTCATAGGACCGTTATTGTGACCTCATCCTAACATTTTGCTTAGTTAAGGCTGAAAGTGGTACTTGCTCTCAACCTGTCCCGGTCACCTACCCACTTCAATTGTTGTTGTTACCCAGGGATAGAAGAAAAAGCTTGCTAGCTTTAGAGCTAAACGAGTCCATTAAGACTAACAATAATATGATGGAACGTAATAATCTTGGGACATGAATAATGAAGAATGATCCAAGAAGTCCCTAGTCCAAGTCCAGTATATCAAATGCATATTACTCAACAAATGTTATTGACAGAAAATTTGGAGTTTAAGCTTCCTTATCCAGTTGGCTACCTGTGGAATGGGGACGCACATCCGTCATCCAAGGGTCATACCTTTCTATATGGTGTAGATAGAGATAGTGAGAAAAAAATTTAAAAATTTGAGCGTCTTTTCGTGTCATGGCATGAATATAATGAATAATTAATCAGAGATCATCGAAGATAATGGTTGTAGACAAATACAAACAAGTTTTTGCTGGCATTTTGTTTAAGCTCAAATAAGCTAACATGATAGCTTTCATTCTTGTGAGGAAGAAAAAAAAAAAAAATCCATTGGTCAATCAAATGAACTCCAAATATTTCAATCCAAAAACAAGACTAGACAAGCTAACCAGTTAACTTAAGCAACCACAGCCCTGAAGTCAACATTTTTTCTGTTCACCATTCAAGTGCAACTATACAATGTGATACTATCCAAGATTGGACGAGCTCAATCCACATAAAATTCAACCATGTACCATATTCAATACGAACACTCAAATGAACATTCTATTAAACAAATAAACATGATAACCTCAAAAATAAATTCTTTATTTTTATGTTGCTTGACTGTCATTTTCTCTCTTTTTTGCAGTAATTTTTTTTTTCCACCATAGCTGATAAAATTAAGTTTTATTCATCAAAAAAATTATAATTAACTAAATAAATTATCCTAAGATATTTTTTATTTTATTTTATTTGTAGTACATCATAAATAATAATTATATTATTAATATTATAAGTTTTTTGATCTTATTGCATGAAGTGTTAATAAATACTAGCAATCATATGACCTGATGTACTAAATTTTTTTCACAATTAATATTATAACAATGATTGTGTATTATTATGATTAACTAATCACTTATATTGAAAAGGACTTTTTTTTTTTTTTAGTATTACTAATAAAACAATCTTACAAAGTCATCGCAAAAAGATATCATAAAATGCTTATATTTATATTATGTTGCTTTTGAATATATATTAATTTCAATTTTTTAAATAAAACGGTGGTTAAATTTCAAAATATATTTACCACAATAAAAATATAAAATTTCATTCTTTTAACTTCTTAAGTCCTCAAAGTGCATTGAACACATTTAATCATTTTCTAAAAAAATTAATGTTCTCATCCTATTAAATGTTAGAAAGTTTTACTATTGTACTCATATATATATATATAAGAGGTATTATTACCACGTGATGACACATATATAAAATATAAAGAGGAGGTTGGAGCTATGATCACATAAATATGAGTTGACGGTAACCTTTGATGATATGGAATCACTGTTAGCTCCATGGCTCCATAGGCATTTAATCACATATGTTGTATTGTTTGAAATACCTTTAGAAGCAAAGAAAGGTTTCAATAATATTAACATATTATATAAATAAATTAATAGAGTGTAAATACTAATAAAATTTAAAGTATTATTTTAATATATAGTATATTGATATCGATAAATCTTTTGAAGGATGGAGACATATACTTTAACGTCTAGGATTTTCCCAATAAACACGGAGGGATCCACTTGTTAGGATCTCTCCTCCACCAGAAGCCTACGGCGCTGACATCCGCTTGACAAAGCTTACATGGAGAATCAAACACCAATCAACTTTCCTCCTATGCATTCTCACACCCAAAGAAACTATTGATTATATGAACTTCCACTATTGCAACTTCGCTTTCTATCTTCTTCATGTCACTTTACTTGTGTAATTAAGTACTAATAAGTGATTATAATTTCACTTTAATGATACACCATCAAGTTGTACGTATGATAAAATAGTATTATCACTTGTTAGCATTCAGTTATTTCACAACTTAAAAGAAAAAGATCTCAATCTGTGGTAGAAGTACTACGGTCCCTTTATTTAGGTCTTATTCTTTCTCTCTCTCTCTCTCTTTTCGTTTATTATTTGTTTTTCCGGAAATGTTAAATGTCATGACATAGTTGAAGTGAGATTAGGGATATAAGCGGGACGGGTTTGGGCCGGGTTCAGCAATCCCATTACTCATCTCATTATCCTATGAGGATTTTCAAACCCAGCCCAAACTCGATAAGTTTTTTTTTTTTTTATGAAATACCCGTTACTCATCCCAAACCCTATAGGATTCTAATAAGTAACTCGAAACTCGTCCCAAACCCATTAGAATTTAAATAAATAAATAAATTCTAGTGTTAGTTTAAAATCTTTACTTATTCATTATGATTATTTTTATAAAATATAGCTTATGTTCTTGAAAATAAATAATATTTGCACTTTCAATATATTTAATTATATGTATTTTAATATTATTTGAAAATCTACATGTTGATAAATAAAGTTATCGACGAAAAATTACATTTTTAATTATAATAAAATAAAATTACTAGACCAATCATATAACTTAATAAATAACATAAAAAAAATATAGTTAACAAATCTTAATAGAAATAGAAAAATTCTAAACACATATAACAAAGGCATTAATCTTATATTTTTAGGAATTCTTACTTGACAATTGACTCTCATAGTCTTCAAATCCCATTTTCTTCATTGTCTATCTTTGAACCTATTGAAAGAAGGAAAAAAAACCCATAAAACACATTAGAGATTAAGCAAATAATAGTTATTCCACGTATAAAAGAACTCATTATTATATAATCAAAATTTTTACCTCTCATCTCATTTGATAATCAACCTTAACTACACATCAATACTTCTATTGTATCAAGATTTAGTCTGCTTCTATGTGAGCTAATTACTCGTCCACTAGTACTAAATGCAGACTCAGAAGCAACCGTAGACACATGAATAGCCAACATATCTTTAGCTAGTTCTTGTAATGTATGATATAATTCCATTTACTTTCCACTAGCTAAGAATATCAAAATCATTAGTCCAAGGTAACACAACTTCTTCTAAACAGTGATTCAATTCTAACTTGACTTGGCCATCAGTATTAATAGTGCTCAAGAATTGCACCAACCTTGATTTTCTTGAAGAATCAAAAGGAACAATTTGAGTAGTTGTTAAAGTGTTCCCAAAAGAACTACTACTACTATTTAAACCTTTAGAAAGTCGAGATCTATCCCTTGATTAATATTCATGAACTAACTCGTAACAAATGTTTCTAACATTTTGAATCTTTATAGATGCATTTACTCTATAAATAGAAGGAAATACAAAATCCACGGCCTTCATCTTAAAACGTGTATTGAAAATAGTACAAACAACCATAGTGATGTGTACATTACCCCAATATTTTTCAAACTTATCAAACATTTCCCCTGCCATCATTCTAGTATTCACATCTGAAGAGCCTTTCCATTCAACCAATGATTCTCTAATCTCAAAAACCTTTTCAAAATAATAATTTGCAGTTGGATATTGGGTACCGGAAACAATATTGATTACCTCATAAAAGATCACTAACCTCTTGCAAATTGCTTCTGCTACCTCCCAATCATCATTGGTGGGAAGACATTTATAATGTCTATCCATAAATTGAACTCTATAAAAAACTTCTTTGTATCCAATGGCTATCATCAACATGTCATATGTAGAGTTCCACTAAGTTTTGCAATCTAAGACAAGCTTTCTATCATATGGAATGTCCAATTGCTTACATGCTTCTCTAAATTTCTTGACTCTTGATGGTGTCGCCAACCAAAATGCAACACTATCACGAACCTTTTCAATCGCACTTTCTATCATGGCCATGCCCTCCTTCACAATTAAGTTTAAAATATGCACACAACAACGCATGTGCAGGACCTTTCCTCGAAGAATTAACTCATCTCTTCTTAGTTTCATGGTCAAAGTTGTAATCATTGCATCATTCGTAGAACAATTATCCATAGTATTGTGGATAATTTTTTTTATCTAATCCCCATCTCATCAACGAGTTAAACAAACAATCAACAAGCACCTCATTTGTGTGTGGCATTGGAACATACAAAAAACTGCATGAAAATATAAAAAACCTCAATATAATATAGTTTTCTGTTATTTATTATGAAAAGATAATATAAGTAAAGAATCTTACTCCATGAGTCGATTTTGAAGCCTCCAATTATGATCAATGAAGTGTGCTGTGATAGTCATGTACCTTTTTTTTTTTTGTTCTGATTTGATATCCATAAATCCGTTGTTATTGCAACTCAAGAATTTAGTGCTTTCAACAACACTCTCAATTTTTCCTTCTTCCCATTATAGATGTTCATGATTTCCTTTTTCATGGTGTTTCGATTAACATGCTTAAAAAGTGGTTGCATACTTTTAAGAAAATCCCTGAAATACTCATGCTCAACTGTTGAAATGGGGTATTCATGAATAATTATTGCCTTTGCAAGTCTTTGCCTACAAATATCTTGATTGAAAGTCTAATTTCCTATGTTCAAACAACTCTCATTCTCATTTTGTCATTTCTCAATGGATAGTAGACATTGCCTTATGTCTTTCTACTTCTTTCTTTGTGTACATTTCTCCAAATGATTACGCAAATGCTTAGTTCCTTGTTTACTACCTGCTTTTAGTATTTTGGAACAATGATTACAGATAGCAACATCCTCCCCATTAACTATTTTTCTCACCATATCATTCCATACAAGAGAAGTCAACTTACGTTTATTGGGATTATCACGTTGATCGACATTACTTCCTACTTGAGAACTTGTTGTGCTTGTGGGATTTGTTGCTAGTGCTTCTGTTTCAGATTTGAGTAATGGTAATGGACCTTCCTCTTCCTCAACATCAATGGGATGTGCATGAATGGACATATCAAATTCATCCATTTCTGTATTATATAAAAGGAAACAAAAATGAAATTCATCAACTTATCCATAGAAATCATAGAAAATATGTAGATTAAGGTGAACTTCAATTTTCTCAGGAGCTCTTTACCATAGTACTAGAACTAAGAGCTAAATTTATGACATTATGATCACAAATACTGAGTAAAATCATCCCATTGTCTCACAGGAATCATAGCATATAATCAAGGGTAAAATGATCATGTAAGAAGCACAATTTTCAAAGATTTGGGGATTCAAACATTCAATTTCAAAGACAAGGAATTTGCCTTTATTTGTTTTGTGATAGATGGAAATGATCAAATAGAACAATGCACATCCGGACATTCTAGGTGTGTGTGAGTGCGACGGTGAAAACCTAAAAAATTAGCTATTTCAATTAAATTGAAATAATAGCAAAAAAAAAATAAAAATTGCAGGTGTTTGCGAGTGCGAAATCTAAAGATTATTAAATACCTATCTACGTGTGAGTGATGGTGCGTGCCACATATGACAGATGATTGACAAGATCGGGACGATGCGTGTGCTGGTGCGTGCGAGTGCGACGATGCGTGCAACAGATGAGATAGAGACAATGCGTGCGATGGTGCCTGCGAGTGCGACAGTGCGTGTGATAAACAATAGATGAGATCAAGAAGATGTGTGCGACGGGTGATGGCAACTTACACAGGAGGAGGAGGACGATGAGATCGAGCCAGACCAGATGAGAACGTTGAGTGAGACTGTGAGAGTGACCAAGGGTTTTACTATAGCTTTTTTATTTTTCTTTTTGGTCTCAACTCTGTGTGTCTTTGTGTGGAGTGTTCTGTGAACTGTGGACTGTGGAGTGGATCGTGGAGAATGGTTTTTCATTTTTCTTTTTCTTTTTTTTTTCTTTTAACCCCTTTAACATTTCTTTTTGGATTATTGATAAGTAGTAGGCAAAGTCAGTGTGTCGTAAATTTTATTTTAAAAGATTTAAACTAAACCAGACTAAAATTTCTTAAAAACTAAACTAAACCAAATTTGATTTTGAGTGTGTACAATGTACTTTTTCTATCATGTTTGGTGACTGGTCTGAACTATTTGATTTTGAGTGTGTACAGTGTACTGTGTAACTTGGTCCTTTTTTTTTTTAATTTTTTTATAAAATATATAATAATATTTATTAACTAATATATATATATATATATATGTTAACAAGTTTGGGTTCCCAACGGGTTTAACATTTGTCCCATTACCTATCCTAAACCCTATAGGGTTTATTAAAAAAAAACCCATAACCCATCTCAAACCCTATAAGGTAGTACCTTATGGGGTTTTTAGTGGGACGAGTGGGTCGGGAACCTGACAAAACCTGTCTCGCTTACATCCCTAAGTGAGATCTTGGGAATGGAAATTGTCTATTCCCTTAATTGTGTGTCCTCAATCATACTTGTCCATGACTATCAATAATGGTATAAATTATAGTGAATTGATTTAGTCTCATTGATTTTTTATCCTTGTTGTTTTTTTCTTTTTCTTTTTAGGTCTTTCACATCACTTCTTGTATTCTTTTTCCTTTTTTTTTTTCCTTTGCTTATTTTTCTCTCATAATTGTTTGTTCTATGATCTCTGTTAAGTTCTCTTCTTATAAGTTTTGATAATAACAAGAGTATACCTTTTAGTATACGGATGTGGAACAAATTTTCTTGGGTTAAACAGTTTTTTGTTAGTCAGACAGTTGATATTTGGTCAAATAGTATGAGATCTTTTATGTTAATAATCAGTTTTATGTAGGAACTTAAATTCATTTGTCATGAAACATGGTTGTTGTGCTGATGAAGGTCTATCTCCACTGAAATTAGATGTAATTGGGAATACATCTAATCCGTTCCACAAAGGATTTCTCGAGTACATGGGTTTTATATTCTGTTTGCATTGTACTCACTTAGTTGTGTTTTAAATAATTTCCATATGTTTGAAATCAACTTAGGTATTTAGAGTTTTTAATATACAGAAAGTAATAACATGTTTTCTTAAATTATCACGAGAAGGAGATATTTTTTCAAAAGAAAAATTTTACCGTCAAAATCTCCAACGTTCCTTGCTGATCTCGTGGAAAGTTATATATATATCTAATCTCCTGATTTTGTGTTTTTAAATTATAACTAAATTGTGTGATATATCTATTTCAGAAACTAACAGATTTTATTCAAAGTATATTGCACAATATCAGGAAAAGATTTTTCGTTTTTCTAAGTTTATTCACTTCAAGATATCTTTATAACTCCTAGAGAAACGGATGTCTTCATTATCTTTTATCTTCACTTCAATAGAAAAAGAACCAAAGTTAGAAGATCTATTCATTCAGGGTGTTGAAGTATTTGAAATCTCATATCTCGAAAAATCAGGAATAATGAAACTCCAAACAAAAATTTTCAAACGGTTAAATTATGTTTGTTTGTTTTTATCCATTGAAGAAATAGCTATATATATCTTCCACGGGTTTAGAGAAAAAAAAAAAGACGACAACAAGGAGAGAAGAAAAACAGAGATCAGAAAGCAAGAAAATTATTTAGAAAATTTGAGCTGAAATTTTTCTATCAAAGCTTCTATTTTGATTTAGTCAGATAAATACTTAAATAGTCAGACGTTTAGTTAGACGATATTCTGCATAGAATTCTTATTTAAAATCTGATGTGTTCTTGAGCTTAATACTTTGAGTTTCCATTGTTACTCAACTTTGAAAATCTCTTTACTCTTTGTTGAGTTTGATTGAGAGTTAGTTGAGAGGATTACATATAATTGTAGATCTGTGTTTAGCCAAGAGTGATAAGCTTGTGAGACAGAGCAAGATTTGATTGGTGTTTGTAATTTCTTTCATTAACTTAGTGAAATGACTGATGTGGATAACTAGATCCCCAGTAGTGGAGCTGGAAGAGAGGACGTACTCAAAAGGAGGAACCTCTATAAAATTCTTGACTCCTTTACTTATGCACTTTATTTATTAATTGTGTAATTTAGCACTGCAAGTTATTGATCATAATCCATATCTAATATTAATTCATGTGAATCTCCATAAGAAAAATATTTAATTGAAGCTTCACATTGTTTTAAAGAAAAGTCTCTCTTCTAAAGAAGTTTTAAGGTTGATTTTGTTAAGTGTTTTTCAAAAAGTTTTAAAAGCAAACAATTCACTCCTCCCTCTTGTTTACATAATCAGGACCAACAATCTCTAACAAAGATTAAAGAGGAAAAAAAAGTTTTAAATATGATCAAAATAGAATTATAAGGGGAAATTTTTCACTAAAGGTGATTAATGTTTAGAATTAATTTTAAATAAGGGATTGAATTTTTAAGTGATTAATGTTATGTTAATTGGTTCTAATAAGGAGTTCCATCACTTGATTGCTATAATGTTGTTAGTTTGAGTTGGTGTGGCCTTTATTTGACACATAGCATTGATGCGTCGTTGATATGGCGCTAATGTGGATACTCTATAATACTCTATTGTATAGGTTATCCATTTGTTCCCTACTCAATTAGACAGCTTTAGGGTGGGTATTAAGAGTCACCTTCTAGGTATAAATTTTTTGGAACCTACTCTCATAGGATAGGGTACAGATATAGAGTTTTCCTATATTGTATTTACTTAAAACCTATACTCTAAGGTATATTGCATATAGGTTTCAGAATGCTCTATACCTACCCTATGAAAAATTATTCAATAATATTAATAAATGAATAATAAATAACAATATTATCTTTTTCGGTCAATAAATATTTTAGAAAAAAAGAAAAAAAAAAGAAACCCAAACTCATAAGTTAATAATTCTTAATGGTTAAACCTAGTGCCTCATTTTACTTTATGTTTTCTATTCTTTCCTTTTATTTTTTTTCCCATTTGCTAAATAGTAATATCACATAAACTTGAAATAGTAATAGTAGGAAAAATGACCTTTTTTTTTTTTTTAGTTTTATAGATTTTATTACAGGTTCTATAGGTTTTACATATGAAACACTTGTAATATCAATTGTAAATTATTTTTTTAATATAATATAAACTTGAAATTTATAGAAAAAAGTCAAAATTTAGACATTTTATAGGGTACCACGTACCTTTTAAGTTTTATAGGGTATAAATTTCAAAGTGATTTCAAAATACTATAAGATAGTTTTGGTTTCAAAAATTTGAGAACTTATATCTTATATGATAGGATACGGGAAGAGTTTTATACTTTACCCACTTTGCACCTAGGGTTGGAAAAGTAGGCTAATTGAACTAGCCTATCCTAACTTGCGTTCGCTCATGGATTAATGTAGGCTAAATTTTCTAACTTAACCCACATTTTGTTTTTACGAGTTAAGTGAGTTAGCCCATAGGCCAATTTTCATTTTTTTTTCATATTTTTAAAGTTAAATTGGCTAATACGAAGTTAATCTGCATTGGCTTATGGGCCAATGCAGGCCAACCTGCTTTATATGAGGGCTAAAATTTTATGGTCTAACCGTACGACCTGCCCTGCTTGGATGGCTCTATCTATACCCTTTCTCCCCTAAATGATAACATTAAGTTTTATTCATAAAAAAAAATTATAATTAAGTAAATAAATTATTCTAAGATGCTTTTATTTTATTTGTAATACAACATAAATAATAATTATATTTTCAAAATTACACATGTTCCGGTCTTATTATATAAATTATTAATAAATACTAGAGATCATATGACCTAATAAACTATAATTTTTCACAATTAATATTATGACAATGAATGTGTATTATTAAATAATTGATTAACTAATCACCTATATTGACAAGTTTTTTCTTTTTAATTTTTTTTGGTAACATTACTAATAAAACAATCTAGCAAAGTCATTGTAAAACTAAATAATAAAGTGCTTATATTTATATCATATTTCTTTTTTCACTTTATTTGCAATTTCCATTTTACATATATATTTTTTATTAATTTTTGTTGATAACAAAATGTATACAACTATTATGTCCTAACTTTAATTTTTTTTTTTGTATCAAAATTTATACAACAATTATGTACTATAAATTTTTTTTTGATAAATTTATGGTTGATTTTTAAAATATATATGCCATGATAAAAAGTAAAAATTTATTCTTTTAACCTTTTAAGTACTATAAAATATATTGAGCACTTTTAATCATTTTCTAAAAAAATTAATGTTTTCATTCTATTGAGTATTAAAAGTAGTCTAGCCCTTAACTGTACAATATGGTTTAGTATTCATCTTTACAAGCAAATAATAAGGGATTTGGATCCTTTAAAGTTACCCTTTTTTTAAAAAAAAAAAAATTATTAAATTTATCCTCTTAAGAAAATTCCAATAATAAGTGTTAATTCGTGAGTTAAATTCCTTGAGAATATGGATTAAATTACAATCTCATTAGGGAACCGAACATAATGACTATAGCACATAATGATACATACATAAAATATAAAGCAATTACATATCTAAAATGATTACATAAATTGGAGAGCAGGATAATTTTTTACGATAAGTCATCGTAATTTCCATGGTGTGGTACTCATTAAAGTACATATTGAGTTCTGTCGTATCGTTTTCAGCACCTCTTAGGATGTTGGGGGCATATTATTATCTTTCAACGTCTAGGGTCCGTAGTTGTCCCATAAATTGATATTTAGGTTCTCCCTTTGTCTTTGATATTACCTAGTGCTAATAAACAACCTACGAAGTATATTGCTTTCCTCATCATGCCGAATCAGTCTCTATCTAGAACGATTTATATAACAATAGCCATGCGTATGTAACTAGTTGCATTATATGCTGCTATCCACTTAGAAAGGTCTCAATTTTCAAAACGATATAAAGGTTTTCTCCACATCAGAAACATACGGCGCTGAGCTCCACTTGACAAAGCTTGCATGGAGAATTAGCCACCAATCAACTTTCCTCCTGTGCATTCTCACATACACCTAAAGAAACTATCGATTATGTGAACTTTCACTATTGCGACTTCGCTTTCTATCTTCTTCATGTCACATTACTTGTATAATTAAGTACTGATAAGTGATTATAATTTCACTTTAATGATACACCATCAAGTTGTACGTATAATAAAATAGAAGTTATCTTTTTGTGATCGCATGTGTTAGCATTCAGTCACTTGTAAACTTGCAAGGAGAAGATCTCGATCAGTGTACAGCTAAACGATCCCCTTAATTTAGGTTCTATCCTTTAATTTCTGTCTTCCCGAAATGTTTAATGTAGATAGTTGAAGTGAGATCTTGGGAATGGAAATTATCTGTTTCCATAATTGTGTGTCTTTATACTTCTCCACAACCATCAGTAAATTGATTTAGTCTTACCCGTTTGATTTTTTATCCCTACTCATTTGAGGTATTTCACATGACTTCTATGTATTTTTCTTTACTTATTTTTGTCTCATAATTGTTTGTTCTATGATCTCTAACAAAGATTATATATGTATATATATATATATATATAAGAAATCAGATCCTGCCCAACTAGAATTATAAGTGGTGTACACACCGTCATCTCCAGGAGTGCTAGGGAATATATCTTGGGATTTTCCCTGTAAACGCAGAGAAGGATCTGTATTCTTCCCATCGCTTTAATATTTAACTTCCCAATTCCAAAAAAAAAAAAAAAGAAAAGAAAAGAAATCAACTGAAGAGAAACTTTTGAATGCAACTTGGGTCGAAGCAAATAAATAGCATCAGTTATCATTTTGCTATCATTATATATATATATATATATATCCTACTTTTTTTCTGCAATGAAGAATTTAAATTTGATTTATCTTACTTAAAAAGATCAATATCCATAGTATTAAACTACAATAACCTTTACTTTTCCTTTTCTCTAATATTACCTAATAGGAAACAACCTACCAAGTATTACTTCTTTCCTTATCATGTCGATTCAAACTGTATCTTAAATGATATATATAACAATAGCCACGCGTAGTGCCAGTTGCAAATATCCAGCAATCCACTTGGTACCTTGGATTTCTACTTGAAAACTATCAACAAGAAAAAGGGTTTTCTCCACATCAGAAACACACGGCGCTGAGCTACACTTGACAAAACTTGCATGGGGAATTCAACCACCAATCAACTTTCCTCCTGTGCATTTTCACACTTAAAGAAACTATTGATTATATTAACTTTCACTATTGCAGCTTGCTTTCTATCTTCTTCATGTCACTTGTACGATTAAGGTACTAAAGATATGTTCACTTTAATGATATAGCATCAAGTTGTACGTTTGTAAGAAGAAAGTATTTTTTTTTTTCAAGTAGCCACTTATAAGCATTGCATTAATAGAAAACTTGCAAGAAGATCTCTATCGGATCCCTAGTATATGGTCCCCATTATTAAGGCTCCACCCCTTTTTTCCCCCAGAATAATAATGCTTGATGTCATGACATAGTTGTATTGAGATATTGGGGATGGATTTATCCGTTCCTTTATGCGTCCCCGTATCTGTCTACGACTATTGAAAGTAGGATAAAGTGTAAAAGCGTGATCTGCATTTTTTTAATTTACAATTTATTAACATGTATTTTATCTTTTTCTAAATATATAATTGTTTAAAAATGACATATGACATACACGTTTTCCTTCACAAAACCATAATTTATGTATATTTTACTTAGAAACCATAAAACTGACAAAGAACTATACTCTCTTCACTTTTAAACCACAAATCAAAAAGTTTTAGAATGTATTGTTTAGTCAAATTTAAAGTTTTTGAATAAGGTATACCTGATATGAGATTACATTTGAACATACATGCAGATTATATGCTCTCTATTTTAGTGGAGGATTGATGATTACTTAACAAGGAGTAACATTAGTCATGCATTTGTAAAGGATAAGACATAGGTTTGTAAATTACGCAAAAACACAAGTTATATTGTTATATAATTTTCCTTATTTTCCCTTAAGAATACGACCACATGTCTCATCCAGAAACACACAAACACACACACTCTCTCTCTACTCTGTAGGGCATGTATTATGTTATTAGTGGCTGGGACAATATCAAGGACATGATCGAAGAGACATTAAATATAGTATTTTTTTTAAAAAAAAATTGTAAAATATAGTATTCTAAAAAATTATTCAAAAAATAGGTTTTAAAGGCGTGGATTCAGTATGCACTTTCAGTTTTGTGAAATTTTGCAAAATTGAAGTCACGCATTGAGACTGCACCTTTAGTACAAATTTGTGCAAAATATTTTTCTGGCATTATTTCCACTATCCAATAATGTAAAGAAATACTGCAAACTTATAAAAATTATAATAATACAACAACCCAATAAAAATTATTATAAAGTAATATTACAAATTTGTATAGTATTACAATATGTGATCTCAAATACACAGGAAAAAATTTTGCATTGATAGTTTGTAATATAAATGCGAATTCTCAGTCCATGTGTTTATTATCAGACATTTCAATTTCTTCTTTCTCATAATTTGAAACTTTTTGTTTTCTTAATTTCTGTTTTATATGGGTTTAATTGATACATTTATGTGTGTGGAAATATTTATAAGACATTTTTCAACTTCTTTAGTGAAGTTGTATTTCGGTATGTTTTTCCGAGAAAAAAATAATTTTTCCTATTATATTACTTTTTATTAATGCATAAAAAATTCAATGCAATTATTTGTACTCTACTATTTTTGTTAAAATACCAATAGTTGTTTATTAATCGTTAATTAGTAATTAATTAGTCATTAGTATATCTTAATTAACATTAGAAAATGAATTAGTAAAAAAAATTGATATTTTTCGTAAATGAAATGTCTTCATTTGTAGTTGTGAAAATTGTTGTAAAAATAATCATTAATTACTAACTAATTAGTCGTTAATTAGTCATTAATTAATCATTAAAAAATTAATTAGGAAAAAAATTCATTTTGATTATAAATGTAATATCTTTTTGTGTTATTGTAGAAGCAGTTGTAAAATTAATAATTTGTTGTTAAATAACCGTTAATTAACAGTAATTAGTCGTTAATATGTTATTAATTAATTATTAGAAATTTAATTAGTGGAAAATTTTGTATTGATTGTAAATGTAATACGATTGTATGCTTTTGTAAAAGTAGTTGTAAAATTAAGTTATTATTAATTAACTATTAATTAATAGTAATTAGTTGTTAATATGTCATTAATTAATAGTTAGAAAATTAATTAGTGAAAAATTTTGTATTAATTGTAAATGTAATATGTTTGTGTATTTTTGTAAAAGCAGTTGCAAAATTAAATTATTATTAATTAATAGTAATTAGTCATTAATATTTTATTAATTAACTGTTAGAAAATTAATTAGTAAAATTTTTTATGTTAATTGTAAATGTAATATGTTTGTGTGTTTTTGTAAAAGTAATTGTAGAATTAAATTATTGTTACTTAACTATTAATTAACAGTAATTAGTCGTCAATATTTCATTAATTAACTATTAAAAAATTAATTAGTAAAAATTTTTATGTTAATTATAAATATAATATGTTTGTGTGTTTTTATAAAAGTAGTTATAAAATTAAGTTGTTAATTAATTGTGAATTAACTGTAATTATTTATTAATATATAATTAATTAATCATTAGAAAATTAATTAGTAAAAAATTTCGTATTGATTGTAAATGTAATATCATTGTGTGTTATTGTAAAAGTAGTTGTAAACTTAGATTGATGTTAATTAACCATTAATTAGATAGTAATTGATCGCTAATAAGTTATTAATTAATATTTTGATATCAAAGGTAACATTTTTAATTTTTTTTATTTTGTTGCATAATAAATGGAGCCTAGACCCTTCGATTCTTTAGTCTTGACGTAGTAGGAGGGATATCAATCATAGACCATCTTGAACAGAGAGGTTAACGACCTTTAACTTATTGATTACTTTATGTTTCATTATCAATAGTATAGCATTTCACTTGTTATCATTTTAGGAGCAATCATGGCTCGTTGTTTGATGTCACGAGTTGTTACTTCGTTGCAATGAGTGCATCAATCCTGTCGATCCTCGAATTGAGCCATTCCTACATTTGGTGGGATTCGAAGGTGCGAGTTGCCTACCATTCATTCATTTGGATTAGCACGTGATAGTTGCCTTAGTCGAGTGATGGGGGCTAAAGACGCATATATTCTACATGCTGACAAGGGAGTTTGATATCACCTTGTAGGATGTAAAGGTCTAGTTAGGCCTCCTCGTGGATAGTTAAGCAATTACAGGAAGTAGTTGCTTAGATTAAGGTGCAAGATGTGAGAGATTGTTGGGAGTGAGGCTAGGGTCTAGTGGTAAGGGGGCCGCATTAACATAACATGAATTTGTGATATGTTTTGGATCCTTCCAATCCATGTCGATGTAGAGAAAATTCATCACTATACGCGTACGTATATATTGCAACTACTGGGGGGATTTATCTTTGCTGATAAATCCAGCATCCTCGTCTACATGATGTTTTTGTCTTTGCTGGAGCATTTCAACATTGCTACGACGTATAGTTGGGGGTCCATGTGTTTAGCTTAGTTATATTGCCAACTTTGTATCGCATCATCACCGTTGACACACATGATTAAAGGGGTTGCCATTCTTCTACAGGTATGGGCTTGGGATAGATTCCCTTACATAGCCCCTTACTCAACATGAACTAATTACAGAAACTGAAGCTCTCTTGGCCGCACATTGGAACACGCAAAATGACACTTAACTTCACTCGACCCATGTTTATAGGCACATATTGAGATGTGCTCAATAGGCAAAACAATGAACAAAGTTACACCCCCCCGCCCCCCCCCCCCTTTTTTTTTTCCATTTCATCATATTGATTGTTAACATTGAATATTATTTCTATCCTCTAGGTCTAATAGGAGTCATATTCTGGAATCTAATTAATGTCCTACCACATTTCTACAAAAGCAGCATGCACATTTGGATCACTTAGGTGCTACTCATATGTTTTCACATAGTTGAGTAGCATTACCCTGACTAAGTTGTAAGGTAGTTTAGGGGGTTTCATTATATCCCACAATCGGTGAACACACAACTGGAGCTCTATCAAATCGACTTACACGGGAGGGTTGTTGTGGATTAGCCGATGTAGCATGCAACATATATATCTATGAGGAAACAACGTGTTAATCATGTGGTATACATAGAGAGCCCTAGTAATGTGCATGAGGAATACATGCAATGGTACGGATTGATCAATTGGTGATATATCGGACGCACGAGAGCTGTTCTTGGATTTCTGGTAAGTATAACATGAACACTAGCTAAATGAATTATTGTATAACCATTTCTTATTTAATTTACATTTTGTTGTACTATGCAGGGTAATATGTTAAGACAAATCTACCTATCATCAGATCTTGACATGACCGTTAGAATAACTCCTCATTATCTTCATTTCATGCATCACCACGAGGGGTAACGCTGTATCCACAAGTGTAGTAGTAGTAGTATGTCACAGAGGTTGAGGCACAACCAACTGAAATGTTCCAATTGCAGTTGATTCTTGTGCGTCATAGAACTGCGGGACATCAACAACCTTAAAACTAGGGTGAGGCACAAGAGAATCCAACATAAGACCAACAGTTCCCAATTGGATTCCGATGTGATGTATGATAGCTTGGGCCCAATTTTCAATACATATGTAACATCACATTGTCATTCTGTTAGTGGTCTTATCCCTACACCACCTACGCCATAGAAGAAACGCTTTAGTAAACAACTAATATATCAAGAAGAATTATTACATGGTTCTACAAAGTGGAGTCTAGTGCCTCTCCAAACGTTTGATGATACCTCCTAGCAGGATCCAACATAGGAGTAACAAACTACTTTTACTCTACATCTAAGGCCGTCAAGAGAGCCCATGAATGTATATTGTTCGACTGGCTAGACGGCTCACTAGGGGAAAGAATATGATAGGATAGCAATTTATTTTTTGTTATTAATTTTATATGTTATTAATTTATTTTAGTCATTGTCCATACCCAACACAATTTGTACTAAAGACACGGACCTTGTTTGTGCTTTTAATTTTGTAAAATTTTGTAAAATTAAAGGCGTACATTGGGTTTGTACTTTAGATTGTTGGGAGTGAGGCTGAGGTCTAGTGGTAAGGGGGTCACATTAGCATGACATGACTTCGTGATATGTTTTAGATCCTTCTAACCGATGCCAATGCAGAGAAAATTCATCACTATACGTATGCGTATATATTGTAGCTATTGGGGGGATTTATCTTCGCCGATAAATCCAACATCCTTGTCCATGTGATGTTTTTGTTTCTGTTGGAGCATTTTGACATTGCTAAGATGTATAGCTGGGGGTCCATGTATCTGGCTTAATTACATTGCCAACTTTATATCACATCATCATTGTTGGCATACGAGATTATAGGGGTTACCATTCTCCTGTAGGTGTGGGCTTGGGATAGATTCCCCTACATAGCCCCTTACCAAACACGAACTAATTATAGAAAGTGGAGCTCCCTTGGCCTCACATTAGAACACGCAAAATGAGACTTAGCTTCACTCGACCTATGTTTGTAGGTACATATTGGGATGCACTCAATAAGCAGAACAATGAACAGGATTTTAGTTACCTTTTTTTTTTTTTTTCATTTCATCATATTGATCGTTAACATTGAATATTATTTTCTATCCTCTAGGTCTAATAGGAGTCATACTCTGGGAATCTAATTAATGTCCTACCACATTTCTGCAAAAGCAGCATGCACATTTGGATCACTTGGGTGCTACTCATATGTTTTCACATAGTTGAGTAGCATTATGACGCAGCGCAGAAAGCATAAACGATACGAGTCCAATTCTAGGATTGGTTCTGCAACAAGAAAATAATAAATATGAATTATCCCTTGGAAAAACCTCGATTGCGCACAACCGATAAAGTAGAGAAACTCTTCTCTAAAAGTGTATATTGAATATTGAGTAATGTGTAACCCTAAAATGACTTAGCAACTATATATACTCCTCTGGAAAATACGTAAAAAAGGAAATATAGATGTACACATGGAAATAAATATAAGTATATACATCCGTCATCTGTCGTATACACAGCCGTACCTGAAAGCCGTGTATGCTTCTAAGAATATTTCTGGCGTAATACACGGCCGTGTCTCCTAGCCGTGCATGCTTTTGGGAGAGATCCTGACAGAACACATGGCCATGCCTCCTGGCCATGTACGTTTCTAGGAATCATTCAGGCATCTCACACGGCCGTGCCTCCTGGCCGTGTATGAAGCCGTGTGTGTTTTTGGAAGTTCCCTGACATGATATACGACCGTATATCAACTCGTGTCCGCCATGATGTCCGCATCATTCTCTCCCACCAATGAAGAACTTGACCCTGAGTTCTCTTCAAGATATAACAGTGTGTCATCGAGGTGGAAAAGAGATAAATCCGCCACATTAAAAGTGTAGGAGATGTTCATATCTTTGGGAAGCTGTACAATGTACGCGTTGTCATTTATCTTGCGCACTACTTCATAAGGCCTATATTTCTTTGGTTGGAGTTTCCCATATCTGCCCGCAGGGAAACGCTCTTTCCGAAGATAAATCATTACCTGATCGCCCATGTCAAACAGTTTCTTCTGTCTATGCTTATTCGCAGCCCCTTTATATCGGGTATTGGCTTCTTCTATTTTTCGTTTGACTTTTGCTGTGGTGGTTTGGCATTGTTCCGCCATATGCTTAGCAGCGACGTCACCCACCATACCCTTGGGTAACTTGATTAGGTCCAGCGCATGTTGTGGCATTTTGGTGTACACTACTGAGAACGGTAATCTTCCAATAGTTCGATGGACAGAACTATTGTAAGTGAATTTAGCTTGAGCCAACGCTTGATCCCACTGCCCTGGCTTCTTACGGCAAATGCTTCTAATGAGGTTTCTGAGGGTCCGGTTGGTTACTTCCGTTTGACCATCGGTTTGAGGATGAGCTGTGCTGCTGTAATTCAGAGATGAGTCAAACATGTACTAGAGAGTCCTCCAAAAATGGCTAAGGAACTTGCTATCTCTGTCGGAGGTAATGGACTTTGGGACCCTATGTAGGCGCACCACTTTCTTAAAGAATAGCCATGCGATTGCCCGTGCATCAGCGGTCTTCCTGCAGGGAATAAAGTGCGCCATCTTGGAAAACCTATCAACTACAATAAAAACAGAGTCTGCACCTCGTTGGGTACGAGGCAAACCAAGTACAAAGTCCATCGACAGGTCCTCCCAAATGTTTGCCGGCACAGGGAGAGGAGTATACAGGCCAGTGTTCTAGGATTGCCCCTTCGACACTTGGCAAATATAACACCTTTCCACAATTCTATACACATCCTTCCTTAACTGAGGCTAAAAATACCTTCTGGCAACTGCAGCTAGGGTCTTATCTCTGCCTATATGTCTTGCTAATCCAACACCATGCAGGTCTTAGATAAGTTTTTCCCGTAAGGACGACTCAGGGATACACAGGTGATTCCCTTTCATTAAGTATCCGTCGTGAATATGGTAGTTGTCACAAGGTTCCCTGTTGGCACATTTATTCCACGTTTCTTTAAAATCTCCATCCCCTTCGTACAGCTCCTTTAGTCTTTCAAATCCGACAATGTCCGCACTCAGAGTGTGTAGGACATCAGCTCTTCTACTCAGGGCGTCCACTACCTTGTTTTGCACACCTGACTTGTGCATCAATCTGAAAGGAAATCTTTGTAAGAACTCAATCCACCTTGCATGCATATCCTTACTTATCCGGGTTTGGCCGCTTAGGTGTTTAAGAGCCCTGCAATCCGAGTACAAGATGAACTCCTTTCCAACCAAATAGTGTTCCCATACTTTAAGAGCTCTTACCACGGCATAGAACTCCTTGTCATATGTAGACAAACTCCTCCTGGCTTCACACAACTTCTCGCTATAGAATACTATAGGTCTTTTCTCCTGTGACAGCACCACCCTGACCCCAACTCCACTGGCGTCGCAATCTACCTCAAATAACTTGTCAAAATCCGGTAGCGCTAATATAGGGGTGCTACATAATCGTCTCTTCAGGTCTATAAAACTTGCTTCAGCCTCTTCGCCCCATCGGAATTTCCCTTTTTTCAAACATTCAGTTAAGGGAGTAGCGACTATACTGAAGTGTTTAATAAACCTCCTATAGAAGCTAGCCAAGCCAAGAAAATTTCTCAACTCAATAACGGCTTTTGGAGTAGGCCACTCTCTAATCACTTTCACTTTCTCATCATCCACCATCACCCCCTCACTGCTGACTATGAACCCAAGGAACAATAGTCGCTTTGATAAGAATGTGCATTTCTTTAGATTGGCGAATAGTTTATTCTCTTTCAGTACAGACATAACACATCTCAAATGTTCAAGATGTTCCTCCTCAGATTTACTGAACACCAAGATATCATCAAAATACACGACAATGAAGCGGCCATTAAAGGGTTTTAATACCTGGTTCATCACTCGCATGAAAGTACTTGGTGTGTTACTGAGACCAAATGGCATCACCAGCCATTCATACAGCCCCTCCTTTGTCTTGAATGCCGTCTTCCATTCATCTCCAGGGCGGATCTGAATCTGATGGTATCCACTCCTCAGATCTATTTTGGAGAAGATAGTGGCTCCACTCAACCTGTCCAACATATCCTCGAGGCGTGGAATGGGAAATTTATATCATATGGTGATCTTATTGATAGCCCTGCTATCAACACACATCCTCCAGCTTCCATCTTTCTTAGGAGTCAACAATGCTGAGACCGCACACGGACTTAGGCTGTCCCGGATAAACCCCTTGTCCAATAACTCTTGGACCTTATCTTACAGGATCTCAGTTTCCTTAGGGCTCATTCTATATTGTGGTAAGTTTGGGAGACTTGCTCCAGCCACCAGGTCTATCTGATGTTGGATGTCCCTCAGAGGCGGTAGACCCTTAGGTAGGTCATTAGGAGCCACCTCCTTAAACTCCTCCAGTAAACTCTTTACTGCTTCGGGTATTTCCACACTAGCTTCATTTTCTCTAGCTGCCACATCTTTTACTATAAGAGCATGGATCACCCGTGACTCCTTTAAATCTTCCATCAAATCTTTCTCCGATTAGGTGACGGTTAAGAAAGAATGACTTTCTGCCCTCTTCTCCTTCAAGCGTCCTTCCTTCTTCAATAGCAACAATGTGTATCTCACACCCCCTTTCTCCAGTCTATACACATTCTCCTTTCCCGCGTGTTGTGCGTTCACATCAAACTGCCATGGCCTACCAAATAAGATATGACAGGCATCCATGTCTACAATGTCACAAAAGGCTTCATCGCGGTATTTCCCTATTGAGAATGGTACCCTACATCTTTCCTTTACTTCGATTCTCTCTGCAGCTTTAATCTACCCTATAATGTATGGATTTGGATGTTTTTCGATAGGTAGCTGCAACTGCTTCACAACGTCACTTCCTATGATATTTTCACAACTCCCACTATCTACTATTAGTTCAAACACCTTCCCACTAACAGTACACCTCGTGCGAAACAACTGGTGTCGCTGTATGATCTCTTCCTGTTTTGGGGTTAGCATCATCCGCCTAATCACATAGGTTGGTTCTACCACCTCTTCCTCCTCCTCATAGTAATCTTCCTCTCCATCAGGCTCACAGCATATCTCATCCTTATCCCCCCTATTAAGAATGTTAACACTTCTCCTAACAGGACATTCATTTGACCTATGGCTAGGTTGATTACATCGGAAACACTTACCCAAAATAGGCTTAGCATACGGGTTACTCTACCTCTAGGTTCCCTTAGGTTCCATCGGTTTCTTTCCCTCAATCTTTTCTTCTTTCTTAACGCTGTCCTCACTAGGTTTGTATGCAGCACCATTGTTTTTCTCACATCCCGACTTACTACCACTGCCTATAGCTTCACTAATATATCCCTTTCTTCCACCTTCGTACCTACTACTCTGCTTCTGCAACATTAATTCAGCTCAGAGGGCCAAGTTCTTCGCTTCAACTAGGTTCCTCACCATTATGACCTCTATTTTGTCCTTGATCTGGAGCTTCAAGCCTTCTACGTATTGTGCTACTTTCTGACCTTCACTCTCCCTCAAGTCATTCCGTTCGGCCAGTCTCATGAACTCGGCGGTATACTCGTGCACTGATTGCTGTCCCTGACGGCACCGCTGATATTGTTGGAACAATATCTGCTCATAGTCCGGCGGGAGAAAATCGTGTTGCAACAATTGCTTCATGCGATACCACATTCTCACCGGATGCTTACCCTCTCTCTACCTCCTATTCTGCAGCCTCTCCCACCATGCCGAGGCTCCACTCTTCAGTTTACACGCCACCAATCTCACCTGGCGGTCTTTTGCAATTTCCATGTAGTCGAAAAACCGATCCATTTCGGCAATCTAATCTAGGAAACCTTCGATATTAAGGCTACCGTCAAACCACAGGATGTCGACCTTCAGGCGGTAATCTCCTCTATCTCCTTGATCATACCCGCCACGGTTTCTCCGGTAATCACCGTCTCTATGATTGTTTCCGTACTGAGCCAACTGATAGCTACCACCGTTACCACCGCACCCTCATTGTGGTCTACCCCCATACGGGTCATCGTTCTCATCGCTGGAGTCTTCATCCTCTACCCGTCCCCACCTGTTCTCGACGACAGGTCGGACCATCTGTCCACCGTAGACATTAGCTGCCCGTGGTGGATTCCTCCCAACACCCCCAACCTTATTGGGGTCTACTGCTATGGCGTCGAAACGCTCGATCAGTTCATCAAGGCGCCGTTCTATACTCCCGACCTTCTGATGCATAGCGTTAAACTCTGCCCTTGGAACCCATTGATGGGTTCCTTGTGATCTCGCATCTTGAACACCGTCAAGAACACGACCGCCGTCATTACCTTGATGAGTTGACATCTCCATAGGAAATTACCTTGCTCTGATACTAACTGACGCAGCGCGAAAAGCGTAAACGATACGAGTCCAATTCTAGGATTGGTCCCGCAACAAGCGAAGAATAAATATGAATTATCCCTTGGAAAAACCTCGATTGCGCACAACCGATAAAGCAGAGAAACTCTTCTCTAAAAGTGTATATTGAATATTGAGTAATGCGTAACCCTAAAATGACCTAGCAACTATATATACTCCTCTGGAAAATACGTAAAAAAGGAAATATAGATGTACACGTGGAAATAAATATAAGTATACACGTCCGTCATCTATCGTATACACGGTCGTGCCTGAAAGTCGTGTATGCTTCTGGGAATATTTCTGGCGTAATACACGGCCGTGTCTCTTGGTCGTGCATGCAGCCGTGTATGCTTCTGGGAGAGATCCTGATAGAACACACGGTCGTGCCTCCTAGCCGTGTACGTTTCTGGGAATCATCCAGGCATCTCACACGGCCGTGCCTCCTAGTCTTGTATGAAGCCGTGTGTGTTTCTGGAAGTTCCCTGACATGATACACGACCGTGTATCAACCCGTGTTCGCCACAATGTCCGCATCACATTACCCTAACTAAGTTGCAAGGTAGTTTAAGGGGTTTCATTATATCCCACAACCGGTAAACATGCAACTGGAGCTCCATCAAATTGACTTGCATGGGAGGGTTGATGTGGATTGGCTTGTGCAGCATGCAGCATATATATCCATGAGGAAACAATGCGTTGATCAGGTGGTGTACATTGAGGGCCTTAGTAGTGTGCATGAGGAATACATGTAGTGGTACGGATTGATCAGCTAGCGATATATCAGACGCACAAGAGTTGTTATTGGTTTCTAGTAAATATGACATGAACACTAGCTACATGAATTATTGTATAACCGTTTCTTATTTAATTTACGTTTTGTTGTAATATGTAGGGTAATACGTTAAGACAAATCTACTTATCATCAGATCTTGACATGACCGTTAGAATAGCTCCTCATTATCTTCACTTCATGCATTGCCACAGGAGGTAACGTTGTACCTACAGGCATAGTAGTAGCATGCCAGGGAGGTTGAGGTTGAGGCACAATCGATTGAAATGTTCCGATTGCAGCTGATTCTTGTGCGTCGTAGAACCGCAGGACATCAACAACCTCGAAACTAGGGTGAGGCACAGAGAATCCAACATAAGACCAACAGTTCCCAATTGGATTCTAATGTGATGTACGCTAGCTAGAGCCCAATTTTCAATACATATGTAATATTATATCGTCATTCTGTTAATGGTCCTATCCCTATACCACCTGTACCATAGAAGAAATGCTTTGGTAAACAACTAATATATCAAGGTGAATTATTACATGGTCCTACAAAGTGGAGTCTAGTGCCTCTCCAAACGTTTGACGATACCCCTTAGCAGCATCCAACATTGGAATCATAAACTACTCTTGCTCCATGTCTAAGGCCGTCAAGAAAGCCCATGAATGCATATTGCTCAATTGGCTAGATGGCTCACTAGGGGAAAGAATATGATAGGATAGCAATTTATTTTTTGTTATTAATTTATTTTAGTCGTTGTCCATACCTAGTACAATTTGTACTAAGGACACGGACCTTATTTGTGCTTTTAATTTTGTAAAATTTCGTAAAATTAAAAGTACACATCGGGTCCATATTTTAGAAAGCTATTTTTGGAATAATATTTATGGGTATTATGTTTCATAATTTTTTTTTGAAATATTATATTTAAGAATATATCCCATGGTTTCTATCCGATGTTGGGAAAATACATACGTTAAATGATTGCAATCTAGGGTTTTTATTAAACTATAGCTACTTCCTTTATGGTTATTAATCAAAATACCACAATCCATTTAGATTTTTAGAAAATCTTTGACGGTACTACAAATCCATGACTTTTCAGTACATAAAATATAAATTAATCACTTAGACTGTTTTATGAAAAAGGTTCGTCAGGACATTAAATGGTGTTACCTTTTTCATATCTATTAAATTGAAAAGGAATCCAAAGATACGCCAAATTCAAAGACACCCCTTAATAATTTAATACTAATATAAACAAGCCCTAGAAGTAACACCACTACTTGGATGCATATCTTGATGTAGGCTGGACTTCACTAAGAAAACCGATTTTGCTCTAAAAAATGCTAATTAGGGACCACAAAGAACAGATAGATGATAAAAAAAAAAAAAACAAAGAAAGATGTTTATATTCTGGCTGTTTCTTTGGAGATAACTGAAGATGAATGTGCTGCACGTGCTGCTGCCCTGACTGGGGGGTGTTGGACTATTTTAATGCACCAAGGTGTATTAGATAAAAAAGATAAGATATAGGATCTTCGGCTTGTGTGGTTTTTATTTTCTAAAAATGACCCGATTCATTTCAAACTCAACAGCAAAATTAAGCACGTATATCATATTATATTATACATATATAGAAGGATCGGATTGGAATAAAGTTATGCTGGACAGGTCTTTCATGTGGAATATAATTATTATTTTGTGCAATCTATGAACTTGTGGTCTCTAATTTACGTTCGTTGCTGCCTGATGGAAAGTAAATGCCAAGAACTGTTTCTGATATGATCATGTTGGGGATCATTTCTGTCGGTTAGTTTTCTCTCTCAAAATTATGTTGAACAATGTAGGTAAGAGATATTCATAACTTCTAATACATAAAGTTTAATGGTAGGTAAAAATAAGCCAAAACTAGACATATATATCCACGAGAGTAATAGAATTATTCTGTGATAAAGTTTTATTTATTCATATTTATTATTAGATATTTCATGTAACATAAAATTTTTAGTGAAACTTTTTTAAAATTGAGGAGAAACAACTATTGAAACAGAAAAAAAAAAAAAAAAAAAAAAGCAGGCGAAATCTAAAGTATCTGACAATAATTCTAGCCTACTAACAAGTGTGCTTAACTAGTGATTTCACCTTGGTAGGGTAGGGCCCATGACAGTTCTTCCTTTAGATGGGAAACAAGAAGTGATTTACATCTCAGCTAGAATAATGCATAAATGACGTGCATTTCTTGTGACGCAATATAAAAAAAAAAATATAATCACCATGCATTTCATTTTATTTTATTATTATTGTTATTTTTTTTTGGGGTGTGTGAAGCTGCAAATCATAGTCTGCAGTGGAAGCATAGTAAGAGACAAGAAGAAGAGAAGCTTCGAGAGAGAGACAAAGGAGAAAAAATGAGTAACTTTCTATAATCATTGATTTAAAAAATGAGTTAAACGTTGGACCCAATATGAGATATTAGGGTTGCTTTAAGGTGAGAACAAAACAAAAAATCACCGAATGAGACGCTTGTTGATATGGACCATGGTTTGAAACGGGATGTAAAAGGCGATCGAAAGGTGATTCAGGAAAGAAGTAAGGTCTAGCGCCTAAAAGACCGGAAGGTTGGCCTGAGCAGGTTCGATCAGGATAGGGATGGATGGAATAGTGGGTTCCACCGCCAATCCAATCCGAATCAGCTTGTTGGTTCATCATGTGAATCTATTGAATGATGAACTCATCAATTAAAAATAAAATTAAAAAAAAAAAGAATTTAGATCGATTTACATAAACCAAACCAGCTCAAAACTAAAAACTTTGGATCGATCTCGATTTCTATATTCATGATTCGGGAACCAATAAGTTCAAATCAGTTCAAACCCAAACCAATTACTAGACCAAGAGGTTGATCATGATCTAGAGATGGGCTTGCACGAGGTCGACTAGTCCCCAATCGATTACGTCTATGGTGCTCGATCTCAATAAACTAACTTCGTGTTATTAATAAGTTGTTTTATTTATTTTCCTAGTTGAGTTATTTTTCTTTTTTCTTTTTCCCATAATTGGTTTGCATATTTTAGTTCCTAATTTGTCATATTTCTATTATTTCAGAGTTCCCTTTATCACATGTTACCTTATATATTAGGTTATTAATATAATACCTTTTTAAGTTGTTTATCAAAATGCTTAACCTTTATTCAACCTATAAATAATATGGTTGTAACTAAATAATTAATGAGCTGAGTTGAAGTCAATGAGAATTTGATGGTATGTTTAATTTATGGAATAGAATAAGATATAAATAGAATTGCAATTCTTTAGAAATATAAATAATAATTATTTTTTATGGTTTTTTAAAGAAAATTATGGGTTGACATGATAGTATGTTGGAGAGGACAAACTATAGCTATCCTTGAATTTTGTAAAGCAATTGCAATTCTAGAGTTCGTAACAATAACAATTTCAAGGAATAGCAACTTTGCCAACTAAACGTAGGATTAGGTTTGCATGGAAGGAATAGATATTTGATTCTACCATTACAAAGTCAACTAGGCATGCCATGAGGCTATTATTGAGTATTGATAAATCTTATTCCTCTTTACTCATATCAAGTTCTTATCAATATACCTTTGATCATAATGAGCCATGTCATTATAAATCGTATGTGATATCAATGTCATTTAACAACTCATTAAGTTAATTAATAACTATGTATAATATCAATTATTGGTTTAGTTATGAACTTTTATGTGGCATTATGAGCTACACTATAAAATAATGAACATACAGTCCAGTTTAGGGTTGCAAATGAACTGAGCCAAGCCGAGCTTTTTAAGGCTCAAGCTCAGCTTATTAGATAAATTATTGAGCTCCAGCTAAGTTGAGTCGAGTCGAGCCGAACTTTTAACGAGCTTGGAAATTACATACTCATATGCGAACTTTAGCTCGTTAAGGAATTAAAACTCGAATTCAGCGTGTTTAGATCAATGAGCCTGAGCTTTTTTTATCTAAATGAGGTTGAACTCGAGTTTTTTAAATAAATGTGCTTGAGGTAGAGTTCATTTAAATAAAAGAGCTTCCTTTCGAGCATATTTAGGAGCCTAATTAATAACAATATAAACAAGGCTTGTTCACGAGGTTATTTGTGAGTTGATTCATTAATAATATAAATGGGAGCTTATTTACAAGTCAACTTGTTAATAATATAAACAAAAGTTTGCTTATTATTCTATTTGCAAGTCCACTTGTGAAATTGTTTGTAAGCTAACTCATTAGTAATATAAACAAGTTTGTTCACAAACTAACGAGCTAGCTTGTTAACAATATAAACGAGCCTACTTTCAAGCCAATTCACAAGCCTAAATAGAATCTCAAGCTTAGCTTGTTTAAATAAATGAGTTTTATTTTGAGCTTAAGCTCGACTTGTTTACTATTTGAACTTGAACCGAGTTAAGTTTAAAGTGAGCTAAGCTTGATTAGCTCATGAGTAACTCGACTCATTTGCAGCCTTAGTTCAGTTAAGAAAATATGTAGTTCTATGGAATATAAAGTAAAGTTACAAACATTGAATCAAGTTACTAACTTTATATCGAATCATTAACACATGGCATTATCTCTATATAGAGTTATCCAATACAAAAGGAGGTATAAACATTAAAGTCGCTTTATGAAATTATGTGAAACTACAATGTTATAAGAGTTTGTGTAAAAACTAAAAGTTAAAATCTTGAGTAAATTGACAAACATTTAAGTAATTTTATGAATGTTTAAGACACTTTACAATCATTGAAAGTTTTAAAAAAATTTGGATTTACCGAGGATGGACGTAGAACTATGAGACTTACTTATCATTACAATTATAATACATCTTATATATATATAAAGAAATATACCTTCAAAACAATTTAATGTTAAATAAAAAAGTAAATTGAAACTTCTTTTATATAACAATTATGATTATTTGATATGCTTTATAAAAGGCTAAAAGAATAAAATTTTTAAAATTTTATTGGATATATATATTAAATGAAATGTTATTATCAATTTATAAAAAACTGAATTAAAACATAAAACTCATAGAAGTTTTATTATTAAAAAAAATAAATCATAAGTATTTAAATAAAAAATTATAAGTAGAATAAAAATGACAATATAATATAAATAATGTAGTATCTTATAATTTCTTTATACTGACTTTATAAGGTTATTTCATTAGTAATGCCATAAAAAATATATAATTATATGTTGTTTCAATATAAGTGATTAGACAGTAGATTATTCAATAATGCTAATTTCTTTTTATAATATTAATATTGAAAGAAAATATTATTACTTTAAGTAAAATAAATTTTTATTATTTATTAATTTTTTATATGATATGCTTGAAATACTTATAGTATTTAATATAATTATTATTTATCGTAAAGTTACGAATAAATAAATAGTGTCAATTGAAAATTTATTAAGAAGTAAAAGTGACTCTAATGAGAGTTGAACTCATGACCTTAAGTATGTAAAAATAATCATCTAACCACTTAGACATATAAATTTTTTTAATAATATTTATGCTTCATAGTATAAATATAATATATATATATATTTACTTTTAAAAGAAATTGGCTCGAGGCCCCTTCCTACCACCTCTTAGCCTTTTTTCTTTTTCTTTTTTTGGTTGGTGTGGGGTGTGGCGGGGTGGCCTTAGATTTACAATATTAGAATTATTCATAATCTTACATATATATATATATATATATATATATATATATATATATATATATGAAGATTTTGTACAACGAGTGCCCTTATGTTACTTTTTATAATTGATAAGAAGGAATTTTTTTTAAATGATTAAGGGTACTTAATACACTATGTAAGAGGTTAAAGAATGAATATCTTGTCTTTTCATAGTAGCATATATATTAATATTAAAATATACCAATCGATTTATTTTAAAAAATTAATATATAAAACTTGTGTAAATTTTACTATTAACAAGAGTACAACACAAAAAAATATTTAAATAGGTAATTATAAGAACAATAGAAAAAATAAAATAATATAAATATAAGAATGATTTGATTTTTTTTTTTAATGATGAGTCTACAAGAATGTATTATTAGTAATGTTACAAAAATTATCAATCTTCAATCATTCAATAATTCACATTCATTTTCATAATATTAATTGAATGTAAAGTACATCAAGTTATATATGCTTATTATTATTTATTTATACTTTTTTATTCCGGTAAAATCAAAAGGTTTGCATTATAATATAAAGCATGAAAAGGTTAAATTACATGAAGACACACGACCGAGTAATTAACATCCCACATATCTTAACCAAAATCTGTTTCCAAGTTAACAAAATTTCCACTGTTGCTATCGCTTCCCTTGTCTTGCACTACTAATTCCGCAGTAGCAAGACAAACAGCTTCCTCATAAAAGTAGTCTTTAGTCCTTCTCATTCCCTCTTTTGCTAGCATATCATGTACCTTATTCACTTCACAGGGAACCTTATGAAATTTAGCTTCATCAAAGGAATTCATAAGTAATCCGCAAAGAAGATTGGGCTACATCTATCTTCATCAACATCTTAGCAAGTTAGCCACTTGCTGTGATTGTTTAACAGCAACCAACTCCCCTTGCCAGTTCCATTCCCTACTCCACCGCCCTTAATTTCGCTTCAAGAGGTGATTCCCCACATATGTTCTTAGAAAAACCCCTTATGACATTCCCTCTGTCATCCCTACAAAGCCGTCATATCCCTCCTTTTTTCCCCATCGTCACTCATAGCTCAATCACAATTTACCTTTGGCCACCCTCCTTCTAGTTTCTCCTTTCTCAATTCTCCACTTCTACGCACTGCTTTACCTCTACCCCTTCTATGGTTGGCCCACCACTCTATTGCTTCTTTCCTTTATACTTTATGCAATAAGATCGAAATATTTATAATATTGATAATATAATTATTTTTTATGATATATAATTAATGAATAAATAGTAAATTAAGAGAATTTATCAGTTAATTATGACTTTATATTAAATGAATTTAATATTATCAATTATTGTAAAGAAAAAAAAAAGAAAGATTGTTATTTAAGCAACATAAGAATAAATACACAACCTTAAAAAGGGTAAAATGATATTTATGGGAGTCAAACCTATAACTTTTTGTTTAAAAATTTATATACCTTACTAGTTAACTACAACTAATAATTTGGTATGGTTTAATGTTAATATATATATATATATATATATAATACGTAATTTTCAGTTTTTAATAAATTTTCTTAATTAATTTTTTTTCCATGCTTGGAGGGGGGGATGACTTTTGTATCGAGTGAAATCACAAATTTAAATATATTTTATATGAAATTATGCAAAGTTACAACTTTTAAGAGGAGTTTCTAATTACTGAGGATAGTTGTTTATTTTTTAAAAATTTTTATTTCATCTTTTTAAATTTAAAAAATAAAGGAGTTTTATGAATTAGGTAGCAAAGTATCAATTTTTTATAGTAAAATTATGAATTTTCTTATTAATAAAGAATTATAAATAGCTAGAAGTTAAAAAAGAAAATTGTAAAATGTTGAAATCATGAAAAGGGGGAAAAAATAGAAAAATAGTTTTTAGCCACCTAAAGCTAGGGGTGGTTGGAAAAACAACCACGAATTTTGGTGGATCCTATGATCCATTCGATGTGGTGAGAGGCCACCTATTATCCTAAATTAAAGAAAAAGCATTTTTCACTTAAAACTTGATGGGTCAAAACTAGTTTTAAGTTTTTTAACCATGCTAAGGTTAGTGTATTATCGGTCATGACCATGGGCAAGTCATGTAATCCTTTCTTAGTAGTGGTTGACCACCCCTAGTGTTAGGGTGGTTAGAAACATTTTTTTTTTTTGTTTTTTTTTTTCATTTCATTTTGCATTTTTCTTGAAATCATCATAAGGCTAGTAATTTGTGTTAACAACTCATGTTTATGTGATTATTTCATGTTGAGTTCATGTTAGTGTAAAAATTACATGAAATTAAATAGAGATCATAAATATTAAAGGAAAATCACATACCAATGGATGAATGTTTGGGTAAGTTCAAATAGAGGATGAAATATTTAATGGGTTTAATGAAATATTTTTAGTAATTCAAATACAACTCTAGTGTAGCATCATTAGATCATGGTGACATAACATGTTATATAGACAATAGTCATTTTATGTTGTGTAATTTTATTTTCTATTTGAATATAACGTCATCTCCACTTTGACAACTTTAATAATATTTGCCATCTATTTGTGCCATTTTAGTAATGTTTATCCTTTATTTGCACGTTTTTTTTTTTAATAATGGTGATCTTCTATTTAAACCACTAAGTAATTTTATCCCCAATTTGAAATTGACACTAAATGTTCATCCTCTCGTATGTGATCTCTAAGTGTTAATTTACGACACGTGTTTATTTTTATCATAATTGCATCTTTAGTATCATGTTTTATGTTACTCTCACGTTTTTTTTTATCTATAATTATATTTCTAATTGTATTGTATTTATACTCATGTTATCGTATTATGTCAAAAATTACCACCCTTAAATCATCATTTATAATTATAAAAACTAAAATTAAAATATAATTTTAAAATTTCAACAATAACAACTTATAAAATCTAAAATATAATAAGGACTAAAATATTTTTTACGAAATAAACGCTATCTAACAGGACACAATTATGTTTTAGTGCCGAATGTCTGAAAACAGCAACATAGTGTTTATAAGCCCATTGATTCAACCTTCGATTGGATGCATCGTTTTGAAATATTTGTATAGTAAAGAAAAGGGGTTATATAGCATTGATAGAAGAAATTGCATTCCGCAGAATGATATTCAAATCTTTCGCTATTTCCCATCAATGAATGGACTGTTTCATTTGGCTGAATCAATGAATGGAATCTCCAAGGTATATACGTGTCTTTGAGATAATAATTTAGGAAAAAGAGAAAGCATTATATCAAAGTATTCAGCAGTGTAAAGTGATGATTTTATATACTTTTTAACAAACTCCAAAAGGCCGAAAGAAAAAGAGAGTACATTTTGCGAATAATTTAAAACCCTAATAAATCAAGACAGTTGAGAGAGCTAGGACCCTCCAACAGCAATGGCAAAAGGTACCAATTATTGTAGAATCTTTATGGCATGCTAGACAGGAAACCTTTATCTTTTTTTTTTTTTTCTTTTGTGATCTTTTTAATATAAAATATATTAATTTTATCTGCCATGTTTGATGCATAATTAACAGTGCTACCAACGCCGCATAGGGGACAAGAATATCCTATTGCTTGATTATCTTTACTTATCATGCTTACTATTAGATTTTCTTTCGGTAGGTGAGATTATATTTTGCATTATTTATGAATTGAGAGACCATGATAGAGGAAGGTATGCAATTCTTGGACATGTCTAGCCTATAAAGGTTCCTTTCTTATATATAGAAATACGATAATTATTTTTAATTAAGGGTATCGTCGATGGGGTAGGAAGAGTTATCTTATTATCTTGTGGGTACAAGTGGGATTAGTAATTTATGTTAATGAATTGTATTTTATGCTTGGATATAAATAGATTTATATTTAAAAATCTCAACTTGCAAAATGACCCACTTATTAGCTATGCTTAAAAACCTAAAATTGTAACTCGATCCATTTCATAATCTTGTTTTATGTCTGAGTTGAACTCATTTATCGATTAGAAGGTTTTCAAAATAAATATAACATAGCTATGAAGTCTCTATTTTAAAAACATGTTTTCATTATCTCCTTCAATTTGGTTAATGCTTATAATGGAAATCATATTGAAAGTTATACTAACACTTACAAATATATCTTTCTAATTATAAGCTAAATGTATAAATAAGTCCAATAAAAACATAATACTTAAATAATCTAACCATTGATTTAGACTTCAAATGCTATATGTCTAACTTAAATAAAAATTTATCACATAGTTGTTTAGTGGGTTAATCGATAGCATTATGTAACTAACTTAAGTGAAAGCTGATTAATACATTTAGAGGTGTACAAGTAGGTTGAGGTCCATGGGCCTACCCATTTAACCTACTAAAAAAGGTGGGCTAGGGTTGAGTTTTCCAACTCGTTTAAAAAGTAAGCTAAATGAACCTAACTTGTTTAATCTACAAGTCAAAGTGGGTTAGCTCGCAATAGGTCAGGTTGGCCCACTTTCCAAAGAAACTAAAAAATAATAGGAAATTGGAAAAAAAAAAAAAGAAGGAAAACTACTAGTTATGGTGATTATAAGTGTTATTATTATAGTTTTATAATTAAAGGTAAGTTGTCCTAAGTTATAATTTTTTTTTTATTATTAGTTTCTTATTTATATAGTCTTTTTATTGATTGCAATTTAGAAAAATAGTGAAAAAAAAATCAAACTATTATAATTAGATTTCTTTTCAAGAAAATATATAAGCTTCAAAAATTATATTTAGGTTTCTTTTCTTTTATTTGATGAAATCAATTGAACCTGAAACAATACTACATTATTTCCACCTAATTACACCAAATTTTCATTTTTGTTATTCTCATTATGAAATTTTTATATAAAGCAAAGCATCTTATTGGTTAAGTTTAAGTGAATATGGATCTATCTTATTATTATTTTGACTTTTAATCTTTAGAGTGGAAAATTTACTAGCTATTAGAAAATCAAATGGTAATAATCAATTTGGAAAGAAAAACATATATTAAATGTATAAATGAGTTAAAATGCATTTTAGTGGGTTAGCTCATATAACACACTAAAATTTATAGATGGGTCAAATAGATTCGGTTGGCCCATTTAATTCATCAAAACATATAATGGGTTAAATGAGCCTGGTTAGTGGGCTGACCTACTTAACCTACGAGCTAAAGTGAGTAGGTTAGGGCAATATGTTTTAATCTACTTAGTAAATGGTCCATGATGAGTTAACCCGTTTAACCCATAGGTCAAAATGGGCTAGGTCGGATTAGACTATTTAACCCACTTGCACAACTCTAAATATATTTGTATTTTATTAATAACACCAAATGGTTTTATTAATGAGGTTAAAACTTATTAAGGTGTGCCTAATTGACTGTGTATACAAAATGAAGCATGAAATTTATTAAAATATGTTTTTTATTTTTGTAAAAAGAATTAGGAATTAGAATATAGATAAAAATTACAAAAAAAAATTAAGAGTGTTACTCTTATGGAATTGGAGTCAAAGTGGGTGATGATGATAATCAAAGAGAGAACAATGCCAAGTATTAGGATCGATGGTGAAGGATGTATAACAGGGGATAAATGAGAGTGCGTGTCCCTATGTGTGTTAAAGAGAGACAGAGAGAGAGAAGGGGGATAGATAGAAACTAGAGAATAGATGAAAAAAATATAAAATTAAAATATAAATGTTTGAAATCTTAATCTTAAATGGGTTTCACAAATCAAACTTAAGCATGTGTATGGGTGTTGTTTATTAGATAGATTTGTTAATAGTTTTAGTGCTTGAACCTGAATTCGGATTAAAGGGTCAAATTAGTTTTAACCATTTAATAATTGCATTGACCATTGTATACATAAACTCTTTTATAATTATATTGTATTGTGTCTATGTTAGTTGGTATGGTGTCAAATTCCTAGCCCTAAGTACAAAATAATTTGAAATCTACTTTGTAATCTTTTGGAACCACTTCTCGCACCCTATGGAATCTCATGTTATGAAGTATCCTTAAAACATGTGGATTTTATTCATTTCTCATAATATAATGGTGTCTTCATTTTGCAAAATAGAACAAGGTAAGATTGAATGGCTATTTAATAATGAATGGAGTAATTGGCATTATAAACTTGTTACATTGTTTACTTGCCATAAATCTTACACAAAGAACAAGCTAAGGAGTAAAAATAAATTGTCCATTGTAACTTCAAACTCTAAAGACCCTAGTATTTTTTTTCTTCTGCTCTTCCTTTTACTACCTTAATAGCCACAAAAGCATTACTAAATCCTATCCACTTGTGACTGCCACTTTTGGCCTTGAACCATGAGTGAATCCTAGCCCCTTAAGATCTCAAATAAAATTGTAACACCTCAGTTTTATTATAACGAAAAGTCAAGCTAACAAGTGATTAATTAGACTTTGTCTAAAAGATCTTAGCTAGTATTGATGTGGTATTTACTACCTTAACTTTATAAATCAATATTAATAATCTCCATAATCCATGTGGGATTTTGATACATTGGGTGTCACAATCTCTTTCCCTTACAATTTGAATGATACACCTATTGATAAGGGTCGGTTTTGATATCATATGTAATGCCCTTACTTGACAATAGTTAATAGCTAAGCTATAGGTGACTAACGGGGCATTTTCAATCACTTGACCAAAAAATTTCTAACTAGTATTAACTTGATATCCTTTGCTTTAACTTTATCAAACACTATTAACAATATCCCATAATCAATGTGAGAATTCAATATTTAGGATATAACAAAAACACAACCAAACCTAAACCTTGTGTTAATTGCGAACTAACTACCTAAATCCTAGGTGACCTCCATTAGGTGCAGCCATTATACAATGTAAAGCAGTGCGATGTGATTATGGAAGCTCAAATGTAACTCATGGCAACCTAGGGCATGTTGTCATACCAATGGGTATGATATGGATTAAAGGGAGGGAGGGATTATTGCATCTAGTTTCTACCTAGTGTATTAATAGTACCCTTATCTTATAAAAGTAAAATTTGAAAATTTGAACCAAATCCTACTCTATACATTATAACACCTAATATTATCTTAAAATTTATCCAATCATCCATTATCTTAATAATTTTAGTATTAATAATGGCTTAGATGACATTCCTAGTAGTGATCGCTATTGCTAATCATATTGCTTTATACTCATTAATGTTATGTTTGGTTTGTTGGAATAAAATAAGATTGGAATGGAATTGTAATTTTTTTTGGTATTATTTTATTTAATGATATGGGTATTTTTGAAACAAAAGTTACATTATATGAGAAATGGCTTCTCTAATAAAGGAGAGAATTGGAGTTTTTTTTTTTTTATCTATTTTATATTATATGGAATAAGCATTCTTTATGACATAACTTTTTGCAAACCAAATAAAGCAATAGCCATTCCATAGATATAAAGGTAGAGTGATAATTCCATTCTAGTAAACTAAACATAGTGTAAGTGCTTTTCTTCAAATATTATATGTAGATATATGTTTGCCATCCTTCAAATGTTACACACATTGAAACTATAGGAAAGTTACCAAATTGATTGCAATCCTTTCTGCATTTGGTGCAATCAAATTTATTTTTTAAAAATATTTCATCGAGCTCTAGAAAATTTCAAAAAACACTTTGAATTTAAAGAGTACTATGTGTCCATGGATGGACCTAAAGGGGGTATAAAGGATCCATAAAATTTCTTTTACAATTTTGTATGGTAGAAAATTTATAGAAAAAAGTATATTTTTAGTTCTTAGTGTTTATTTTGGTACACACAAAATTCTCCAGCTTCTTTTCTTAACTTTAATTATTATTTATATATTTTTATTATTTTTTATTATATTATATCATTAAATATATTTACTGTTATTTTTTATTATATTAGGTAAATAAATATATTTAATATTATTATTTTATTAATTTAATTATTATAGACCAATTAAAAATTGATACATGCTATGAATTAATAGAAAACTTAATAGATTTGATGGAAACCTTTCTTTTTTTTGTGAGGTTTTGAAAACACTAAAGAGTTAAATGAAATGAAAAAAAATGTTGAAGACTTAAATAGAAAAATAGGCAAACATTAAGGACTAAAAGTTTTGCCCAAAAATTTGTTAGGTTTACTTATTGAAAGAATACAATATTCAACTTATTAATCATAAAATATTTTGTAATTTTGAAATACACTTACTTGTGCTATGTTTACTTGGAGTGAATAACTATTTAAGACCTTGCTATTCACCATGGATAGCTATTATTGTGTTCTATTGCATTTTGAACACATAATAACTATCCCACTATGAATTCCTATCATTGAAAAATATTAAATAGGAAATGTCCATGCCCTCATGAGTAGCTATTACTTGATTATTCATGAATTCTTTTCATGATTGCCTTAAGAAAGGCAACTAACACCACTATTAGAAATCTATCACCATCAAACTTATCATCACTATTTGACCCATTGCCACTATCAACCCAATGAGCCCTACCACTTTCATGGTGATACAAATAATAATATTATTGGTTAGGGATAAGCGGATATAAGGTGGGTAGGGCATGAGACTCTACAATACTATACTCTATAAGGTATATATTTATAAATTTTTGAACTGTAACCTACCCTATAATACCCTAGAAACATCTTATACCATGTGCAACTTGCAGGGTACATGGTAACTTGTAGAACTTATAGTTTTTTCCTTTCTCCAAATAAATTTTAAGTCAATTTGATATTACAAGTTCTTTAGCATACGCAAAATCTATGGAGCCTATAGCAAAATATGTAAAATTATTAAAAAAAAAAAATCAAATTTCCACTTTTCATTATTTCAAGTTTATATAATTTTACTACTTTATAAATATGAAAGATTGAGGAGAAAGAATGGAAAATATAAATATGGAGAGAAAAATGGGGAAGAATAAAGGAGGGAAAAAAAAACAAAAATCTTAAAGTGAGAGAGACAATATTCATTTAGCCGTTTAGGTTATTAACTTATAGGTCTAAACTCCTTTATTTTTCCTTTTTACTTAAATATTTATTGGTTGAAAAATATGATGTTATTATTTATTATTTATTTTTAATATTATTTAACAATTTTTTATATGGTGAGTACATGGTATTTTGAAACCTATACCTTATGTATCTTAGAGTATAAGTTGTAAGGTATATATAAGGTAGGAAGATTTCATACTCATACCTTACTATATAGGAGTAGGTTTTAAAAAATCTATACTTAAAGCCTACCCTATGACCCTCAATATTCATTTGGAAGCTATCTAGCTAAGTAAGGTATGGGTGGATATCCCTTAAAGCAAGGTTACCTACTTACTCATATTACCAGTATTAATGAATATAATAATTTAAAGTTAAACTTATGATATTATGTAATAATTGTAATATCATAATGTTATTTAAATAAATATCAATGACATAACAAATAAAAATAATATTATATTATAATAAAAATACAATTTCTAATTACTAGATACATATAACATTATATTAAATATTACATAAGATACTAAATATAAAGAAGGATATAAAATGTTGTTTTATAGTTCATTATAATTTTATATGGTTATATAATATAAATGATATAATAAGTTTGATTTAATTACATTATTAAATTAAATATTGAAAATTATAATAAAATAATAACATACTTAATTTTTTTTTTATACTATAGATGATATTAATACTTATTATAATCTAACAAAGTTATATGATATTTAGCAATTTATATGTAGGACATATGATATTAATATAATATATATTAAATATTTAATGAATGCTAATTATATAGTTAAGGTGTTTTATAATATAGTTATAATTTTGAAATGCCATACAATTATGATAAGTTTTTTTTTTTTATCAATTTCAAATATTATTTTATTAAAATTATAATACTATATAATATATATAAATAATATATAAAAAGGAATACAAAAACATGACTTGTATTTTAGTGCTTTTGAAACCAATTGACTAGTGTTTTTCTTTTAACAGACTTATGATCTTATTCACGCTTATGCAATTGTGAAGTATTTTATTAAATTACTACATGATAGGCAAGTGATTCTAAAAAAACCCCAAATTATGGATAAAATCTCACAATACCCTTAATTAGACACTTCAAATTCCTCTCTTCATTTACAAATTTTAGGCAAAGAAGTCCCAAATCAAAAGTAAGGGATTTGACGTTTATTGTTTTGGGCTTTCCAATTTGTGTGTTATTTGGTGTTATTTGGATTGTGTACATGTCATGTAGGATTTTTGTAGTGCACTTGAGGATTTAAGAACACTTATCGTGAATTTATTAAGAAATATGCAGGCTAGTTTTTTGCAATAGTGTGAATAGATTATATTTTTGTAATTTTCCCCATATAATATGATAAAATAGTAACATAATTTCACAATATTTGGTCATATATTGTAAATACCCATACAAGTATTTTATTTAACTTATATTATAAAATATAACTAAGGTCAAAAGAGGGATTTTTACAAAAATATTGGGGCAAAATGAACATCTCCTTCAAAGAGTATTTAAGCTTAAGTTAACTTAGCATTCTTTTTATTTTATTTTTACATTCTCATAGTGACAAGATAGGAAAGGTGAAAATGATTTCTAGAGAACCATAAGGACGAGTAAAAGGATTTTACTAAAGTCAAGATTGATTTCATCAAAGATTTTAATGATGGAATTTTATTTAAGATTAACGAATTGATGATTTAAACTGATTTCCATTATATTGTTCAGTCGAATTCGGATTAAGGAAGGGACTGAACGAGCAAGAAGATCAAGCGATTATGAATCTTATTCATGGAAATTGAAAAGTAAGTTCACAAACCTATGTAATTCGATTAAGAAATTTAAGTTTTAGAATTCAATTAAATCTAGGATCAAGAGATTTAGGAATTGGAATAAATTGAAAGAAAGGAATTAGGGTTCATGAAGAATAATAGGGAATATAGTCAAGTACATACTCATATATTTGGCCATGCGGGAATATGTATAAGAGTACATGGCTAGATTACACGCCTATGTTATAGGGTGTGTTGAGGATGGAAAATGCATAGAAAGGTATACGGTTAATGACATAACTGTGTACCTAGGCATGCTAAAGTATGAAAATTCACAAAAGGTATATGGCCACTCTATACGACCATGTACCTAGGGCGTACTAAAGAATACGGTTCCAAAGATGATTGTATACTTAAGGAAAAATTATTTCTTGATTTGATTTCTAATTAAGAAAAATTCAATGCAACCTAGATAACTAGTAAGACCTTAGAAAATCTAATAGGCTAAGAGAATTAAGAGATTAGCTTATTCTTATATTTATACTAAAAAGTAATCGTTGTTGCATTTACAAATTACATATTAGCTTTAAGTCCAAGACTAGAAGTGCTTAAGACTTGGATTCAAGCTACATATAACTTGTGTGTTTCCTATGCTTGTTTAAGTTTGCTTATGTATATTGAAATTGGATCAAGTTGAATGGAATGATTTAAGCTTAGCTTAAGTGATTGTTATATGTGTTTAGCTCGACTTAAGGGCCCGTAGTGATAGATTCTTATGGTGCACCCCAATGATCTTTGTGTGACATTGTTCTTAGTGAAATCGTGCTTGGAAATGATTTGGGTTGTTTAAGGTTTAAGGTTCATGGGTGTAGGGCCTTGTAGTGGTAGTTCTCATCACCACGCTTAAGGTTCAAGAATAATGCGTGTAGAGCTTGTAGTGGTAGTTACCATCACTAGGTTTAAGGTTAAGGTTTATAGTTGTGGGGCCTATAGTGATAGTTCCCATCGCCACGTTTAAGGGATCATGGGTATAGGGTTTGTAGTGATAGTTTCCATCATCAAATTTAAGATTGAAGTTTCATGGGTGTGGGGCTTATAGTAATAGTTCCCATCACTACACTTAAGTGATTATGGGTATGGGGCCTGTAGTAGAAGTTCCCATCACTAATTCATGGTTTAAGGGTCTAAGTGTATTGATGGGGTCATGAGTGCTCTATTGTTGCTTATAGACTTACTATATCATAAAATGGTTACTTGCTGTTTAAGTTTTGCATAATGTATGTGAATTAAGTTCATGTGTGTGTGTGCTTATGTTATGCATACTAGGCATTAACTTACTCTTCGGGGATTATTATTTTTTTTAGGTGCAAGTATTGTGGGAATAGATAACCAAGTAGAAGAAATGAGGGTAAATACACTAGAGAGGGAAGAAGAAGAGTTTCACTTGTAAAGTCCTAAAATTTTTGAAAAACTATATGAAAATTTAATAAAATAAATAGAATAATAAATACTTCTAGGTTGGGGTAGCAAGAGAAACAATCTCACTATATTAAAAATTTTGAGAAATGTACGACAAAAATTCAAATATTGCGACGCATAAATATTATCTCAATAAATTTGCGATAATAGGTTTTAAAAATAAAATAATTAGAAAAATAAATTCTCCGAAACACAAATTTCAAATAATATTAGGATAAATAATGAAATTAATTTAAATTATAGATCTAGGAATTTTAAATGAAAATTTAGAGTAAATATTTATATTTGGGATAATTAGATTAGCTTAGATGTAAGCTTTCGCAATAAATTGCTAAAAATATAAAATTTAAAGATATTCTCATACGCGAGCGGAATAATAAAATAGGAACATGATAATATAAAATATAATATAATATATATATATATATATATATAGACATAGCTATAAAAAAAAAAAAGAAAGTAGATTTTTCAAATCTACTACAATGTCCTCCCTCTATATGTAACGTGAGGCGATACTAGCAGGCCAGTCCTGTCCTCTCGTCCTTCCCTTTCTTTTCTTTTCTTTCTTCTTCTTCTCCCTCCTTTGTCTTCTTCACTCCTTCTTCCTTTTCTTTTCCACCTTCTTCCTCTTCATTCTTTTTTCTTTCCTCTCGCATGGTGTCTTCCCTTCCCGACCGTCCCTGCCCCATGTTCCCTCCTTCCTGCTCCCACTCTGACTCCACGGTCACAACAACGATGACCACGATGGTGGCCTCGACAACAACCACGACTGCAACAATAACAGCAACTACAATGGCTGTAACAACCCAATAACGACATGGCGATGACAACAACGATAACCACAATGAACCGCAGTAGCAACGACAACAACGACGGACAACAACCATCCACACGATACAAGCATGTTGCCACCTTTTGTGGATGAAGAGGTTTACATAACAGGTGGGAGCCACAAGGGTAGCTGCTTATCTAATGTGCAAGTTATGTTATGGTCCTCGACGGAACAAACCCCTACTCATTGGTGGCCATTCCAAACGCTCTTCGAACAATGTTTAAGCGAGGTTCACCGATCGAAAACTGCGATAATGTGGCTGCAGATGCTTCGGTTGGTGGGTGCTAAAGGAGGTGACGGTGGGTGGCTGAGTGCGTGGTGTGTGCAAGGGAGGACGACAACAATGATGGCGGCAACCCAACAGTGATAGTAAGCTGTTACGGTGGGAAAGTGGAGAAGGGAATCCTTAGTGCGGGCCAAACGGTTGTGCCGGGATGATGTGAGTGGTAGTGGTGACAAGGACGGTGAAATGTCTTATGAGGATGACGTGATTTCGATGAGGAGCAACCTGTTTTGGAAGCTCAAACTTCGGCAGCCGCTAAAGAATCGAAGGCTGCGGTTTCGAACAAGGGGAGAAGGAGTAAGGGTGTGTGTATGTGTGTGTGGTAGTGTGCGGGATGTATGAAGATGTGTGTATGTGTATATGTGATGATGTGTAGTATGTGCAAGGATATGTATATATGTATATGTGATGATGTGTGGTGTGTGCAAGGATGTGTGTATATGTATATGATGGTAGGCGGTGTGTGTAAGGATATGTGTATGTGTATGTGATGGTAGGCGGTGTGTGTATGGATATGTGTGTGTGGGTATGGAAGTTGAGTGTGGTATATGCGGGTATGTGTGTATGTGTATGGATAGTGTGTAGTGTGTGCGGAGTGTGTGGGTATGTATATATTGGTGGTGTAAGGTGAATGTGGAGTATGTGTGTATATGTGTGTCAGTGGTGTGAGACATGTGTGGAGTATGTGTGCATGTATGCACTAGTGGTGTGTGTGTGTGTGCATGTGGACTTGAGGAGAAAAGAGGATTGCAAAATGCAGTTGTGTGTGCGTGTAACTAAGTGTATGGTATGATTGTATGTATGTATGTGTAAGTGCGTGTATGGTTTGTGCGGAGTGTGTATGTGGTGTGTGGGAATGGTTGGTGTATATACTTGCTGTTTAAGTTTTGCATAATGTATGTGAATTAAGTTCATGTGTGTGTGTGCTTATGTTATGCATACTAGGCATTAACTTACTCTTCGGGGATTATTATTTTTTTTAGGTGCAAGTATTGTGGGAATAGATAACCAAGTAGAAGAAATGAGGGTAAATACACTAGAGAGGGAAGAAGAAGAGTTTCACTTGTAAAGTCCTAAAATTTTTGAAAAACTATATGAAAATTTAATAAAATAAATAGAATAATAAATACTTCTAGGTTGGGGTAGCAAGAGAAACAATCTCACTATATTAAAAATTTTGAGAAATGTACGACAAAAATTCAAATATTGCGACGCATAAATATTATCTCAATAAATTTGCGATAATAGGTTTTAAAAATAAAATAATTAGAAAAATAAATTCTCCGAAACACAAATTTCAAATAATATTAGGATAAATAATGAAATTAATTTAAATTATAGATCTAGGAATTTTAAATGAAAATTTAGAGTAAATATTTATATTTGGGATAATTAGATTAGCTTAGATGTAAGCTTTCGCAATAAATTGCTAAAAATATAAAATTTAAAGATATTCTCATACGCGAGCGGAATAATAAAATAGGAACATGATAATATAAAATATAATATAATATATAATATATATATATATATATAGACATAGCTATAAAAAAAAAAAAGAAAGTAGATTTTTCAAATCTACTACAATGTCCTCCCTCTATATGTAACGTGAGGCGATACTAGCAGGCCAGTCCTGTCCTCTCGTCCTTCCCTTTCTTTTCTTTTCTTTCTTCTTCTTCTCCCTCCTTTGTCTTCTTCACTCCTTCTTCCTTTTCTTTTCCACCTTCTTCCTCTTCATTCTTTTTTCTTTCCTCTCGCATGGTGTCTTCCCTTCCCGACCGTCCCTGCCCCATGTTCCCTCCTTCCTGCTCCCACTCTGACTCCACGGTCACAACAACGATGACCACGATGGTGGCCTCGACAACAACCACGACTGCAACAATAACAGCAACTACAATGGCTGTAACAACCCAATAACGACATGGCGATGACAACAACGATAACCACAATGAACCGCAGTAGCAACGACAACAACGACGGACAACAACCATCCACACGATACAAGCATGTTGCCACCTTTTGTGGATGAAGAGGTTTACATAACAGGTGGGAGCCACAAGGGTAGCTGCTTATCTAATGTGCAAGTTATGTTATGGTCCTCGACGGAACAAACCCCTACTCATTGGTGGCCATTCCAAACGCTCTTCGAACAATGTTTAAGCGAGGTTCACCGATCGAAAACTGCGATAATGTGGCTGCAGATGCTTCGGTTGGTGGGTGCTAAAGGAGGTGACGGTGGGTGGCTGAGTGCGTGGTGTGTGCGAGGGAGGACGACAACAATGATGGCGGCAACCCAACAGTGATAGTAAGCTGTTACGGTGGGAAAGTGGAGAAGGGAATCCTTAGTGCGGGCCAAACGGTTGTGCCGGGATGATGTGAGTGGTAGTGGTGACAAGGACGGTGAAATGTCTTATGAGGATGACGTGATTTCGATGAGGAGCAACCTGTTTTGGAAGCTCAAACTTCGGCAGCCGCTAAAGAATCGAAGGCTGCGGTTTCGAACAAGGGGAGAAGGAGTAAGGGTGTGTGTATGTGTGTGTGGTAGTGTGCGGGATGTATGAAGATGTGTGTATGTGTATATGTGATGATGTGTAGTATGTGCAAGGATATGTATATATGTATATGTGATGATGTGTGGTGTGTGCAAGGATGTGTGTATATGTATATGATGGTAGGTGGTGTGTGTAAGGATATGTGTATGTGTATGTGATGGTAGGCGGTGTGTGTATGGATATGTGTGTGTGGGTATGGAAGTTGAGTGTGGTATATGCGGGTATGTGTGTATGTGTATGGATAGTGTGTAGTGTGTGCGGAGTGTGTGGGTATGTATATATTGGTGGTGTAAGGTGAATGTGGAGTATGTGTGTATATGTGTGTCAGTGGTGTGAGACATGTGTGGAGTATGTGTGCATGTATGCACTAGTGGTGTGTGTGTGTGTGCATGTGGACTTGAGGAGAAAAGAGGATTGCAAAATGCAGTTGTGTGTGCGTGTAACTAAGTGTATGGTATGATTGTATGTATGTATGTGTAAGTGCGTGTATGGTTTGTGCGGAGTGTGTATGTGGTGTGTGGGAATGGTTGGTGTATATATGGTGATGGAAGCGTGAATGAAGATGAAAATCAGTAGAAAGGACGAGAAACCTTGTAGATTGGAGATGTCAACAAAGGAGAGAAGAAAGAATGGAAAGGTGAAACCGAGGAGGAAGAGGAAATTGTGAGAAGGAGGTGAGTGTGTCTATATGTGAAAGTAAACGAGAAGAAGAGGTGTTTATGTTAGTATTGATGGTGAAGGGAATGATTCAAGCAATGTCCAAGATGATGGCTTGGGGGATATTGGAATGAAATGGATTTTGCAATGGAATATTCAAAGGATGTTAAGGAAGATCATTCTTGGCCAAATACCCTAATATAAGACCTTTAGTTGTCCTCTCTAAGGGTATCTTGCATACATGGAAGAAGGAATTCCAAATTTGGCAGATCAAAGATGTTTCATTGCTCAACTTCTACACAAGGAAAGCAGACAGTCGATCACAGTAACTTGAGGTGTTGGAAGCGATGATTCATAGGAAGGTCGTTCCTTCTAGAACCTTATATCAGAATCACGTTGAAGAACTGTTCAATGTTTTGAATCATGTTCGCCTAAAGTTCCTTAAAGAGGAGACTTCATGCCTTACCATCAAACGCAAGATGAGCAGAGTACACATATCAGGCATTAGGAAACTACCAAGGTCAAGTGGAGATGTCGTCTTCTATGGTTTAGTTGAGGAAGCATTGTAAAAGGACACTAGGCATTACCTGTTGGAATTGCCCGACTCCTGCTAAGACTATGACAACCCTAAATAGGTGAGTGGGAAACTTAATGATATGCTACAATGTCGTGTTGTATGTTGATATGCTATATATGTGAAATTGTTGGTTTATTGTATTTACAAATGAATGTGATTCTTGTTAAGTTGAGTTATACAGTGAGGATTATGAGTTTAGGAAAGAATTCAAAAAGAGATTGGTAATTAGATAGGTTATGGATGAATGTTGTTTAAAGAGTGTAGAGGATAGAATTGACTGAGGGTTTAGATGTCATTTCCTTAACAATAGCATTTAGCACCATCTTGCTAGTGTTATTACTATCGACCTAATCTATGATTCAAAATTGTTTTCTTCAAACCTAGCCAAAATATAGAAACATAACTTTTCCTTCTATAGATACTGAGTAGGTGTGTATAGCTGGAATAGGATATATATAATATCACTATGTATACATATCAGAGTTACTTCTGAATGTGTACATATGCGTAGGCAAACTTATTTCCTATTATACCTATAGAATACACTCATGAACACAACTATACAAATCATGAGAGTAACTTTAATTTTTACAACTTAACTACCCTATTTTCTTTCCCTCTTAAGTACGTAAGGAAAGGTGTCTAGTAAATTGTCTTTAATTAAAGATATGTCACAAACATATATATATATGTAGGTATGTATATATATATATATATATATATATATATTATACATAGATGTCTTGAGGAGTTGAAAGGAATATACGAGATGATTTTGTTGGCTCTCGAAAGTATAAATAACAGAGCACTTGAGAAGTGCGATGACACAGAGGTGTCAGGAGTGATGATCGTAAATCAAACCTAAGTGGTTGATTTGACGTTTAAGAAATGGCATAGAGGTGTCAAGTTAACTAAACCTATTGTATAGTTGAATAGTCTACATTCGCTAGGTTTGAGTTCTGTGTCTGTTTTATGATGTGAAATGCATGATCTTTACTTGTTGTGGTGAGTGTGAAATGAAATGTAGTGGTTTGTTTATGGGACTGCATTGGGGCCCTATTGATTGATCTTGGAATGGTAGGCTTGAAATGCTTGGTAGTTACTTCAGTGGCTTAAATGAGAATTGGTTGTGATTATATATGTAGTTTGGTCACTTCAAATTAATTAATTAAGGAAGTGGACTTGATTTAAAACTTGATATGCATTTCCATGAGACATTGCATGAGATTGAAGGCCATCATTGCTGCAGGGCTCGTCGGAGCAATCAGAGGATTACTATTTCGCCAAGTGCGAACTAAGTAATTAGGGGATTGTCACGCCATGACGGTTCCGAGTCCGGTAGATCCTTGAGAATGTTGCTTCGACTGATGTAGAGGCACAGGAGCGTTCACTGTTGAAGTAAAAATATTATAATTATCAAAGTGATAAGATAAATAAACCGGGTATTGAAACCTGGGCACTGATGGTGGCTTTGGAATCCCCAACCCGAGGTCAAGGGGAGCGTAAACCCTAAACTTCACGTTGATTACCAAAAGACCACGTGAGATGCTGCATTCATGTGGTTGTTCATGTATAGCATATGATTAGATAACTTGATTGAAATTACTTGTGTATGTAACATTGAAAGTATTACCATCCCATTCACTGAGTCATAGTGTGCTTACCCCACCATAGACTCTTTTTGCTAGTAGCGATTACAAAAGCTCGGGATGTGATAAGATGTGAAGTGTCAAGAATTTTGAAAAACCAGAATAATAAAGTATGAATTGTGAAGGATAGATTATTTAGATGAAATGTTAGGACCCCCATGTAAATAAAATTGAATTTGTAAAACCTAAGATTTATCCTATTTTACTGGTTAGTAGGGGATACCGATTTTCTGCGATCATGGTTGATTATGGGATACAAGATCCATAGTTATATTTTATTATCTAATTATATGTACCATGATTAGTCATAAATTTAATTATTTACTTAAAGTTTTATGATCTCTGGCTTGTAAGACGATTATCATGCAACGGGTGCACACGTACCATGATGATTTTAGTGGAAGCTTCTAGATCCCCTTTCGGGGCATGACATCACTATTACTATGGTAATTAGATTTTAGGAAGAATTTATGTTTATATATGTAGAAACTATTGATATCTTTGGAAGAAAATAGCTTAGTACTTGATAAATATTCCGCTACTTTAGATGTTGATAATGGATTTATTGTAACTTGTTCTAAGGTTTGAAGGATGGGTTGAGATGTATTTATGTCATGATAGTAGTATTGATTATATTGAATTAAGGTTTACATGATTTGCAAGTTTAAGTGGCATTAGAGTAGGTCTAAAGCCTTAACGTGTCCTTATTTGATAAAAACATATGGCGAGCAATAATATGTCAAGATTTCGAGGCGTTACATGTATAATATATAACATATTATATTGTTGCACAAAAAATTAATTAGTGTACTAAATACATTTAAAACATTAATTTTATAAGTCCAAGAAATAAAATATAATCGTACACTTTATAATACAATTTTATATAGGCCTATTTTGATATATTTTTAGCTATCAACCCCTTTTCCTTAGATCATCCGGTCCATTAAATAAAGTAATAGTTCAATTAATTGAAGAAAGTAATAAATATTCAGACTTTATCACATCCTTACTTAATTCATTGTAATAGCAATCAAATTGCAGCGTGACATTAGGTACCTTGGTAAGAAATCATTTTCTACATTCATAGCTCATTCGATGATTATTATTTACTTTTATGATGTATTTTATGATTTTGGTGCCTTACATTTTATATCTCCAACAAATAAGATGGGTTGAAAATGCAAATAATAATATGAAATATCTCACAAATATAAACAGATGGTTCCCTATGACATCTTTTGAAATTACTGTTTTTCATGGTATTATATGTTTTACTTTGTTACAATTCTAGTAATTAAAACGTCCATAGTTTGCTTTGTTACTTTGCTTATTTTTCATAATCGATAAATTACAATATATAAACTTAATATTTGCTTTGTTCGATTGAAGATGAGTCTAGTTTAAACTTAAACAGCTTGACCAATGACTTATTGAGATAAGTTTGAACTTCAACCTGTTATGCTTAGTGAGATCTGAGTTAAGCTCAAAAAGTTAAACATAAATTGAGATTAATCGAATGGCAATCAAGTTAGAGATTCGATATTTTCTTTGCATTATCTTTGTTCTTAAAGCATTATGATCCTAGTACACCTATAAAATAGATAAGCATTACCTAGGCAGTCTTTTCTTAAACGTGACGTTGTCGAAGCTAGAATGAGAACAGACGAAGTACTGACGTCCAAAAAAGCAAGCCTTTATGCAATATTACCAAGAGATTAATTAAATAATAATAATAATAAAAACAAATGAAAGGACGAGGAAGAAGGCACTAGGAAGTTTCCTACGGCAGCCTTTCTCCAAAGTGTGGAGATTTTCAGATGTACGTTAAGCATACGTGTGCTCCATTTTGCTCGATTGTGCATGCTTTTTTCCTTAAGATTTGGCACACCCTTTGCCATGTTCAAAGTATTATCACCTTTTTCAACTGCCTTTACTTTGCTTTTGGGCCCTCAAATAGCTTTCTGTTTTCGCAAATAACAAAAAAAAAAAAAAAATCAATGTTATTGAGATTATATCCGCATTTTGAGATATGATAAGTATATCAATATTCATGATTGATATATATATATATGTTTATATATAGCTCGCTTTACATAACATATAGTTTGTGATTGGATAAGGTCATTGGTCAATATTAAAAATATGTTTTCGGATTAAACAGTCCATACGAGTGTATATTAGTATGTATTTTATCTATTTGTGACTGAACTGACGTATATCCACCCAAGTAATACTTATCCAATTAGAAGACCTAGCTTAGTCGGGTTTGGTAATTATAAAAAAACTAAAAAGGGGGCTGGATACTGCGGTCCATGCAATCTCTTTTATTTTTTTATTTAATTTAAGAGTTTGGCCACGATAACAAGCAATAATAAATATCGTATCTTCTTTATTATTATTATTATTATTATTTTATTATTATTATTATTACTACAAAGATGTGATCTTGCAAGCAGCCCAAGATGGTATAGAGGGCCACAAGGGGGCCTTAGTGTAGAAAGTTATATATCTGGGCTTTGTCATAGGGATCCATACGAATCCTCCCTTTTTAAATTTAATGACACCGAGCGTATATTATCTCTTCTTAATCTTTTTTGTTGTTTTTCTTCTGCTGGTGTTTTGAGAAAATATTCTAGGGTAAATTGAAAGTAAACGTTTTTAAATTTACAAAAAAATTTATTGGTACTAACACATCAACACATCATATGGATGAATTAGTAGCAAGTAAGTATTAATAAAATTTTAAGATGTAAAAATATGAATAATAATTTTTTAAAAAATACATGTTATTACTATAGGATGTTTAAATATAATTGATATTTGCTTGTAACTCATACGAACACATATTTTATTAGTATTAATAAATCTTTCTTTTTTTAAATTTACTTCATATACGCTTAACTTCTCATCTTTTAAGCATTTAAATTGCTAAATCTTTTATAAATGTGCTTTTAACTATTATGCTAATAAGATTTAGAATAAAAAATTTATAATATTAAGATTAAAATGATTATATAAAAATTTAAATATACTTTTTGTAAAGATTTATAGCTTCATGAAGCGGATATAAAAGGAGGTTTTTATAATTTGTCGAATATCCTATTCCTAGTTCTTGAAAATTTGTTCTATCCTAGTAGAAGTTTGGGGGTTAAGAAGTATATCACGTACCGACCTTTAATCCAGATAGATATAAAGAGAGTAGCTGGAGAACAGCAACAATGATGTTTAATACATGTGTATTAATGTGACATGTGATAAACGAAAATATGGCTATATTTGCTGTAAAAAAAGAAGAAGAAGAAGCTAAATATAGCATCTGAAATTCTCACCATTGATAAAAATTAATGATCTATTTGGTTGATTTAATAAAAATAGAATATAATGGTTATTTATTTTTTATAGGCCTAATTATGTATTAGGTTGATGAAATTATTATTTTATACAATTACTATTGTTGCAAAATAAGACTTGCAATTACTTTTCAATAATAAAGAAATAACTACTTTTTAGTATTTTTTAGCATATTTTCAAACCTAACCATGAAATATTCAAGAAATTGTAAAAAATAATTATTACTTCTTTATTCTATTTTTCAAGAATTATAAATTTATTTTTACATTATTTCATTCTACAAACCAAATGTGTTATAGGAGATAATAAGATAAGAGATACAAAAATGCTAGAAGTCAAAGTTTAACAATGTAGGAAATAAAGATTATATTTTCACGAATGAAAATTCCAATGTCACATGTGTAAAATTAAGGCACTATAAATATAATTAAATTGTTTGTAGAAGCATACATGAATCCATGGTGAAAGAAAGATTTAAGAGAGGTTATCTTCTAGCTTATAGTAGTGATTGCTCTTCATTTTCTCACTTGATGGGATAAGGGAGAGGCAAACAAAAGAAAACCTTAATGACACATTACTTAGATTGGGAACCCAATCTTAGTTATAGCTTTTATTATTTTATTTCATTGCAGCTGTCACGCCCCAAAAGAGAGCCTAGAAGTTTCCATTAAAAATTATCATGGCATGTGTGCACCCATTATATGATAATCGTCTTACAAGCTAGAGATCATAATACTCTAAATAGTTAATTACATTTATGACTAATCATAATATATAAAGTCATATAATAAAATATAACTATGGATTCTGTATCCTACGGTTAACCATGATCATAGAAAATCGGTATCTTCTACCAACCAGTAAAATGGAATAAAATCCTAAGTTTCACAAATTCCATTTTATTTACATAGGGGTCCTAACATTTCATCTAAATAATCCATCCATCACAATTCATACTTTACCGTTCTTATCTTCCAAAAACTCTCGACACTTTACATCTTATCCCATCTCGAGCTTCCGTAATCTCTACTTACAAAAGCTTCCGTAATCTCTACCTGCAAAAGGGTTTGTGGAGGGATGAGCATGTTACGACTCAATGAATGGGAGGGTAATACTTTTAATGCTACACACATACAAGCAATTTCAAATCAAGTTATCAATTCATATGCTATGCATGAACAACCATATGAATGCAGCATTTCACACGGTTTTCCGGTAACTGACATGAAATCTAGAGTTTACGCCCCCCTTGACCTTAGGTTGGGGATTCTGAAGCCATCATCAGTGCTCGGGTCTTACACACAATTTAATTACTCTTATCGCTTTTATTATATTTGTGTCTTAGCATTAATGATCTAGGCTCAGGTGCCTCAATACACCAAGCATTACACCCTCAAGAGATAGGTCGGACTCGGAACCGTTAAGGTACAACAATCCCCTAATCACTTAGTTCGCACTTGGCGGAATAGCGATCCTCTGATCACTTTAGGTGCGTCTTATAACAGTGATGAACTTCAATCTCATCTAATATCTCGTGTAAATGCATGTCAAGTTTTAATCGAATCCACTTTTTTAATTAATTGATTCGAGGTGACAAAGCAATATATAGTCACAACTGATTCCCATTCAAAACAATAAGGTACACTACCAAGCATTTAAAGACTACCACTCCAAGAACAATCAATAGGAACCTAATGAAGTCCCATAAACAAATCCACTACATCTTATATTCACATTTATATACAACAAGAAGAGATCATACATTTCACATCACAGATAAAGTAAGGAAACCAGACTAAGCGGATGGGAATAATCTAGCTATACATAAGGTTTTAGTTAACTTGACACTTCTATGCCATTTGACTTAAATGTCAAATTAACCACTTGGGATTGATTTACGATTATTATTCCTTGACACCTCTGGGTCATCGTACCTCTCATGTGCTTAGTTATACACACATTCAAGAGTCAACAAGGTTGCCACATATACATCCCTCCCAAGTCCTCAAATACTTATGTATAATATATATATATATATATAGTTTTATAAATGTAGCTTTAACTAGCTTTAACTAAAGGACAATTTACTAGACACCTCCCCCTCACTTACTTAAGAGGGACAAGAAAATATAATTGTTAAGTTGCAAATTAAAAACTTACACTTATGATATGTATAGTTATATACATGAGTGTATCTTACAGATATAATAGGAAAATAAATTTGCCTAAACCTATATACATATTCAGAAGTAGATTATGATATGTGTATATAATGATATATATATATTTTATTCCATCCATGCATACCTACTCAGTAGCTATAGAGGAAAAAGTTATGTTTATATATTTTGGTTTAGTTTGAAGAAAACAATTTTGAGTCGTGGTATTAGGCTTGTAGTAATAGCACTGGCAAGATGGTGCGAAGTGCTATTGTTAAGGTAGAGATATCTAAACCCTCAGTCCATTCTATCCTCTACATCATTAAATAGTATTCATCTATAACTTATCTAATTACCAATTTCTTGTAACTTCTTTCCTAAACTCATTTAACCACATTATATAACTTAAAATTAATAAAATCACATCCAATTGCAACTACAACCAAGCAAGTGAATTTACATACATAGCATATCAACACATAACACAACATTGTAGCATATCATTAAGTTTCCCACTTACCTGTTTAGGGTCGTTATAGTCCTAATCGGAGTCGAGTGATTCCAGCAAGTAACCCCTTTACTTTCCTCTTGAAATCAGTGTCTTTCTGTAATGCTTCCTCAACAAAACCATAGAAAGCAACATCTCTACTTGACTTTGGTAGTTTCCTAGCACCTGATATTTATACTCTACTCGCTATGCATTTGATGGCAAGGCGTGAAGTCTCCTCCTTAAGAAACTTTGGGCGAGCAAGAATCGAAACGCTGAACACTTCTTCAACATGATTCCGATACAGGGTTCTAGAAGGAACGACCTTCCTAAGAATCATTGCTTCCAACACCTCAAGTTGTTGTGATCAACTGTCTACTTTCTTTGTGTAGTCGAGCAATAGAACGTCTTTAACCTGCTAAATCTAGAATTCCTTCTTTTGTGTAGGCAAGATACCTTTGGAAAAGACAACTAAAGGTTTTGCATCACCTTCTTTCTTCTCTCCTTTGTTAACATCTCTACCTATAGGGTTTCCCGTCCTTCCTACTGGTTTTCATCCTCACTCACGCTTTCGTTACCATATATACACCAGCCACTCTTTATACACATACATGCCCACCTCTATCATAATAATGTCATACGCACATGTACACATAAGTTTTACCTACGCACATACTCAAGATCAATACCCTCTTGCCTTTATTTTTCGACTCTTCTTCTCTTTTCCTCACTCTTTTTCCATCTTCAATTCTCGCTTTCACCTTCTTCTAACTTTTCATCTCCCTTTCTCCTTATTCTCTTCTTCCTCTTGGCTCTCTTAACCATAACTTCTCTCCTTGTTTCTTTACTAGACCTTCTTCACCTTTACTTCTCCACTTTCTTACTTCCTTTTCTCATTTCTCTTCACCCTTCCCTAGGCCATCTTTAGGAATGTACATATTTCAAAATTTCCCATTTAACTCTCTATGTTTTTCCTTCTTACTAGACATCTTCCATTTTCCTTTTCTTGTTCCTTTTCTACTTCTTATCTCTTACTCACCGAACCCCGCTTAAACACCTTACACACACACCACACACATACACCAGCACATTCCCACCCATACATATATACGCACATTCCGCACACACCACGTACACATACCAACATACTCCTATTCTTACACATACACACTCTACACACTGTTGGATCCTTAATCTAACGTTAGCCTTATATGTGAAACAATTATGTGTTGCAGACTGTCATATTAAGTTAAGCTCAATTAAAAGTGATCAATAAGATTTGGTTATTTGAGTCTTAATGTATCTAATAGGATATGGCCCCTTTTATGTGTAGAGACCTTATGGGTAGTTTCTATTTTTATGATGGGCTAAAATGGAAATACTAAAAAAGGTAACATATAGTTATCTATATAAATAGTGGTTATGGTCCCTAAGTCATACACACACCTTTCTTGTCTCTTTGTATCCCATCATCAAATAGACTGTAGAGAGAAAGCAAATAAAGGGATCTCTCTAAAAGAAAAATGTATTGACCTGGAAGGCCGACCACACAATCTAAGAATCATGGAGCGCAATGGATTCAGGTACGTTTCTGCATATTTATTGTTTAATTCTTAATGATTAAACATGAAAAGATCTAATATTTTGTTTGTGATGATTTTCACATAAGGATAATTCAAGATTCAACAGTTGGTATCGGAGCCTACATTATTTGATCATTAAGAATTACTTTTGTAATTTTTTTATAAGGTGTTATTATCTCTAATTCCGGAGATTGGGTTTTGGACAAACATTAAAACATGTAAATGTTCGTCTCCATAAAAGAATCCTCAACTCCTGGATTCGTCAAAATCAATGGCCATTGTCTTGTTCAATATTGTCTCCACGAACAGTATTTAGGAACAACATGATTCTGATATGTTATCAGATCTCTACACTGTGATTTTGCTTTCCATTATTGTAATTCACCACGGTGAATTAAGGTTTTCTTCACGGTCCGTTTTCGAATGAATTAGGAACCGCATCAATAAACAATGCATCACGTTGCTTCCTCCACGACCAAACTCTTCCGTATACACGGTCTCGACCCATAGTTATACATGGCCATGTACTCAAAACATGTAACATTCTGTTAGTTTTTAGGTCAACATACACGGTCGTGCCTTTAGCCGTGTATTCAAACCGTGTAACATTCTATTAGTTTTTGGCTAACATACACGGTCGTGCCTTCAACCGTGTATTTAAACCGTGTAACATTCTGTTAGTTTTTTGGCCAACATACATGGTCGTGCCTTCAGCCGTGTATTTAAACCGTATAACATTCTGTTAGTTTTTTGCTAACATACACGATCGTGCCTTCAGCCGTGTACTCAAACCGTGTAAGATTCTGTTAGTTTTTTAGGCTAACATACACGGCCATGCCTTCAACCGTGTACTCAAATACATAATCACTTATAGATTGATATTTAAGTACACCAATTTTTCTTTTGAACTCTAATTTTAATGCTTGAATTATTGAGTCATGTTTTGATATGGGTGCTTAGACCCAATAAGTTTTTTTTTTAGCTAAAATTAGAGTTGCCTTTGACTCAATGTTTGATATAATTTTAAATTTGAATATTGGTATGTTTATATGTATTTTGAGATAAATTAATTGAAGCAACATATTGCCAAAGTAGTCTCTCTTGCAGAAATTAATTCATTTCAAAATATAAAAGGATGTGTGCTTACAACTTATGTGAATTTTTAATTGATCGAAAGGAAGGTTAATGTTTAACAGAATTGGAAGTGCACCTATGGTAATAAACTCGTGATGATTATTTGGTTTTACATGTGAACAATAAATCGGCCCAAAGGAAGCTTTATTGTTTAATATGTTCTTATTGTCAGTGTTTGATTACTACGCCAAGATACCACTAAGTAGTTAATATTTTGTCCAAAGATGAAATATTAATGGGCTACTCGGTATTTTGATATGGGGTTTACCTTTATTTGAATTTATTATTATTTTGTTGTAAGGCTTATGTAAGCTTGTTTATTTGTTTGTTGTTTTCATTCAGCTATGAATAATCCTGCTAATATTACTGCCAATATCAATTCCATTCCTATGCTAAATGGCACTAACTTCAAGTCGTGGAAAGATAATCTATTAATGGTACTTGGAGTTATGGATCTCGACCTTACGTTAAGAACTGATTCTCCTTTACCTCTTACTGATAAGAGTACCTCTGATGATAAGAGGGAGATGGAAAAGTGGGAGAAATCAAACCGCATGTGTATGATGATCATGAAGAAGGCCATTCTAGAAGCATTTAGAGGTATAATATCTGATAAGATAACTAAGGCTAAGGAGTTCCTTGATGAAATTGAGAAAAGGTTTGCTAAGAATAAAAAGGCAGAAATAAGTACACTCCTGGCAAACTTAATCTTAATGAAGTATAAAGGCAAGGACAATATTAGGGAGTACATCATGGAGATGTCTCATCTTGCTTCCAAGCTAAGAGCACCCAAGCTAGACCTCACAGAGGACTTGCTAGTGCATTTGGTTTTGATTTCTCTTCCAGTATAGTTTAGCCAGTTTAAAGTGAGCTATAATTGTCAAAAAGAGACTTGGTCTCTGAATGAGCTCATCTCACACTATGTTCAAGAAGAGGAAAGGCTAAAGTAAGATAAGATTGAGAGTGCTCACCTAGCCTTAACCCCTAAGAATATGAATAAGGATAATAAAAGGAAAAGGGATAAATAAGCTGCAAATATGGCACCTCAAAAGACACAACCAAAGAAGTCGGATGCATCAAATGGTATTAGTTGTCACTTCTGTGGAGCTGCAGGGCATTATAAAAAGCTGTGCACCAATTATCATGCTTGGCGTGCTAAGAAAGGTACACTTCTTAATTTGGTTTATTCTGAGGTTAATTTAACTCCGGTACCCATAGACACTTGGTGGATAGATTCTGGTGCAACAACTCACATCAGTGTGTCTATGCAAGGTTGCCTACATTGCCGAAAACCAAGTGATGGTGAAAGATACATCTATGTGGGTAACGGCAAGACAATTGAAGTTGAAGCAATTGGGAAGTTTAGATTATTATTAAAGACTAGATTTTATTTGGATCTTAATGAAACATTCATTGTACCGTCATTTAGACGGAATTTGATTTCTGTTTCTACTTTGGACAAATTTGGTTATTCTTGTTTATTTGGAAATAAGAAATCTAGTTTGTTTCATGATTCAAAATTAGTTGGATCTGGTTCTCTATCTATTTATGATAATCTTTACTTGATTGATATTATTGCTTCATTTAATGAATCCCTGCAATTAAGTACACGAGGTATAAAGAGAAAATTAACTAATGAAAATTCAGCTACATTATGGCATAAAAGATTAGGTCATATCTCCAAACGGAGAATGGAGAGACTTGTGTCAGATGAAATTCTAAACCCCTTGGATTTTATAGATTTTGATGATTGTATTAACTGTATAAAGGGGAAAACAAACCAATAAAAGGAGATTTAAAGCCAATAGGACCTTAGATGTCTTAGAACTTATACATACAGATATTTGTTGGCCATTCCCTACAGTTGCTTGGAATGGTCAACAATATTTTATAACGTTCATAGACGATTTCTCACGATATGGCTATCTTTATCTCATTCATGAAAAGTCACAGTCTTTGGATATGTTTAAAAATTATAAGGCTGAAGTTGAGAACCAACTCAACAAAAGGATTAAAAGCATTAGATCTAATTGTGGTGGCGAATACTACAGTAGATATGATGGTTCAAGTAAACAACGTCCAGAACCTTTTGCTAAATTCCTAGAGGAATGCGGTATTGTCCCACAGTACACTATGCCTGGTTCACCCACCATGAATGGTGTTGTTGAAAGACGAAATAGAACGCTTAAGGACATGGTAAGGAGTATGATTTGTCACTCCACCTTACCAGAATCACTATGGGGAGAAGCACTTAAGACTGCAGCATATATCCTTAACAGGTTTCCAACTAAAGCAACTAACAAAACCCCTTTATGAACTTTGGACTGAGAAAAAGCCTAGTCTAAAACATTTACATGTGTGGGGATGTCCAGCTGAGGCACGACCTTATAAGCCCAATGAAAAGAAACTGGACTCAAGAACAGTAAGTTGCTATTTTGTTGGGTACTCTGAAATATCAAGGGGTTACAAGTTTTATGATCCCACAACTAAATCAATATTTGAGTCGGGAAATGCTTGGTTCTTTGAGGATGTCGAGTTTTCCGGGGGAGATACGGTTAGAGATATTGTCTTTGAAGAGGAATACATTGATATTCCCACAGGTGTTATTGAATTTGGTCAAGATTCTATTCCTGATCTTCTTCAAGACACAATAGAACAAGACAATATTGGAGATCCCATTCAAGATACTGTTCCAGAAGAACAAACTCTACCACCTCAAGAACCTATGCCATTGAGGAGATCCACTAGACAAAGAAGAAGTGCACTGCCAGATGACTACATTGTATTTCTTCAAGAACATGAGGTTGACATTGGAATGATGGAAGATGATCCAATCAACTTTCGTCAAGCTATTGAAAGTTCTAAATCTCAGAAGTGGATTGATGCCATGAATGAAGAGATAAAGTCTATGAAAGACAATGACGTTTGGGATCTTGTCCCATTGCCAGAAGGTATGAAGCCCATTGGTTGCAAATGGATATTTAAGACCAAGAGAGATTCAAAAGGCAATGTGGAGAGGTATAAGGCTCTCCTTGTTGCAAATGGCTTTACACAGAAAGAAGGCATCGACTATAAAGAGACTTTCTCACCGGTTTCTTCGAAAGACTCTTTTAGGATTATAATGGCATTAGTGGCACAATTCGATCTTGAGTTACATTAGATGGATGTAAAGACCACCTTCCTCAATGGTGACATTGATAAGACGATCTATATGGTACAACCAGAAAATTTTGTATCAGGAGATCCAAAGAATATGGTTTGTAAACTTAATAAATCCATCTATAGACTTAAGCAAGCATCTCGACAATAGTATTTCAAATTTCATCAAGTGATCACTTCGCATGGTTTCGAGATGAATTTGGTCAATGATTGTATATACCACAAGTTCTGTGGGAGCAAGCATATTTTCTTGGTTTTATATTTTGATGATATATTGCTTGCCAGCAACGATATAGGCTTATTGCACAAAACCAAGAGATTTCTAGCTGAGAATTTTGAGATGAAAGATCTTGGTGATGCCTCTTTTGTGTTAGGAATACAAATACATCGAGATTGCTCTCGAGGTACTCTTGGATTATCACAAAACAGCTATATCGAAAAGGTACTTAGAAGGTATGGCATGCAAAATTGCAAACCAAGTGATACGCTTGTAGCTAAGGGAGACAAATTTAATCTTAGTTAGTGCCCTAAGAATGATTTTGAGGAAACGAAAATGCAAAAGATTCCCTATGCATCAGTAGTAGGGAGTCTAATGTATGCTTAGGTTTGTACGCATCCAGATATTGCGTAGATTATAGGAATGTTGGGCAGATACTTGAATAATCCAGGATTAGACCATTGGAAAGTAGCCAAACGGGTCTTACGGAACTTACAGAGAACAAAAGATTACATGCTTACCTATCAGAAGTCAGATCAAATTGAGATCGTTGGGTATACTGATTTCGATTTTGCTAGATGCCAAGATAGTATGAAGTCTACATCAGGCTACATATATCTATTAGCTGGAGGAGCTGTCTCTTGGAAGAGCATAAAACAATCCCTTGTTGCTTCTTCTACTATGGAAGCAAAGTCTGTAGCATGTTATGAGGCATCCAATCATGGAATATGGTTGTGGAATTTTGTCACAAGGCTGCACATTGTGGATACTATTAATAGGCCACTTAAATTATTTTGTGACAATAAGTTAGGAGTTCTATATTCTAACAACAATAGGAGCTCGACAAAGTCAAAGCATATAGACATCAAGTTCCTAGTTGTAAAAGAAAGAGTTCAGAATGGACAGTTGTCTATAGAGCATATAGGAACAAACTCTATGATCGTTGATCCGCTCACTAAAGGAGTGTAACCCAAACTGTTTCATGAGCACATTGCTCGTATGGGTGTCAAGACCTTGAGTGACATTAAGTTTTAGTGGGAGTTTGTTACCTTGTATGCATTTATGTCATAGACAAACTGTAATAAGTTATTTTGGTTTATTATGTTTTGAGGATATCTTTTGTAGAAATAAAGTATTTTGTTTGCCTACACTCTATTTTTGGTTTATGGTTTGATCTCACTAAGGTTTATGGTGGACCAATAGAAAATAGACATGTTAAGATCACATTGCATGGAATTTTCTTGCTACACATTCATATCATGATCCATGTCATTCAATTATATCAGCATTGTGACTATTGATGGGTAGAGTTACGATAAATGTGATGAATACCTTTTTGATCCTATGTTAATATAACTGATGGACCAGATCGGTTATAGATACATTCAGTTCATGACAACAAATTTAAGCTCATATGGTTTTGCAAAACATGATTGTAAAGTTACACATATAGTCCAAGTGGGAGATTATTAAATTCTTAATCCAACGTTGACCTTATATGTGAAACAATTATGTGTTGCGGGCTATCATATTAAGTTAAGCTCAATTAAAAGTGATCAATAAGATTTGGTTATTTGAGTCTTAATGTATCTAATAGGATATGACCTCTTTTATGTGTAGAGACCTTATGGGTAATTTCTATTTTTATAATGGGCTAAAATATAAATACCAAAAAAGGTAACATATAGTTATCTATATAAATAGTTGTTATGGTCCCCAGGTCATACACATACCTTTTTTGTCTCTTTATATCCCATCATCAAATAGACTATAGAGAGAAAACAAATAAAGGAATCTCTCTAAAAGAAAAACGTATTGACCTGGAAGGCCGACCACATAATCTAAGAATCGTGGAGCGCAATGGATTCAGGTACGCTTCCGCATATTTGTTGTTTAATTCTTAATGATCAAACATGAAAAGATCTAATATTTTGTTTGTGATGATTTTCACATAAGGATAATTCAATATTCATCACACACACCTCACACTATCGATATGCACATACATACATACCCGCACACACAACACACCATCTCATACATGTATACGCATACTCGCACACGCCACACACACCTTCCATACACATACACACATATATCTTACTCCTATCCTATCTTTCATTTTAGCTCTGTTCTTCTCCAATTCAGCGATAATTCAATTAGTTCAATTCCCCTCTCAATTGCCTAAGTTTAGCTTTGTTTCCTTACGTTAGCATCTTGACAGCCCTGAAATCCTTTCGTCAATCTCGTATGCTTCACCTAAAGTTCATTGAGCAATAATCTCAAATTCTTTTACATCTACAGCTAGATCAATGTACGCCTTTTGTTTGTATTCATCATCATCTCATGGGATTTCTTTTAGGCTTACAACAAGAACTCCATCCTCATGGTGCCAAGATCATCGGTTGCCAATAGAGTATTACGTACTATGCTTACGATCCTTTCAGAAACTATTTCTCTTCTCTTCCACATGATTTAGACAATTATTCATAAGGGAACATTCGGTAGTACCAATCTCCATAGGGTGGTTGAAAAGAGTATCTTATTGGAGGAACTTATTAAGATCATCACGAAGAACAGCCCCAAGTTGAAATATAGTCCCTCCACTCTAGCGATCTTCAGCCAATACCTTAGTAGCCTTGAGAGCTTCTTCACTTCAATTGAGAATTGCAAAGAATCACAGACACTATAATAGTGGGTTTTTCTTCCACACGAGTGGAGGGAAGGCCTTCTTACCTATCTTTTCACAAAAGTAGTCTGTGGACTATTGATATAACTGCAGGGAACATCCTAATATCCATCTAGCTTACCAGTGGAAATCTCCTAAATCTTCTCTTTTTCACCAGACTTTCCTTGATTTTCTAGTTGTACCAATGTATACACCAATCGGACAGTATTCTATATCAGCAATCTATGGTAATCCATAAATATATCTGCATGATGAGATTTCTCATAAGAATCTCGAAAAGAAAGGAGAAATTCCCTACCATAATTCTAGTCAAAATGAAGGAAGAGCTCCACAGTCAAATCCATGGCTCATATTTTGTGAAGTTTCTGTGCTTGTGGTTTGGGATTTGAAAACATGCACAAGCTGCTGCAGAATATCCATCAGATAATTGATGAACATTTGCTACCTAAGAGAACTGCAAGTCTGTATCCACTGAGATGCTGAGTCATTTTTCTTAGGGTCGTATGAGGAAGACTAAGAGGTTACCGTCATACTTCTATCATTGATCTCCGTATATACACCAAGATTGCAAAGAGAATTATTACTGCCAGGTTGGTGCCAATTGCGAAACATCATTGTGAAAAACATAAATACAAGGACAGTCACATCTCTAAGGAGTCATGCCCTCGATGTATGTCATAGGGAAATGGAAGGGAAGGGGACGGTGTAGGGGTCTGGTCGGGAACGAAAAGAGGAAGGGAAGATTAGAGAGTGAGAGGACGTTTGTGGCTGTTTGCTTTAGGATGGGTGGACGACAAGAAGAAGAAGGAAGGAAGAAAAGGAGTGAAGTAGAGGACGGGGACAGCACAGAGGGGTCATGACAGGTGGAAGAAGAAGACGAAGAAGAAGAAGAGAAGGGAAAGAAAGAAAGGAAGAAGAAATAAGGGACGGGGGCAACTAGGACGGTGACGGGACCGGTTGTAGGCGACATGATGGGTGACGGATTCAGACCTGCTACACCTGCTACCTCCTGCTGCTACCGTCGGGGAAGAAGGGCTGAGCAGACACGCCATTTGAAAGTTTTTTTTTTTTACATAATTATTATGTATATATATTTATATATTATATTATAATTATATTTTATATTAAAAATATTTTAATTTTAATTTTAATATTCCGCACGCGTATAAAGATATCTTTAAATTTTGTATTTTTTAACATTTTATTATGAAAGTTTACATCGAAGCTAATTTGATTATTTTAGGTGCTAATATTCACTCAAAATTTTTATTTAAGTTTCATAAATCTATAGTTTCAATTAATTTTCTTATTTAACCAAATATCATTTGAAATTTATGTTTCAGAGAATTTATTATTTTAGTTTAAATTACCCAACTAAAGTTAGGACTTACAATTATTTTTATTTATTTGTTTATGTACCTATATACGAATATTTTTCAATTACTTCGCTTCCTAAATTTATTTGCTAATGTATTTAAAAAAAATTCAAATTGCTATGTTCGTTATCTTTTTTCTTTACAATGGTTGTTCTTTCCAATAATTCTATTTTTAAAATCTATTATTATCACAAATTATTAAAATAATATTCACACGTTGCAATGTTTGAATTTTTATCGTAAGTTTTTCAAAGTTTTTAATATAGCGAGATTGTTGTTCCCACTGTCTCGACCTAAAAGTATTATTTTTTTTTTTTTTGTTTTCATTTTGCCTATTTTTTTTAAATTTTCATCGTCTTTTCAAAATTTTTAGGACATGACAACAGCCCATCATAAGTGAAATAAAATACATAGATTTCTACACATTATCACCCATATCAAAAGTCCATAAAAATGAGTTTATAAGCCTTGTCCATTAATACACCAAATAATCACTATTATTTAACGATTTAATTTCTTAACTCAATTAGATAGCCAATAATATACAATTAATTGATATTATGGATCACAAAAATACAACAATCTCCTACTCGAACCACATGTATCACTTGATAATTGTATATTATAAAATCCTTATAAGTTCAACCTTTATTGTTTATACTAAGTCTCATCTTTAAACAATTTAGTCCATCTATTAGATCAACATAAGATCAAAGCAGCCTTTGTTACCATTTGTTGTGATGGGACCCATCAAAGATCATTGATATCAATATAATTGATGATATAGATCAAGTATGGATACGTAGCATGGATATTGCATGTAGTGTGATCTTTAGCATGCCAATTTCCAACAAGTCTTACTTTATAACTCATAATATACTTCTTACTTTATACACAACCATGATAGGAATATCTAACCTTATTTCAATAGAGAATTCAAAACAACTTATATGAGTTATGTAAAAGTGTGTAATACAATTAAATATCAATAAAAACAAATCTCCCACTATATTGTTACATCATCAAGATGAACAACACCTATACGAGCGATATGCTCACAAAAAACTTTAGGTGGTAAACCTTTAGTAAGCAAATCCGCAATCATGAGATTTGTGTTAATATATTTAATTGATACTTGAGAAATTTAAACTCTCTCTTTAACAACAAGAAACTTTATGTCAATGTGTTTTGATTTTGATAACTTCTTGTTATTCTTGGAATATAGTTCATTGGCCTTATAATCACACCTTATCTTCAATGGTCTCTAAGTACCATAAAAAATTTGCAGCCATGTGTTAAAATCTCATAGGCACATTCCCTAGTTTGATGCATCATAACAAGCAATGAATTCTACCTTCATGGTAGAAGAAGCTATCAATGTCTATTAGACACTTTTCCATGATGTAGCTCCACCATCCATCATGAAAATATAACTAGAAGTGGACTTTTTGCTATCAAGACATCTAGCAAAGTTGAAGTCAGAATACCCCATGATCTCCAAATGATCAGATCTCCTATATGTAAGTATATAATCTTTTGTTCTCTATCAGTATTGCATGACACATTTCATTGCTTTCTAATGATCCATGCTATGATACTCAAATATATGCCAAGCATTCCAATAATATTTGTAATATCTAGACGCATACATACTTGAGCATATGTAAGACTCCCTATTCATGATACATAAAGAATCTCCTCCATTGCCTTTTTTCTCAAAGTCATTCTTGAGACATTGAAGCAAACTAAACTTACCACCCTTAGGTATAAGAGTGTCTCCTAGTGAACAATCTTTCATGTCAAATTTGGTAAATACTTTATCGATATATGCCTTTTGTAATAAACCTAATATACCTTGTGAATGATCATGATGAATCTATATGCCTAACATAAAGGACACGTTCCCAAGATATTACATTTCAAAATAATTTAAAAGAAATCTCTTGGTCCCATGCAACATGCCTATATTGTTACTTACAAGCATAATATCATTGAGATATAACACCTAAAGAATAAATTTACTCCTACTAATCTTGTGATATACACCTTTATCAACACTGTTTTCCTTAAAACCAAAAGAGAAAGTCACTTGATCAAACTCTTGATACCATTGATGGGATGCTTACTTTAATCCATAGATGTATTTCTTTAATATGCATGCTAGATGTTTTGATTCTCCATAACAAAAAGTTTTTAGTTGCTCCATACATATCGTTTCTTCAACATTACTTTTTAGAAACACAATTTTTACATCCATTTGATGGAGCTCTAACTCATAATGAGTTACAAGTGCTATAACAATTCTAAAAGAGTCTTTTGATGACATTGGACATAAAGCCTCTTTATAGTTGATGCCTTCATTTAGTGAAACCTTTAGCAGCAAGACATGCTTTATATTTTTCAACATTATCTTTTGAATCCTAGTTGATCTTAAAAATCCATTTACAATCAATCAATTTCATACCTTTAGGCAATTCGACAAGATTCTAAGTGTCATTGTCTTTCATTGATTTCATCTTTTCCTTTATGGCATCAATCCACTTTTAGGAGTTCATACTTTATTTTGCTTGACTAACGGATGATGGATCATCTTCCAACCTTATATCAAACTCATGTTCTTTAAGATATATAACATAATCTTTTCGAATCATAGATCTTCTTTCCCCAATGGATATACACAATGGCACCTACTCTTAAGGTTGTGATTTCTTAACATTAGTAGGAGCTTGTTCCTTTGCAAGAATATTTTGAACATTTATATTTGCATCTTGAAAACACAAGCACAATTGCCTGTATGTTTTCAGTTATAACTGTTGAAATATTAACGCATTCCTCCTCAAAAACAATATTCCTAACCAGTATACTCCCATTATATTCAACATCCTTAAACAATTTAGCATTCCTAGCCTTGAAGAAGGATATACTTGAGTAATTATAGAATGTATATCCTTTTGATTTCTCTAAATATGCAACAAAGTTGTTGCTAACTATTCTTGAGTCTAGGGATGGGAATGCAGGGTGGGTTTTCCTAATTTGCAATTTTTTGTAGGTTGGGCTAAAAAGATTTAGTCTACGGGAATTACAGGCTTTTTGGCTCACCCCACATAGCCTGCAATTTGAGGTTAACCAACTCATTGTAGGCGCAGGTTAGCCTACTTGGCCCACTAAAAAAAAAAAAAAATAGTAAGGGTGTAACAATCCAGTCTCCAATCTGTAGACAAAACAACAACAGCACACACACATATCACTGTAATCTATCATCACTCATCACTTAACTCAACATAACACTCAATCACTTTCACTCACTCATCACACATTCACACTAAATCACTTACACACGCATGACACACCTCCACGTGGGAACCTAAACATGAACCATCTATCGACCACCATGACCATGAGCTATGAATCGAAACCCAAACACAAACCTAGAACTCATCGCCACTTATCCTTGATCATTGCCCTCATCTACCCACCCACCATCATCGAGCCATACCAAAACGCGAGCTATACCTACCCACCATCGTCAAGCCACACCAAACCATGATCTATACCTACCCACCATCATCGACGTCATCCTAGCCACGTGTATTTAGTCATTGTCACTCCTTCAGTCACTTTCACATCTACACCTTTTAATTTTGTTTTTTTTAAATCTAGTTTTGGCAAGTTAGTTGGTCGAGTTAGCTTTTCTAGCCTACATGAGGTGCGATCCATTTTGGCTCGGCTCGCTTTGACTCATGGGCTAAGGTAGGTTAGCCCATTTGGCCTGCATTCCTACCCTTACTTGAGTCCAATTTTCTCCCATTAGACTTAGCCTTAGTTGGACAGCCTTATATATGGAAATGCTTAAGACTAGGCTTCTTACTAGTCCATAATTCATATGGGGTTTTAGCTACACTTTGCTAGGAACTTGATTAAGGATATATACTATGGTTTTTAATGCCTCTCCTTAAAGTGATTTTGGTAAAAAAGAATGACTAATCATATTTCTAGCCATATCTTTTAAGGTTTGATTATGTCTCTTAGCTACACCATTTTGACTTGGTTGTCTTGATATGGTGTATTTAAGAACAATCTTGCATTCTTTAAGTATTTCACAAAAGTTCCCGAATATTGTTCACCCGATCCATCAAATTTGCTAATGTATTCACCTCTACAATAAGATCTAACAACTTTAGTTTTCTTATTAAGTTGATTTTCAACTTCTATTTTATATTCCTTAAAAACGTTTAGAGAGTGAGACTTCTCATGTATCAAATATAGGTACCCATGATGATAATAGTCATCTATAAAAGTAATAAAATACTATTGACCATTCTAAGAAGTTGTAGGGAATGGACCACATATATCAATATGTATTAATTCCAAGACACTAGAACTCCATTTGGCAACCCCTTATATATATATATTTGTTTATTTTCCCTTGATGGATTCAACGTATATTTTAAAATGAAAAAAAAAATCAAGGGGATTAAGAATTCCTTTTGACACAAGCCTTTAAATCATTTGTTTGGAAATATGTCCTAAAAGGATGAATTCTCATTTATTAATTTGCACTTTATACCAAAATTACTTATATGCAAGATTTCTTCTATATATGAGGTATGCAAATTCAATATGTATAGATTATCAATCAAAGTACCAATAGAAAAAACATTTGACTATTAAAAAAGATTAAGCATTTCATTTCCAAATGACCAAAGGTAGTTGGATTGGCCTAAACAAGAAAAAAAATAATTAAATTATGTCTAAATGACTATATATAATAAGTCTTGTCCAAATTCAAATAACAGCTAGACTCTAATTTCAATCTAAATATGCTAATGGCTTCAATAGGAACTTAGTTGCCATTGCCCATGTAAATGAATCTTTTGGCATCACTTGGCACTTGACTTTTTAGACAACCCTACATTGTAACACTTATGTGAATAGTTAAGCTTGTATCTATCCACCAAGTTTAGGTTGGTATTAAAGCTAAATTAACTTTTAAACAAGAAAAAAAAAGTTGAAAAGTTCATACACCTTTCTTTACAAGCCACTTTCCATATATAGGACAATCTTTCTTCACATGACCAGCCTTCTTGTAGAAGAAAAATGTAATGCCCTTTATCCTGTTTTTGCTTTATGTGTGAAATCCTAACATCTGTAGCTCCTTGACCCTTACAATCCATTTTCCTTTTCTTGGAAGTCTTATTTTGAGCTTGAGTCACCATGTAAGCACTTTTAGTCCTTTCTTGTTTCAATCTTTCTTCTTGTTGCACACATTGTGCAATGAGCTCATTCAATCTCCATTTCTCCTTTCGGGTGTTATAGCTTATCTTGAAAGGACTGAACCAGGTAGGAAGAGAGATCAAGACTAGGTGCACAAGAATGTTATCAGACAATTCCAACTTTAAGGTTTTCAATCTTGTAACAAGATTTGACATTTTCATGATGTACTTCCTTATATTTTCTTTGCCATTATTCTACATAGAAACAAGCTTTATAAGAATAGTGCTTGTTTAGACCATTTTAGAACCTATAAATCAATCTACTATTTGGCTTTGGAACTTTGTAGCATTTTATTCCTCATACATAGCTCTCCTCATGGTATTTAGAATGGAATGCAACATGATCGTTAAACTCATGCGGTTAGAATGCTCTCATTTTTATAAATTGCCTTTTCTTTAACAATACTTTCATCTGTAAGGGGCTGGAGGTCCATCAGTTTTGATCACATAGTCAAGATCCATGCATCCAAGCAAAATAGTGATATGTTCCTTTCATACCTTGAAGTTTGTGTTGTTAAGCACTGGAATATTGTTCAAATTAGCAGAAATAATGGTAGCACTAATCGAACAAAAAGTAAAATATGCTTGCAATTAATAATAATTTTACAATTTATGCATGAATAAACATAGCATATAAATTATAATTATCATGCATAGTAAGTCACATTGACATAAATTAATAACAAAAATAATATTTTAATTGAGCCCTTATAGGACATCTAGTATATCATTGATATTTAGTTTTTGGACGAAAAATATTAATTGTAAACAGTGTCATCTAAAATAATAATAAACATTGATAATAATAATTCTACCAATAATATGCCCTCCTTTGGGGTAACAAATCGCATGTATAAAACTCTAATTATCATATATTTATTATCAAATATCTATTGTCTAGCTAATTAATAACCTTTCTTTGAACCAATTATTATTCACATAAATATAAATATTTCATGCAAATCTTCAACCTAATATATAAATATATCAAAATAAATCTAAAATAGTCTTTTGATGTCATTGGAGAGAAAGTCTCTTTATAGTCAATAACTTCCTTTTAGTGAAACCTTTAGCAACAAGACATGCTTTCTATTTTTTGATATTATCTTTTGAATCCCACTTGATCTTAAAAATCCATTTATAACCAACAATTTCACACCATTTGGCAATTCGACAAGATCCCAATTGTCATTGTCTTTCATTGATTTCATCTCTTCCTTCATGGCATCAATTTACTTTTGGGAGTTAACACTTTATTTACCTTGACTAGCAGATGATGGATCATCTTCTAACCCTATGTCAAACTCAAGTTCTTCTAGATATATGACAATCATTTCAAATCACAGATCTTCTTTCCCCAATAGATCTACATAATGGCACCTACTCTTGATGTTGTGATTTCTCAACATAGGTAGGAGCTTGTTCCTTTGCAAAAGTAAGAGGAATCTCGAGAATATTTTGAACATTTATATTTGCATCTTGAAAAGCATAGGCATAATTGCCCATATGTTTTCAATTACAACTGTAGGAATATTAATACATTCCTCCTCAAAGACAATATTCTTAACCAATGTACTCCCATTATATTCAATATCCTTATAAAATTTAGCAATCCTAATCTCGAAGAAGGATATACTTGAGTAATTATAGAGTTTATATCTTTTTTTATCACTCTGAGTATGCAACAAAGTTGTAGCTAACTATTCTTGAGTCCAATTTTCTCTCACTAGGCCTAGCCTTAGTTAGATAACCTCATACATGGAAATGCTTAAGATTAGGCTTCTTACTGGTCCATAATTCATATAGGGCTTTAGTACACTCCACTAGGAACTCAGTTAAGCATATATATTGCATTTTTTAATGTCTCTTCCTAAAGTGATTCTAGTAAAGAAGAATGACTAATCATACTTCTAACCATATCTTTTAGGGTTTGATTGTATCTCTTAGTTACATCATTTTGGCTTAGTTGTCCTAATATGGTGTATTGAGGAACAATCTTGCATTCTTTTAAGTATTGCACAAAAGGTCCTAGACATTGTTCAGCAAATCCGTCAAATTTGCTATAGTATTCACTTTTATAGTAAGATCTAACAACTTTAATTTTTTCATTAAGTTGATTTTCAACTTCTATTTTATATTCCTTAAAAACATTTAGAGATTAAGACTTCTCATGTATCAAATATAAGTACCCATAATGATAATAGTCATATGTAAAAGTAATAAAATACTATTGACTATTTTAGGAAGTTGTAGGAAATGGACCACATATATTAGTATGTATTAATTCCAAGACACTAAAACCCTTTTTAGCAACCTTTATATATATATATATTTGTTTGTTTTCCCTCGATGCATTCAACGTATATTTCAAAATAAGAAAGTCAAGGGGATTAAGAGTTCCTTCTAAAGAAAACCTTTAAATAATTTGTTTGGAAACATGTCCTAAATGCTTATGCCATAACATGAATGAATTCTCATTTATTAATTTGCACTTTATACCAAAATTACTTGTATGTAAGATTCCTTCAGTATTCAAGGCACGCAGATTCGATATATATAGATTATCAATCAAAGTACTAATAGAAAAAACATTTGGACATCAAAAAAGATTAAACGTTTCATTTCCAAATGATCAAATATAGTTGGGTTAGCCTAAATGAGAAATAAAAATTAAATTCCATCTAAATGACCGTACATAATAAGTCTTTTTCAAATTTAAATAATAACTAGACTCTAATTGTAAGACTAGCCTTCTTGTAGAAGAAAAATGTGATGCCCTTTATCTTGTTTTTGCTATGCACTTGAAGTCCCAACATTTGCAACTCCTTTAACCTTTCAATCCATTTTCCTTTTCTTGGGAGTCTTATCTTAAGCGTGAGTCACCATGTGAGCACTTTTAGTCCTTTCTTGTTTCAATATGTTTTCCTCTTGCACACATTGTGCAACGAGCTGTTATAGCTTATCTTGAAAGGATTGAATCGAGTGGGAAGAGAGATTGAGACTAGGTGCGCAAGAATGTCATTAGACAATTCCAACTTTAAGGCTTTTAGTCTTGTAACAAGATTTGACATTTCCATGATATACTCTCTGATATTTTCTTTGCTATTATACTATATAGAAATGGGCTCTACAAGAATAGTGCTTGTTTCAACCCTTTCAGAACTTGCCAATCAATCTACTATTTGGCTTTGGAACTTTTTAGCATTTTTCTCCTCACACATAGCTCCCTTTATGGCATTTGGAATGGATTGTATTAGGATTATTAGACTCATGCGGTTAGAATGTCCTCACTTTCCATAAATTGCCTTTTCTTCATTAGTACTTTCATAGGTAAGGGGTGGGAGGTACATCAATTTTGATTGCATAGTCAAGATCCATGCATCCAAGCAAAATAGTGATATATTCCTTTCATATCTGGAAGTTCGTGTTGTTAAGCAATGGAATATCACTCAAATTAACAGAAATAATGGTAGTACTAACTGAATAAAAATTAAAATATGCTTATAATTAATAATAATTTTACACTTTATGCATGAATAAACACAACATATAAATTATAATTATTATGCATAGTAAGTCACATTGACATAAACTAATAACAAAATTAATATTTTAATTGAGCCCTTATAAGACATCTAGCATATAATTGATATTTAGTTTTTGGACAAAAAATATTAATTATGAACAATATCATCTAAAATAATAATAAATATTGATAATAATAATTCTGCCAATGATATGCCTTCCTTTGGCACAACAAATCGCTATATAAAACTATAATGATCATAGATATCTATTATCTAGCTAATCAATAACCTTTCTTTGAACCGATTATTTTTCACATAAATATAAATATTTCATGCAAATCTTCAACCTAATATATAAATATATCAAAATAAATCTAAATAATAGAGATTATTTTGGTAATATTATCGTAATTTATCTTGAAATATTAAATAAGATTTACTAAAAAAAATAAAAATAAAAATAAAAAATAAGCATTTTTATTTTAAATCTTCAATCTAATATTTGGGATGGATTTACATTTAATCTGATCAAAATTACAGGAATACTTCATATGTTTCCTTTTATTTTAATTTTCCTTGCGTGAATAAACCACGTTTTCCGATGCCAATTCCACATCTTATAGAGTATCTTTCTATATTTGATTTTACAAATCTTCATTCTGACTGTAAATGAATACTCTTAAATCTAGATTTTACTTCAATAGAATTTGCAATATCCGGGTAAAAAAAAAAAAAGTACAATAACAAATGACTATACATTTCACTATGGAATAGCATTGCAATAAATCACCAAATAATAACTTAAAAATAATTTTTCAATTCAAATCATTAAATTAATTCATAACTTAATCTTTATCATTAGATTTTTACTATCCAATCCTCGTCGGATATTTTTAAGTCATGGCTTTTCCTAATAATTTTCCTTTGCAATGGACGTATCCTCTGATGGGCTGGGAACTTTACATGAGGTAATACCAATAGGCAATAACAGCTTTTTAAAGAAGAAAACGAAAATTGCATTTTGAATGAAGCCATCCAATTTCGCAATGTGATAATGACTATCGATTACTTTTTACACCAAAACAATCTGTAAAGTTTCCAATTTATTAAATTATAGGAAGACCAAAACCCACATGTCACACAAATTATCGTAATATAAAGGTTTGATGGACATAATATATCGGGATTATGCTTTTAAATACTGTAATTTTTTCAAAAAATTATATAAATATTATACTCAAAATAATTATTTCTAAAATAAATTAAAGACGTGTACACGATTTATAACTTTAGGGTTAAAAAAAATTACAATATTTAAGAGCGTAAGCCCAATATATCACCCTTATAACAGGAAATTGGGAACATACTTAAAACCCTAACCCTTAAAATGAATACAAATTGCAATCAATCTTAACGATCATAAAGCACAAATTTGAAAACAATAGAATCACAACATAATGATACGATTATTGATGGTTTTATTATCAAATTAAGGTTTTAATTTTATATTTTATTTCTTTGATATCACTTATGGGAAATAAAAACTTTATATTTTTATTAACAAAGATTTTAAGATTAAATGTCTAAAATTAAGGCGCTATAAATGTAATTAAATTGTTTGCGGTAGCATACCTAAATTAATAGTGAAAGAGAGTTTTCTAGAGGTTCAATCTTCTAGCCTATAGTGGTGAGCACTCTTGATTTTCTCTCACTTGTTGTGATACAAGAGAGGCAGACAAAAGAAAACTCTAATGGCATATTATTTAGACCGGGTATTCAACCTTATTTATAGTTTTTATTGTTTTATTTCATTATAACCCATCACAAGTCCATGGAGATGAGTCTATAACCCTTGTTCATTAATAAACCGTATGATCATTTTTATTTAATGGGTAACTTTTTAATTCAATTAAATAGTTAATAATATATAATTAATTAATATTGTTCATCAAAAAAATATATTAGACAAATGACGGGATTGCATTTAGCAAAAGATCAAGGACAAAGTGGGTTAACACATGTAATTTGGTAATTTGTGGATTGATGATTCATCCTTAGTTTGTTTTAGAGTTTTTAGGATTTAAAGGGAAAATTCAAAAGACATTAAATGCTAGTGCTCCTTTCAACCAATTGATAGGAAGTTGATTAGATTCATCAAATTTTTGAACCATTCAGTTAAGTAAACAAGACTTCTCAAAACCATAAGCTACCTCTTAGGTCTTGCATTTGTTGTGGTTCTTTTGAATTCTGCTGACTCTCCTTTAGTTTAATTCCTATACCATGCTTCTTAGACAACTCTCTGCCTTCCTATGACAAGAAACAAATTCTTTGTTTATAACCACAAAATCTACTATTACAAGGAAAAATAAAAATAAAAAGAAAATCACGAATAAAATGAACTAGAATCCTAGGAATAGAAATGAAGGGTAACCTACAAGAATGAAATAATATATATATATATATATATATATATATATATATATATATATATAATGTAAAAATGCCATGAACATACAAGGAAGAGGGGAAAAGAATAGACAAGAACAACACCAAAAAAGAATGAGAAAAGAAGATAGAAAAGAAAAGATGGGGAAAAAAAAAAAGAGAGAGAGAGTGAAAGACAATAAAATACCTTTCCCTTTTTTCCTAAAAAAAAAAAAAAACTAAAAGAGATAAGAATGTTGTCGAGTAATATGGTGGAGCTTTCTATTCAAATTACTTTTTCTTCAATTGTTTGGTTGACTTTTGGTAAAATCATGGATTTTCTTGTGACTTTCCTACTTCACTTTGTCAGCCAAAAGAAGAGGAATAATCTAATCTCGTTCTCCTCTTTCAAAATAACCTAGAGAGTAATAGACTGAGGACAAAGGAATTAAAGTGGTAGATGTGCAAAGTACGTATTTTTCAGATAAAAATCTTTAAAATGTATTCATTTATAAAATTTTAGGAGTTGTAAAAGTATATTTTATAAGTTCGGGGTGTATTCACACCATGGTGAAAGTTTAGAAAAGTTATTTATAATTTTTCTTTTATTTTATAATAATAAAAAATAAGTAACTTCCAAACCACACAAATCATATTATTTTTTGAATTTTGCTTGTAATTCTTTAGAGTGAAGTGATAAATGAAAATCACAAAATCACAAAATATACGATTATAAGATCCTTTTGATAGTCCCAACTATATCAGTAATTTAATAATTTTTAGCTTATTGGACATGCAAGAAAAATAAGTCCGAATATATGGAAGTTTCAGCTTATAAGTTAGTTCTTCCTATCAATTCTACTAGCTCAATCGTCAGGAGTTCATTAAATTTCTCAAAATTTGAATGAGTAAACAAACATTTTCTTCATGTCTCACACAAGTCTCCCTACTCTCAAAAAATTAAGGAAAGAAACTTATCAATTGTAGTGTTTTGCTTCTATTAGTTGTTGCTCAATTTCACCAACTCTAACCATTGAAGACACTTCTCACTAGCATGGCTTTAGAACATTTCACACATGTTAAAGTAAAAGAAATGCTTTAAAAAGGTTATTAAAGTAATACATTTTTTTTTCCAAAACTTTATGCCCAAGATAAAAAAACAGAGAAATGGAGAAATTTCTTACCAATAATACTTGAAATTCTCCAAATATAATTCCTTGGTAAAGTGTGGTTTTATTATAGCATTATTTTTCCATTCCTACACTTAACAAGATCATTAAGTTCCTAATAAATACATCATAAATTAAATGTACAAAAATAATACATTATAAACTAAATTAGCAACCTCATATATTATATATAATTTTCCGAGCCAAAGTTCCTTGAATGAGAATAAATATTTTTAATTATCAAAGAATAGTATTATTATTATTATTATTATTATTATTATTATTATTGTAGCTGACCCCTTGTTTTATGATTTTTCTTTTAGGATGATGTAGCTAAGAGTGCAGTGAATTGTGAGGGTTGAGACTTGATGCTAGTCACATCTCCTGGTATAGATGAAGAGAATAATATAAAAGGGTTTAAACCCATTAGAAGCTAAATTAAGTTGTCATATTTCCAAGTCTTACCTTACTTGAACCCTACTTTGATAGATAAAGCAAAAGAAAAAACAAGCAAGAGAACAGTAGGTGTCAATGAAGAATTTGCTTCCTACAAAGCATCAGTGAATTCATGTTGATAGTAGTTTTGCTTTATGCCTTAGAAATGAAATTATACATACACATGATCTTTGATTTCGTGGCTAATTAATTGTCATATGGTTGAAACGCAGTTTAATAAGGCAGCCATTTTGAAGCAAGATGAAAAGTGCTAGATTGGTATGGATGCAGATGATATCGGTATACTTAATTTTGTTTTAAACCCCAATGCAAAACAATCATGCATATAATGCTTCTTTCTAAACCCTAATGTGCATCATTGTTTGTTTCTTATTTTCTTTTGCTTTTGCAAATTAATTGTAGGACGAGTGACTCTTCTATGCAGTGAGAAGTTGGTCGATTTTTGGACAACGTTCTTGACGCATAGTGGATTATGTTGCTTGAAACTCGATGTTTGGGTACCAAGCAAGACAATAAACCTATTTGCAGTGCCATTGATGAATGGACAAGCTAAACAATCCTCACCAAGTAGAAGCTAGTTCCTTCTTACTTGGTTTGTGGTAATAATTTCCATGAACATTTAATGTATTTCCTCTTTTTTTTTTTTTCAATTTTGATTTTGTTACTACAATCTTAGAACCTAGAGTATTTTTCTTAACAATTGAATTTTACTATAATTTTCAGAAAAGGACGGTGGGTGGTGGTCTTCACAAAAAACTTTCAGTTGACTAGTATGCCTCATTTTTTAAGAATGCCACAACCATGGGTGAACTTTATCAAGTGTAGAAGGTATATATTGGTCATTCTTGATTAGTGTCACCCCATGTATGCTTTGTTAACTTAATGTTGACAACGGAATGCAGACGTATATTCCCATGAACCCCATGAACTAACACTAGTATCTGATTGTGCTAGAGATTACAACTGAAATAATTGTGGTGTATGATACCATAGACACAGGTGGATCCGAGTCACAGCGGAGTAAAACTAAACAAGTGGTACGATGTTGACCTTTCTTATTCTTACATTAGTCGTAATGTTGGTATGGACACATTGCTTACAAGAAATGCAATTTTGTAGTTATGATTCTATGACAAGGTGTTTCGCCATGAAAGTTTTCACGTAGAGGGATTCGATCCATTCAATAAAGTTATTGTTGAATGGTGAATCATTCATGACCACAACGTTCCAAACTAGATAGATATGCGTGACAAGTATGGATTTTTGTCCACTCATATTAAACTTACTCAACATATTTTTATATGTGCCATGTTTGTAATTTCTTAAAGCATCATCGTGGCATTTACAGTTCAAATTGCGATGTATACATAATGAAGTTTATGCAAACTAAAGTTAATCCATAAGAGATAGGAAATGTATGTTAATGCTATCATTTTGTTTTTATATTAATTTTACTATGTCCCACTTTTTAATTGCACTAATATGCTCCATCTCCTTTTTCACCTATTCATTCCTTAGGTTTGCAACTACATGGGATCAACTATAGATTTGTATTAACTTAGTTAAGTCCAATCTCAATGCTATGCATAGCATAAGTGCATTGCGAAATGACAAAGGATGTAGACTAGGGGAAATTGCCTAAAAGACGTCGAAGGTTTATATAATAGCTTGATAGTAGTTGTACTTGTTTCACTACAGGAATTTTTGTATTTGGCGATATTTGTATATTTTATAAATGCTACCAATTCCAATGTATCTAAGTCACGTTTGTTAAACATCGTATAAAATATATTATTAGTGACATTTATGACTTAAGTTTAAAGTATAAACTCTAACTTACTAATAAATTATTTATTGTAAGACTTGGTTTTTTTTTCTATAACTTTTTTTCCCTTAATAAAAACATTAAAAAACATTTTAGGTTTTTCTTTTTAATAATTAATTTTTTTTAGATTTTAGGAAATTTTGAATTATTAAAAAAAAAAAAACACTATGCGGCCGATCATGAAATTGAAAAACAACACATGCCATAGTTCTCAACCTTACCATTTACACCCTAAAAACATTTTCTCTCATGTAAATGTTGTCTTCTCTGACCATGTCAACAACTGGAGCCACTTGAGGAACAACGAAATTTTCTTCGAAACCGTTCATCATCACCTATAAGGAACCGTCATCTTCCAACCATAGGCTTCTATTGTATCAAGGTGAGAATTTTGTTCTTGAGCATTCTCTAAAATTAAGGTTTGAAGAAATTTTTTTAGGTAAATCATCTTATTTTTGGGTAAATATGTTTCAAGAAAATTGAATCATCAAAATAGTTGTAAAGCTACTCTGTTTTGTTCCGATTATGGTGTTCTGTGGTGTTATTTTTTTTTTTTTGGATAATAGGTGTTATGGCGTTATGTGGTGTTATGCTGCTCTATTTTGAAAATTGGATAATGGCATTCCGATAATAGGTGTTATGGTTTTGTCGAGTTTCATCTGCTCGAACACCTCCTCCATCATTTCTAGTGCTAATGCAACAATACCTTATAGAGTTAATGTTAAAGTGCTAATGCAATCCTCAAGTGTTAATGCTAAAGTGCTAATGCAGTAATACCTTATAGTGTTATTATGAACTTTGATTGCACATTTACTGTGCCAATGCAATCCTCAAGTTAAAATAAACATTGAGTTTCTTCAAGTTTTTGAAATGAAGTAAATGAAGAATTTTTTGGTGAAATTGGGATTAAAGAGTCATAATTATCTGTCTTGCTAGGTACTAAAGTCTAACTACCACTGGAAAAAAGTCCTTTCTTGAAAATATATTGATTGCCTGATGTTAATAATGCTAAGGTTGATGGCTTGGTCTAGTCTTGTTATAGGTGAATCAAGGCCTTACTGTCTACAAGAACAAAGGGAGCACAGACCAATATGTGTATGCCTGTATTTCTGGTTTCCAATTTTAGAGTACATCTATTTTCATGAAACTGTTCTTACGCATTCATGAATCTTGTATATGTCATACAACTACATTCAACAATTGAGAGAGGGTGTCTAAATTGCTTTGTAACATTAATAGAAATCCTCCATGATGGACCACCTGGTGATGATCGGGAGCTTGATCCAGTGTCACTTGTGGAGATTATCTGTTTAGAATGCTTTATGTAGGGCATAAGTGAAGCCACATTTTTTAAAATAGACATTCCTCATTAGGTAAATAAATAATGGGCTTGAAGACATCATTGAAGCATTAATTATCCTCACTTTATGCTAATGATTATTAGGCTTTTACAGGGATCAAGGTCTGCACTTTATGCTGATGATCAAGAATCTATAACTATAACTATGCAAGAAGTGAATCCTAGAACTATGGGGGCTCTCATTACACTATATGAGCGGGCTGCTAGGCTATATGCATCACTAGTAAACATCAATGCATATCATCAACCCAATACTTGTGCATTTCCTTTCAATTATCTGATCAGTGAAGGCGATTATTATTATTTTTTTTTATGATCATCACAATGCCATTTGATTTTAAGTGTGGCTTCTTAAATAATATGTACATCTCTTGAATTCATAAAAACCTTACCTATATAGCGGACTATGCCCCCATTCCTTATTGATGTGGCTACAATTGGAAATTGTTTTAGGTGTAGAAGCTAGGAATAAAGCTGCAGCATAAGTATTAGCTCTTTCGAAGAAAGTTCTGGCAATTCTAAATTGGGCCAAGTATGATTAAGATTTTTTGCTATGTTAGCTTGTGGTGTATTTCCTTATAGCAATGCATATTCATATCTTGTATATAGAGGTACAACTATGAGCATTAGCATTTGATTTTGACATTATGCCTAAGCACAATAACAATAATGCTTAGACAGTAAGTTAGATTGGCAAGGGGCTTAGCAATGCTTCATCTTTGTTGTCTTTGACAAGCATTATTGTCTCCCCATGGTTATAGCTATACCTTTATCTCAGTAATTTCATCAAAAGGTAAGGTTATGATGACTTACCTTTGTAGGGCGTTTAAAGAGAGTGGGTCTTCCATTCAATAAGGCTTCATCTACACTTGATGTCTTATTTATTCTCTTTCTTGGCTTTGGTCTCAATAGATTAGAACATGTTGAGTTATATACTTTAGTCCAATTTATTAGATATCATTCTCAATGTCATGTTTATAGCATTCGACATATATCTACAGTGTTGACTTGATCTTTAACTTAATGTGGATTTTTTTTTTTTGGTGGTACATACGGGAGTTTTGTTTGCATTTTGAGGGAGCCCACCTTCTGTGTTCTATAGCATTTTCACTAATTCTTTAGCTTTCATGGCAAATAATTTAGGTGGGATTTCAGTCTAACTCCAGTAGCAATAGTGCCCATTTGTGTTTTGGTGGTTAACTTCCAGTAACAGAATTACATTTTCAATGAGTCCTTAATCTGGTTCATCCACTCGAGTCCTTTTAGAAAGCATTATTTTAACCCTTTTAGGACCTTTATATTTTAAGAACTTTTAAGAACTTATGTTTTCATTATATGTGTGTCAAACATTATTGATTGCACTTTTTCCCCTAACAATCTTATTGTAAAACAATTTTTCATTTTGATTTGCTATGGGATTCTTTTATAATTATAGAGTTAGATGAATCGTAATATTGAAAGTGAAGAGTACCTATAAGGTGTAGAGTTTTTTATTGCATACTTGCGCATAAAGTATGGAATTGACAAGAGGTTAAGTTGTCCACATAGGAAATGCTTAAACGTGTCCTCGAAAACTATGAATGTAATAAGAGCACACTTGCTTGTTGATGGGATAGATGCAACTTACCGTTGTTGGATATACCATGGTGAGGAGCTGACCATTGAATTGCCAAGGAGAACTCGAGGTAAGATACGTCATGAAGAATATGATTTCAAAACAAACAGAACCGAGGGGTTCAATGAGGATCATGACGACAACATTGATGGACTTGATGAGATGCAAAAAGAATTAGAAGCATTTATTAACAATCAAGCTAAAGGTCTAACTCCTATTGATGGATTTGATTTCCTACCCAATTTTGTTGATGGGCTAAGAGTTGACTCGCAATAAGAGCTTTATTTAGGGTGTAAGTTATCAAAATTCGCATTTATCGTGAAGCTACTTCACTTAAAAGTATACAATAAGTGGAGTAATAAGTCTTTTGATATGCTTCTCCAACTTCTTCATGACGTAATCCCTAATGGAGAGTCTCTTCCTAAGTCATACTATCATGCAAACAAGTACTTATAGGGATTGGGCATGGGTTGCCATTATATTCATGCATGCAAATATGACTGTTGCTTGTTTTGGGGTAGTAACAAGCACCTCACAAATGCCCCATATGTTGTACCTCAAGGTATAAGGTGTGTGGTGGATCTAAGAAGGGTATTCCTCAAAAGGTTTTACGTTACTTTCCTATGAAACTAAGATTGCAACGCCTTTTCATGAATGCTAAAGTCGCTCAAAAAATGCGTTGGCATAAAGAGGAACATAAAAAGCAAGACAACTATATGGGTCATCTTGTAGATGGGCTATCTTGGGTCAATTTTGACATTGAATTCCCTAAGTTTTCCAAGGACTCTCATAATGTCAAGTTAGGGCTAGCTAGTGATAGCTTCAATTACAGCATGTAGCCTATGGTTCTACTTACATATAACTAGCTACCTTGGATGTGTATGAAGAAAGAGTTCTTAATGATGTCATTGTTAATCCTAGGACCTAAAGCACCTGGGAAAGAGATTAAGGTCTACTTGCAACCTCTAATCGATGAACTAAATGATCTTTGGGTTAATGGATTATGGATATATGATGCATATTTGAAGTCTTCTTTCAAAATGCATGTCGCTTAGTTGTGGACCATCAATGACTTTCCTGCCTATGGGAACTTGTCTGGGTGGAGTACAAAAGGCTACAATGCTTGTCCGATATGCAAAGACCAAACACCGTCAATAAGGCTTAACAGCAAGATTGGGTATGTTGGTCATAGAATGTGGTTACCGAATGACCATCGGTGGAGACACAACTTAAAATTCGATAGAATGCGTGATTATCGTGAAGCCTCTGAAGAATATTGCGGTAATGATATACTTCACCAATTACAATCTATAACAAAAGTGCCTATGGGAAAGCATCTAGATCAAGTGAAAAGAATCCATTACGTTGATGGGTTTAACGGGACAAAAAGGTCAATATTCTTTCAATTGCCATATTGGTCAAAGTTGATGCTTAGGCATAATTTAGATGTTATGCATATTGAGAAGAATATTTGTGAGAATGTTCTTAATGTCACGCCTCACTCTAAGGGCCCTTCGTGATAACACGCTACGATCGCTTAACCCCTTGTTAAGCAACCGCAAAGTATCTCCTCACCAATAATGACCTGATTATTAGAGGAATAATATTCCTTGCTCATAAGATAATTAATTACACAAAAGTATTGGTGGGCCTTAAATGGGTCCCATTACACCACTACAGGTACACCCAAGATCAAATTAAGTTGTTTGATTACATTCTCATTAATTACAAAAAGTCTATTCTAATGATGTTTATCTCTATCTAGGCCTCACATCCTTTTCACGACCATGTCAACTAGTGATGCGACGTTTACTTACCTTAGTTCGTCAGTTCATCAGGAAGTTTAGGTAGTCCCTACCTGCAAGACAAAATCTATAGGAGGGTAAGCCAAAGCTTAGTGAGATTGGGTGCAATCTCTCAGTGTTGCAACACACACAACAAAATTCAACCAAGTTATCAGACAAGTGCTATGCATGAACAAACATATGAATGCAACATCTCACGTGGTCTTTTGGTAATCGACGTGAAGTCTAAGGTTTACGCCCCCCTTGACCTTGGGTTAGGGATTCCGAAGCCACCATCAGTGCCCGGGTCTTACTCACATCTTTATTATTCTTATTACTTAATTAAGCTGTATCTTAGCTTTAATGTTTTAGGCTCAAGTGCCTCAATACACTGAGCATTTACACCCTTAAGAGATAGGCCGGACTCGAAATCGTCAAGGAGCGACAATCCCCTAATCACTTAGTTCGCATTTGGCGAAACAGTGATCTTCTTTATCACTTCCGGTGCATCCTATAGTAGTGATGGCCTTTAATCTCATGCACATGTCTCATGGAAATGCATATCAAGTTTTTAATTAGATCCCATAATTAATTAAAGTTTTGAGGGTGATCATACCATCAAATATAAGTGCAATCATCAATCATGTGAATAATCAATCACCATACACGAAATCATTCTAGGAGCAAGCATAAGTTAACACAAACAAGTAGACAACACACATACAGTAGACGTGATATATTAATAAGCTAAGGAGTACTAGTACAACTACCATCGTTGCACTCTTCTTTTCCCATTCTCTCTCTATACTTACATTCATGACTAGAACTCCATGTATTATCCTCGAATATGCCTACATCAATACCATAGGCATATAGTAGTTGAACTTGATTCAAATGCCTCCTTTAGCATATACATCTCAAAAGGATTTATGCATGTTGTAATTGAGATCATGTAATACCACTCTTCCTATCTCATATTTGTATACCCATAGCATACATACATATATGAGAAGACTTAGATCATTGAAACCTAGAATTTCTCTTCCACAATTTGTATTGCGCGTAAGGGCTTGACTACATAATTCACATCAATTATTACTTCCCATAACAACATACATGACATAGTGGCATCTCTTACTACCACTTATAAATTTGTACCTATTTGCATTAAGGGATTAAACTCCACATTTACCTATCCCTACAAGTTGTCTCATAGTCTTATTCATGGGTCTTCACATTTTTTCGAATTTCTTAATACACAAGTTTACAAGACAACTAACACACTATAATCCTAACTCCTACTTCCATTTCATCTTATATATCACATCTTTAAGTCTAACTTCTATTCCTCTTCTCATCATACCACATATACACATGAACCTATATATCATCTAGCAAGACGTCATATAATGTAAATTTTCTAGCTCCTCCATTCTTGACCAGCTAGCTTATTTCACCTATGTTTAAATGTATCATTTCATACCTCCTTGAAGTGCACCCTGCCATCCCCTGTTTCCAAATGCTTCACACCACAACAACAAAACAAGAAACAAGGCGCAAGGATGGCCAGCAAAGGGAAGATGATGGAATGCTACACATTCTCCACGCAACCATATATATATATGTAAGCATAAGGTCACTTATTAGTAGCAAAAGAAGGGGCAAAACAACACCATACGCACGCTCCTTGCACCATGGGTCAGAAGCAGCAGACCAGGATGTTTGTTATATGTATATATATATCTATATTATCCCATTTACGGTAGCAACAACTGGAAGCATCAATCATCACAGCATTTCCAACTCCTACTACTTACATATGTACAGTCCTTGTTTACAGCAAACAAAAAGAGGAACAAGTCTAACACAATCCAGCAATGAAATACTAATGTAAACTCCTCGGAAGAAGAACAACACCTCAACGTCTTACATATATTTACGTGTATGTGTCTATTGCTCAGCTTCTGTGAGGAAGGAAGACACAGACAAGAATTAAATGGATCTTACTCGCACAACAAAACAACTCCACCAATCACAAAGGATTACATATATATATATATATATATTGCTACTCGCTCCAGGGGTCAAGCCCACACACGTGCACAGTACACCGAATAGTGTATATATATATATATATATAGCAAAGTCCATATTAAATACACAAAATCAACAATATACACACAAAACAACACATCACGGAGTCCTACTCACCTCGGTCTCATTTCATCGGGGTTTACTCGAAGCAATCCTCGGGTATTTCCGAACCGAAACACTCTTCACCTAGAAAATTAGGGAAAAGTATATTAATACACTAAATACATAGTTTAAGTCACTTTATTTAGTGTTTTCTAAGCTATTACAATTAATTTTAAGTAAAATACTAAATTTTATACCTATTTATTCTTTGTATATAACTTTTAGAAACTAACTCCGTTTCATGAAAAGTTAGTCTAGTTGAGTTGTACCCACCTTAAGGAACATGTGGGTGGTCTCATATCGTCGATTAAAGGTCGTATGTGCGAGATATGATTTTTTTTGTTCGGTTCTCTTTTGTTTTCTTTCCTTCGTTCTCTGTTTCTGCGCGGTCCCTGTCTCCTCTCTGTTTCTCTCTTTTACTTCTTCTTTTTTTCTTCGTTTCTTTGTTGCTTATGGGTTCCGTGGATCCTCCAAGGAAATGCGGCATATATATATATATATATTATTAAATAATACTTTATTAGGTTTAGGGTTTTCAAAAATCCTAGTATATTTTTAAGTGTGCAGCAGCATTAATAAAATTTAAGATTTTAATATTTTATTACGAAATTTTACGCTTAAGCTAATTTGATTATTCCGAGTGCGTATGTTCACTCGAAGTTCCTATTTAACAATCCTAATTCTATGATTTTATTCTATTCCGTCATTTACTCAAAATTTTCTTATGGTTTGCCTTTAACACACTTATTTCTATTATGATAAGTCTATTTGAAGAGTGTTTTAAGGCTTTTAATAAAATCTTTTAATTATTCCGCTATTTCGCGGGTTTTATACTTAATACAATTCTTAAGGTTGAGGGTAAAACAATAGACACCTACAAGGCTCAGCTTGATCTAGAGGACCTTGGCATTAGGAAGGACTTACATTTGTTAAAGCGACCCAATGGTAAGTATTCCATGCCATGTGCTAGTTATTCATTAAGCACTAGCGAGAGGAGATCATGTTGTCAGTTTATAAGGGGAGTTAGATTACCCAATGGTTATGCATCGCATATTGGTCGGTGTGTCAATAATTCAAACTCGAAGCTTTCTAGTCTGAAGAGCCATGATTATCATGTTCTGCTTGAAAGGCTGTTACCTGTAGGTATTCGTGGCATATTGCCTAAAGAAGTCACCATGGCCGTAACCGAGCTTGGAACCTTTTTTCAAATGCTTTGTAGACGCATTCTAAATGTTGAAGAGGTACAAAAGATGCAAAGTGATATTGTCACCATACTATCTAAGCTAGAGTTGATCTTTCCCCCTACTTTTTTTTACATTATGGTGCATTTAGCTATCCACTTGCCTCAAGAAGCATTGCTAGCTAGACTAGTTGCTTATCGATGGATGTATCCCATTAAGAGGTATGATATTGGTTTTCATATTCACCAATTATGTATTAGTATTATTCTACCTTCTAACACTCCATGTAAATTTATGAGTGTAGGTACCTGGGTTCGTTAAAGCAATTTGTTAGAAATAGAACTAATCCAAAAGGCTCCATTGCAGAAGCATATGTTATTAACGAATGCTTGACTTGGTGCTCACTTCATTTACAAGACATTAAAACAATATTTAATCGTCTAGATAGGAATTTTGATTCCTCGAAAGAAGGTAGTGTTGATGTTTTCACCAATAGAGTTGGCCTCATTTCCCCTCCTACATATGTTGTGTTATCAAACAAGGAGGTTGAAGTCATGACATGGTATATCATCAACAACTGTCACGAAATTCAGCCTTATTTAGAGTAAATGTGAATAGGTGCATCTCGAATGTTACAATATTGCCATAAATTAATGACTAAACATAATTGAAAATTGTGATGTAGGGAACATAAGGTCATTTTAAGAGCACAATATGGTGACAACATAGATGAGTACCATAAAAGGGAATTTCTTCAATGATTTATGGATAAAGTAAACACAATAACATAATGTTGTGTGTAATTGAGAAGTTGACTTTTTCATATAAGCATTCACTTTTTAGTTTGTGGATGATGCATATGAGACCATAGTATGATAGTTTTGACCCAGTGATTAGTGCATTATATGCATTGTCCATAGGACCTGATTTATGCCACAAGAGATACAATAAGCTGATATATAATGGTGTTCGGTTTCACACATTAGACTTCGATAGTAGAAAGAAGACTCTGAACAATGGAGTTCTTGTAGAGGGGAGTTATGGGGATGTGCAGGCATCAATAGAATTTTATGGGATTGTAACAGATATATATGAGTTCAGTTATATACAAAACAAGATAGTGTTCTTATTTAAATGTAAGTGGTGGGACACCGATAGTTGATATCATAACATTAGAGTAGAGAATGGCATTAAAAGTATTAAGGTCACTCATACTTAGTATGTAAATGACCCATATGTGTTAGCATCATAAACTAAAATAGGTATATTACTTGGAGGACATAAAATTAGGTGTTGATTGGCGTGTGGTGTAATGTTTTGAGCATCGCCATATTTACAATATGGACTATTTAATTGGTAACATAAATTTTTTCACTGATGTGGAGGCTCAATTGGCAAATGAGAGCCTAGACGATCTAGTCATCGGGGATGAGGGAAGAGGAAATGAGCAACATCCAGTTGTCGATTGTGATGTTGATGTGCTATTAAGAACTGATATGTGTCCTGATACAATCCGAGGAGAATTAGTAGAAAGGATAGTTGAAGCATCTAGTGGAGTGCAACACGATGCTAATATCAAATCTAATGATGATGAGGATATAGACGAGGTACTCGACGATATATTTGTTGAATATAATACGACTAACAATGACTGTATGAATTTTATTTATTTTTCTTTTGCATGAAATTTGTAATGTTGTTTTGATTTTATTCACATATTCATTATTCATGTATGCTTTTACTATATTTTACAGAACTCTAATGATGGGGCGATAGAGGAAGACCCAAAGAAGGGGAGGAAAGGTTAGTCGAGACACTCAACATGCAATTAGAGATGAGTCAGATTCACACCATAGCGATGGGGAGGTGCGTGATAATGCTATGACAAATGCCTCCATAAATCAACAAAGGCAGCCCACAAATTCATCTGAGGAACATGCCACACCAAATGCACCCACACAAAATGATGTTTCCACTAATAATGCAATTAATGTGTCCACACAGGCCGGTGGCATTCCTTTAATCCTGCTTGATCCTTAGTTAATCTATGTAACTGTGTATATGAAACTAGAATCAAAGTTTAGAGTTAACCTCCATTATGATGGACTTGTTTTTGAAATATTTGCACTAGCGGCAAGCTCAGTGTCATATATAGGCAAGAGGAGTGCGTATCAGGGACAAGCATTACAAAGAGAAAATAGAAGATAAATAAGTAAAATGGTCATTCAATTCACAACATCTGGTGGTTGTTTGTTAACACCAGACCAATTAGCTAAGATGGCATCAGAAATAGGGAAAGCTTGTCGAGACTTGCTACCACTCTATATTGAAGATTGGAGAAAAATTGATTTATCACAAAAACAACGTACTTGGGAAAGAGTACATGTGAAAGCAACAACGAATTTGGATTGTCTTTATTTCAATTGTTTTATCAATAAACATTGTCCTTGTTATTATAACCTATTGCAAGGTGTTTCTGACATATATATTACATCTTTATCCCTTTTTTTTTTTTTTGTAGAATCATTTAAATATTAATGGCATCACAAAAAATCTTGAAAAGTTTCTTGCTGCTAATCGATGGATGGGAAATATCCATAAAAATCATCAAAGTAAAACTAAAAGTTCATGGATAAAGATTGGTGATGCAATCCGACCTAAGGGTTCAAGTGATGATGACTAGAAAAAGAAAACAGAGGAATGGAGGAGAGAGATTGTAGAAGAGAAGGAGATTCTACAATCAGAAGATCCATCTGCAAAGGTAAGCTAACTTAAGTCATGTTTTTTTTAAGGTTTTGACTAAATGATGTCATTAACTTAATGATGTCTTGATAAATAAAAGACTAAGGCAATGAGTGGGAAGGCTACACATAGGAAAGTAAAATATTTACATAGGTCGGGATCTAGATCATTTGAGAGTATGAGGAATGAATATGTGAGTATTTCATTTAATTTAAGTATATAAGACTTAAATTGATAAAGTCCTTAACTTTATATATATTGTGTGATTAGATTGAGAGGAATCACCAACCACCAAATGCAATTGAGTTCTTTAAGGTCACCCAATACAGTGATCCAAGGTCTGATGGTGGTAACGGTTGGATTTCTCAACAAGCTGACTAGGATTATGTAAGTTAATGGGTTAATTTACAAATAAGCATTGTCACTATGTTTTATGTTTCTATCTACATTTCTATTATGTTTGCATTGTATATTGTTGTCATCGTTACTCTAGGAGGATATGGTCAAGATTTATCAAGAATCTCAATCCTCAGACAATCCTAAGACTATGGAGGAGATAGTTAATGAATTTATGGGTGCAAACGCACGAACTGACTATCATCCTGGTAGAGAATACAGACCACTGACCATTAGGAAACCTATACATTCACGAATTTATATGGAAAAGATGGAAGTAGCACTGCAAGAGACACAGGGAAAGATTGAAGAGGAAAAACATCAGCGTGAACAACTGGAGGGAAAGTTCAATGACCAACGTCAACAACTATTGTCAATGCTACAAGAAGAAAGGGATCTATGTATTGGCCAAACTCAAGAGGTTAGTTTAAACTTGTACTTTGGAGTTAAAAGTATATGTGCTATGTTGTAAATGCATACATATTGCTTCTATGTATAGAGTAGGAATGTTGTGGGTTTTGATGATGTAGTGGTTATATTAATGTAGCGGACTCCTTTGGTATGTTGTGTTATAGTTTTTCATTATATGCAATATAGGAGTATGTTTTGTAATATAGGGGTAGTGTGTGGGTACACTATGTTCTGCAGGGAGTAATGTTGTCATTATGCAATATGTGTTGTCATATAGGTGTTAAGGGACAATATTCTAGAATATTGAAGAATCTGTATGGTTATAATTCTTTTAGGGCAATATTGTAGAATATTGATGTTTTGCTTGCATGTTAAGGATGAATATGTGAATACTTTGTAAATGTCTTATAGCTATTTGAGCTTTCTCAAGCAGTTGCACGGCTTGCTAGGAATTTTCCAAGTACTTCAAGTCAATAATCATAAATATGTGATAGTATTCTAATGGTAGTCTTTTACTACATTTAAATGTCGCCAATATTACTCATTTACCACACTGTTTGTGTCCATAAATTTTTTTATTATGCTATTACTACATTTAAACGTCGCCTATCATAACTGTTAGCAACCTCTAAACGTTGCTAATGTTAGTCTTGGACTACATTTAAACATCACTTGTAATATTGATTTACTGTACTTTTTTTTTTTGCCCTTTAAATTTTTAATTGTCGTTTTATTACGTTTAAACCTCGCATATTACCTATTTTTAGAAATGTTTAAACGTTGCCTCATATAACACATTTAACTACGTTTCCACCTTTAGCTACGTTTATTTTATAAACGTCACAAATATTTTTTACGACGAACCTTTGGCAACGTTTATTAGCAGCGGTTATTAAATGTGGCTAAATCTTTTTTATGATGTTTATTTCATGTTTAGCGACATTTATTAAACGTCGTCTAAGATTGAATTTGTTGTAGTGTTTATATTTCATTTGGGGTAGTGTAGACTTGTAGAATTCTTTTATATGTATTATTGTAACTATGCCTCTTATATTGTCACTGGGCCCTCCTTACTACAGTAGACCTAAATGTACTATCCTTAAGAATGTTAAGCTTTCAACAAGTTAATCATAGGCTATCAATTACCTAACCTTATTGATGAGGATCGTCTAACACTCAAGAAGACAAAAAGCCAAGGACTTAAGATCCTTTATAAGGAATTGGAGGACCAACGACCCGAGCTAGAGCAAAGAGGATGAATGATGCCCTACAAGGGCTGATCATGGATCTACAAGCGAAGGAATCAAATTACATGATAGGTGAACCAACACCTATTAATGTAAATTACGTTTTTCCATGGAAGAATACAAGGAATTGAAGTCCTAAAACAAATTATTGAAATGTTAAACCAAACAAGGGAAAGAAACTTGAGGTCTTTTGTTGTTTGTTTTAGTATTTGTTTTTGTTTTTTCATTTAGATTATTTAGTTGTTTATTTGGTTACATAAAGATAAGGATAGATTAGGCAACTTAGGTTTTCCATATTGTATTAGGGTTTTTCCATGTTGTTATGTATGCTATATATGTCGTGCAAATAGGCTGGTCAAAGACATCTTTGATTTATGAAAAACACATTTTTTGTAAGGAAAACGAAAACCACTTTTTGTTCTTTTGCAAAAAAAAAAAAAAAAAAAAAAATTCCATAGAATTCTTAACTGAATTACTAGGAATACCTATTGATAACTTAGGTTAGAGTCAATGGGTTTGATTAGGGTCTAGTTACGCATTGCATATTCAAGACGATCCTCAGGATAATTGAAACCAACTAGCATCATCGAGGTTCTAGGTTTAATATACCTAAGGTTTCACGCATCATTTGGTATTAGAGCTTCGACTTCTTGAATCAAGTAAATTCTATCATTTTCTTTAATTTGTCTGTTGTTCTTTTCCATATTCGTCTGTTGTTCTTTTCCATACCCATCTGTTGTCTTTTCTATATTCATCTATTGTTCTTTTCCATACTCGTCTATTGTCTTTTCCATATTCATAGTTAGAAATTCATATAAAAAAAATTATGTCATTCTTTTCCATACTCGTTTGTTGTCTTTTCCATATTTATAGATATAAGTCGTATAAAAAAAATCATTCTTGTTTGGTATTCACAATCCATTAGGGCCGACGGCATTTAAGGTTCTTAATTGATCAATCAATTGTGTTCAATTCATAGTTCTTTTATAAAAAAAAAAAAATCAATTCGGTTGCAAAAAAAAAAAAAAAAAAGAATCAAGAACCGACATTCAAAAAAAAAAAGTTAGAATTTGGCCGTGAAAGAATTGCGATTGCCAAAATTACAAGATAGCTTATTGATTCAATTTATTTTCCATATCTATTGTTTCCGATTTCTACCGTAACATATCCTTGATTGTTTATGTTTGGAATCCGAATTGTACACATCCCTTGAACAATCGGTTCCATAGTGATTTATTTCCTTTTGTGTAGAAGTAATCTTTGATTACATATCTATTTAGCGGTGAATCTTTTCTATATTAATTAGATTGTGTAGTTACTATTCCTTCATTCATGTGACTTAGGCCGAATAATAATCAATTGAGTTGACTTAGTAATTTGAGTTTAAGAGTTCCAAATTGAGTTCCTAGCAAAAGAATTACAAAAAAGCAAGTCGTGAGATCATATTTTTGTGAGGGATATACACGAGTGGAATTGTGAGCATATCATTTGTGAGCAATACATGAGTGGGTGTAAGGAACATATTTATATATTTCATGTAATTGTGATTGTAACTTGCTGCAAATTCTAGAATTATGTTGGGACAGAACAATAATAGAGGAGAAAGTCGAGTGCTATTTGAGGAATTGATGGGGGAGATGAAGAGGATCCTAACAGGTGAACTTGAGCAGATCCATAAAAGGATGGATAGGATGGAAAAGAGTAGGGAACCGTCTAGTAGTATCATTGTCAAGCGAGAAGTAGGTAGGCAGACTAGGGGAGGCGTTAGGATAGATGAAGGTGAGGAATCTGATTTTGGAGATTACCAACACATGAGGGATAGGGGGAGTATCTAGAGGCGTGATAGTAATTTAGAGAGTATTAAATTGAAAATCCTAACCTTTCAAGGAAAGAATGATCTAGAGTTGTATTTAGAGTAGGAGAGAAAAATGGATCATGTGTTTGAATGTCACAACTATAATGAGGAGAAAAAGAGATAAAACTGGCTGCAGTAGAGTTTTCAGCTTACGCTAGTATATAGTAGGATCAGTTGGTGCGTAATAGGCACAAGTATGGAGAGCGACTTGTTAGCACTTGGGAGGAGATGAAAACAGTCATGTAGAAGTGTTTCATTCCTAGTCACTACCATAGGGACTTACTTAGGAAAGTCTAGGGATTGACTTAGGGAAATAACAATGTAGAGAATTATTACAAAGAGTTGGAAATGGCCATAATTAAGGCGAGAATTGAAGAGGATGATGAGGCTACTATAGCTAGATTCATCAATGAGTTGAATAGAGAGATAACTGATGTAGTAGATCTTCACCATTACTTAGATATGGAAGAGTTGTTGCATAAAGCTATTAAAGTAGAGCGGTAGTTAAAATACAGGAGTGAGCAAAGGACTGGCTTAACTTCCAAAGCTCCATGGAAGTCCACATAGAAGAAAAACTCCATCGATTCAAAGTTTAAGGAGGACGTGGACTAAAAATCCAATTGCTGCACCTAAGGGAAAGACTGACACTAAAACCCCTTCCAAGACTAGAGATATTAAGTTTTTTAGGTGTCAAGGATTTGGGAACATTGCATCCCAATGTCCAAATCAGAGAGCTATGATTATCAATGATAGTGAGGATGTAGAGAGTGTGAGCTCTGAGGAAGAGGAGGAGTTACCATCGCAAGAGTATGATGATGTTGACTTAAAGGGACCCATGAGTGGCGAGCTGCATGTCATGAGGAGAGTGCTTAATGTACAATCGCAGGAGGATGGTGAGGGGATCCAACATGAACATATTTTTCATACACAGTGTCATGTGCAGGGTAGAGTTTGTAGCTTGATAATCGATAGTGGTAGCTGCACTAATGTTGCTAGCACTTTGCTAGTAGAAAAGATGTAGTTGAAAGTAGTGAAGCATCCTATACCATATCAATTGCAATGGTTGAGTGATTGTGGGGAGTTTAAGGTGACTAAGCAGATACTTATAGCCTACTCTATAGGGAGCTACAAGGACAAGGTTATTTGTGATGTAGTGCCTATGTAGGCTAGCCACATCATGTTAAGGCGACCTTGGCAGTTTGACAGAAAGGTTATGTATGATGGGTACAAGAACTAATATTCTTTTGTTTTAAACAAAAGGAAAGTGGTTCTCACGCCTCAGAAGCCATGGGAAGCTAGTGAAGATCAGATGAGAATTGCAAAGGAGTTCAAAGAAAAACACTTGAGTGCATGAGAGAAAAGTGAAGAGGAAAAAGAAAAGAGTGAGAGACAAACACTGGTGAGCTATGAGGGAAAAGAGTCTGAAACACTGAGATGAGAGAAAATTACCAGAAAACGTGAAGTTAAGAGTGCAATGTTGGCAAGGAAACAACTACTTGTACAAACTTACAAGGATATTTATTTTACTTATACTGACACTGACCTTTCATTGCCTAGTATGGTGCTTTCTTTTGGCTTTGTGACAAGTACAGATGGCATAGCCGTGGATGAGAAGAAATTAGATGCAATCTAGGAGTGGCTAATACCAAAGGGACTTATCAAAACCATGATTCATCCAGAAGAAAAGATTTGGGTGCATTTGAGAAAAGAAATATTTGCATCGCAACAAAAGCCTAAATTACATCCTAGAGGAGAGGGGGCTTTCCAAGTTTTGGAGCACATCAATGACAACACCTACAAGATTGATTTGATAAGTCGCTAAATGTAAGCACAATTGTAATGTTTCTGATCTTACTTTTTTATAATGCAAGTGATTCGAAGACAAATCTTTTCGAGGAAGGAGGGAATGATAAGAATCATCTAGCACTTAAAAAGACAAAAAACCAAGGACTCAAGATCCTTTACAAGGAATTGGAGGACCAATGACCTGAGCTAGAGCAAAGAGGATGAATGATGCCCCATAAGGACTAGTCATGGATCTACAAGCCAATGAATCAAATTACATGATAGGCAAACCAATACCTATTAATGTAAATTACGTTTTTCCATGGAAGAATACAAGGAATTGAAGTCCTAGTACAAATGATTGAAATGTTGAATTGAACAAAGGAGAGAAACTTGCAGTCTTTTGTTGTTTGTTTTAGTATTTGCTTTTACTTTATCATTTAGATTATTTAGTTGCTTATTCGGTTACATAAGGATAATGATAGATTAGGCAACTTAGGTTTTCCATATTGTATTATGGTTTTTCCATGTTATTATGTGTGCTATATATGCCATGTAAAGGGCCTGGCCAAAAACATCTTTGATATATGAAAAACACATTTTTCATGAGGAAAACGAAAACCACTTTTTGTTCTTTTGCAAAAGAACTTTTTCATAGAATTCTTAACCGAATTATTAGGAATATCTATTGATAACTTAGGTTACAGTCAATGGGTTTGATTAGGGTCTAGTTACACATCGCTTATTCAAAACGATCCTCGAGGTAATTGAAACCAACTAGCATCATTGGGGTTCTAGGTTTAATATTCCTAGGGTTTCATGCATCACTTATTCCTCAACTATTTTAACCTAAGTCTATACTATAATAGGGGGGTTGATTCATGAAACCCTAGGTATATTAAACCTAGAACCCCGATGATGCTATTGAATTCAATTACTCCGAGGATCATCTTGAATAAGTGTTGTGTAACTAGACCTCAATCACACTTGTTGATAAAACCTAAGTTATCAAAGGTTTTTCCAAGCAATTCAGTTAAAAATTCCTATGGAAGAGTTCTTTTGCAAAAGAACAAAAAGAGGGTTTCGTTTCCACGAAAATGTGTATTCTATTTCAATCAATAATTCTCCTCATTACCGACCCTTGCACGATTTATATAGTGTCATACAATAATATGGAAAACATAAGTTGCCTAATCTATTTATTTCCTTATCCTCATGTAACTAAGTAGGCAACTAAATAATATAAATTACAAACCAAACAAATAAAACGAAAACAAACCAAATATGTCTCTTGCTTTGTCGGTTCAAAAATTATTCTAATGTCTCTAAATATCACATCTTTCCATGGTCACGTGAATCAAGTTAACATATGTTGGTTCTCCTTTAGTGTAGCTTGATTCTCTGGCTTGAAAGTCCATGATTAAACCTTGTAGAGCTTCGTTCATCATCTTAGCTTTAGCTCGGGTCATCGAGCCTCCAATACCATGTAATGAATAATGGGATTTTGGCTCCTTCCTTTTTTATGCTAGTTGATCCTCATCAGGTTTTCTACTAGAATGGGTGTTTAGTTAATGTAACTTATGGGCAATACTATAACTAAGCCTTTTACATTGTTGTTGGGCCCTCCTTATAGCTGTAGTCCTATATGTATGGTCCTTAATAATATCAAGCTATTAATAAATTCACCTAGTTTATTAATAGCCTAATCTTATTCCTAAACTATTTCCATCTAAGTTTGTATTGTAATAGGGGGTTCCTATCGAAATGAGCATTTAGTTAATGTAAGTTGTGGCTAATTATTGTAACTCGGCCTCTGATACTATCATTGGTCCCTCCTTACTGCAATAGACCTAAATGTATTGTCCTTAATAACGTCAAGCTGTTGAAAGGTTAATGATAGGCTATCAACAACTTGGCCTTATTCCTCAAATGTTTTAACCTAAATTTGTACTGCAATAGGGGTTGTTACTACAATGGGTGCTTTGTTAATGTAAGTTGTTAAGTCTCTTAAAATATGGTTTTGATGATAAAAAAAAAAAGAAAAAAAATGTATTAATTATTTACTAACAAATTTATTGAGTGTATAGAAAAAAAATGATATTTCTAATTATCTATTGGGTTTTACAAATTAAAGAATCAAGTTGGTTCAATAATCAATTAGAAGTCCAAAACTAATTTCACTAATTGAATATATTTGAATTATATATTTGATTTCATTTTACCGTAATTGAATAAATTTTTTTTGGATTTTAATTGTGGAGGGAAGTTCATGAGTAAAATATGAAGCAAGATTTGTTCAATATTTGGAGAATTAAAAATGAAGATTGATTCAAGATTGGAAAGTATTAGAACGTGCCAAGAATATTGGATTAATAATATTAAAAGACAATATAAGAGTTGGCAATTTACAAAGTCCGACGTTAGTAGAAGGAGAACGAATAGGAAAAAAATTAAGTTTCGGAAAGAAAGGAAAAGTCGAAGGGACAGAGACTATTGAATTCGAAACTCGGACTCCTTTTGTACCATGTGGGTGTGTACGGAAGACGTGATGTCACATCGGAGACGTGGATTTATTCTGAAATTTATGCCCGACATTCACACAAAGTCAGAAATCACGGCTTAGAGGCCACCTTCGAAATTTCAAAAGAAAGATACACCATTAGCCTACATTGGTGTACTCTTAAATACTATTTTAAAAAAATAAATTATAAAATATTATATTCATAAAAATTATTTTGAAATATATTTTAAATATGTAAATCTAGAATACACTTTTAATATTGTGAAATTTTTCTAAATTAAAGGCATAAATTGAGACTAAGTTATAATTTGTATTGAATGTATGAATCTCATTCATGCTCTTAAGCAATTTGCTTGAAGGTATAAACAAGATTCTCGCCTTCAATGCAAATTTTTTTGTTTGGAAATCATCGAAAAATAATTATAATGAAAGCCTTGAATGCAAATTTTTCTAACACAACTTCATCTCTCTCTCTTTTTCAATCTGATAACTAACAATCCATTAAAACAAAGCAATTTTACCCTCATAAAATACCAAACAACAACGTAGTTTGATCTTAACTATAATATACTCAAATAAGTCTTTTTTTTTATATATTTGTAGGCTTCATAACTCTATATGAGCGAAAAATTATTACCTTTTAAAGTTGAAAAAAAAATCGCATAAAAAATCAGTCATTTTTTATATATTATAAGCTATGTAACTCTACACGAATGAAAAATTATGACCTTTTAAAGTTAAAAAAACAAAATCGCATCTAAAATCACTTGACGCGATTTTTTTAACTTTAAAATATCATAATTTTTCACTTGTATAGAGTTATGAAGCCTATAATATATAAAAAATGATTGATTTGATTGTACTACAACTGAAATCAAACCATGTTACCATTTGGTATTTCTATAAGGGTTAAATTGCTATATTTCTATCAGTTATTGGCTAACAAATCGATAAAACAAAAAAAAAAGAGATGAAATTTTGACGAAATGGACTTAGTTTTTTTTTTTCCATATTTTATAAGATAAAGTATAAAGAGGTGCAAAAATTTTTAATAAATTTTTATAATTTTAAAATTTATGAAAATTATTTTTTTCGTTATTCTTTATGTAAATTTTTAATTTTTTAAAATTTAATTTTCTTTATATGATTTTTCATAAAAAAATTAATAATTTAAAAAAATTACATTGAAGGTGTGGATAATGAATTCATTGCCAGTGCCTTCAATACAATTGTGTTAAAGGCGCAGACCATGTTTATACCTTTAGTACAATTGTGTTGAATGTGTAGATCAAGTCCGCACTTTTGTAATTATTTGTTAGGTATGATATTTTGTATTTTTTTTTTAAAAAAAGCAATATTTAAGTGGGTACCTAAATTGGACACTTATATTAATTGAAGACACTTTTAATGAAGGAATATTATTATATTCGGAAAGGAGATTTTTTGGAAGTTAATCCTCACAGCCTTGTCTGGTTGGAAAATAAGAAGCATTGAATTCATCAGGACGATACAAAGGACAAAAGTATTTTCGGAAGAATTTCGGAATTCAGAAGAAGGATTGTTTAATATTATCATGGAAAGAGGATTTGAATTGAAAGACAAGTATTATACGCAACGATTGATTCCTTATAGGTATTATGGAGTCTAAAAAATATGGATATTTGCATTTATAATAGTTATTAAAAAAAGTTAAAGGGTTTAATTAACATGCAATGACTACTTTCATGGTGAAGCTATCAAGAATGTCTATATAAAGGAGAAAACAAGGCAAAAGAGATATATGAAAAATAAAAGATTATTAAGTTATATTTTATAACAAGTATTCATTTTATAAATATACCAAAATTATAGAGGATATCTATTTTTCTATTCCTCGATTGTCAATGTAAAATTAGTGATTTTGAGGTTACATATTTTTCACTATAAATCTATAAATACTTTGAGTTAAAACTAGATAAACAAAGCAGTAAGCGATTGTGCCAAGAAGACTTACTTGTTGTAACCTATATATATAGTTAATGTAAGTTGTGGCTAATTATTGTAACTCGGCCTTTGATACTATTATTGGTCCCTCCTTACTGCAATAGACCTAAATGTATTGTCTTTAATAACGTCAAGCTATTGAAAGGTTAACAATAGGCTATCAACAACTTGGCCTTATTCCTCAAATGTTTTAACCTAAATTTGTATTGCAATAGGGGTTGTTACTACAATGGGTGCTTAGTTAATGTAAGTTGTTAAGTCTCTTAAAATATGGTTTTGATGATAAAAAAAAAGAAAAAAAATATGTATTAATTATTTACTAACAAATTTATTGAGTGTGTAGAAAAAAATAATATTTCTAATTATCTATTGAATTTTACAAATTAAAGAATCAAGTTGGTTCAATAATCAATTAAAGGTCCAAAACCAATTTCACTAGTTGAATATATTTGAATTCATTTCACCGTAATTGAAGAAATTTTTTTTGGGATTTTAATTGTGGAGGGAAGTTCATGAGTAAAATATGAAGCAAGATTTGTTTAATATTTGGAGAATTAAAAATGAAGATTGATTCAAGATTGGAAAGTATTAGAACGTGCCAAGAATATTGGATTAATAATATTAAAAGACAATATAAGAGTTGGCAATTTACAAAGTCCGACGTTAGTAGAAGGAGAACGAATAGGAAAAAAATTAAGTTTCGGGAAGAAAGGAAAAGTCGAAGGGACGGAGACTATTGAATTCGAAACTCGGACTCCTTTTGTACCATGTGGGTGTGTACGGAAGACGTGATGTCACATCGGAGACGTGGATTTATTCTGAAATTTATGCCCGACATTCATACAAAGTCAGAAATCACGGCTTAGAGGCCACCTTCGAAATTTCGAAAGAAAGATACACCATTAGCCTAAATCGGGTATACTCTTAAATACTATTTTTTAAAAATAAATTATCAAATATCATATTTATAAATATTATTTTGAAATACATTTTAAATATGTAAATCTAGAATACACTTTTAATGTTGTGAAATTTTTCTAAATTGAAGGCATAAATTAAGACTATGCTTTCAATACAATTTGCAATAAATGCATTAGCCCCATCTATGCCATCAAGCAATTTGCTTAAAAGCACAAACAAAATTCATGCCCTCAATGCAATTTTTTTTGTTTGGAAATTATCAAAAAAAAATTATACTAAAGGCCTTCAATGCAAATTTTTCTATCACAACTTCATCTCTCTCTCTTTTTCAATATGCTAATTAGCAATCCATTGAAAAATAGCAATTTTACCCTCATAAATACTAAACGGCAATGCAGTTTCATCCTGACTATTGTACACTCAAATCAATCCTTTTTTTTATATATTTATAGGCTCTATAACTCTATATAAGAGAAAAATTATAACCTTTCAAAGTTGAAAAAAAAAATCACATAAAAAATCAGTCCTTTTTTTATATTATAAGCTTTGTAACTTTATACGAGTGAAAGGTTATGACCTTTAAAAGTTAAAAAAAAATCTCATAAAAAATTACTTGAAGCAATTTTTTTAACTTTAAAGGGTCATAATATTTCGCTTATATAGAATTATAAAACTTATAATATATAAAAAATGATTGATTTGATTGTACTATAACTGAAACCAAACCATGTTACCATTTGGTATTTCTATGAGGGTCAGATTCCTATATTTTTATGAGTTATTGGCCACCAGATTGATAAAATAAAAAGAAAAAAGAGACGAAATTTTGACGAAATGGACTTAGTTTTTTTTTTTCCTTTTTTTTTTTCATATTTTAGAAGATAAAGAGGTGCAAAATTTTTTTAATAAATTTTAAATTAATTTTTATAATTTTAAAATTTATAAAAATTATTTTTTTCGTTATTCTTTATGTAAATTTTTAATTTTTTTAATTTAATTTTCTTTATATGATTTTTCATAAAAAAATTTCAATAATTTAAAAAAAAAAATTGCATTGAGGGTATGGACAATGAATTCACTACCTACACCTTCAGTACAATTGTGTTAAAGGTGCAGACTATATCTGTACCTTTTGTATAATTGTGTTGAATGTGCATATTAGGTCTGTATTTTTGTAACCTATTTTTGTATTTATCTTTTAGGTATGATATTTTGTAATTTTTTTTTCAAAAAAAAAGCAATATTTAAGTGGGTAACCTAAATTGGACACTTATATTAATTGAAGACACTTTTAATGAAGGAATATTATTATATTCGGAAAGGAGATTTTTTGGAAGTTAATCCTCACGGCATTGTCTGGTTGGAAAACAAGAAGCATTGAATTCATCGGGACGATACAAAGGACAAAAGTATTTTCGGAAGAATTTCGGAAATCAGAAGAAGGATTATTTAATATTATCATGGAAAGAGGGTTTGAATTGAAAGACAAGTATTATACGCAACGATTAATTCCTTACAGGTATTATGGAGTCTCAAAAATATGGATATTTGCATTGAAAGACATGCAATGACTACTTTCATGGTGAAGCTATCAAGAATGTCTATATAAAGGAGAAAACAAGGCAAAAGAGATATATGAAAAATAAAATTTTTTTAAGTTATATTTTATAACAAGTATTCATTTTATAAATATACCAAAATTATAAAGGATATCTCTTTTTCTATTCCTTGATTGTACATGTAAAAGTAGTGATTGTGAGGTTACATATTTTTCACTATAAATTTATAAATACTTTGAGTTAAAACTAGATAGACAAAGCAGTAAGTGATTGTGCCCAAGAAGACTTACTTGTTGTAAGCTATATATATATATATATTTGTTGTAGTAGATTGATATTAATGAAAATGACCAGGTCCTAGTAGGTGGAGATGGAATAATGAATTGACACATAAGGTAAAACCACTATAAATCAATCTACTCGATCTTCTTATCCTTACTCTATTTACTTTATATGTAATTTATTTACCATATTATAATTTTAATACTCACTAATTTAGTAATCAAAAGGGAAATAATTTTAAGAATTGTTTTTTTTAAATCTTAAGCAATCAAATCACCCCACTCTTGATTATTAACTAGGACCAACATAAGTTGTAGGTAATACTGTAATTGGGGCTTTTATGTTGTCATTGGGCCCTCCTTACTAAGATAGACCTAAATGAACTGTCCTTAAGAATATCAGACTATTGATACGTTAACCTAGGATATTAACAATTTGACCTTATTCCTCAACTGTTTTAACCTAAGTTTGTACTATAATAGGGGGGTTTTATTGGAATGAGCGTTTGGTTGATGTAAGTTGTGAGTAATTATTGTAACTGGGCCTTATATCGTCTGGTTGTCAAAAAGTTTTATTATACTATCTTATGCCGATTGATCCCATTTTGTTTGCCCCATCTCGTGTAATTCATTGCTTAGGTATTAATATATACTATGAAATGCTTTTTTTTCACTTGGATGAGGATGCCTTTGGTCAGTAGCAAAGGTTTAGGGGTTGAATAACAATTTGATGTGCGTTGAGCCGATGGGCTTTATGGCTAGTTAGGCTAATGCTTCATAGATCCATACTCCCTTAAAGTCTTTTAATCTTTAATAATCATTTGGTTCAAACCATAACTGTTGATAGATTCATATGAAAGTACTATGTAGCTATCGACTAGTGTGTGATATATATTTAAATGAGGTGTGTTTTTTTTTTTCCTTTAAAATTTGTACGGACTTTAATGAACTATCGATAACCTTTTATGCTATATAACATTATTGTTAATAGTTACAAAGAATCTTTCAAATGGTTTTAGAGGCTCATAATAGTACAGTGGATACACAAAAATGAAATGGTATCTAAGTAAGAGAATAAGTCTATCAACATGTAAGGGACCTATTAAAAAGCCAACATGGAGGATACATAGAAATAGAATTGTATCTATGTCAATTTAAAATACATCTAGAAGTACATTTTGTATAGATGGTTTCCATTAGGGTAATCCAATTCAAAACATATTAGTGTAAAATGAAAGTATAGTGGCTATTAATGTTACACATTATACTTGTTGAACAATTGTTTTCGCTAAGGTAACTCTCCATCAAATGCTATGGACATTATACCACCGAGTGGAAGGTTACTAGTTGTTTCTTGTCCTAAGATTGACGATGAATATTCCATTTCCCGTGCCATCGCTCTAGAATCGAAATCAAGTTGTCTAGACGATGTAACACCAATCGGGCATTGCGCTCAGTTATGGCCCTCCTTGTTACACATGCCACATTGAACCTACCTTCTAGGTTTCTTTGATTGATGGCTAGATGTACCCTTTGACTTAGCAACTTTTGGATCTCAAATTGTCCCTCCTATACTACCTCTGGGTATCCTTGTCATTTCATCACCCAAACTAGCACTTTCCATTTTCAATGTCCAACATGTCATTTCATCCATGAGTTCCTGGTAAATGTCTTTAGATCTTAAGGTCGTATTGCACATTGCTTGACATGTAGTCATTAGTGAGCCATATCGAACTTCCTCACTAACTAATTGGTTGTTGTTGTTTATCCCCATTGCATTTCCACCATATATGCTTTTTTACTTCTTTTGTCCACCTTGGCAAAATCAAGTTCTATGGTATTTTTGGTAACAACTTGATTTTTGCAACGTAAAATGCATGACATGGAAAGCTAGTAGTCTCAAAGTACAAGTAACCACAATTGATACTGGTCTATGTGCTTGAATTGAACGTATACTAAAATTGATGGATGCTCATAGTATCAAAGTTAGTAAACACTCAAACCTATACAAAATAATATATATCCATTGTTAGGAGTCAGTGATGTATACTTGCAAAAGTAGGGAGACAATGCTATCGAAAATACTTGGTTCACTATTGTTCTAGTGTGTGGAAAACCACACTACCTTTTGCTGGATTTAAGGCCTAACTCTTGCAAATGATGCTTGCGTGTATATGGTTGCTGCGTGGTGTTCAGAACTCTTGAGCATGGTTTGCATGACTGTTTTAAGTACCTACTCTCATATTTAGTCTTCAATTCTAAATTTCTCTTGTTTGCTAAAGTCCTTTCAAAGTGCTACAATAGCTCATAATTGCAATACTTTCTTGATACAACATGAGATCCTTTTATATAGGAGTGTATACCTTTACATCATTATATGCTTCACTTCTCTACCAAAAAAGGCCCTCGCAGATAGGCTTGTGCCCATAAAAACCATTTCTCGTAAACCTTGGTAGCACACTCATTTCCCTCAAGCTTGTATTTTTTAATCATATTCATCCATGCTTCTTCAAATTCATTTATAGAGTCTATATCAAACATACACCTCTTAAACTCCCAAGGGAAACCCATGTTGTGTACATGTGACATAGCATTTCACTCAAGATTCCATGAACAAAGACAATGTTTCGCCTGAGTTCAAACAACTGCAATAGTTGACTGCATTGCCTTATTCCTATCAATAACAATAGACAATGGTAGTTTACCTTTCATGGTGCATGGAAACACCTCAAGTAACCACATATAAGACTCGATGGTCTCATCCTCCAGTAAACCACAACCAAAGACATAGGACTAGCGGTGATTGTTCAGACTAACTTTAATAACTAGTGGCATTATGTACCTATTCTTTTTATATGTAGAATTGAATGTAATGACATCTCCAAAAACATGCATAGTCTACTTGGCACATAAAGTCCACCCAAAATAATCGATTGAGGTGGCCATCATTTAAACTCATGTTATTAAACAAATCAAGATTGGGGTCTTTCAAACCTAATAGGTATGCAATTGTTGCTTCAGCATCCCCTTCACCAGTAGTAATGCATTTTTGCTCATCAGCGTAGTTATATAGGTACTTTTTGAGAAATCTAACCTTATCTTAGCCACAAGCCTACTATACCAAGTATTCCATTAGTTGGCATAGCTACATAGCACATGAGAGCATGGTCCTAATCTAAGCATGATCAGCAAGTGTAACAAATTGGTTGGAATTTAGGAAAGCAGTATGGGCTATAGGAACTAGGTTGTGATTATGGTCAACATAAACTTCAATTACTTCTTAGAAGTCTTCATTTTTATTTAACCTTATTCTAAAGCAAGCCAAACAACTCGTCCATGTTAGCGTCTTCGCTTGCCTAACCCAATCTTGTCTATCCATGCACTGTTGGTCATGAAATCCCTACTTATTGCACACCCATTAATGTATTTTGATTTGTCGATCCTTATCCCTCCTTACATCATGCTTTTGGATGACGAATCCACTTGCCCTCGCATCTATGTTGTAGTATAACTCAACATCTATATATGATCTAAACTTCTTTCCAACCAAACCTTAATGTAACTACAATGACAATACGATGGGTATAAACACCCCATTTTGCCCCCACCTAGATTTTTTTAATAATAAATAAATAAATGAAAATGATAAAAAATAATAGTAATAAAAGGCCTGGTTTATGAATTAGTAAAAATATTAAAAATAATAATAAGTAACAAAAAATAATATTAATAAAAATTTTAACAAAATTAGGAAAATATGGGTCTTTAAATCAAGCTCAAGAACTTCAAAACTGTAGAAATTAATTAGAGTTGTTAGCTTATATGTAAATTAATTACAATAATAAACTGAGAAATGGGCTACCTTAGCTAGTTTGTGTGTGCGCTTAGGTGCGTGCGAGGAGAGGTTGGTCACAGGTTTGATTCCTACAGGAGGCGTTATGTGTCATTTTTTGTTTTCTTTTTTCAAGTTACCACATGGCAGCATACAATTAGCTGGAGTAAGGCATGTGCGGAGCACCTGGTCGTTTTCCTCCTTCAAACCAGCCGAAACGGAAATCGAAAAAAAAGGGAAGAATAAAAGCAGATGAAGATGAATCAACATTGATCCAAGCTACTTTAACAAATTGATAAACACACACATATATATATATTAAAGATCAACATCAATAAGGATTAAAACAATTTTTTTTAAAGAGATAAAATTTGAGTTTATTTGTTTCAATCCTAAATCAAATTCGAATCTTTCCAACACTTATCTAACTCATTCATGGACTCTTATAAATAGACTAAAGCATCGCAATTTCAGGGGATCCATAAAAAACATTCAAATCATCACCATTTGCTTCAAGCATCCACTTTCTCTCTCCAGAAACTCCATAAACACCCTCTACATTCTCTTTAGGATTAGGAGCTCTATACATAAAATTGAACCACGAATTAGGTATTGATAAGTTCCTAAGGGTTCTTAGTTTTAGAAAAAGGGCATCTTTTGCATCAATTTGACCAAAAAGAGAAAAATCTCCGTGATCCATCTCCGGCCACCATTAGCGTTTTCAAACTGCCACACTCAAGTGACTTAGGTGCAAATTGATACCACGATCAAGTTTCTCATTCCAACAAAGCCCAGGCTAACACTTCCCCACACTTCAACAACCATCGGAGCGCCACTGACAAGGGTCTTTAGCTGTCGTGCTCATGACCGGAGTTCGACCCAGATCCAACCTGCACTGACCCGCGCACCAAACCCGAACCGACCCGTATCCAAGTAAGTTTTATTATTATTAGTTTAGTTTAGGTGAATTAGTTTATTTAATTTTGTTAAAACCTAATTGATAAAAAATAAGTCCAAATAAATAAGTAAACAAATAATAATGATGATAATATGAATATAATTAGGTTAGTAACTTTATCCTAATTAATTTAATTTACAAAAATTAATAAATCAAATAATTAGGGGGAACCATTGTGTAGGCCTTAAGTATTGTAGTGTAACCATCGCCTAAGAATGATTAGGTTCCAAATTTTTTAAATAATTAGTAATACTTAGTTTGCAAATATAAAGATATAAAAATTAAAAAAAAATAATTTATTATCTTGGATATGGTTTTATTTTGAAAAATATAAAAAAAACTGTTTTCTCATCTAGAAAAATGATTTTTATGAAATAAAATTTTAATTGATGTTTTTAAAACTAAAGTGTTTTAGTTTTGTTTCTCAAAATTGGGAAATAAAAGTTTAGATTTAGAATTTTTTTTTCTAAATAAATTAAAATAGTAATAAACGTAAATCCAACCTGTTTTCATAATTAAAATTAATTAATCTACTAAAGTTTGATAAAAAAACAAAACTATGTTGGTTTAATCCTAACTAGCGGATATGTAGGCACCTATGGACAACCACATATAAAATAATAAAAAAACATTTTGTTCTTTTCCAATTTCAATTTTTCATATGAAAAAAATTATTATTATAAAAAATATTTTATCCTTTTAAAATTTAGATTCATAATATAAAAACATAAAACTATTTTATTCTATTTTTTAGTTCAATTTTAATTAAATTAAAAATGTAAAAGCTTTATTATCTTTTATTTTTAAGAATAGAAAATCCATTTGTAATAAAAAATAATTAAAAATTTCCATGTCGTTTTGATTTTTTTAATGTTTTGCACATGTGATAGTGAAAGGAATTGATAAAAAGTTTTTAATTCATTTTCTTGAAGAAGATAATAAGTGGTAACCATTTAGGTTTTAATATGATAACCCCATATGCTAAATTTTCTGGTTAATATTTTTCCAAAATTGTATTTTTTTAAAAAAAAAATAATAATTTACAAACTAGTAGTTAGTTAAGGTTAATCCACCTCATTAACCTTAACTTATCTTATATTCCAACTTAATTTAGTGACGACTCCAATTTTCTTAAGATAATTAAAAATATAGTTTTTCCTTATTTTTACTGTCAAGTAACTTGTATTAAGTGAGTTGGACTTAATATAGGTTAATTAAGAAAAAAATCCAAAATTAGGCTCAACAATGGGAAATCACTTGAGTTAATGACATTAACATGAGCACTAGAAGTACCCATTTGAGAAGGAACAAAATCCATCTGTGATGGAGCATTGTCTTTTGGTGGTAAAGTAAGGGTGTGTTCTTATCAATGATTAGGGTCCATTTGTGAAGTTGTTGTTGTTATGTTTTTTTTTTTTTTTTCCTTCTAAAATGGGATTGAAGAAGCAAAGTTAAATTTTTTTTTCTTCTATAAAGAGAGTAAGCAACTGAAAAAAAAAGGTACAAAGGAAAACAAAGGCATTTAATTAGCAAACTAACTATATCTTCTATGTTAGGCTATCAATCAATCTATCAACAACCTTTTACCTCAATTTATAGCTACTATTGATAGGTTGACAATACACTACATTGTATATTTAGACGCTATCAACAACTGCACTATACACTTATGCGAATCTTTTAATTGTCAATTAATCTATTAACAGCCTTTAACTTCAATTTGTACCTACTATTGATAGATTGACATTGCGTTGTATGGTAAAATATATTCACATGACTGTCAATAGCTTCACCCTACACTTATATGAATCTGTCAACAAATTCGCAGAGCAACATATTACATTTAGATGTAAAAAGGATTTAGGGGAATGCGAACCCGCAAAAGCATCAATCCAATTAGCCTAAAAGCCCATTAGCCTAATGCACATCAAATTTTTACTCAACCCATAACCCTATGCCTCTAACTAAAGGTTTCCTCAACTTAATGTTACATATATGCCATATTATATACAAGGTCTGAATTCATCAAGTTAACAATGTGGGACATGGGTCATGGGAAATAATAGGTTTATGGCGAGATTGTTGACAACCTCACCTATGACCAAAAAGCATATGAAGATGCAATAATTTTCTACCCCACCATATGTGCAAATTTAGTCGTTAGACCCAAATATACTCCAAATCATAAATTTACTCCATGATTACTTCTAAGGAATGGAAAGAATCCCCCACGAGCACAAATGAAGGATCATCAAGTTTGTGACAAACTAAGGGACATTAAGAGGCTAATGAACCTATAAATAGTAAAATTATAGTGTTACAAAACCTATCGATAGGTATCTTGTCATTATTAAATATGAATAAAGTATTGCTTTTACTGTGTTTGCCTTTGTTATACTACAATCAATTAAACAAATAGAAATGAAATAAACCTTATTGTCAACAGTGTATAGTCATGTTGTCAATAGTAAGAATACAAGATCCAATATCCCATTACATGTTGATAGTATTTCTAAAACAATGTAGCTAGTATCGAAAAATGTATTTGTCTTCATAAACATTCCAAAAAGGCAATCGAAAGTCTTTCCTAAATTGTCAATAGGAATACTAACCATTGCATATGCAAACCCTAAAGTTGTTGATAACATCTAAGAGAAAAGGGAAAAGTATATGTTTAGTTCTCAATGTTTGCTACCTTTTCTAAACAAGTTCTAAACATTTTTTTTTCTATTTCAGTCCTTAACATCTACAAAATCTTACAAAGGAGTCCTTTCATCAACAACATTAAGTTTTCCATCCAATTGTTACATGTGGCACCTTTTGATTGGTCTATGTGTTTTTTTTAAAAATAATTCATATAATAATAAAATAAATAATTAAAAAGCAAAAAATTCCAGAAAATTTAAAAAAAATTGTAGAAAATAAAAAAAAAGAGTGGAAAAAGTAAAGAAGAAGAAGAAGAAGTTCTAACTACCCCTTAGTGGTGGGTTTGATCCACCATTGGTGGTGAGTAGCTACCCTCATTGGTGAAAACCAAAAATGAAGAAAAAAAAAGGTTTTGAAGGTTGAAACTCAATTAGGTTTTGACCTTTTTTTCTTTCATTCTTTTTCTAAAATTTTAATTTTGTATTAAGGTGGCTACCTAACACTAATGATAGGTCGAATCGACCTACTTTAGTAAGTAGGTTGTAACCTAACTTTGTTTTTTAGCTGTTTTGACCACCTTAAAGGCTAGTGGGTGGCTAAAACCTTTTTTTTTTCCATTTTTTTCTTTTTTATTTATTTTTCCACTTTTTTATTACTATACACAAATTCTTATAGTTATATATGTATATATACATATATTATAAGTATTTATCTATATACATTTTTTATTTAGATTTTTTTTTGCATTTATTCTTTTTTTATTTACTTTTTCTAGATTTTTAAATATTTTTATTTAATTTCTATAATTTTTATTATATTATTTATTTAATAAAAAAGTGGATCAATCATATCATGCCACATGTAACTTCTAACCAAAAAAAAAAAGTAATGGCAAACTAATAGAGAACTTATTTACAAACATTTGCAAATGTAGAGAACTCCAATGGAATTTTTATTTTTTTTTAATGTTTATGACTGAAGTTGCAAATGTGGTTAACACTAAGGATTAAATATGTACTTTTCCCTAAGAAAAAATTTGATAGCCTAAAGTAGCATGTCAATGGCCTAAATTACCTTATCGACAGTTTAAAGTAACCTATCAACAACATAAAGTTAAATTTATATAAATATATACATGTTGATATACAAATATGTCATATGTTATTTATTGAAAAACACTAAAATCGTAAGGAATAATTTATATATATTCATAGTACTATGGCATTATATATGGTATTATAACCTTGTATTTATTTAATACTATGATGAGACATCTCTAACATTATATAGAGATAATATTAAAAGTTTATACATACATATACACTAGCGAATGACGCACCTACATTGTGTGTGCAAAACATTATATAGAGATAATATTAAAAGTTTATACATACATATACACTAACGAATGATGCACCTACATTGTGTGTGCAAAACATTATATAGAGATAATATTAAAAGTTTATACATACATATACACTAGCAAATGACGCACCTACATTGTGTGTGCAAATATAAAAACATCAAATGCATGAAACTATAATAGCAAAACAATTAAATAGTTAATTACATGGAATAGATATGCTCTTGATATTAAAAATGCCATGCACCATTTTCATGACATTTACATGTAATGGAGGATACACTATAAAATGAAAAAAAAAAAACTAATAAACAAAACAAAACAAATTATGGTCCTTTCTTAGAAAAAGTATTTTTGATAGAAAATATTTAAGAAGAAGAAACCATTTTTATTTTCCTTTCTTTCTATCTTCTCTATCTAAAAAAGTTCCACATTTCTAAAAAAAAAAAGAAAAAAAAAGGATGAGTGGGATAGTGAAAAAGTTGTAGTTTATGATAAAAAAAAAAAAAAAAGAAGAGAGAATGAATGGGATAGTGGATTCAAAAAGGTTTATAGTGATATATTATGATGCCATCCCAATGTGATTTGTTAAATAAATAAATAAAATATTTAAAGGTTATAATATACAATCATAGATAAATGAAAAAAATAAACACTAAAAACAACAAAAGGCATCTTTCACTTTAATAATATAGATATAGAGAAATAGTATTATAACATTATATAGAATATGGTAACATTATATCTTTTATAGTAATTATTGATTATATGTAAACATGTACAATTATCATATAATATACATATCTCTATACATACTAATTGTGCATAGTATATTACTAATTATCATTACATTTATTTAGTGTTATAACATAGTAAAAATAACATTTTATATACACCTATGGTATTATTTAGTATAGGATTGATATTATACACAAATAGCATTATAAGTTGACATATATATATACGTATGTATGTATATATGTATATAGAATTACGACATTATATAGAGTATTATAACATTAGATTTGTTATACTATTTATTAGCTATTATAAACTATTGTACCATTACATGTATACTATAGCATTATATATATTTAGTATATATAAAGAGGATTTAAGGGTGCTATTTGTTTTTATGTTTAAAAATAAAAAGGGAGAATAAGAAAATTTTATAATAAGAAATGATTAAAAGGAAAAAGTTTACTCTGTAAAGAAAAGAAAAGAAAAGAAAAGAATAACCACCCTTTAATCAGTTTAACTTGCTATAGAAGGTAAAAAGATAACTATATAGATAATTGCATCTTAAAATTTTCTTATCTTTATCTTTTGCAATAGTGAAAATACATAAATTTTAACATTATCATTAATGTGTTGACTTAATGGAGATGAGGTTCTAGTGCTTGGAAGGGGATATAAAAGAGGTGTGATTACATACATCTTTTATTAATATTGTCCATAAATCAACACATAACTATTGGTATCCACTTATTTTAACCTTATAATTTCTTTTTATTATTGTAATTTTTTGGGGGGTAAAAACTATAATATTGAACATGTCAAACTGAAACTTTAGAAACGTGGTTGAGAATATGGTAATTATATATTTAATAATCTCTATAGGTTTAAAAAATTAACAGAGGATATACTTAAATCTCCAATCCGGTACTATCTTTCGACAATTGTGGGCCACCATTCCCATAAATGCACAATAAGATATTAGATTCTCTCGGAAAGAAAGGCTTTCCTTAAACTCCCTGCAATGGGAACTTGTAAATACGAGAATAAAATTCTATGTGGTTTGGGTTTCGTTTGAAGAAACTTCTCTATTCAGGAGCCAAACAAAACCAACCAACAGCTTTTCTCTACTACTGTCACTCTCTTTCCCTCTCTCTCTCTCTCTTCTCTTCTCTTTTTCTTCCTCCAACACTTTGCAAAACTTGCAGCCCAAACCTCTCTCTCTCTCTCTCTCGTTCTTCAATATTATCTGTTTGTGAAAGAACTAGGGAAGTCATTGTCGCGCAAGCACCGAAATAGTAAGTCTTTACCAAGTCTTCCCGTTTTTATACTTTAATATCTCTAGAGACAAAACCTGTTGCTACTGTAAATTCTTATCCACGAGATATTACTCTGTAAGCCAGTCTAAATTCTTATCCACGCCATTGCTATACATATTTATATGTATTTACGTTTGTTCCTTTGCTTACTTAGTCTTAGATGATATTTATTTAGTTGGTTTTTCCTATTTTTTTATTCTGTCCTGGGGAGTTTCCTGGAATGTCTTTTTTTGATTACTTGTTTCTCGATATTTGGCAGTTGAAATGCTTTTATACTGGAGTTTAGACGCTCGTCTTGTGGTTTTTCTTAAAGGGTATGTGAAGAATCTGTGATTCTTTGATCAATCGATCGGTAATTTGATTGATGGCTATGGCATCATGTTCCTCGGATCCTTGGAGTGTTAGGGTAATGTTGGGTAAATTCTTGTCTGAATGTATAGATGTAATACTTGAATCAAGGGACCCTCGTGCAAACTTGAGCGTTTTACGCAACAATTCGGGCATGGGGTCGTGGGACCGTGTCATGTCATCATCAGGGAATGTTCGGCCTAAGCCTGTATGCGAACTTCAGACTATGGTGGTTGATGTGATTCTGAAGAGAGCACTTGATGAGGGCAAGTTTCAGTCTGTAGAGGAGGTAATGGAGAAGCAGCTTTACGTAGATTGGAATAGTACTGAACCGGATGTACAAGGAAGTGTAGGAATGAGTAAAAAGATTATAGAGAGATGGATTTTAGAGTATGACGGTAAGATGAACAATAGTGATGGCAAGGGGGAAAAAAATCGTAGAGGCAGTAGGATATCTCGATTGCATGACAGGCTGACCATCCTTTTGAGATCTTTGTACTCAAGCCTTAGGCTATTGCCTGCATATGGAATTTTACGTCAGCTCCGTTCATCTAATAATACTAATCCTTCGTATTCAATAGAAACTCGGGTTTCTACTTTGGTTCTTCCTTTCACTTATAGAGAAGAGGCACAGATGCAGAAATTCAAGTTTGCCCCTGTAGATAGTTCATGTGGCAGGCTTTGCATTTGGGTGATCTATTGGTCTTCTGGGTATGATTTGGTATTGAAAAGTTCTCCATCTATGTCTCCTGCAGTAACATCTCCATCAATATCGCCCATATTGATAATGGATTATGTTGGAAGTTCATTGGTTGAACCCATTAGGAGGTTTCCCTCAGGTCCTGGGTCATGCAGCTTCTCAAGTTCGAAGCCATTCCCACAATTGCAGAGTGGTAGCAATGATCAAGGTAGGGTCTAACAAACTTTTCCTCCCTTCCCATAAGCAGTAGAAATATATAGTTCTCTGTGCTTGCTTGTTAATCTGCATTTTTAGCAACAAAAATGTGCCTTAACATCTTAGTCTTACTTATCAGGCAGCCAAGGTAGCTTTATGAATGCTGATAAAGTTTTTGGAGCAATGAAGAACCATGCAATTTTCAAAAAGGTTTTTTCTAATATGTTTTTGTCATATTCATGGTGAAAAAAAAAATCTTGTTTATAACTAGAATACCTTTTCCTGCTGCAGCCATGTTTGCTTGGGAAAGGAAAAACCGCAGAAGATCATGTGAGGAAGACTCCATTTGGCAACATCTCATGGGAGCCATCATTTTCTGGAAGTCCTGGCCTGTCTTCACAGGATGCAAGTGAAAATTCCAATATAAATTTCCCATTTGACTTGCATTGTGGTGATCCGATGGATTCTCCTTGCAGGTAATTTTGGCAGTTCACATCATACATGTTAAGATGAAGTTCCTGGATGATTGCAGTACTTTTCATGTTTTTACTTTTTTTCATTTGGACTGCATTGATGTGCTTATCTCTGTTAGTCTGCTTAATCTCATATTTAATTTGTTGATAACGAGGTAATTGCAGTACTCTTCAATTAATTGTCATATCATCTCATGCATGGTCGGTGGATAGTGTTGTGATGACAGCAGATGTTGGAGAGATCAACATCCTTGTGTGGTATTGTCTATGTTCTTTTGGTTCTGCTTAAGATATTCAATGGAATTAATTCTCATAAAACTACAAGTCCCCAAAACTTTTAGAGGAGATATTTTACCCAAGGATCTCTTATTTGCTAATCAATCCAAAACTTTGTTGCATGTTTTCAATTGGCTGTTTTCACAACATATATGTCTACTCTACTACTAATTTTCTTAGGCACTGCTTTCCATAAAGTTGCTTGTGGAATATAGTTGCACATCCTGAAGAATAGGTGAATGTGATGCCTCCGCCACTGCTGAAACTAGAGCAATAGCTGCCAATATGCATGACCAAAATCTCTGGCATGCTGGGTAGGTTCTTTGATAATGTCAGATAATATCAGTTACTGCCATCCTGTCACTTGTTGAATACATCAAATTCTCTTCTCAAAATATGGAAACAGAGCTTTGTTTCCCCCTCAGTTAATGTAAAGAATGTATGCTCAATAGAAGTAGGGGAATCAAACCCTCACAAAAAATGTTGTGCAGTACACAACGGAGTATCAGAGGTTATTGGTATTACATTGTCCTGAGAGAAAAAGTGTTACGAAAGACCTGACCTGTTAATAGTCTACAGGCTCTATTCATGTCATTTCCTCCCCATTGAATGCTTTCTACTCCTCTATTGCTCCTTTCCTAAAGACACAAACTTTTCCTATTTCTCTCTTCCATGCAAGCCAAACAGAGGCAAGAAGTCAGGGTAAATTCCTTCTCTTTTTCTTTGTGTTTTTCTGCCATTGTTCTCAAGTCAACAATTGGATCTCAAATTCTGTTAACATGGCAGCCTCTGATGTGTGATTTGAGTGGTGTAATGACCATGTAAGAGGATATAATCAATCATATTTCTTTGGTGGTGCACGAGAAGCGAGGACTTGACAGTGTTTTACACATTTTTGGTGGTTGCTAGTAGTTAGCATTCTTCCCCATGCCACCTCTGTTGCCAAAAAAGAAAAGTTTTAGGTGGAAAAGTACATATCTGGATGTTCCTCATGGTATCATCTCCCTTTGCATTTAAATCCAACAATATCTACTCACCACCCATTTATCTTTGAGACTTAATACTAGCCTCCCTCTATTCTCCAGGTCTGGTTTATCTGGATCTTGCTTGATTTATTAGGATATTGTATCATGTAAAAGAACCTATTGAATCAACCAGTGAAATGCTTCTGTTCCATTCCCTTCATTCTTCTGCCTTCTTTAGGCAACTATTTAAAAATTTATCTTGACTAAATTATGGAGTTCTCCTAAAGTTGTTGCAAATACTAGCTCAAGCATATATTAGTTCATGAAGCTCAATGGATTGCCTAAACCATATCAACTGAACTGCTTACACATAGAGCACAGATTAATTGTTCAGCATCTGGCTTGTAATTTTACACCACTAACAAAATGCTTTGATCTTTAATGCAACAAAAGAGTGCAGTCAGATAGTGCAGGAAGAGTAGATTATCTTCAGGTCCAATGAAGCAGTTTTCCTATTTTTTCCTCGGAATGTAAATATCTCACAATTCCTTCTAGTTTAGAAGTCAATGTACCTTCTTTTTATCAATGGATGATCCTAAGAGCATATCTAAAAATTGAATTTGTTTTACTATGCATATTGTCATATGCTTACATGTACGGATCCATGTGTTAAAGGGCCTAAGTTGGGAAACAAAAAGGCATCAATAACAAGCTAGACTCTTTTCTGTAAATTGCATTGATTCATCAAAAATTATTTGGACTTTAAATGCTTGTGTTATACTATGAGCTAGTATGCATAACTTCCACATCTGTCTTTATACCTCTCATGTATCCTTTGCAGACCTGGATCATTCTATCAGAATGACATGACATCTCAATATGGAGAATCATTGCCATTAAGATTATCTCATGAGGCTACTGTTGGCAGTCTTGTAGATATGCTTAACAAAGCTACACCTCTTCATCGAGATTCCCCCAGTTCATTAAAACTTTCTAGAACTTCCAATCTTGTGAATCAGAGTAATCACATCCATGCCTGCTATAGAAGGACAACTGCTGATGCTTTCGAAGAACTCAAGGTTTACAGAGATATGAAGGAAAATTTGCTGATGCGAGGTGCTGGTTCTCAGGCTTTGGTAACCTCTGATTCAGGATTAGAGCCTGCTAACAAAGTACATGAGAATAAGTAGGGTCGTCTTAGCATCACCTTACCTTTGTACATAGCTGAGAAGTTTTGCTTAATCAAACTCGTTGAGGCTGAAGTACTAGTTTGTCGGCTGGTTCAAGAAAAACTCCATGAGTCCATTATGTAAATATTCCGTGTTAAGCAGAGTTATGGATATGAGATATGATGTTACATAAAGAAGATATGGATAAGGTATACAGCTTAATGTAAATAATTTTGCATCACTTTTCAAGTTTTGGCTTAGTTTATCTAGACTATCTTTTGTTCTATGGACTCCATCCTCACTGTGCTTTCTGTTAGTCTCGTATTTGGTTTAAGAATATTTCAACTATCCCATTTATAGCAACCCAATAAGAAACACCACAAACCGTCCACTTACTGTTAGTTCAGCCCCAGATTTTGTTAAGGAAATCTGAGGGGCTGAAAATGGTTTTCTTTTCTTCCCTCAATCTCTGAACTGAAATGTTGTCTGCTGGCCTCACATGTTACGCCAAGTTGTTTATTGCTTGGTTACGGATGCAAAATGATCAATTCCTTATTAAATTTTGGCTCATTATAAGAAGATAGGGCTTGTATCTGATTATTACAAGCTATGTAATGTTCTTTCATTTGGAAATATGCAGCCATCTTGTGTTAACCTGGAATGCAGGATGTACTCGTTGTTGTATGAAATGTTTTTTCTTTTCTAAGGTTTGGCTGAAGCATTCAGCCATTATTAATTTTTAGATGTTATAAATTTTGAAGTTACTTTACAAAATACAGAGTAAATTTTGCTGTAGTATTAATAGCTCTAATTTCAGCATGCATTTAACAAATTTTGGGAAATTCTATGGAAAAAAGAAGAAGGAAAGAATGAATAAATGAATGAAAGAAAAGTGCAATATTAATCCTCAAACATTTATTTATTTATGTGTTCCATATAATGCTAAAACTTATCAGACGTTTGCTGTTTTAAACTTAGAGAAGTTAGTCCATTTTGCATAAGCAATGTGCTAGCGCTCATAAGCCTATACTATAAAGAATAATGCAAGATAACTCTAACGCTTCGAAACTACGGGTTACACTATTATGATGCTTTAGGTTCTAGGACGTCATATAATTTCACGAAAAAAATCCATATGATATGAAAGTGGAAAGTTACAATTTAAGTTTATATACTGCTATTTAACTTTCATTCAATTTATCAACTCGTCGGTTTTTAATTGATATCCTATCTAGCAGCTAGAAGGGTATCAAGTAATAAATATGAAAATGTACTATCCAATCAATTTAAACTCTTAAATGATAATATTGTGGACCCAGGCGAGCTCTTTCTGCTAGCAAATTGGCTAGCTATTAGCAGTGGATAAGGATGTGTAGATTATCATTACAACATACGATGATGATTCCTTGAATAACAAAAGGATAGAGTAGGTGTTGGGAACAACCTATCCCGGATCTGTGCATAAATTGTTGTCACAATCATCCCTGAAACTAGTTCCAAACTCACGAAGCCTGATAGTAAGTCTACTCGTTTGTAACAAAGAATCTACATAAATCATGCATAAAGCCAATATGAGACACTTCCTTCTTCTTGCTTTGTCTTCATCTACAGCCATTATGCATAAAGATTTAAAGCCCTATAGTGCTAAACTATTATTTTCTACCATGCTTCTCTATGTCTACGGGTACTTCCAAAACGAATCAAACGTACAGATGATTTTTTTTTCATAATGGAATAAATTTGGTGAGGCTGCTATTAGAGAGTCATGTATAATAACAAAAGAGATAATTACAACAATTGCTCTAAACTATAAATAAATGATGTAGTTTTAAATATGATACAAACTAAGGATAACTGTTACACACTATTACAATATGTACTGAGTATAAAGAACATATGTTTGTCCTAAATTTAGATAGATGATAAACATTACAACCATGACATATATCAATGATGATGTACTTATAATAGAGTTAGCACAATTATAATGAAAACTATACATTCTCTTCCATAATTATCCAAAATCATAAAACCAGATAAACAAAGTAAATTTGTAATAATTGATAGCTCTAATTTCACCATGTAATTCATAACAGAATATGAGAAATTGTGATGACATATAGAAATAAAAAGGTGCAAAGTTAGTCCTAAGTCCTAACAAAGCCAATATTGCTTAATTGTTTGGGAAATATGTTACTTATTCCATTTCTTACACTTTGATCGATGCACTTTATGTCATGCTCAATAAAGCTAAGTTTTGTCAAAACTAATTGAATTGTAAGTTTTACAAGGTTTAGGACTCTAATTGAATATTCAAAATAAGGTTTATGATAAAATAGCATTAGTTATGTATGTATTCACTAAAATTACATTTCATCTTAACAAAAACACATCGGTTGAATATCAGAAATACTTGTGTATAGTAAGCAAGCAATAGAATCTGCTCTTACATGAACATCATGCAGTTTTCATGATGGGTTTTGAATGAAGTTCAAACCTATAAGCAACGGACATAAAAAAATAATAAATATGAAACAATACCATTTCTGATTGGCTAACTGTTAAAAACAGATAAAGATGTGATGAAGTCAGGTTATGAGTCCTTATATAATACAACATTAGGTGCTAGGAACATCCTATTCACATAAATGGTTGTCACAATCTTTTGTCAAGTGTGGTCCAGGAACTAGTTAGGAATCTCATAAATCCTGGTATATTATCTACACATGTACATGAAAGAATCTATATAAGCCTTGCATAAAGCCAACATCAGACACTTTTCTTTCATTATCACCCTTCAGAGGTTCCTAAATAAATAAAAAAAAAATGTAGTAGTTTACTGCATTTATGTATGTAATGATGATAATGATACGTTGATTGCAACAGAACTACCTTGGGCTAGGGGCTCTTTCGTTGTACTTTTACCGGAAAAGTCATTTTCTTCAACAAACACGTCATAAACAAATTTAACATTAAAATTGGCTATCTTCGTTGGTCAAATGAAGTGTGTTGAAGATTGACAAAATGCTGTGTGTCGTTGAATTATAATTTTAATGGCAGTTAGTCATAGTAGCAAAAAAATCGAAAAATTATTGCTTAATTAAGCTCTTGAATTGGGTACGTGAAGCTTTTGGATAAATGATTGAAAAAAAAACACTCATTAATATTTGTTAACTATATTATTAGCTACTTTTAGTCTAAAATGTTGTAAAAGGGGCGATAAATTCGGCAACTAGCTAATCTCACTAAGAATCTTGTAAGTGTTTTCCTAGGTACTATGTGAGCTAGAATTAAGATACAATATAGAACCTTAAAATTACTGTTCGCAAGCACTAATATCAAGAAGAGACAAATATTCACGATTGCATGTAGAATAGGAAAGAATCGGGGCAATCGAAATCTTGAGGCCATCGGTTGACTAAGAGAAGCTTGGTGAAGCCAAATTCACTAGGAGTACCTGCGATCAACAAGGAAACGTTTCGAGAAGGTTTGGTTGTGTAGAGGGCCGAAAATATTACATAAATATAATATGTTAAGCCCATTAATTATTTGCTTTGACTTATTGGGTTAAGTAATAGAGTTTAAGGAGTTCGGTTTAATTATTTGGATAATTTAGGGAGAATTGGCTTGGTGGGCTCGAAACAAGGATTGTTGAACTGGTCCATCGCATTCAACCTTTCTCAAGTAGGCTTATGTACTTATGAGGAAGACTATAGGTCTTGAGCCTATGGTAAGCTTATAAGGATAACCTTAAATTAAGCAGACTTCATCTTACCCGTTGATCGCTAAGGTGATCTAACATATGTCATCAAGCCCAAGAGTCTGTAAATACTCAGTCATTCCTCCTCATGAAAGGACCTTTTCCTCGAATTCCAAAGATTAGAGAAATGATGTTCCACCAAGAGTTATCTGCTTTCAAAGATCAAACAAGAGATCAGGTAAAGAATGATCTCCATTGCCTAAGAACTGCAAGATTAACGACTGAGGTCCCTTTAACTCTCTTGTCTATCACTTGTGCATTTAAGATGCTTGAAATTGCCTATTCCTTCTCCCTAATCATCCCATCACGTGCCATCTATGAATCATTTTTTTTCTAAACTCACGTATAGTGCGGTATCTGCTTGATACACATGTGACCACTCTTACTGAGACCCCCCATTTTGCCCCTTAACCAAAATCTTTAAACCAAAGGGGTTTAGGCATTAAATAAGCCTTTCTAATGGCTATGAAATCGCTTGGTGCATGTGCGCTTGTGGAATAGCAACACAGTTGTCGTATATACGTCTTGCGTGATTCATATTACAAGAGCTTGGAGCCAATGTTGCATATAATTTAGTTTTTTTTTTCTTTTAGTGCGCAAGTTTGCAGTACCATTTAATTGCGCATGTCTCCTTTCATCGAAATGACTTTCCTCATAAAACAACATGTGCATAAATTTCTTTAATAGACAATCCACATATATATATATATATATATATATATATATATATATATTTCATTCTTGTGGAGTATCTGGCTCACCAATTTATCTTCAATATCTCGATTCCCCGTTAATGACTTTAATTGACTTGTTGATTATAGTCCATGAAAATGCACTACTAAATCCATATATTATGTGCACATTAATTTTGAAAGGAATAGAAGTTTTGAATAATAGCAATAGCTTTATGTTTGGCACCACCTCAGCATGTCGTAGATCCTTGACATATCACCAATAGGCTTTTTAAATTATCATTCCATACATATTTTCAATATTATACCAAATATGCTTCAGAGTAGATATCTAATAAAATATCTTCACTTAGCTAAATACATCCCGATAAGAATTTACTTTCCCATTTTAATATATATATATATCTTGATAAATATCAAGTCTAACTTTACATATTAATAAGATTATCGGAATCCATTAGTTGCCAAATTTAAATCTTGAGCTTTATTACTATGTCCCAATGAACATCAAATTCAATCCTTAATTATTAACAAGATGTAATACATGAAATTTTAATTATTTATTTAATTATAAAACATATACTATCACAAAGAATAAAGGACGAGGATGGTAATTTTAGAATATTCAAGGGACAAATACGTCTTTTCACAAGTAGAGTATAAATACTCTGTAATAACCTTAGGTCTCCTCTTTTCACTTTATCGGTAACTACATAGTGACAAGCAGGAAAAGGAAGAGATGCTTTGGTCAAGAACCCTAAAGACGAAAGGTAAGAAAATTCTATACAAGTTTCGAATTCAGTTAATAGATTTTTAACACATTGGTATAATGTGCATATCAGGATTCAAAGAATGAGAAGGGCGTAACAAGGAAAAGACTCAAAAGGTTTAAGGATTCAACTCAAAAGGAAATTGAAGTAAGTATACAAATTATGTAATTTAAATAAAATTACGAATTTTAGATATATGATTAAGCTTAGGGATAGAAAGGATTATGTTTTGGAGGAATTGAAATAATAGAAATAAGGTTCGTGGAATTTCTGAAGGTAACACTGCCTCCCAACACGGTTGTGTTTCGATCGTGTTGAAATGGAAAGGTGCACCAAGAGATACACAATCTCCTAATACGGTTGTATTTCGACCGTATTAAGTTATAGGCAACACGACATCCCAACATGGTCGTGTTTCAACCGTGTTGAAATGGAAAGGTGCACTGAAAGATACACGGCCACCCAACATGGTCGTGTTTCAACCGTATTAAGTTAAAGGCAAAACAGCCTCCCAACATGGTCGTGTTTCGACCGTGTTAAAATGGAAAGGTGCACAAAGAGATCACAGCTACCCAACACGATTATATTTCAACCGTATTAAGTAAGGGCAACACGGCCTCCCAACACAGCCATGTTTAAATCGTATTGAAACTAAGTTTTTCATCGAAAAATACACGACCCCTAACACGGTCGTGTTTTAGCCCGTGTTGAGCAATACAGTCCTCAAGATGACCTTGTCGAATAAAGTATAACATAATTATATGTTTGTTTAACTTCGATTTAAACTAATTTTTATGCAATCTAAATAACTAGTGAGGCCTTAGAGAAATTAAATGAATAGGATTAAGGAGATTAAGAATGATATTAATCTTAGATTAAATACTAAGAAGAGCATGTTAATGTGTACAGATTTCCAATTAGGTTAAGTCCAAGATCGGGAAGTGCTTCAGGCTAGGATCCAAGATATGTATAACTTGTGTGTTGTTCTGTGATTGTTTAAGTTAGTATAAGTATTTGAAATTGATTAAGTGAGCAACTCGGTTTAAGTGCTTAAGTGATATGCTGTATGTGTTTGGCTTGGCCTAGGGGCCCGTAGTGGCAGATCCTTAGGGAGCACTCCAATGATCCTTATGAGACGTTGTCCCTAGTGGAGTCATACTTGGAAATGATCTGAGTTTGATGACGTTCAAGTGGTTAAGTGTACATGGGTGTGGGGCCCATAGTGGCAGTTCTCATCACCAAGTTTAAGTGTTTAAGTAGACATAGGTGTAAAGCCTGTAGTGACAATTCTCATCACCAAGTTTAAGGATTAAGAAATCATGGGTGTGAGGCCTGTAATGGTAGTTCCCATCACCAAGTCATGCTCCAATGTGTTAAGTATGTTAAGGGGGTCATGTGTACCCTATTGTTTGCTTGTGGACATAAGTTATATTATGAAATGATTGTCTGTGTTTAAGTTCTGCATGATATGTGTGGCATTTGTTTATGTTTGTTCATGCGTATGCATTTGTATTATACGTACTGGGCATTAGCTCATCCTTCGGGAATTATTTTTAGATGCAAGTATTGAAGGAGATGAGAACCCAAAAGCTAACTTGGGTTTGGGTGGACCACAAAGAGAGGAAAATGAAAATTACCATTACTATTATGGTGATTAGGTTTTTGGAGAATTATTGTTATTGGATTATGGTAGACATTGTCTTTTGAAAATGTTATTTTTAGTGTTTAAAGACTTCCACTGCTTTAGATGTTTACTATGGTTTAAGTTATTGTTTGAACTTTGAGAATGTATGAAATGTGTTTGTATAGGAGTTACAAGCTAATGTATATCAGAGTTGTTTCAAAGCCTTAATGTGTTCTTATGTGATAAGAATACGTGGCGGGTAGTAGTGCGGCTTAGGTTTCGGGTCGTTATATAAGATCTACTGAATCAATTGATTTTCAAATTTAAATCCTTGAGATTTATTTTCATTCATCCATACAATTAGCAATATATATATATATAGTCCTTAGCTTTTACCCATTTCAAGCCAAGTGACGTCAGATTTCCTTCATGTCTTCCTTTGTATTTTTTTCTTTTTGCTAATTCCTTCTTCATATTGTATGCACAATGGACAGGTCGGAAAGGCTCGCGACAACCCTTTAGTTAGCATACCAATTAGTATTTGACTTCGGTTCAAGAGTAGGCAACACCTTGGACAGCAATAGTCAGTAAGTATCGGAGATGATGTGCTGGTGTATATCTCCCTCCAGTGCCGTAACCTCACGTGCCTGAAGCTCAGGTCTTGCAACAACGTCACTACGTCCGAATCACCGCTTCTTATTTGTGTAGGTTTGATCTCTATGATTTCTCCATCTCGAGTTCCAAGCTTAGTCGCATTACTATCTGTTATTTGTTCCAATATAAGCCCATGAATTTGAACCTAAAAGGCTGCCTTGTTCAAGCACACACGTCTTCTATGCTCTGGTGAAGTTTTTCAAATGTTTAAAACTAATAGCTTTCCCATAAGTGTCCATGGTTCGTCTTCAAATTTTTTTTTTCCCCCCAAAATCTGCTGTCTATTTCCGAAAGAACATTCATACAAGCTGTGTTTCATGAACTCAAGTTCACACTCCTCGTAAAAAAAAAAAATTCCGGCGGGGAACTTTATGCAATGGTAAAATTGAAAACACCTCCTTCGGGGGATCTATTTCACTGTACATACAAGTATAGCTTGTCCTCTTAGCAGTAAGGTCAATTTATTCACTGCCAGGAAAACCAGGCAACAGAACTATACGAACTGAAACAAATCAATTCGAACCAATATCACATCCACTCGGTACCACCTTATAGTATTCAAGCATGATTCCTTCCTCTGTACAAACCATGAAAAGAAACTTCCTCCTTGACTATGTGCTTAAAGGTACCAAAAAAAAAAAAAGAAAGAAACTGGCCTGATAAACATGAGCCCAGCCACTTGCACCTTCCAACTGCTTCCGTCGCCTCAACAGATCTAATGAAATGTAGCTCAATGAGGACACCTCAGTTAGATTGGCAAATGCTGGTATCAACGTTCGTGGGATGACACAACTTCCATTTGGATTTTTTTTTAAAACCCCTAATCCTAATCAATTAATCCCGTTATTCGTCTTGGTAGTTTTCCACGGTTGAAATCTAATGGACTTTGACGTCTATATGCATGATTCACAGTTGAAATGTTCCCAACATATCCAAAGCTTTTAGGAGCATATTGATCATCATCTTCCTCCCGTCTTCTCGTCGCCTTTATTTTCCGGCAAATGTGGGATGTTGAAAAAAAAATACAATGTATGTTGCTGATTCTCATCATGGTCGTTACCTTATTGAACAGATTCCCAACAATGTGAAATCTACTGTTTGTGATATCCCTCTAACCGATCTTAAGATAGCCTCTTCATTCGTTGGGAACTCAACATCAATCCAAGAGATGTTCAGGAGAGTAAGTGAACAATTTACTGCCATGTTCCGCAGGAAGGCTTTCTTGCACTGGTGCACCGGAGAAGGGATGGATGAGGTGGAGTTCACAGAGGCTGAGAGCAACATGAATGATTTGGTCTTTGAGTATCAGCAGTGCCAGGATGCTATCGCTGATGACGAAGGTGATGAATATGAGGATAAGGATGCTTATCAAGATGAGGCTTCTCGAGTTGATCATAGCAATATGGCTGAACTAGGAAGTCCAGTTGAGGAGGTAGACGCATCTAAGGAGAATGAACCCGTCATAAATGAGGGCTATTCCAACCCTTTGCAGCCTGATCAAATTGTGCACTCAATCTATCATGGGCATTGGTCATCCTTTTAGGTTTTGGTGTAGTGCTTTTGGCCATCCTAAGCAACAAAAAAGTAGATTGCAAGCCACTAATACAGGCACTGTAGCGATTCCAGCAGCGCTATGAATTTCCCCTAATAATTATTGCAATTAAAATTGCAGTGCATGGAACTGCTAGTCCCCATTTTTCAACCTTCCTGATTAGCCTTACGACTTTCATCTCCTTTTTGCCTTCTTATGCTTTGATTTCAATTTTTGAAGTAGTGTCATGTAATGTGTATCCAATCTTATAAGTTATGATATAACCTTTTGTTTATTTATTTATATATCCTTTTTTTTTTTCTTTTACAGGCTTTATCTCATCATTAGCAATCGTGGATCGATGGGGAAAGGCACTGAAATGATTAAGTAAAAAGACTTGCTGGTGCACTCAGATGGACATCCACTATCGATCCCAAGTCTTCAGGATGCGTGGCTGGATGAAACTATCTCTAAAGATATTATAGGGAAAATCAAATGTTGGGAGCTCTACACAACGGCTTGCACTGATGGTATGCTTTGCTTTATCAGATGCGAGCCCCATGCTAGCTCAAGAGATGCCATTAACGCGAGTTCAATTTTGCGCTTTAGGAATGAAAGAAAAGAACTTCCTCTCTCAACTACCTAGTTTGCATTCCTCAGGCAACTACCCTTCAAGTGTAAATTTTGGTTAGAACATATCATCTCAAAGTCAGAGTATGTGACTCTTTTGGAAAAAGGCTAGCATCTTCCATATCATTACTACTTCCACTTTCCTGTGGTTTCCACATATGAGTAAGTTGGAAGTGTGGCGAGCAATCATTTGTCACTAGAGTATTCAGACTCACACATTCATCACTTCTTGAGGGGAAATCACGTTGACACTTGAGGATGTGGTCTTTTTCTTAAACTTGACTAGTTTTAGGTAGAGCGATATTACCTCTACTAAAGTATCTTACAAAGAGCATAGTTTTCAAATGTCTTTACTGGATGCCTTGAAAGCTACTTGCAACAACAAGAGAAAGTCGTGTTTCTCTTCCTAGCTTACATACTTCTTTAAGGAGCAAAGGACAAACCTCGGGTTACTAACTGAGGTTGTAGACAGGAATAAGTATTCTCATTGATTTTCAAGTATACTTTTATAACTGTGTACTAATACCTTTCTCAGCCCCCTTTTTTGTCATTTTTGTAGGTATGAGCTTACAGCTTTTATAGCATATTGGCTCTCTTTGTTTGTGTTTCCTAGTGGACCAGAAGAAGGTGTGAGCCCCCGGCTATTTTCCTTAGCCATACAAATTGCTCAAGGTGAGTGCTTCACACTAGGTCCCTTTTATTTGGGCTCTTTGTATTGGTGCTTGAATTTGTACCACAAGGCTTCTATTCATTCAAAGGGTCTCTATATGAACATGTTGCATGTAGACCCGGTATTTCTCTAACTCATCTTTTGCGAACGGTTCTAGAAACACTTTTCACCTCCTCTCAATAATGCTAAGTCCATTCCTAGAGCATGGGCTTAGGATGAAGGAACTATTGAGCAAGCACTTTTGTAGCTTATCAACGTTGAGTCAAAATTTACATTTTGTCCTTATGTGAAATGGCATGCTGGTTATGAAGACAAGGTTGAATTATATCCTCCAAGTTTAAAGGATGAGGTGACCTTGGTAGATAGGTATAAGGGCCTCTACAATTCTAAGTCAAGATTTATTCTATGGTATACTTAAGGACCTCCTAGATAATAAAGACTCCTTTGAGTGCTATCTGGAGTAAAGGGTTGTATTATATTCTCTTCACTGGGTTGCATGCTAGCTTAGGTTTGACCAAGGGGTAACCCATGTGACTAATATTACAGACAACTTCAAGTTGTGTTGTCGGTCACTCTCACCAGGTGATTGTAGAAACATTCATCCAAAAGTGCGTCTGTTATACTTTTCTTCTACAAGTCACTCCAAGGTTGCTTCTCCTAACTAGGTAACATATTGGTTGAATTGCTTGGAAGACTTCCAAGCGTATGCTTTTTCTTCGGTAGATGATATACTTCATGTGCCTACTGTGTATTGTTGGAAGTTTTGCCTTAAATTACCACCTAAGCCTAAGCCTAAGCCTATGCCTATTGGTGATGCCCAAGAAACTATTGAACATGTGGATCAACGATCAACATCTCTTACTAATGTGGGATTAGGGAGATCCACTAAGAATAAATGCCCATTTCTTCCATCAACAAAGGGTAGATAGGCCAAGCGTACCTTTATTCATGAGGTAGCATCCTTGTATATTTCTTGTCATTATGTATATACACGTAGTCCTTTTTTACTAACCGCCCTTGTCTATTATATATGTGAAGGTTAAGATGGGCTCTGAAGTTTGCTCTAGCACTTCGTTTCATTTAGCAATTGTTTCAATTCGAGTTGACGATGATCAAGACTTAGTGAATTATGCGGAATCACCAGTTGAAGATGGAAAAAGTGATGATGATGACATTGAAGAGCTACATGACTCTATTGGAATTAGAGAACTTGCTACTAGTACTGATGAGCTAGTCGTAGAGATAAACGGGGATAATGATAGCATCGATGTTGGTGATCATGCCAATGCGTTTCTTTGTTCTGGCATATATGAAGATGAGTTGTATGTAACTCCTATGGATATCTTTCCTCCCCTAGTCGCGACGATGTCTCCTTGAGACAAGGAAGCGACTTCAAGGGTTTATGCTATGATAGAGGAGACTACATCCTTTTGAGGATTTATTGTGCCTTCTTAGCTATTGATGCTATGGTAAATGAGACTACATACCTTTGAGGATTCATTGTGCCTTCCCAGCTATTGGACTCATTGGAGACCCTTGATGCTATAGATAAGGACTTTTAGGCTGAGTTTCCTATGTTAAAGATTGAGCTATCTTACATTATGGTGAAGATGTTGGGGGAAACCGTGTTATTGTTAAACAGGCCTTAGAATTCCTTGTCAGAGGTAGAACTCGAGTAGGTGATTAAATCCATTGAGGGAGCCGACCTTCTAAGATTCAAGATTAACAGCTTAAAGCCTACTGCTACTAAAGACAAGAGGCTATTGAGTTACTACACTATCAAGAGGCAGCATGATGAATTGATGAGTAAAGTGCAAAAGTTACAAGAAGCACTTAAAGCAACCAATCTTGAGATGAAGGCACTTTTAGGAGACTCAGATCTTAAGTCCACAGTAGGCTTAAATTGTCTACTGTAGTTCAGCTTAGCTATGCTTTTGTTTTCATTCTAAAGCATTATATTTTTTTCAATAAAGCTATTTGTCTTTATTTTTTTTTTTTATGTGTGATCATGACTTATTTGCATGTACTTGCTATAAGTGATGCTAGTCATAATCACATTACTTAGTTAAGTTATTATGAGTGATGCTAGGCACTTGCCATAAAATGGCATTCTCCTTTATCAAGAATCTCAGAGCATTTTAGGTAACTCATTTGTATTTGAGAAGCATCTTTGGCCATAGTTGGCCAGTAATACCCTGCGCGTTGTATGCGGCAATACACGGATGGGTCTTCCTCTCCACACTAGATTTTGTGATACTTGTCCTACATCAGGTATGCTTGCTTTGCATAAATACATCATAATATGATGCCTTTTGGACCATTGAAGTACAAAATGCCATTAATAAGGATAAAAGTTTTTAAGATTGCCATAGAAGCTACACTATGATGCACTAGCTGAGCCTTGATCAGAGTGCGCTAGTCATTTGGCATTTCTTCTTCCTCATATAGCAACTGTAGAGTTGTGCACGGAACCAATTTTTTAATAACTTAAATACTTAAACCATCTTCTTCGGCTTGAATGGGAACTTTAGATGCCACGGTTGTAAGTGTGTTCGCATGACAGTTAGCCGATCGTTTAGTATGTTCATATCTCACTGAATTAAATTTGCTAACCAAAGATTGCACTGCAACCTTGTAAGGCACTAGTGTTGGTTCTTTGAGAGAAAAATCACCATTTACCTGTTTGATAATCAAGTTTGAATCACCACAAATGCACAAGTGAGATGCCCCAACACTTTGTGTCGAAATGTGTGCGAGTAATAAAGCCTCGTACTCAGCCTCATTATTGGTGCAATGGAAATCTAGCTTAAATGCTAATGGTATCTCTTGGCCTTCAGGGGGTATCAATATTACCCTAACTTCTTTCCCGATACTAGTAAATGAGTCATCAAATTGTAATTGCCATTCCTTGCCCAATTCTATCCTCATGGACTCTTCATAACTCTATCGGGATTGTATATGTGGTGTGGATCTCATGTGCCATAGGAAAATGAGCTAAGAGTCTACTAAAGCTTGAGACTTAATAGTCTTAGGTGGCATAACCATAATGTCAAACTCTGATAGGAGAAGTAACCATTTTGCGATTTGTCTAGATAGGGCTGGCAATGATAGTAAGTACTTTATCAGGTTGGACTAAGTGACAAGATTGACTTTATGTGCTAATAAGTAATGACGCAACTTCTGTGTAGTAAATGTCAATGCAAGACAATGCCTCTCACAGGCTAAATAATTGATTTCACTCCTTTAGGGGGATTGACTTAAGTAATATATAGGTCTCTCCCTTCCCTTGAGTTCTTTTGCAAGTAAAGCTCCAATGGACTTGTTAGTGAATGTCAAGTAGAGAATCATTGGTAAACTCTTGACAGGCATTATCATCATCTGTGGAGACGTGAGTATATTCTTTATCTTCTAAATGGCCTCCTTTTGTAATGGCCCCCACTTGAACAATGCTCTTTTTTTCATGAGCTGCTGTAGGGGATAAGAGATCTCGACTAGTGCTGGGATAAATCGCCTGACATAAGAGACCTTTCCCATGAACGTTTTAAATTCCTTTGGGTTAGTGGGTAAAGGCTTGGATCATATAGCCTGCACCTTTGCTAAATCACATCATTCCCTTTTCTGTGAACTACAAATCTAAGGAATTTGCTAAATGCTACACCAAAAACACACTTTAGCGAGTTCATGTGCAACTTATACAACTGGCATCACTTAAAAATCTTTTACAGATGTATCAAGTGATTTGGTGCCCGCCTTGACTTGATAACAATGCCATCCACATAGTCTTCCATGAAGTCATGCACCATATCATCAAAAATGGCAATCATTGCTCTTTGGTAAGTAGCTCTTACATTCTTTAGCCCAAAAGGTATGGCTATATAGTAGAAATTCCCGATTGGTATCTTGAAAGCAGTACATTCAGCATCTCCAGTGACCATTTTGATTTGGTTGTAGCCGCTAAAACTGTCCATAAATGAGAAAAACTCATGTCCAGCCATGGCATCCATTAACATATCAATATTTGGCAATGGAAAGTTATCCTTTAAGCAAGCCTTGTTAAGATCATGAAAATCTATACAGATTCATATTTGGCCATTTTTCTTCCTAATTGGTACGATATTAGCTAACCATGAAGGGTGCTCAAATGGCTTGATAAAGCCAGCTTTGAGCAACTTCTCAATCTCTTCGTTGATTTGGACCTTAACTTCTGGGTAAAAAATTTGTTGTCCTTGTTTAACTAGCTTAACCTTAGCTGCAATATTCAATATGTGTACCACTAGAATAGGGTCTAGTCCTGGCATTTCATTGTAAGTTCATGCAAATACGTCTCTATACTTTCTTAGCAACTCCACTAGATGGACTTTAAGCTCTTGCAAGAGATTCTTACCAATGAAGATAATTCTTGGAGACTCCCTTAGTTTCACTAGATCTAACTCTTCAATTTCATCAACTTAGGGCTTGAGTTGATCCTGCATCTCTAGGGGGGTGGGTTGGGTTTCTTTTATTGGTATGAGATTTGAAGAAGATGAATAGGCTTCTTTGGGTCCATCTCCTTCAAATCCTATGGACTGCCATAAATAGTATACCTTCTGCCCATCTTCTTTAATGAAACTTTTTATCACTTCATTTCTCCTTTACTTCTTTTAGCCTCCACAAGAGCCTCACATTCTCTTAAGTCTCCTCCTAAGTGGGTAGTGGTGTGCTAAAGGGTGTTATGATAGCAGTTTCTCACTCTTCGGCATATTTATCAAAGAATGTAACTTCGATAAAGTATTCCTCATTATGCTTGAATGGATTGTTTGTAGCGGGAATAAATGTGTCCTTTCCCTTCCAATAGCCCTTAATGCATTGATGCCATGTTGAGGGTATGGGATTGTGATCGTGTAGCTACTTTCTTCCAACCAATAGATGGTAGGATATAGGCACATTGATCACATGGAACCATGTGGAGCTTTGTATAGGGCCCACTTTGAAGCTCACATTAACATACCCTACTGTGTTTATAGATATGTCAGTAAAACTATTGACAACAATAGGTTATCTCACTAGGTGCTAGTTGTTTACCTCTACAGCCTTTAATGTAAACAATGACATTATGTTTATGGAAGAGCCATTGTTTATGAATGTCCTCTTAATGAGATTCTCATTTAGCATACTTTCCACATAAAGAGGACCATTATGATTGGGGTTCTTGGTGCACATGTCCGCATCAGTAAAGATAATTGCATTCTCATGTACCTTTGCCATTCTTCGTATAGGCTATGATAGATTGCAATCCTAATATTGTCTCTTTGCGATTTAGGTAAAGGTAGCTACTACTGCAAGGCGTGCATCCTCATTAAACCCCAATAAGTTAAAAAATTTTCTAAAGTTAGCCGTCTTCATTAGGGTAGCTACTTTTAGCATACATGCGTCCTCATTATTCCCAATCATAGCTTCTTATACATTACATACCCTGGCATGTGACGTGTCTCCTTCAGTACTAAGATTGTGGCTGATGGCATTTATAGTACCTTGTTGATTATTGTGTGTAGGAATTGGATTATTACAAACATCATTATTTTCTATGATAAGTTCCACATTACGGACCTTATCATTGAAAATCTTCTTTAAAGTCTAACACTTTTTCGTAGGGTAACTTATGAATTTGTGATATCTGCAAAACTTAAGATCATGGTTGTTAAAATCACGAGTCAATTATACGATTTTACGAGTTTGTAATTTTATAAAGTTTTTCATAATTTAAATGGAAGGAAAATCATTTAGGTATAAACTTTTGATAGAATTATGAGTTTAGATGTATGATTCTATAAGTTATCGATTATGTCAATTCTATACAATTATACCAATTCTATACCATTCAATTTTAGGTAAAATCGTGATTTTGACAACCATGCTTAGGACCATCTTTCTCATTTTGTGTTGGTAAACGGTCCACTCTTAGGAGCTTGATATTCCCATCTCATAACCATTGGTTAAACAAAGCATGTACCTTTCCCATTGGACATAGAAAAGGGGAAATTGATGTAAATCTTTAAGATGTATTGTTCCGTGGCTTCTTATTATCTCTAAGGGACTCAACTTAGGCCGAGCTAGCTAATGTTGCTCGTTTCTCAAACCTCCCATTTTCTCCTCTTTGTCTTGCAACAGAGTTGTTAATTCTTCTTGCAGTCTCGACTAGTGTAAAAAAAGAACTTATATTGAGATTTTCTAAGTGGATTGCGTACTTAGTGAACATCCTTTGGATGCAAATCTTCACTAACTCCTTCTCATCACATACATCTTAGATGTCAAGTGTGCACTCCCCGAAACGTTCTATATAGTCCATTAAGTCTTCCTTGGGGTATTGCCATGTTCTTCCCATGTCTATGATCATGATCTGTTCCTAGATGGAGAAGAACTTTTCTAGGAATAGCTTATACATAGATCCCCATGAATTAATTAACCTTGCAGGGAGATTGACATACTAGGTATATGCCTTTTCGATTAACGATTTAGAAAATTTTTTAAGTTTTAAGTCATCATCTAACCTGTATACTTCCAAGGTCTCAATAAACTTAAGTAAATGTTCTTTAGCACTCCATTTCTTCCCATTAAACAGGATGAACTTAGGACTAACATAGTCCTTAGGATAAGGTTTTTCAACAATGTGCTAATGGTAAGGTAGTCTTAATTCTGGTACTCCCATAGTTAATTTTTCTTGTATTTCCTTTAGGTATATGTCTAAGTCTTCCTTCATTACAAAGGAAGTCCTTAGGGTAGATACTATGGAAGTAGGTATAGGAGTAGGCTAACGGCTAAATCTATTGAGAGCATTGAGAGGTGGGACATTTGGTTGAGTGGTTTGCTCTTGGGAAATGTTCTCATCATCAATAGGAGGGTTAATAAAAGGAATCGCATGTGATAGAGTTGAATGGGTGACACCTTGCTGCGTAGCAATGTTGGTGTTTAGTAAAGTAACACCTTGTTGCACTGTAGTGGTGGTAGCTAACCCTATGACAAGCGGAGCAAGCATAGTCATGAGTTGATTCAAAGCCCTTATGTTCTCTTACATAATGTGTATCATTTGTGTAAGATCTATGGGAGCCTAAGGTTGTAAATTACGTTGACTAGTATTCTGTGGTATTTGAGGCAGGTTCTACTCCATCAATTTAGTGTTAGGATCTCATTCTTAATAGATGTTGTCACATAGTCCTCTGTTCTAAAGGGATACCATTACTCTTTTGTCACTTAGCTCTATCCCTAACAGAGTCACCAAAATGTAAATGGGGGTCCCAATATGAGTGGTTACATGTGTATCACATAGGTACCGCACTATATGTGAGTTCAGAGAAAAACAATTCAATGATGGCACATGATAGGATCACTAGGAAAAGAGTGGCAAGGAGGAGGAACAGACAATCTCAAGTATCTCAAATGCATAAGTGATAGATAAAGAAGCTAAAGAGACCTTAGGCATCAACCTTGTAATTCTTGGGCAATGGAAATCGTTCTTTGCTTGATTTTTTATTTGATCTTTAAGAGTAGAGAACTTTTGGTGGAGCATCGTTTCTCTGATCTTTGGAATTTAAGGAAAAGGTCCCTTTATGAGGAGGAATGACTAAGTATTTATAGACTCTTGGGCCTAATGACATTTGTTGGATTACCTTAGTGATCAACTAGTGAGATGAAGTCTGCTTAATTTAAGGTTATCCTCATGAGCTTGCCATAAGCCCAAAATCAGTAGCCTTCCTCATAAGTACATGAGCATACCTAAGAAAGGTTGGATGTGGATAGACCAGTCTAACGATCCATGTTCCGAGCCTACCAAGCCAATTCTCCCTAAGTCATCCCAATAATTAGATCGGACTCATTAGGCCTATCACCTAGCCTAATAAATCAAGCCAAATAATCTATGGGCTTAGCCTATTATATTTAGGTAATATTTTGATCCCTCTATAGATTGGCTAGAAGAAGCTTATCATCTAGACACAACCATAACTCCCCAAAATATAACTCATGTTAGAAGTCTCACACCAAAATTATAGGACTTAGCACCATAACCAAAAGAATTAAGAAAATCATAAGTTGTACATAGATTATTGAGAGAATAGTTATTTTATATTTTTTATATATATTTTTTAGTTTGAAGTAGAAAATATTAGGTTGATATTAGTTAAGATTTTTTTGTTTAATGTCAAAATGAATAAAAAAAAATCCAATACTCACATATTGGCTTAGTTATTAACTATTGTTAAAATAAGACATTATAAATGTTGTTACAGTTGATCCCCATTGGTAGGTGTATGATTTGTAGAGGTGATAGGTTGGTGATGACCGTAGTGGAAGAGGTAAGGAGTCTTATTGGGGTGAGACTAGACAAGGAGTGACTCCCAATAGACTTATAGGATTATAATGCCTTTGGGTAGGAGAGGGACAGGTAAGGATGGACTTAGGTCATTACAAGATGATTTAACGAAGATCATATTATGTGTTTGAGGGGAGATTGTGATATATTAAAACCTTTTAAAAAAGATTGTAATAGAAACATAAAGGCTATATTTGACTTCAAATGTTAAATGCAACATTTGAAATATCCATCATTATGGAAACATTGGAAATAAGAATCAATGAATGTATAATTCATTTTGGAGAATTGAGAGATTATCATGAAACTATCTAGGTGCTTAATACTCTCGAATAGCTTCAACATTAGCTTAGCATGTCAAATAATTTCAACATTTTCCCTCACCAGTCCAATATGTCCCCTTAATAGTAAACATCGAATTGCAACATATAGAATTTCAATGCTACTTTAGGAATCATCAAGTTAATAGTCTAAGCTATATGAGTGGAAAAGATTAACTTACTAATCACTTCTTGCTTGCCTATGAACTATACGACTTAGATATTACACAAATATGACAAAAGCATTGTGAAGCACAATAAAATAATAGTACTTTAACAAACAGGATAATGTGATTAGAAAAACTCTAGTTTTTGTGGGGGAAAAAGTGCTAACACACATAATTGAAGTACTTTAGGCACTTTCTTTGTGGATTTGATATCGGTTACATGCATATCATGTAATTTTACACTTCAAGTGACCCTAAAGAAGTCTTGATTTAGTGTTATGCGGAAGAATTGATTATATCCTTCATAGCAATGTTTTAACAATACAATAATAATGTTTATCTGATCTTCTTGAAAGTGTCAAATGAGGAGAAGAAAGCACTAATTTATATATTTTAGGGTTTTCCCTTGTCCACCATATGACTATAGAGATCGATGAATGAGATAAGCTTCCATAACATGCGTTAGATGGATTTTGTTGATCAATGGACAAGATGCATCCTCCTTGATATATACATATAATTCTTCTTAGGTCTATGGAAACCTAAGCCCATAAGCAACTACTAAGCCTACATGTTAACTAAGAAAGGTTGAAGATGGGTAGCTCAGCCTAGCAATCTCTATTTTAAATCTACTAAACAAAATCTCCCTAATACACATAATATGAAATAATTTAGGCATAAAATTACAAAATAGGAAACTATAAGGATATAACAACCTTAATTTAACCCTTTGCCCATTTCTTTTCTCAAATGCTAAGTCTCATTTAAGCTTACTCAACATATCTCCATCTTGCCTTAGCAACACCTACAATAGCTAATTGGTCATTACTAAATCAATTGTTGTTTACCTCATCTATTAAGTTGTCTATACCATAGATCATGATCTCTTTGAATTTGTGAAATAAAGATGGTAGACAACACAATAGGATTATTTCCTAATCTTCATTCTCAACCTTAACATCAATGTCCTTCAAATTCTTAATCAAAGACATGAAATATGAAATATCCTATCTTATTGATGACTCGTTACTCATCTAAAATGAATACTAAATTCTTGCTTCAACTTTAGTAGGTTCACAAGAGACTTAGTCATATATAGCTCTTTCAATTTCTTCCATAATCTTAAAACCCTCTTCAAAGCTAGCATTTCTTGTAGAACACTATGTATCCAACTTATAGGGATTTCCATTAGGGTCTTCTCATTAAGTTTTGTCCACTCATCATCCTTCATGTACTCTAGCTGATTATTTAAAGCCTTTTATAAGCCCAAATGCACCATGATCCCTCCTATTTGCACTTGCCACTATACAAAATTTATCTAACCATTAAATTTCTCAATATCATACTTCCTGACCATCTATTTAGTATGTGCATCACAAAACCTTAAAATGCTTATTCTCTCAATCTTGCTCTATTAACATTTTGTTGGAGTAGAATTCAATTTGGTTATTTATCACAAAAGTCACAAATATAAAAATGTAATAAATAAAGAGAAAAAAAAATGACACATACAGTTTACATAGAAAACTACGGGAAAAAAGAAAAGAAAAAGAAAAACAAGCATAGGAACCATAGGCAATTTAGAATCAATCCGCTATAGTGCAAAAATTTCTCTAGCATGTCTTTAAGTTTTCTACTCTCTCACTTTCCCACTCGACACACACATATACATACATACATTTGTTATAGTTAAAAAAGCCAAACCCTAACGCACATAAGAGAACATAACTTTAATACCAAGAAAATTCAAATAAGAAGTTACCAAGGACATAATTACCATGGTTTAGCCTTTTGAATCTTTTTTCTTGGTCTAAATGATCTTCCTAAATATAGCTTCATGTAAATTCAAAGCACAAAAGCAACAATTTGTGAAATTAAAAAGTACGAAAGCTTAGGTACATGTAAAAAATGAGCCTATGTTGATCCTCATTGCTCACCAATTACCATGTAATGTTATATGTGATAATGATACAAGGTTATTGAGTCATATTATGTAAAATAACATTTATGCTTGCATCTAGTTAGTGTCTACATTATATTATTGCAGCTTGTAATTTTGCAACCATTTAGGAGATTCTCTAAAGCATTAAAATACGAAGTTATTTCTTGATAGAAAAAAATTTCTACTTCTTTTCCTTATCAATTTTCAAAAAGTGCTATGATATTGAAATCCTTATTTCGAATGCTAACCAAATGACTTGAAAATCTCTAAACATGTTGATTTTGATAACTTTTTTCTTTAACAAATTATAACAATTGAAACACATGTCAATGTGTTATAGGTTTTGATAGTATTTTTGGAATAAGCTTTTTGTTGATTTATCATCAAGTATCATTCTCATTGAGTACAAGTTTAAGAATGGTATGATGACTGACTTGGGTTAATTGTCTCCTATTTACACCTTGTTAAAATCTTATAAGCAATGCTGTCAAAATCGTGAGTTAACTCGCATGTTTCTATGATTTTACGAGTTGGTGAGCACATTCCTAGTCAACTCGCATGTAAAAATGTTTTTGAGGTAAAATCGTAGTAGAATCGCGATTCATACGTGGAATTGATAAAATCACGAGTCTACTAGCGTTTTTACGTTTCTACTATAAGGTCTTATTTTTCAATTGCCTAACATATTTTCTACACTACACAAATAGAGACGGAGGAGGGAAAAGGAAAAACCAATGGATGAACTCCCAAATTTGTCGTCTCTTGATCATGCCATGGTGTCTTCATGTAGATCTAGTGGTTGCAAGGTATGCTGTATGTTCATTGTGTTTGCTGTGGTTGTTGTGTTTGTTGTTCCTCATGTCTTCTGTTGTGTCTTCGTCTCTAATCGTCGTCATTTTCATGGTCACCTGGATCTATCGTGTCTTTAGCTAAATCTACGAGGATTGTGTTGGCGTGTGTTCATCGTTTGTGTGGTGTGGTTATCATGTTTATCGTCAACCATCAGCCCTGTTTGCCATTAAACATTAGCCCTAGTTGCAAACTTCGGCCAAAACTATCGTCTGTGAGGCCACATCTACTGTTTAGAGTGCTTGCGTATGTTCATCATATGTGTTACCTACTGCCTGTGTTCGTTATCTTCACTAGGTTGGCTATGTTTGTTGTCAACCTATTCCTACTATGTTTTCCTCTTTGTTTAAGTTGTACAAGTGTTGAGGAAAGAGTGCAAAGAAGCTGGAAATTGTTATTTTGGATAAATGGTCTTTTATGTAATGCTGATTGTACCTAGTGCATTTTATCATACAATTTCCGATTACGGGTGACATACTGAGTTTATCTATGCAATCATTTATATTATCTATTGTCAACTGGCTCAACCAAAGTAGGAAACAAGCATGAAAAAATCCCAACCAGTGAAGCACAATGTTCTAGTGATATGAAGCGGAGGCAAAGTTGGTTAGTTTAACCAACTCCTGGCTCGTCATTTAGCACTTACTACTATAGAGTAGACAATGGTTAGAGCGAAAGTTGGTTAAAGTAAATGGTATTTAGAATTGTAGTGTTATACTTTGATAAATGTTGAAAGAGCCTTATTTCCAATACTTATTAAATATAATTTTGTATAAATTTTATGTAAATTTATCAAGAAAAGGACACTTAAGTGCTTATTTGGATTCAAGGTTTAAAGAGGATACTTAAGTGCTTAATATCAAGAAAAGGACCTTTTTTATTATTTACTTTTGGTTAGTAGTTATTTGTCATTTTTTTTGTATTACTCATTTCTAATGGTATATTTTCGTTATCAACTTTTATTTATTAGTAATTTCTTAAAGTCATAATTGATTTTTAAATTTTATCCATTATCTTTTAGCTTTTGTGTAAATAACTAGGTGAAACTCCCTTTATATATGATTTATCATTCTAGAAATAAAATATACATATTATACAACTTATACATGATTATCTATATTATTACTTTTATTGCAAATTTGTAATTTATGACCAAAATAAATGCTAAATTTCCTTATTTCTATTATCTATTATATTTTTTAATAATATTATAAGTAAATTTATAATATTTAGAAGTTATTTTATATAGGTTGTAGAAACTTACGTTTCTACGTTCTAATTCTATGAATCCTTTAGCGATTCTATATAAAATCGCGATTTTGACAACCTTGCTTATAAGCATTTATGTTTTATTTTTAGACCTTGCCCTAGTTATCATTGGAAAATCTCAAAATAAGATTTTTTTAGTTTGAATCAAGATTGAATACCTAATAAAATTTGTTTTTATTATTCCACTAATAAAAATGAATTTCAATTCCATTAACATCATGTTACATTAGTTAAACAAGTATGTGCTAATAAGCTCATAAGCAAAGAGTCTAAGGGTTAAAGTAGAATCTAAAATACGAATGTATTTCTTTAGTTGCCAAGATATCCTATATAGGGAGACAACAACATCTATAAAAGAACAAAACCCAACCTACTAAATAAATCCAAGATAGTGGATACAATAAGTGCACATAGGGATATAGCAAAAGGAAAAGAATATTAACAACAAATACAACTTATTCCAAAAACATTTACTAGCAAACCAATATCTAGCTATCCACCTTGATAACATAATCCACTTAGATTTGCGATATAAGACATATGGTGGGGGATTATAACAATGGTAAGTTAACAATGGCAATAATACATTAAAAAAGTGGTGGTATATTAGGAAGTGACAGGTCTATGTATATTTGTAACAATAATGGTGGATCTACCATTTATGGTTAATGAGAAAAAAGAGGATGTTTCGAAGGGGTTGTTGGCTATAGAGAGCTAAAATTATTATATTAAATATGGGTTAAGCACGCTATTTATTTGGGTTTAACTCCTTAAGTTAGGTGATAAGGTCTAGAGAGTTCGATTCATGTTTAGGATGACCAAAGGAGATTTGGCTTGATGGACCAGAAATAATGATCATTGGACTGATTTATTTACCTTTAACCTCTCTTAAGTAGGCTTATGCACTTATGAGAAAAGTTATTAGCATTTGAACTTAGTAAGCTCATTTAGGATAACCATGAAATGAACAATCTTCATCTCATCCGTTGATTAGTAAGACGATTTGATGGTCATTACCCAATCTAAGATTTTGTAGATACTTAGCATTCCTCATTTCACAAAATTCTAAATATATATAATAAAAGGTGTTTTATTGTGTATTCTCTACTCTTAAGGATAAAAAGAATAGATCAAGCAAAGAATGATCTCAATTACTCAAATTATAAAGTTAACACCTAAGTTTCCATAGGCTCCCTTGTCTATTTCTTATGTATTAGAGATATTGAGATTACATATTTTTCTTCCCTATTATTTTCTTCTAGCCATCTTACTACATACTATCTTTAAATCATTTATTTAAAATCACATATAATATGCGAGATTTGTTTGACACTCATGGATTTAAAGAATTGATTTAAAGATTTTTAGGTTTTCAAGTAAGAAATGATATTTGAAAACTTGATATAGAATTCCTTATCTATAGTGGCTACCTCAAATATCAGGTTTTCAAGGGTTTTTTCTTTTTCTTTTTTTTTTTAATTAGAGATAGACTACAGAGAATAAAATTTGTCGAATTGTCCAATATTCTTCAAGTCTAAAAATTGTTCAATGGTCATACAAAGGCATAAAATTGTGATATTGTTTACACCATTAATCTACATGATATTCAAATCTACTAATAATTTAATATAAGAAAAATGTATGCATTGATAATACTAACAAACATTACATTAATTATTTCAAGTTTAAAACTTGTTACTCTAGCTTTTAATCATGGATCTAAGAGTCGAATTCACCTGAGACGCTATAGAGAAGAGTTTTATAACTCCAACACGTCATCAAGCATTTCAAAAAGTTCTAGGGACCTATAAGGTATTAAATTAAAAAAATTAAGGATATTTATATGTATATAGTGCCTACAGTTTTGGATATTACATATGTCATACATAAAGCACCTATCCTCTATTCAATTCTTACGGAATTTTTGAACTAATTTGAAACTCTATCATTTTATTGAAAAAAAAAATCTCATAATAGAATTATTGGATTCGATTAGGATAGGAAATTCCAATCTATTCGAATTGGCCTTTGAGATTAAAATTTTGTTATCTATATTCAACTTAATGCATCCTCAAATTCAACATTTAGCAGCCGTTCATCCTTCAGAGCCGCTCAGTTCACTGGTCACCATTTGTTGGAACTTGGAATAACTAAGACATGTTGTGGTTGGTGCAAAAGAGATAATGCCCCAAGAAACCATGCTAATATGCCATGCTAGCTGTACGACAGTACAACATTATTATATACTTCTGATGCGACCTAATAGCCTCCTCGGACCACAGCAAAATTGATTATCATTGACTCATCTGCCTAAAAGACAATGACAAACTTCAAAGTCCATTTAGAAATTTGATGCTTGTCATCAAGGTAAAAAAATATCAAGATATGCCCATTTATATGTGCACACGAATCGATTTGCGGAATAAGAATTTGGATGTTTTCTGAAGCATGCCCCATGGGGGGAAGTCAAGTACAGTATTAATGAGATCATAACTCCTGTTACTTTGTAATGACCAGCACACAACTCCTTAACCTTATACGAATTTCTATTAGAATATTTATGAACTACTCAATGATTGGCATTCTCATACATGTAGGGTTTTTTTTTTTTAAATGCAATTAGTTTACGTTAAATTTGGCTAACACGTGTATAATATAGCTGGAATGGAATTGTCATTCTATGAACTGGGCGAGCTAAAATGATGATTGCATTCATAACTTATATTAGATAGGGATAATTTTAGAACAAAATTATTATTCTATATGAAATTAACAATTCTTTCATACTAAAAAGAAATGATTATTTCATATAAAAATTTAGAATGGATTTTTTTTGCGGGTTCATCATTCTACCAAGAAAATGTTGAAATGTTTGTTCCTAAAAAATTGGGACTAGAGTGGAACCTCCATTTCAACCAACCAAAATGAATGTTGGTTTATAAGATTAGATGGGACCTATGAGTATGGCTCTTTTGAGCTAATTAAAGGTCTATCTAGAGCATATTCAAGAACATTTCTTTCCTTTTCATTTTTTTTTTTTTTAAAGAAAACACAACACCATGTCAAGTTTCACAACACACAGCTGTCTTATTATAAATTGTATAGATACACAAAGAAAAACCATGATTTTTTGTAGGGGATTCATTTGGTTTTATTTAGGTCTAAGCATTAAAGGCTTTGTAAGTTATATGCAGTATCTTTCACAGTGGACTGGAATAGTTAAAAGCATAATCAAGGCCAGAAGACAACAACTTCCTTGACCAATGGGTTCGACTTCTAATTTTTATATTAAGCCATAACATAACCAAAAATATCTAATTTTTATATTGACTGCTCGATAGGGATCATGTCATTTATCCTATCCTTGGAATAGGGCACATCACTACCTCTTTCTTCTTCTCCTCGTTTTTCTTTTTCTTTTTTTTATAATTATTTTATTTATTTCTTCTGTTATATTATAAATAATATCCATTTTAAAAATGTAAGAAAAAATTAAATTAATTCTTTCAAGCATTGAGTTTTTTTCTTGAAAAAAAGTGGGCGTCCTCCGGGGAAGGAAAAAAAAAAAAGAAAAGAAAAATTCAAGCATTAAGCTAAGCCTTTTCTTTCATAGGGAATGTCTCTTACTTTTGATTTTTTTTTTAGAGAAATAATAAAAAAGAGTGTCTTTTAATTTCTAACTTCAAAAAAATTCTTTGTTAAAGAATATCAATTGTCAAGAAAATTAAAAAATAATTTCATAATTTGGATTAATAAATTTTTCTCTAATAAAAATTAGTTTTGAAAAAAAATAAAAATAAAAATAAAATAAAATAGGAAAAGCTTTTGAAAAACAGCCTATGATTTGCTTGATTCCTATAAAGTATATGATTTGCTTGATTCCTATAAAGGTACATAGGCATCTATTAAAAAGCAATCTTAACCAAAATATATATATATATATATATATATATATATATATTTCTCAATAACATTCTTATTTTTAGTTCTTTTTAAAAAAGGACCCCTTAAGAAAATGTTATTTGGTAATAATTGCACTTTAAATTTGAAAGTCTATAAATCCATACTTTTGATTTTATCAAAAGGGCAATGTCTCTTTGCTAAAATTAACTCTCCTAGTTGATTTTAGTTTTGTTTTTGATCTATAGTTGATGGTGACTCCTATTTTAAAAAGATTTAACAGAAAAAAGAAAGCAAGAAAAAAAAAACTTTCTCCTTGGTTCTTGTTGAGCAACTTTATTAAGTGGGAATGGCTTGATATAAGATTAAATTAAGAAAAATATAAGATCCTAATGAAAAATTCAAGCTCGACAAAAGCACTATGTTTTAACATGTTAAAAGCATAGGTTGTATACCAATATTTAATGTGTTTTGTGATTATTGTAGGTGCAATTCAATTGAAATAGCCAAAAAAAAGCCATCCAAATTGCTAATTAGCTCCCTCAAGTAGTGCGAGGGACTTTGGTTGGATGAGGTTGAAGTTGTCCAAAAAAAAGTTTAATTTCTATGTATGTGGCTTTGGATTAAAACACTAACTTTGCTTCATTAAAATTGCCTTTAGCAATTTGTTTAAGCCTCTAGCCTTAGTTTAGCCTTCATTCTTATAGCTAATGTTTGTAAGTGACTTTAATTAATGTTCAAGCATACTTTCGTTAGACTAATATGGTTATTGCTTAGTTTTACATAGTATAGTTTTACTTTCTTTCTCAAGACTTTTTTTTTTTTGTCCTTTTAATTTTCATCCATGCAAGTTTGTTCCTTCAATTAATGATTTTTTTTTTTCTTTATGTTATGGGTAGTTAAGTAGCTTAGGAAACTTTTAAATAGTGTAGATGCATAAATTGATAATTTAGCGAATCATTTAAATGGGATTTTCATGAATTTAATGAGTCTTGTTAGAGCTTGATTTTTAATATCTCTTTCTAAACTTAGCCAGGTTAGTAAAGCAATTGCTCACTATTAACAGCATTTGAAAGGCAAACTTTAGGTATGGATCCAATTTTAACAACATTAAATCCTAAAGGTTGAAAATTTTGATTAGTTTAGGGCAATCACTTCCTTTTAGGCTCTTCCATGGAGTTAGATATTTCTAATTTCAAAGAAAGATAATACCTTAAATGTTTTTAGTTAGGTCATTTGTTGTCCTAATAAGACTAGTTAGTAGAATGGTGAACAATTGAATTCCATAAAATTCCCTTGTTGAAACCATTTTTTAAAATCGTACTTTAACAAGAGTTAGTCACTATATGAAATTATGAATCATGTTTAATTCTTTAATGTGGTTTTTATTTAGATTTTATTTAATTTTGATTTCTAGATTTGTTTTAGCCAAATAAATGTGAACTACACATGTCTTGATAGTCGCATTCCTTTCCTTTTAGATGTGGTAACTATAGGCTTAAAAGTCTAATCTTTCAAAAATAGAAGCAAAGACATGTATGTACAGGCATAGTTTTAGTATAGCATGATCTTAAAATGAGTAAAAAGTTGTTAGAGATGATTCAAGGACATTGATGTGCATAATGACGTTTATCAATACCGATTGCAAGAATTAAAATAAAACAATAGATACTTTTAGTAATTTTTAGAATAAAATAAGATATGAATAATACAACCAATATTACATAAGATGGGGATTGAACTTAGATAACCCTGATCCGATATTACACATGAAATAAAAATGACTCAATGTTTGCAACAATCAAAGGATTGACAAGAATGGATTAAAAGAGCAAAACTCTATTGGGGTTGTAGTAATGAAGGTTACCCACAATTCAGTAAATCAAAAGACTCTTAAAAGTCAATTCTCAATTCATTTAGGGCAAATGAGGAATAAAACAAAGAATTAAGGATACATGTTTGTAATAATATGATAACGTAGTTTAGGTGAACTTTTAGGTCACTCGAACAAAGTGGGATTCATTCAAATAAGAAAAAAATAAAGACAAGTCATTTGAATGAATAAGGCAATAGTCAAACCTTTTGGTTTGTGGGGTACTTCTTTTGATTGCCTTGAGCATGTGTTCGAACGAATTGGCATCTATAGCTTACTTCGCTATTAAGAGTCCACTTTACTCAAACACCCCAAAGGTGCATTTGAATGAAATGATCCAATAGCACTCTTAAGACCCTTTTCTTGGACTCTGTTTGAATGTCATTGTGAAGACGTTCTAATGAAGTCTCCTTGATGCTTTGTTTCTAGCTACAATTTGGTCATGAACTACACTAATGAGCTCATACTTTATTATAACATAATCTATCTCAAATAACTTGTCAAACATATAAAATCTTTGTCTAATAAAGTCCTGGACACAATTATTTGTATACAAGATTAGCTAATCCCCAAGCTCTAGCTCCATTGGTTAAACCGGTAAATACTAGGATTCTTGTCAAAAATTAGGATGAAGATGACAAAAACATAGACATTAGAGAAGACACCTAGTGTACTGGTGGAGAAGGATCTATCATAAAGAATTCCTTAACAAAAAAAAAAAAAAAAGAAAGTATTTTAAGCTCATAGCTTAATTATTCTCATGACTTAGTTTATTAATAAATAAAGGATTGTATGTGAGAGAGGAAACATGAAGTACTAATTTAGATAGAAAATACACTTTTGTGAATGAATGGTAAGCTCCATTATATTTGAACAACATAAATAGATGCACAGTTTCACCAACTATAACATGATCAATACCAACATGAGGAGTTATTGAGAATCCCTACATTAAGAGTCATGCAATATATGGGACTTGTGAATACCACAGGAACTCATAGGTACCTTCAAGAATAAGACAATAGATTGTTGGGAGACATCTATAAAGGGTTAGTTAAACTAATGCCAACAAGAAAAGGCAAAGTGACAATTTATCACAAATTTGCCAATTGGAGATTACTATGATTTTTGAGACATATAATTTATGTAGATAATCATTGTTCATGGGAGATAGTCATATGACACATCTCAAGAAATTTGGATAGAATACTCATGATTGGTTTGATGAAATTTAAGGTGAAAATATTAAGTGTTAGCATCAGAAGAGCTTCAAGCGGTAGGTAAATGACTAAAGTAAGTATTGGCCAAATACCCTCGTCGAAACTTGAAGCAAGAGGCAAGGGGTGAAAGTTAGAGTAGATAGTTGACCATAGCAGAGGGCAACCAACCATCTAAAGTCTTGATTAGTTGCCTAACCTTGATTTTGAGTCTATGCCTGAATAGTGAGGAGCTAAGTCAATTGATAATGTGCCCTAATCAACCAAACCTTAATATATGTGTTCTTTTGGTATTTTCATGCTATGATCCTAACTTTAAGTATGATCTCGTAGGTTTTTTATTCTAGGTGTTAAGAGCTACCATTATATAAGTTTAGTATCTAGCATGTGTTAGTTGCTTGTTTATGTAATGTAGAGATGTAACAAAATTAATTTTTATACTGACCACTAGTAAATATTGTTGCCTATGCTTATGTGCTTGTTGTTGATGTCTTTAACTAATTGGGCCAAACATAATCTATAGTTTCAAGCAGCAATTTCATTGATGTGGATAATTAGGTTACTGACTAATATATCTATGCTTAGTTTCAGTTTAGGAAACTTGGAAGCTCATGACAAGACATAGACATTATATAGGAGACATCTAGGTATGAGGACAATGAGTGAAACTATTGATGGCCCAAATTTGAGCGGAGGAAATCAATATAGGACCAATCTTATCTTCATTTCTATTCTAATTCTATTTCTTTTCCCATTTCTAGTTCAATTTCTAAGATATAAAGACGATCAAGTGTATTTGTTGATGTTGTTAGACTAAAATGTATGTCTTAAAAGACGTGTTTTTTTGTAATTGATTGTTCATTAGATTTACCTAAGTCATGTGTGCTTTGAATTCATACAATAGCTCTTGTTTGTACTAAGCATCATTGTCACCTTTTTGTGGAATTTATTTTAAAGCATTTTAGGTGATGATTATTGTGAGTTTGTTTGGAAGATAAGGTGTTTGGTTTATTTAGTGAATTATATGTTACTTGAGGATCCTTATATTAATGATCGCCAATAAGGTGCTTAAGTTATTTAATTTATTGTAGTGAATGTTTCGTACTTAATAGGTGTCTTTATGTGGAGCCTACATATTTTTACCTCATTGACAAGATTATGAACGAGTTGACATGTCTCATGGTATTAGAGCATGACAATAAGAGATAAAAAATATGATTCTATGGCTTATAATACTTTCTTAACATTTATAAGGAATTGGAATTAGGAATATGGTCATAAGGACCTTGTTGAAAAAAAAAAAAAAGCAAAAAAGAAAAAAAGAAAGAAAGAAAAGGATTCCACACAATAGAATTAAGTATATAAAATGAGAAATAGCTAGCTGCAATCTAGTCGCAATACTCCATAACTTCAATTCAAGAGTTGATGTATAAGCTATCAGTTGCACAAAACCCCAAAAAGAATGTCCTGTTGAGAAACTAAAAAACCACTAATTCCTGATTTATTTGTAATCAGAGAGGATGGCACATATGTATAAAAAAATTGCTTCATAAGTTGCTGCACAGGAAATAAAAGTGGGAGTAATTGAAGAAGGAAAAGAAGTAAAGGAGAATCTCTTCCGTGAGGTTATTGCCCAGAATTTAGCAGCACAAATATGTGCAAACTCTATCCAGTTTAGCCTCAATTCTTTGTCAGAAAATTTTTTACTATTTCAATTAATCCAAATGCTCCACAAGTAAAAGGAGAATTGACAAGCCAAGGAGGTTTCTTCCCACCCTATCTTGGTGACTCGCAATGCAATTGTTTTTAATCCAAGTAGTGAAAGGGACCATGGAGGAAAAGCACAACTGTTGTCCTTGATTAACAAATAACCAAAAATCTTGTACCCTAGGACAATCCCTGAAAATATGCTGTACTGCTTCAAAATTAGATTTACAAAAGGAGCAGATACTTTCTATGTAAACACCATGTCAGAAAAGCTCATCCACTGTAGGGATTCCTCTATTTAACATTCTCCATAAAATCATCTGAATTTTTGGAAGGATGGGAGTTTTCAAATTCCAACTCCAGTTAGTTGGGGCGTTAACCAAAGTTTCGAATAGGCTGACGAAAACACCACTAGGATGCAAAGCCCATATTATACTATCTCTACTTTCATACTAAGGCTGGAGATAAATATTTCCTAACTGGTTTTTGTGCTGTTGATCTAAAGGAAATCCAATGAGATCCTCTTGCCACTTATTTAGAGACACCCACACATACACAATAGTAAGAGAAAAAGAGTTTTTTTTTTCTTTTTTTACAAGTGAGCCGGTAAACATTGATTGTGGAATGCCATTTTCTGTCCTAAAATCTCCTTCCTATCCCCAACTCAGCATTTGATGTGTTTCTTCAACCTATCCAATTCCACAGAAATGCTCTTTGCAAGTCAAGTGGATCCACGTAATCTAGGTTGGGATGAGGTAATGTTGTATTTGTCAATTAGAAAAAGTGCCCACAATGGATTTTAGATTGGCACAGTTTATTTTTTGTCCTGACATCTTTTGGAATAAAGTCAGAACCTCTTGGATAACATTTGCATTATTATTTCCATCTTTTATTTCGAAGTTCTAACATTATATTCCTAGTTTGGAATTATTATCTGACATCTTATCAAAGATGCACTAACAAATAAACTAAGTTTGGACCCAATCATATGCGATTTTCTATTCCTTGTGGATGATTCAGTGAACTTTAGCCTTTTTGTCTCATTTAAACTCAAAATGCTGCATTAAAACTCAAAACATTGTACATATTCAGACCAGGGTTTAAGTACATCAGTCATATCCTAAGAATATTCTCCCATAGACATACTATATTGAATCTCATGTTTGTTTTATATTGTTTTGTTTATGTTATCCTTATTGGTGGTGTCACAATTAATGTCTTAATTCAGTGAACGAGTTCTATGGATAGTGATTTGAAAAATGATCTTTATAGGGCAAGAAAAAGAAAAGGAAAAATGGGTCTTAAAAGGTCAATTGATACTTATAAGAGCCAACATTTCCTAAAGAAACTATTCAGGATTTCATTTTAGGGCATTATTGACCATGTATGAGTGTCTTCCAAAAACATTCGAAACAAGGTTTAACTTCATTAATCATGTTCTAAATTTTGGAGGTGCATGTCATGTAACCAATCGCTCTTTTCTTTCGTTTTTTTACTTTCTTTCTTTCTTTTTTTTTTAATTGTTTTCATAAGCTTTCTAGCATGTATTCACATTCGATGTCTGTGCAGGAACTCTAAAATTTAGCAAAACATTTTTAGTTGGGAAAATGTCTTACATAAAAAATAATTTTTAAATCTCTGGTTCTACTGAGGCAAATACAAATTATTTTTGGATTATCATTTTGGAATGGGAAATTTTTGAAGTTCACTCGTCAAGACGGCATACTGTAAGATAAATGCCCTATTCTGTTTGTAACTATAACATCACATGAGTTGTCTTTTTAAATTATTAAATTTCCCTTTGTACTTTATAACTATCTGATAACTTTCCAATAGTCCTTTTTCCATAGTTATATTACAAAAACATAACAAGCCGCTAGATATGAGAATAACCCTCTAAATTTGATGATTTAGCTTTCTTTAATTTTCCTTATTAGTCCTTTATTTTTGTTTTTTTTTTTTTTTTTTTAATATAAAACTTCTCTATTTTCTTGTAACCATCCACATGGTTCACAAATGCATTTTTAGGTATTGATAAGTTAATTTAGATGTAAGCCTTCATGCCTAGGTCAATTTGTTTAATGTCGATAAGCTACCAAAGACTCGAGTCTTCAAGTGCTGGTCAACTTGTTTAGGCCTAGGTCAGCTTGTTTAGGTTCATGTTGCTTGGTCCTACCTACAATTCAGATGATAATAGGTTGGAAGAACTTGGTAGATAAAATAAGTTTATAGTCTTATAATTTCTCTTAATTCTCTCCACTAAATCCAAAAGCAAAGGAGAGTTTGGGCATTTACTATTTTTTTATCTGACTCATCTATCTTGTTATTAATATGACATCAAGCTTTTAGGTAAAGAATCAATACTTTGATGCCCCAAACGTTGTTTTTATCTTTCTCGTTAGTTTGATCCAAATTGAATATTAACTTGATTATCAAAATAGTCATGTCGGAATCAACTCTGATGCTCTCATAGCTCAATTTTGTTATCTTGTGCAGGTTATACGCACCATTTCAAGATCAAGTAAAAATGTTAAGTTTCATAATTTTTCATACATCCATAATTGTCTTTACTTTTTTTAATTGATTTACTTTTATTAGTAAATGATCTTTCAATTTATAACTATACATAATTTTTCAATTTTTTTAAAAATTTTGTAGTTTTCCTTAAATAATAATAATAATAATAATAATAATAATAATAATTTTTCTCAATATTTGTAAATCTCCTATAGTGAGTGAGTTCTTATTTCCATTAAGAAATTAGTATTCCATGAAAGGTGGGAAAATCTTGGTAGTGTGGAATATTTAACTAGCATTATTTAATGTAAATGAAGTGAGGGGAAATGGAAAGCCCACCCCCTAGCAGACAAGGCATTATTTATTTGAAGTTTTATTGTGTGGTTCCCAATTAAGTACAAATATTTGTAAATATCTTTCTTTATCTTTCGTAATTGTCCATAAAATTCCGGTAAAAAATTTTGAATGTTTGTAACTAATGATTTTAGCTGTTGGAATTTGATGGGGGAATTTACTGTTTGTGAATTGATGGATTTAAAGAGAAATGGATGGAAATATTTTCACTTTAAGAATATTTTTTATTTTTTGGCGTTATGAATCAGAAAATCATAATGGAAATATCTGTTCTAATTTCTTATTCGGTCTCCTTTATATTTTCTTTTTCATGAATCCTTAGAATGGACCAAAAAAACAAAGAAAAAAGAAACCTATATTTAAGTAGTATTCATTATTCGGTTCATTTTTCAGTCACCAAAATTTTAAGGGTACTTGATGAGTTAAAATATATATTCTATCTTTGGTTCGCAGAATAAGTAAGGTTGCAGTTCAAAAGTTCCTTTTAAGGTAAATATAAAAATGAATATATCTTTTAAATTTTGATTACAAAAGTAATTACTACTAAATTCATATATCATTAACGGTCTACATATTTTTTCTTTTAAACACAAAATAAATATTTCACAAAAATCGATATCTAATTTTATATACATTATATATAGTATAAGAAAATTATAATATCATGTTTTATTTATGTCTTTTTTGCCAATCACACACTATTTAAATGTCCAGACAAAATTCAAATTTTAGTGACATTTTAAAATTGCTGTTCTTCCTTTTTTTTCTTTCCTTTCCATTCCTCCAATCCGTTTCCACTTCCTTGCCAAACATAGTGTGTCTGCTCCCTGTTTGCATTTAAGCAAGGACATCTGCTGGCCAAAGCAGGGCATGATACTTTCATAGTCTTTATCTCTAGCCACTATGGTTGATAATATTGCTGCTTTCCCTTCTATCATGGACGTTCACCATATCCAATACACCAACCAAATTAGCTACTTCGAAGATTTCCATGCAGCATGCTTCGAAAATGAGTGCTTGTCCGATGATGTTCCCATTTCTGCAGAGAGGTTGCTTCAAATAGAGGCAGAAGTCTCAGAAATCATGGACTTCAATCCCGTTTCAGAATATGATGCCATGGAGATACTTGAGACCAATCTAGCAACCGAACCGAATCGAACCGAGTCCAGAACTGGGTCCAGAGTTGAGAGAAATGATGATAACAACGTCGGTTTTTCTGAAGAAGAGAATACCCTTCGGGAAAAAATCCAGGATGAGCTGATAGAGCAAAGCTGCTTAACTGATCTTCTGTTAATGGGAGCTGAAGCAGTCCAAGCCCAGAACCAGCCTCTTCTTTCCGGTATAATGATTAAACTAAACACCCTTCTGGCTGATCAAGAAGATGAAGACGACGGATTCAACAGATTGGCTTTGTTTTTCGCACAGGGCCTTCAATCCAAGATCATTAATGCTCAAGAAGTCCTGCATAAACCTGCTCCTAGAGGGCCTAAGACTCTATCTGCCATACAAATGATTCAAGAGCTCTCACCTTACATCAAATTCGCCCACTTTACAGCCAATCAAGCAATCCTTGAGGCAATACAAGGTCACAAGGAGATTCATATCGTAGACTTTGACATCATGGAGGGCATTCAATGGCCACCATTGATGGTTGATCTTGCGATGAGGAAGTACGACTTTGTTTCCCTCCGGATAACAGCAGTCATCACCAACCATCATATGATAGAATATGCTCATCAGACAGGAAAGAGGCTAAAAGAGTTTGCCGATTCGACCAACTTGAACTTTTCATTTGATTTTATGGTAATAACTAAGGAAGAAGATTTCAAGAAAATCAAGGTAGGCCAAGGCCATAATACCTTAGTTGTTAATTGTATCATGCACCAATTCCGCATGCCGAAGGCGAGTTTCGCGTTTGTGAACACCTTCTTAAGTGGTATAAGGAGATTGTCTCCTAAGGTTATTGTTTTAGTAGAAGAGGAATTGTTCAATTTAGCTAAAGTTTCATACATGTCCTTTGTGGAGTTCTTCTACGAGGCACTTCATCATTATATGGCAATGCACGATTCGCTTGCAAGTAGCTCCTATGGCCAGCAGCAGCATCACAAGGTATATTTAAGGTTAATGGAGGAAGAAATTTTGAGAAATAGCATTATAGATAGTGTTAGGCAATTTCCAAGAGAGAAAATTGAGAAAACGATGTGGAAAGATGGTGGGGTTTTGAAGGGTTTTAAGCCTGTCCAAGTGAGTTCTCTTAATATCTCTCAAGCCAAGTTCTTGGTTAGTCTTTTTCATTGGGAATATTGGGTCCAACCTGAGAAGTACGGGGTGTCTTTGTGCTGGAAGTCTAAACCACTCACAACAGCTTCAATTTGGGTACCCAAATAGAAAGCCCTTTCGAGTATTTTTGGTAGTGGAAACTTTTTAGGACACTTGGTTTCCACATTTTCGTTGTATTTTGTACATGAAATGTTTAATGGATGGTTATTGGCTTGGCATCTTCTTTAAGCCCTTCAGCTCGCATCCAAAACGGTTGAAATGCATAGTAAGTCACTTAAGTTTTTATATTAAAGTTTAGATTCAAATAAAACAAGTTTTACAAGATGAGTGAATTAAATCTCTTATGATTTAATCGTTCTGCACAACTATATATTTAAATTTCATGGGAGAGGATGAACTGTTGCGTCTCCATCTTAGTGTGAGGGCAGCTATCATCCTCCTCTTGAGCAATGAGGGCCTTGATTCATAACATGTGGGGAAAAATAAAAATACTTGATTTGTGCTTCAATGATTTTGAAATCAACCCCACTTTTTCTTTTTCCCCTAATTAAACTCATAACATATGTTTCATTACTATGGAGACGCTTATGAGTTTCTAATTTGTTAATGATAATTAATTTAATAAAATAATATTATTAAATTTATTCAATTGAATAATATAATAAAAGTAATTAAAGGTACATAAAATAAAATATATATATATATATATATAAAAGGAAAAAATTAGATTCACACCTAAGCCACTTAGTTTACCATCCTCTTAGCCTTAGAGAAGCCTACAAGAGGCCAAAAATTCAAGTGAATCACAACCCATTTAGGGTAGTGCATGGCCATTAATTACGTTTAAAATTAAAAAATAAAATAAAATAAAGGAATTTCCCCCCTCCCCAAAAAAATGATTTGTCATAGTTGGATTGTGCCCTTGACTTATGATTCCTCAATCTAGATGTGAGGATTCATCTATGCAAAACACCTACATACCACATGTATCTCCCACTTTTCATGTGACAAGGATGATTGATTTGCCTTGGAAAATTCTTATACCAAGGATGACATTAAAGGAATGCAGAGAGAAGGGACATGTAGCCTCACTAATTTCTTGTGTCGTGTGACAAATGATGTAAAGAAAACTTAGCAAATCTTTGCTCTTAAGCAATTTTCAAACTAAATGCTAAATTTTCTTTCTCCTTATGAGAGGAACAGATGAGTATAATTGGGGAAGAGCAAGCTAGATTAATTGGGTTGTGCCTATAATGAAAGTAGGCTTTAGAAGAAGTGTTAGGGTCCAAGAGTCTTAAGAGGTCCTAATAAATATGAACTAAGTTCAAGAGTACGTAAAAGATCCTAATTAATACTTAAGCTTTACTGGAAAGATTATAAACCAACAACTCCATCCTAATAACTAATAAGCCTTTTTTCTCTATCTTTAATCCAAAAAAAATCATATAAAATTGGGTCTAATCATACAGATTTCATCACATATATGAATAATTAGTCATTCTCACAATAGGAACTTTATTGAGCTTTAGCACTTCTAATGTTGATTATGGGCCTATTTTGATGCTTGGGAAGTTTGATCCTCAAATAACTAGATGATTTTTTTTTATTTTTTATTTTGTGGATGTTTTAAAATGTTATTTTTATTTTTTGGTGATGTCATATTTAGATACCTAAATTCGATATTTGTACACCTATACACATTTATAATTTTAGAATTGTTGGATGCGCAAAATATGAGTGCAAATATCATTTTTCCTTTTTTTAATTTTTCCATTAAAAAATAGATTGTTTTATTTTTTTTCTTTCAATTAATTTTTAGTTTAGCGGTAGTTTCGGTTTTTTTTTTTTTTTTTACCCCTTTCCAATTTATTCTATTCAAACTTTATATTCATTTTCGAACTTTCAAATAAAACTTCATGTCTTTACTCTTTCCCTACCCCTACCATTTTTGGATCCCCTATCATGTTAACCAAATTCTTATCTAAATTTTTATTTTTTAGAAATTTAATATTTATATTTTAAAACAATATATATATATATATATACTAAATTGAATGAAACTCCTAAACCATTTTCCAAAAATAAAATAAAGTAAAATCACCTCAACGCCCACACATCCTTCTGCCTTTATCGGTCCGAGAAGTATCCAGAGACAAAGACAGGCATGGAACCTAAACCTGAAAGTACACAAACACAAGCACAAGAAAATCAGTCGGAAACACCAACCATTGATGACTGGACACTGCTCACGAAGCTGGGAGAAGGGCCATTATCGACGGTATGGAAAGCAAAGCACAGAACCACCGGTGAAGTGGTGGCTTTAAAGCAAGTGAAGCTGCCGAAACTTAACGCACACCTCAGGAATAGCCTTCAATGTGAACTCACTTTTCTTTCCTCCGTTAATCACCCCAATATCATACGCCTCCATAAGTTCTTCAAGGTCACTTCTTTTCCTTTGTAATTGGACTGGATATCTCCTCTCACATGCACGATAATAGCAAAGCTTAGTGATAAGCTGAACACTTTTTTATTCAATTGACTTGTATTTGTCATAATTAGTTTAACTTTATCTTAGTTTGATTAGCTTGCCTCTGTCTCCAATGTGTTTTTGGGAATGCTGCAGATCCTCATTTGGAAATGCTTCACAAGTTACATTGGTCTGTTGTCTATGTATCTAATTTAAGGAAAATCATGATCCACAAGTAATTGAAGTGAAGTCTAATATTAATCTTAATTCTTATGCTCAACTAAGTAATATTTCCGCATTGAAAAATGAATTAGTTGAGGAAGTTGTTTTTCAGTGTCCTTCCCTAGTGCTATCACTGATTGTATCAAGTATGGCTGGAAGTAGTCATTTGATTGAATGATGAAAACCGGCAACAAAAACTGCTTGAAAGAAAAACGAAAAACACAGTGATAAACTATTTTTTTGTTGTTCAAGCTAGAGAAATTAAATCCTCTTTCCTGTAAATCTTTTAATTAGTTTTTCAAAGGAGAATTTTTCTCCATAATGGTATACAGGCCGATGGATGCATGTACCTGGTCCTGGAGTTTTGTGCTGGGGGGAACTTAGCTTCATATATAAAGTTTCACGGCCAAGTGTGTGAGCGAGTTGCAAGAAAATTTATGCAGCAGCTTGGTATCTGCTTTTTCATCATTATGAAGCGAAATATCAACTTTTTTCTTGCCGCTTATGGCTCTTCCCTTTCGGTCATTTCTCCACAGGAGCTGGCTTGAAAATACTACATTCACACCACATCATTCACCGAGATCTGAAACCAGAGGTAGGACATGCATACTTCAGCATTAATGGATTCCTCATTTCCCGAGTCTTTGCATTTGTAATTTTTTCCTTTGATGAAAACCTTTGCATTTGAATCTTGCATAGACTCAGACTACTGGTAGAGTCTTTGCATTTGTAATTCCTTCCTTTGATGAAAACCCTTTGCATCTTGAATCTTACCTAGACTTAAACTACTGGTAAAGACTTTAGAACTCCCCATGTACTTAGCCCGCCTTCATATTAGCAATTTTCAATGTAGTGTCAGTCTTTCTAGATTCATGCTGTTCTGTGATAAGCTAAGTTGAACATTCACTTCTATTTTATGGAGACACTCTGAACATAGTTTTTTGCCAAATCTATTTTACGCATGTTTAAACATGTATGTAAGTGCAGCTGTTTTCAATTGGCTTAGCTTCTTTTATTTTCCTTTCTTGTTTTCTTTTGATTTATCATATGCAGAACATTTTACTATCTGGTCCCGGAGTGGATAAAGTGCTAAAAATAGCTGATTTTGGTCTTTCAAGGTGGTATCTTGTTCAATTATATTGCTTTGCACAAATCAGTTATTGTGGAAAGATGGCAAGATTCTGATATGATTGCTTGATTTTGTAACAAGCAGAACCATACAACCAGGAAGCTTTGCCAATACTTCATGTGGATCACCCTATTACATGGCTCCAGAAGTTCTTCAATTCCAACAGTATGACGGAAAGGTAAGAGATTGTGAATCTCATTCTTCTTATGGGTTGAAGTCTGAGGTTTGAATATTCCCATAGGTGGACATGTGGAGTATTGGTGTAATCCTTTTCAAGCTTCTCAATGGATATCCTCCATTTTGTGGCAAGACTAATGTTCAGGTACAATTGTATCTACAAGATAGTGAAAACACTATGCTTATTCAAATTGCATGTGCAGCAATTTGTATTGCTACCTCATTGATGTTTGTGTCATATCAAATTGAAGTCAATGTTAAAATAATGTAATATCAATCAGACATTAGATATTAATATATTTTTTTCCCCATAATTGAGTAAATTTCATGTTAGATTTGGATCGTATTCTAGTTAGAAGTAATAGATAGGTCTACCAACCTATTATAGTAATACCTTTCATTGAGAGTGTGATACATTAGAAAATGGAGCCCGTATATGGGATCGCTTGTAGGACTGCATTTTTTTGTGTCACATCCTCAATAGAGAGTGTTATTAAAATAGATTCACCAAGGATACACCTATTTATTTGTCTCTAGTTAGATGTGTGACATCATGTTGGTTTGAGGTTTGCTTTGCTTATTAGTCATGTTTCAAATCAGTTTGAGTTAGGTCCTGTTCTATTGTCAGTCACGTTGATTGATTACTTTGTTGTTTTACAGCTATTGCAAAACATCAAATCCTCTGGATCCCTTCCTTTTTCCCACCCAATCCTATCTGTATTGCATCCTGATTGTGTCGACTTGTGCTCAAGACTACTCTCTGTTAGTCCAGGTTGGGAATATTTAGTTGTATCAACTTTGTTCATCACTTTGCATAAGTAAAAAGCAACAGTCTCACCTAAAGAATCTCATTAACTTTATGAATTGCAGTAAATCGTTTGTCCTTTGATGAATTTTATCAGCATAGCTTTTTGAGAAGAAAGCCAAGGGGGATCTGAGATCATGGATGGGATGGTTGATGCATGAGGTTCTGTTTCTGCATATTGGGTATTCTTTAAGATGATATTCACCGAATCTGTACGTTAGAAGATCAAAATTAATGGATAGAAAGTCCATCTATTACCATGTACATTAACCATAACTGGAGTAGTGTATATAAACATACTTGAACAAATGTGAAAAAATTTGGAAATACCATTATGGCAAGGAGAAACTCTTGACCTACTCTGTGTTCTAATTGGAGAACTAGTGTGCAGAATGTGGCTTATGAATTGTTCATTGTTGATATGCTCTAACCCCATAATTTTATGTATTGTGTATTTGTTAATCAATAGATAACACTACATTAGATCTAACAAAATGAGACTATTAAATCTAACAAGTTTGATTTTTCAGATTAGGTGATAGTGATGTTAAATCTAATAAACTAGTTTTAAGTTTATTAGATCTAGTTTCGTTTTGTATATATTGGTTAATAGTAAGTTCATGGTTAGTGATACTGTATGATATTATGTGACATCTTCATTTTCATGGATCTCTTTCCAAAATTAGTACTATAAGAAAATTTATAGCTGATCATATCTTGAAATTTTCTGATTCGTCAACCTTGGAAAATTCCACAAGTCATCCATTTTAGATATGTGAAGTAGTTGCACATGTCGAATGCAATCAATGCAATTTTGTTAATAAACTCTTAAGAGCAAATGCATTTACTGTACCCCAAAGGAGCTGACTTAACAGTTAAGGCTTAAGGCACTCGGACATGAGGTCTTAAATTGAAATCCTACCAATGACTTTTTTTGAAGCGGCCTACATAGTTCTAGCTATTCACCTAGTTCATGGATCTTGTAGGAAAGTTTATTTGTTTGGAGGTAGCCTATCACCATATCCCTAGTGTTCATTGTTTACTCTTTTCTTTTTTTTTTTTTTTTGCCCTACAAAAGTTTCATTCATTCAAGATTTAATCAAAGTCATCAATAGGTAAAATCACTAAAAGGCCTAAACATGATTGAATATCATCTAGGATTAGCTTCTGAAGATGAGATGAAGGGTTTCACCACCAATCTATAGGACACATTCCTCTACTTCTTGTTGAAGCTACATAATTAGCATTTTGGAAAACATGACTAAATGAAAAGGAAATGTAACTAGCCTATACTAAACTCTTAACATGTTGTAAAATTACTTTAGCAGCCCAATGAATGTCCATTGCATGACCATGTAAAAATTGAATAATGGTTATACAATCTGACTCCAACATACCTATGTTCTTGTAGAGGGTTAAAAATATTACATAAATATATTAAGTTAAGCTTATTAATTATTTGGCTTGACTTGATTGACTTAGGTGACAAAATCTAATAAGTTTGATCTAATTATTGGGATAACTAAGAGAGAATTGGCTTAATAGGCTCGAAACATGGATCGTTAGATCGGTCGTTTGTATCTAACCTTTTTTAGATAGGCTCATGTACTTATGAGAAAGGTTACTAGCCTTGAGTTTATAGCAAACTCATTAGGATAATTCTTGAATGAGCAGACTCCATCTTGTCTGTTGATTGCTAAGGTGATCTAATGGATGCCATCAAGCTTAAGAGTTTATAAATACTCAATCATTCTTTCTCATTAAAAGAATTTTTTGCAGATTCCAAAGATAAAAAAAATGGTGTTCTATTGAGAATTCTCTACTCTCAAGGATCAAATAAGAATTCAAGTGAAAAACAATCTCCATTGCCTAAAAGCTGTAAGGTTAATGCTTGAAGTCTCCTTACCTCCTTTATCTGTTATTTGTGCATTTAAGGTAGTGTTTGGTTGCCACAAAAATGTGGTACTAGATAGGACAAATTTTTTTATCCTGCATTTGGTTGCCATTCATGAAAAAAGTACTGGACAAAAATTCAATATGGTACTAGACAAAATGAAAAATTTTTGTATCATATGTAATTAGGTACAAAAAATCTGGTACTGAACAAAAATTCATTTTTTTTATAATCCCTAACTTGCCCTTCATATTTTTCTCTTTACAAAAAAACCTACCTCCCTAAACCCTTTTCATTCAAACCTATCCGCGCCGCACTAGCTTGCCCTTCAAGTGCAGTAGGAAAACCCATCGGCACCGCTCCAACAATGGGATTCATTGAGCAATCGATCGCTATTCGAACGTCGTTGTCGTCACGCTAGAAGTCGCCGTCAGGTTCGTATCCTTCTGTTCTTTCTCACATTCTTGCTTGCTTTTCTATGTTCCTCGCATGCTCTACCTGTGGTTGTCGCTGTTCGTTTAGATTTCCCTCGCTTGCTTTTCTATCTTCATCACATGCTCTCCGTCTGGTTGTCACCGTGCATTTAGATGGCTGTTGAAATGGGACGGTGGTGGTAGATCAATCTTTCATGTATAAATAGATCATCACGTGTCCCAACTTGATTCCAAACTCACGTTTTGATTTTTAGTACGATAAGAATAAAGAAAATTACACAACATGAAAAAAATAATATAACATAAGTTTTTTTTTTTTAAACCATGTTTATTGCTAATTTCAAGTCAAAATTCTTTTATGTTGTATATTATTTATCATGTATATATACTATATCGGAACATCATTTTTAAGATAAAAGAAAAGTAAATAATGTGTTATTTTATTAAATATAACATAAATTATTGTAATTTATAATATGAATTATTAACTTTTTTCAATCAATAGATTTACACGAATTATTTTATATAATTTATAATTTCTTCAAATTGTATTTTCTTATAATAATATCAAATATGTATAAATAATCATGATATAATTAAAGGGGTATAATTGTCAAATTTACTATGTTCAGTTCAGTACTTTGCAATTCCAAACACTGGACAGCACAAAAATCTTTGTCCAGTACTGAACAAACCAAACATGGTATAAATTTTTTTTTTTGTCCGATACTTCTTATCCTGTCCAGTACTAGTAACCAAACGTTACCTAAGACTTTTGAGATTGTCTGTTCTTTCTCCTTACTCATCCCATCGCATGCTATCTCCATATCACTTTTTTGAAGTCATGTACAGTATTATACTCACGTGATTACTCCTACTAGAACCCCCTTCTATAGTTCCCTAGTTGTCACGAACCACAACACTCATAGTTACGCTCTCTTCCTTTGTCTTCCACGAACTATCCACATTTATTTTCACAGCAGGAGCAATGGGACGAATCCAAGGCAGTCTTATCCTCCTTTACCATACCCTCTTTTACATCACTTTCCCTTTTCATCTCCTCCAACAAAACCCCAGTAGCTCAAATCACATGATGAGGATCTACCATTACCCCTTCAAAAACAACCTTACATCTCATCTTCCAAATCTACCACGCAACAATGCTAACAAACATTTCAAGTTTTGATCTTTCCCTAGTTACCGTTGCCATCATGACCTACCCAAACCAATTGATAAACCTTTAAATCCTAGATCCGTGAATCCTCATACCAATACATTTGAACCATACAACTTCAACCCACTCACAAAGCAACAGCACATGTTCAATTTTCTCCTCAGCTCCGCAAAACATACACTATGCAGAAGGTAGCACTCTTCAATGAAATAATCTTTCCTCGGTTGGTAGAGTATTCGAAGTAATCCTCCACATAAAGTGTTGGATTTTAGGTAAAGTCTTGATATTCCATATTTTCTTCCATAGTACCTTCGAAATACTTCTCGATGAAGAGGCTATTAAACCATCTATTTTATGCTATCTTTCCTTCAAGTGGTGATAGGTAGACTTGGCCGTACATTTCCCTTGGTAATTGTTTAGCCACACTAGCATGTATTGTTGCTCGGCTTTACCTAAAGGTATCTCTTTTATGCTTAACACTTCTTTTTCAAGCATTTATTGTCTTAGTTTAGGAACATTCCATGTCTGGTTCGATGTATTGATAAAATCACGGACCTTCATATTGTAATTGTAAGGAAAATCACGGATCAATACTTTATTGATCTATAGGTTACACATATATATACAAGTTCTAATAAACTAAAAAAAAAAACTAAATATATTAAGTTCTATTTTAAGACTAATATATAACGATATCCTAATTTAACACTAATATAATTTACAGCCTATAAGATTCCTCCTCAAGCTGAAGTATAGCCCAGCTTGTTACATAGATAGTCAACTCAAGCCCCGTTTAGAGTCTTTGTAAGAAGATCTCCTAATTGTTCTCTAGTCTTCACAAACCCTATAGAAATTAACCCTTGCTGAATTTTCTCCCGAACAAAATGACAATCAATCTTGATGTGCTTAGTTCGCTCATGGAACACAGGATTCGAGGTAATATGAAGAGCGGCTTGGTTATCACACCATAGTTTTGCAGGAAGTGAGATGTTCATTTTTTACTTCATTTAAGAGTTAATATATCCACATTACTTCATACTGATTGTGCTATAGCTCTATATTCTGATTCTGCACTAGATCGAGATACAACATTCTGCTTATTACTTTTTTCATGAAACCAAATTTCCACCAACGAAAACACAATACCCTGAAGTGGATTTCCTGTCCTTACATTCTACCCAATCAGCATTTGTGAAACACTTAATACTAGTGTGATCATGATTCTTATACAAGATACCACATTTAGGTGCTCCCTTTAAATAACACAAGATCTGCTTTACAGCAGCCCAATGATCAACTTTTGGAGATGACATGTATCAACTCACACTAACCGAATATGCAATATCTAGTCGAGTTACTGTAAAATAATTCAATTTTCCAACCATTCGTCTGTATCTTTTAGGATTCACAAACAACTCTCCCTCCTTTATTAGTTGCAACTTAGGAACCATTGGTGTATTATATGGTTTAGCACCCAAGTTTCCTGTTTCAGACAACAAGTCAAGTACATATTTTCGTTGTGATAGAAAAATTCCTTTCTTACTCATTACCTCAACACCCAAGAAATATTTCAACATTCCTAAATCCTTTGTTTGAAATTGACTTTAAAGAAAGGATTTCAAAGTCGAAATACCTATAGTATCATTGCCAGTGATAACAATATCATCCATATATACTACTAATAGAATAATACCAACCGTAGATTGTTTGTAGAAAACAGAATGATCGGATTTGCTTTTTTGCATCTTAAATTTCTCAATTGCTTGGCTAAATTTTCCAAATCAAGCACGGGGGCTCTGCTTTAAACCATACAAAGACTTATGGAGATGATAAACCTTTCTAGACTCCCCCTGAGAAACAAACCCTGGAGGTTGCTCCATATAAACTTCTTCTTGAAGATCCCCATGCAAAAAAGTATTCTTGATATCTAACTGATGTAGAGGCCAATCATATACTGCAGCCATGGAAATAAATAATCTGATAGATGTTAACTTAGCAACAGGAGAAAAAGTGTCAGAATAATCTATTCCATAAGTTTGAGCTTATCCTTTAGCAACAAGACGAGCTTTTAAGCGAGCAATTGATCCATCAAGATTTACTTTAATAGAAAAAACCCATTTACAGCCAATGGCCTTTTTTCCTGCAGGTAAATGTACCAAATCCTAAGTAGCATTTTGATCAAGGGCATTCATCTCCTCTACCATTGCACTACGCCATCTTGGATGTGACAAGGCTTCATGAATGGTTTTGGGAAGAGAGATAGAATCAATAGATGCAATAAAGGAATAAGAGGAGACTGACAGATGATCATAAGACACAAAAGAAGAAATAGGATAAGTACATTGATGTTTACCTTTACGAAGGGTAGTGTGAAGATCGTCCCTTAAGATTGAATCTGATGACGAAGGAGCTGGTTTAGGACATGCATTAGGAGTTGGCTTATGAGCACTTTACCTGTGAGAGTAAACTTGAAGAGGTGGTTTAAGAGTAGAAGTGGTGGATGTAACTGTATAGATTAATAGATCATCATCCTTCCCCTTGCCTGTATGATTGAAGGGTGGAGAGAAAGGGATATCTTCACAAAAAGTAACATCAGTCGATACCAAATACCTATCAAGGCTAGGATAATAGCATCTGTATCCCTTCTAAACACAAGAATACCCAAGAAATATACATTTTAATGACTTAGGATCAAGTTTTGTAACTTGAGGATACACATCTCGAACAAAACACATACAATCAAATATTTTAGGTTAAATCGAAAATAAAGATTTTGTCAGAAAAAGAATATGATAAGGAGTCTCACCATTTAGAACAATTAAGGGCATTTAATTAATTAAAAAATAGGCTGTAGACACTGCATCAGCCTAGAAATGTTTGTAGACGTGCATTTGAAATAACAAAGCCCTAGCAGTTTCAAGCAAATGCCTATTCTTTCTCTCAGCAACACTGTTTTGAGATAGTCTATCTACACAAGAAGTGTGATGAATAATGCCATTCTTAATCATGCAAGATTGAAAAAATTCAGATAAATACTCTTTGGCATTATCACTTCGCAAAACTTGGACAGAAACATTAAACTGAGTTTTAAGGTTAGCACAAAAAGCACAAAAATGAAAAAAATAACTCAGAACGATTCTTCATTAAATATAACCAAGTCACTTGAGAATAATCATCAACAAAGGTAACAAAATACTTAAATCTAGTTTTAGATGTGACTGGACAAAGACCCCATACATTTGAATGGACTAACTCAAAAGGAGCATTTGCTCGTTTATTGACTCTAGGGCTTAAGCTAACATGATGATGTTTTACATACTGACATGACTCACAATGTAAGGACTCCAAACCGTGAAACTGAGGACAGAGTTTCTTTAACAAAGAGAGAGACGGATAACCCAATCGACAATGTACTTCAAAAGGGGTTACAACTCCAGAGCAGGCAAAAGACTTTGGTATCTCTGTGTCTAGTAGGTAAAGACCTTTAGATTCATGTCCTTTACCAATAGTCTTCCTCGTCATAAGATCCTGAAAAAGACAATAGTCGGGAAAGAATGAAATACAATAGTTAAGTGAACGAGTGAGTTTACTGACAGATATTAAATTAAATGACAGATCAGGCAAGTTTAAGACTAATGACAAAGGAACTAATGGAGTTGGATTTGTTGTGCTAGTCCCAAGGACATGGGATGTTAACCCAATAGCTAAAGTGACAAGAGAGCAGGAGGTATGAGATTGAAAAGTAAATAATAAACCTAGAGAGAATATGAGATTTAGCTGCTTCAAACTTAGCTGGAAGCCCTACTAAAAAACTCATCACAACCATCTGCTTTCTTTGAGCCTATTGAACTTTCATATCAGGACTAAAAGGCAATAACATATTAAGTTCTTCATAAGTCCGTTTAAAATCCATGAAGTAGTTCATTAGAAACCTATCATGTTTCTCAGCACGATAAAAGGCCTTGCAGACTTCATAAATACGAGAAACATTTCCCTTTCCAGAATATAGGAAATCTAAATATTCCATTAATTCCTTAACAAATTCATAATGATTAATTAACCCAACTACTTCATTATCAATATAATTATGTATTTATAGGAATAATTGAGCATTTGTTTTAAGCCAAGTTTGCTTGGAACTATCATATGTTGGTGGATCTTCAGTCAAATGATCATCCTTATCAATACTACACAGGTAGAGCCTCACAGTTTTACTCCAATCCAAATAATTAGACCCATTAAGTTTATGTTTTGTAATTTTTGACATTATAGGTATCGCATCTGACATAACAGCAAATTTGTTGTCCACTTTTTCACTCATGATTTCAACCCAAATTCCTCCAACATAACAGACAAATGAACTAAAGTCAATGTATGTCAGCCTACTTTCGATTACTGACACACCAAATAAAACGTAACAGATCAACAGATTTGTACGTCAGCCCGCCAATTGAATAGAATAAGTACCAACAGATTGGTATGTCAATAAACACCAACAGTAACTAATTACTAAACATGCCAAATTACAACCACAAGGACCAAACACATCAGATTAACACCAACAGATGACGGATTAATCATCAACAGCGGGCAAATTAACACCAACAAACAATAATTCGACAAGAGGATTGCAAACCAAAGCTAACAAACTCACACCTAAATATTTATTAAACAAACGAACCACAAACTTAGGCTATACACGACCAGGCGAGACGATCGGTGAGGGTGGAGAGCAAGACGACGCCGCACGTGCCCTCACGCGCTGGCACATGAGATTGGTGGTGAGTGCTGTGGTGGCACATGTATGTCATACGCGTCGAATTCCGGTGCCGAACTTTCCAGAAGCCTTCGTTGGAAGGTGGCACATCTCCTTAGGCTGATGGTGTAAAAAAAAAAACCGTCAGTTAGTGGCACGTCTCCTTAGGCTGGTGGTGTCAAAATAATAAAAGATAACAACCCTCAGAACCCACTTTCTCTCCCGCTTTGATACCATGTAATTGTAAGGAAAAAAGAGAAAATTATATATATTTTATTGATCCATAGGTTACACATATATATACAAGTTCTAATAAACTAAAAAAGGAAACTAAATATATTAAGCTCTATTTTAAGATTAATATGTAACTGTATCCTAATTTAACACTATTATAATTTACAGCCTATAACACATACCATGTAACCTCTCTTTGTCCAAACCTTAAGTGGTATATCCTTCTAATAGAGGAACCCACCTATTAAAACCTACCTCTATTCTCTCACCTAATCCAACCCTCTACAACCCTTCCTCAAATAACTACTTCTTCCCTTTCAAAATACTACTCGAAGCCTAGGATGGTTTACTACCTTGTGAAGCATCCTTAAAACCTCCATCAAGAAAATACACCCCTTTTAACACTCTAGGCCACAAATATGTAGGATTCGATTCAAGTCTCCAAGCCAACTTAGTCAATAAGTCCATATTGAAAGTATACAGATTCTTAAAATAAACCACCCCATATTCCTTAGCAAAAGTAACCTTTTCCTAACTACTCTAATGGACTTTGTATTCATCCCTACGCTGGCCCCCCCAAAACTTAGTAATCATAGCATTCACCTTATTGCACCACTTTACAGGATAATAAAAGCAAGACATAGAGTAATTGAGTATAGTTGAGACTGCAAACTTGGTTAGGAACTCTCTTCCCACTTCCATTAGCAAGCATTGTTTCCAACCCTTTAATTTTTTTCATTATCTTCTCTATAACAAACATTAAAACATCATAATTAGACCTACCCCAAATGGTTGGCAAACCTAAGTACATCCTTGGATCCTTGGTAACAAGTATACCCAACCGGTTACCAATCTCAATCTTAACTTGATCATCATTATTAAGACTAAAGAATATGCTAGATTTCTCTAGATTAACCAACTGGCCTGAAGTTGAACAATAAAGTTCCAGAATGTTCACCAGCTTGCTTATTTCCTCCATGTTAGCTTCTAGGAAAAAGAGAGAATCATCTAAAAAAAAATAGTGAGAAAGAGTGGGGCAAGAGGGTTTCAAAACCAAACCAACTAGTTCTCTGTCCCGTATAAGTCTCTCAATTCCTTTAGACATGACATCTACCACTAGAATAAACAAATGGGGTGATAATGGATCACCTTGTTTCAAACATCTACTAGGTTTCAAGCAAGACACTTTCTTACTGTTCAAAATAATATTAAATTCAATAGTTGAAACACACATCATTATCCAGTTCACCTATTTAACATCAAAGTTATATTTTAACAACACTTCTCTAAAAAAAGACTAGTCAATATGATCATACGCTTGTTCATGTCAACTTTTAAAACACAAAATCCTTTATTGCCCCTTTTCTTATTTTTTAGAAAATGGAATGCTTTGTGTGCAATAATGATATTGTCATGGATCATTCTTCCCAAAATAAAGGCATTTTGATTTTTATAGATAAGCTCACCAAGAAAAGGTTTCAATCTGTTGACTAGAATTTTAGATATGATCTTATAGGGAAATTACAAAGAGTGATAGGCCTAAAATGAGACTATGAGTATGAATTTTTGGAATCAAGATAAGATTAGTAAGATTTTGAGACAGAGGAAACATACCTATAGAGAAGAAGGCTTTCACTGCTCCTATTACTTCAGTTCCAACTATAGCCCAAAAATACTAATAAAATACCCTAGAAAATCCATCTAGATCTAGAGCCTTAAGCTTGCCAAGCTAAAAACTGCATGTTTAATCTCTTGATCATCCACTTCACCACAAAGGGTTTCATTCATTTCCATGCTAACCTTTCTCTCTAACCAAGACAAGCATTCCTCAACATGACTATTTTAAGCAAAGGAAAACAGTCTATTAAATAGAAAATTCTCTAGCAAATAGATTTTCTTCAATTAACTACTCTCCATTTCTTGCTTGTAACTTCAATACTTTATTCTTGTGCCTATAGTTAATTGTGCTTTGATGGAAGAAAGATGTGTTTCTATCTCCATATTGCATCCAATTAATAGGTGATCTTTGGTGTCAATATTTTTCCTCCCTTTCCTACAAACCATTCAATTCACCATATAATCTCTCTTCCTCTTCCAAATCAAGTCCTCTTTGTACCCTGCCCAAACTTTGTAGTACCTAAACAATTTGCTTCTTAGAATTAGGAAAATTCTTTCTACTTCAATCTACAAGTTGCTTCTTGCACCTATCCAACTTATTCAAAATCAATCCCCAAGCATCCTCGCACGACTGCTCTTCCTAGCTCCCTTGAACTACGTCCTTGCACTCAATTGAAGATAGCCACATGTTTTAAAACTTAGAGCTTCTTGGTCCCTTCTTATCGGATACTAATAGATGGAAAACAATAGCAATATGATTAGATGCAAAGGTGGGAACATGCTTAGCCTTTCCATTTGAAAATTTCTTAGTCCAATCTATAGACACAAGACCCTTATCTATCCTTTATCTAACATGACCATCACCTTCTCTCTTATTTGTCCAAGTATACTTTGGCTCAATAAATCCTAGGTATTGCAACCAAGTGTCATCCACAAACTCTCGAAAACTAGTCATCACCCGCTGATCAACTTCTCTCGACCCTTCTTTCTCATGATCATACAACATGGCATTGAAATCTCCTACACACAACCAACATCCCCAAGTTTAGGAAAGTGTACGAAGTTGGTCCCACAACTTCTTTTTAGACCAAATTCAATTGATGAGTGTATCCAAGTAATATGTCCTGAATAACTTCCATCAACCTAACGAATCTCTATATCAATAAAAAATCAGAAAAGTTCAGCACTTTTATCTCAATGCTATCACTCCACTACAGTACTAAACCTCTTTTATCCACATAAAAACTCCCTCCATACCTTGATCTATTTCTTAATACTTCCATTACACTTATTTTATTTTTTTTTCTATTAAAAAGACTACTAGGATTGAATTTATTTATTATGCCCTGTAAATTGCGAATTATCTCTGGAGGCCTAACCCCTCGATAGTTCCAACATAAAAAATCCATGGCCTCTGTGTGGCTGCTACAAGATAGTCACCACCACCTATTTGGTCACAGCACGTAGCAGGAACCTTCACCCAATTACTAACTGCACATAACTCCTCAACAATTGCATGGGTTATTTTTACAGCTCCCTTCTTCTTCCCTCCCTTATTACTTGCACCCCTACTATTGTTTTTTAAAGCCTTTCTGCATGATATTTTACCTTTTTCTTTATCACCTAACACCTTTCCTTCCCCAATATCTCCCTCAACCTACTATGTCTCCATAACTTTCTTATTTTCAATTAATTTTCTTGCGAACTCACATTTAATTAATTTATTTTTTTTAACACAAACATCCTCTGCAATACAATCATTACCTCTTTTCAAATTTAACTTTCTCATCACTGCTATTATACCTACACGGTTAATAGGCTCAATGGATGATTCCGAGTGTTGATAATATCCTTGCCTTTTCTTTCAAGGGCTTAGAAGAAAGGTTAAGCTCCATATCAAACTCGTGTACTTTTTCAACCCTCTATTTGTCTTTACAAGTTTGTTCTATACTAACACTAGAAAATTTAGGAAAAGAAAGGCTGTTAGGATGTTTAATTTGTGGAATGACAAAAAGCTTGCAAGAGGGAGCTTGGTTAAGATGAGAAGTTTTGGGATCATTTAAAGAGGTAGTACGATAGGGTGGGTAAGCCTAGTCGAGATTGGTATGAGAGACTTGGGATGTTGTATGAATCTGTGTGTTTGAAGGAGTGCCATTAGCAAAAACAGAATGTTGTTGACTTTGTTCAGGTGAAACAGGTTGAAGAATTGAACTAGCAGGCTTACAATGCACATATGAAGGTTTTCGGCTTGGGGAGCATAATGGGCTGTTTGGTTTCACTAGAGGGTTGTGTTTTGGTTCATGATTTTCCTTATTTGCAGGATCCTTATCTAAATTATCCTCCTCCTTCTCCCACTTCTTTACCGCATTAGCCCTTAACCCAGGTCCCATACTTGCATCAACACATTTTTGAAACTCACAAAATCTACTAACGTGTCCCAATCTACCACAATTAAAACACCAATCATTTGGCCTTTCATACTTTAGAAAAACTTAATACCTCTCACCATTCCCCAAATTCACCCATATGCTCGACTTCAAAGGCCTATCAATGGAAATCTTAACTTGAACTCTTAGGAAAGCATGTCTTTCACCCCTACTTGAAGACAAAGTTTACCACTTCCAAAACCTCATCCACCTTCCTCCCAGTCACCTTTGCACTACTCTTTGACATATGATTTAGGCACAAACCATGTATTTGAACCCAAATTGTCAATTAGTGTAGAGGGATATCTTTGAGCTTCCAATTTCCAATCCATTCTTCAATTACCTTGCAATGTCCCATAACCAACCATGGACAATCATTTAAAACTTTCTTTGGCTGGGCTTTTGCCTTGAAACGCAGCAAGAACATCTTTCTTAGCATTAATATGAGAAATGGCAGCAACACCATACCCTTTCCTAGCATTCTTCATAACATTAATTGCTGCAGTCTTATTTATCACTTTATCTGCAATTATTTTCGCCACAGCTAATATGTCATCGCTCTTCCTTCTCCAGATTGGTCCAGATTGTTATCGATCTCCAGAGTGACTTCATCGTCATCAGGACTAATTGGAACTTAGTAACAGAAGATGAAGCCATTAATCTATACAGATCAAAAGAATCACAACCAGCACTGAAACAAGTGAGACAACCAGAAACTCGAAGATGAAGGATACAAAACCAACTCGGAGTGAAACGAAATAGAGAAAGATTATATACCTTAGCAAGATGATGAGACAGAAGATTATGTAGTCACTGACACTGAGCAAGACGAAGATGGAAATGTTCTAGGTTTTTTTTTTTTATATATATATATATAATATGAACTTTGACGTGAAAATGAAGTGAAAATTAATGAATATGAAACCCAAAGAGGAGCACACAAACAAACCACTAAAACACACAAAGCACATGTAAGAGAGAGAAAAGCAAATAGAAAGTATAACTAATACCTAGATGGTGTAAATGCTCTCCCGTAGAGAGAGTACTAGAGTCAGAGAACCAAATCACTACATTTTTTCCTCGAGTGGTACAAGGTAGAGAAGGACTGCCTACGGACTCACAGACCCACATGAGTTCATGTAACTCATGCTTCTTCATTCATCCTTTTGAGTTTTAATCTCTTCAACTCTTGGTTTTGGCTATGTTAGCAGCCTGTTCAGCCTCTGACTAACAACGTTTTACTCACCATCTGTATCATGGAGTCAGTGAATAGCTCGTTTGTTGATTGTACTAAAACTGGGGGAGAGTGATTCCAATTGTTGCAGTATAAACTGCTTAAGATATAGTACCTAGAACCTACCATGTAAAATTCTCAACTTCTGGGATTGGAACCTACCTTTTATACTGAGGAACCAGCTTGGAATTGAAGAACTTGATCCACAGTTTACAATCAGGTAGAACTTGATATGGATAATAATACTAACTGAATATGACAATCTTCCAAGAACAGTTGGTGAACGTATGCAAGAGGGCACATACTGTTACTTCTATCAATGTTGATTTTGATTCACACATAATTACATAAGCATCCCTTCGACTTTTTGTTGTGGCATGTGAGGATGGATACTGTTAAGTTTGATTAGGATTATCAAATCTAAATAAACTTTTAATTTAAAAATTTTTGAAACCAAACCAAGGTTTGATTATATAGGGATGAACACTAGCCTTATCCAGATCTTCTCTATGTATAGTGTATCTTTTGTATAAAGTTTCTTTGTTTTTCTTTTTCTTTTTTTCAGCCGAACATTTTGTATCAACTTATATAAAGTATCTAAGTTAGATATGTACAGTAGTTATGTGCATCGATATATATTTTGGTCTTGCCAATTGAATACAAAACATTTCCAAAGTCGCACTTTAGTCCTATATATTTCTAAAAAAATGCCAAACCAATACAATTGTTGTTGTTGTTGTTCTTTTTTTAATAATTTATAAAAATGTTCTAGAATTTGATTGACTTAAAAAAAAATGTTGTTCAAAATGTGATATAAGAACTTTGGATTATATTATACTTTCTCCTGTTTATGTAGAGATTGGATTATATTATACTTTCTCCTGTTTATGTAGAGATTGCTTATCTTGAACATTTTTCAGTTGTATATTATAGAGATGAATGGGCATAGAGGCCCTATTCATAGTTTATTCCATAAGTACATGCTTCCAAATTTTAGAATTCAAACCTATAATATAGTATTCTAAAACTTATACTCTATAAAACTTATAAACTATAGAACTTATAGTATCTATAATTTACATCTTTCTATTTATAAATTTTAAATTTATGATATTAAAAAAATAATTTATATGTAATATTATAAATTTTTAATATGTAAAACCTATGAACCTAGGTTTTACAAAAATCTATAACAAAATCTAGAACATTAAAAAATAAATGTAACTTTTCCTAAATTTATTATTTCAAGTTTATATGATTTTATTACTCAGTAAAATAAAAAAGAATGAGGAAAAAAAATATATATATATATAAGGTGAGAGAGAACATTATGATTAACTATTTATTTATGATTATTAACTTATAAACTTGATCTCTTTTTTTTTCATTTTTTTTATTAAAATATTTATTAGCCAAAAAATATAATATTATTGTTTATTATTTATTTATTAACATTATTTAATAATTTTTTTAAATGATGGATATAATGTATTCTAGAAAATATACTTGATATACCTTAAGATATAAGTTTTAAAGTGAGTATTGGAAAAAAAGACTTCATAACTATATACTACTCTATAGAGATAGATTTCGAAAAATTTGTAATTGGAACCTATCTGATTACAAATGAGTACCCTGAGTTACTCTTTGTAAAACTAAGTAGGAATGATTTTGCTTGCACATACTTATACAGCCCTTATATTTAGGGGTGATTAAGGTCATAGGAAGAAATAGAATCACAGACTAGCCTGAATTCACCTTGCATTCTAACTTTTTCATCAGCAGTTAAATCAAAATTACTAGATCATGATTCTAGTTTTGCATTCAGCTCTTGCAGATGGTAAAATTGCTAATGAATTCTACGGCTGTGTTTATCTTTTCCTCTTCCGATGAGGTCATGTACTTTTTTCCCATATAAAGAAGCAAAGACAGCATTTGGGGAATAAAGCATCTACATCTACCCACCCTAGGATGCGGTGTGGCAAGAACATCAGCTTCAGAAACCAAACCAACCAACCAACCTAATACAATGGTAAATTGGTAATAAACAGCTACAGCACTCCAACAAGTACGTACATTAATCACAATATGTCAAATTATTATACTGGAAGCTGAAAATGAAATCAAACTAACCAAATGCAATTAAACTCCTTACAAAGTGCCATCACATAAGTTCTGCATAAAAGCATAGCATTTATGTGAACAGATTCCAACTTTCAAAGATTGTGAGGCTCTTCTAGTAAACATGTCCAAGTCAGGGTACACGTATTGCATCTGACAATAATTGTCCTTAATCTTTTTGCTAAGCATACTATTAAGGGAAGGGTCTGGAAAGATGAAAGGGCGGCTAACCACCATAGGACTAGGCTATATTCCACCAAGCAAGATGAAAAAACAGCTCGGGTGCTGAATACAAGTCTGCCTAGAATGAAATCGAGAAAAAGACAGGAGCACAAAATACAGATACACCAGGCAACTACACAGTTCTAAAAAATGTGCTTCACCTTCCTGAGAAGGAAGCCTTCTCTTGAAAAAATAGTGTTTGAATAATCTGCAGAAGCACCGATGGACTAATGAATAAATGATAATGTATTTTGTTAAACAAACCTATTACACCTTCAAAATTTAACAATTAAATCCCTTGCTAATCTGCACTTGCATGATTGAGTAAGAAATCGAAGGGTTCCTGCAGGTATGCAATCAAAGAATTTTTTTACAGCATATTTATGGTCCCATATAGGAATGTAGCAAACAAAACAGAGTAATACTTCCATTAAAAGGAAAAGGCAAAACACTATAATATATAGCCATGGAAAGCAAACAAAAGCCGGATGCATCTTTTATTATCAACAACAAAAACTGCAAGGATAAACATCAATTGCTATGCCTACTAACCACGCAATATTCATTATGGCATTTGAAGGGAATTCAAATCAAAGCATCTGTTAGCTAACTACAGCAACAATCAAGTTGAGAATCAACCAGAATGGCTGAAATCAGTTCAGGACACCTGCACCGGTTTTTCCACTCCGAGCAAGTTTAGTCCACTCTGTATGGAAAGATCCTGGGCGATCAATCCTCTCATATGTATGTGCACCAAACAAGTCCCTCTGTGCCTGGACAAGGTTTGCAGGAAGTCTAGCTCGCCTATAGGTGTCGAAATAAGCGAGACTAGCGCACATTCCAGGAGTGCTAATCCCTGCTGATATTGCCAACCCCACAACTCTCCTCCAAGCAGCCTGCCTCTGCACCATCTCCCTTGCAAATTCTGGGTCCACAACCAAACTTGCTAAATTCGGATTCCTCTGATAAGCCTTCTTGATCCTATCCAAAAACACGGCTCTAATAATACACCCACCTTTCCAAATCCTACCTAGCTCACCCAAATTCAAGTTCCAACCTTTCTCATTGCTCTTAGCTCTCAATAAATTCATTCCTTGAGCATAACTACATATCTTTGATGCGTACAAAGCCTGCCTAACATCATCGATCAATCTCTTTTTATCCAACCCACTTCTAACACTGCTAAAATCATCCCTTAATCCAGCCTCCTTCAAAACCTCACTAGCCTGCTCTCTCTCATCCTTCAACCCACTCAAATACCGACAATCCAATGATGCAGCAATCGTAGGAGCAGCAACTGACAACTCTGCGGCCTGCTGCACAGTCCATTTCCCAGTCCCTTTCATGCCAGTCTTATCCAATATCTTATCAACCAACTCCCCACCACCTAACTCATCCCTAACCTTAAAAATATCGGCTGTGATTTCAATCAGGAAACTCTCCAATTCTCCCCTATTCCACTCATCAAAAATTGATGCCAGTTCCTCGTTACTTAATCCACCCACATTCTTCAACACATCATATGCCTCTGAAATCAGTTGCATATCGCCATACTCAATCCCATTATGCACCATTTTCACAAAATTCCCAGAACCACCCCCCCCAATATATGTAACACAAGGACCATCATCAACCTGTGCTGCAACTTTATGCAAAATATCTTTGACATTATTATATGCCTCAAATGATCCACCAGGCATTAGTGATGGCCCATTTCTTGCACCCTCTTCACCTCCAGAAACTCCCATACCCAAATAAAGAATTCCTCTTTGGGAGACTTCGGCCATTCGTCTTTCAGTGTTTCCATACCTATCAAGCACCAATAAAGCAGATAGAGTTAGAGATGTATTCATTTGAATATTTAAGCTACATACAGTTCAGCACACATGTTGATGGTAGCTTCTCAGGTTCCATCCAACAAAATTTTCCACTTTCGGTAGTTTTTGTCATTCAAATCATGATTTTAAGTAAAATTATACATAAATACTGATATTCTTACAAGGAAAACGATAGCAGCTGTCCCAGGCCCCTGTTAAGTAAAAGGTTGAATTTTTCACTGTTCTTTACATGAAATGCGACCCAAACACAATGCCAATAAAACAACGTTAACCACAAAAAGACAACAAAAAAGATAATCTATTTATGATAACATCTAATTAATTTCATAAATTTTTGACACAAAATGCAACCTGAACACAATCCATAATTTTATACACCCATACCCCAAAACGAATTCGTAAGAAGTTTATATGTTCTATAGCTACTCTGTATCTTTGTTGTACATAACTATGTGTATTTTTCATATATTTTCTTAGTAGCTTCATTAGCCAATCACCTGGTTTCAATCCTGCGCTAAACAAATACCAGAATGAAACGAAAATAATGAGTAAGAATCAACTAAAACATGACTACCTCGAACGATACGATTAAAATTAAAAAAAAAAGAAGCTATTTATTCAATGATAACTTCACATGAAATGCAACCCAAAACCGAACACGACCCACAACAAAGCCATTATCATTCCGTTAAGACTAGTTACTTACCATTCGTTACCGCCGTCAATGATACAATCACCGGGTGACATGTGGGCCGAGAGAGCGGAGATGGTTTGGTCAACGGGAGCACCAGCTTTGACCAGGATGATTACGGAGCGAGGAGGTTGGAGAGAGAGAACGAAGTCACGGGGTGAATAGTGTCCCATTAGAGGGAGGTCTCCTTCCGATTTAGCTCGCTCTAGGGTCTCGTCGATCTTGGAAGCGGTACGGTTATAGACGGAGATTGGAAAGCCCTTCTCGGCCACGTTGAGGGCTAGGTTTTGGCCCATTACGGCTAGACCCGCCAGGCCGATGCGCGAGAGGGCGGCAGATTCCATTAGAAAGAAGAGACGTAAGGGCGGAGAGAGAGAGAGAGAGAGAGGAGGTTGGGGGGGGGCGGAAGAGGTTAGGGGTTAGGGGGGTTTGTGAAGGGAAGAGAGAGAGAGAGAGAGGGGTTAGGGGTTTGGGCGGTTGGTGAAGGGAAGAGAGCGAGAAGTAGGAGGAGAGGTAACGGACTCCTCGAGGGAGTGAAGGGACGGTGGCTGGTTGTGCAGTTGTGTACTTTTTTTTTTCTTTTTCTTTTTATTATTATTATTATTATTATTGGGATTTCAGGGCATGGGCGATTTTAACTATGTCATCTTGGCAAAATAATAATAATAATAAAATAAAATCGTGAGGATTTTGCTAGGTCTAAACTAGTTAGAACACATTAAAAAATATGTATATTTTTCAATATTTTTAGAATTTTTACATGCTTCACCTGGAAGAATGTCGAAATCAATTACCTATACTCTAGAGTTTTTGGAGTTATCTTTGAGTTCTATATTTCGAGTTTTCTATATTTGGAGTCAGTCTATTGTTGATTTCATGAGGATCTAAATGGATTGAGCTAAATGTGTTTTTCAGTGTTGGGCTTCGGTCGGCGTCCTCCAATCTGTGTCTCGTCGATCAATGTAAATCGATTCGAATTAAAATATTTGGTTTTTTTTTTTTTTCACATTTTAAAGTTAAACGACTTGTATTAGCTCATGGATTAATATAGATCAGCTTGATTTAGCTTGCTTTATATTAAGGTTAAAATTTTATGATTAAATTCCCTTTATTATTTTTGGGATTAAATGAGTCGGTCTACATAAATCGCCTCACTTACATAGGTTTACTTACATATCACTTATGTTTGGCTCATTTTTTCTTGTTGGTTTGATAATTTCTTGAGACTATCCTCAATGGTAATCATTATCACACAATTTGTAACATGGATGTTTACTATTTTAAAATTTATATTTTAAATATATTGCAGTTAATTTATGATGGTGGAATAAATTTCCATCTTTATGTATTAATTTTTTGTTGATTTTTATTCATGTATTTGAATGTAATTAGTAAAAGCACATTAAAGACAGTAAATCTAAGATAGCAAATATTTATCCACACCAATCCATCTTCCATATCACTTCTTTAACATTCAACAAAAGGAGGGAAAGCATTAAACCAGCAAGAGAAGTATAATTAGCTATTAGTGCAACTTCTCTTGAACATTACTATAATCATTTATGTCCTTACTATTAAACTTTGGAATATAATGCTTTCAATAAATAGATATACCTCTATAATACTATCACACCATCAATATGTTTATGTTAATGTTAATGTTAATGTTAATGTATATTATGGCCATTTATTGTTAGTTTCAATACATGTATTAGCTAAAATTAATTTATTCACTCATATGAAATAGATACTAATGAAAAAAAAAATAAAGCTGAGGATAATATTTTGTTATTGTGATATTGCAAACTATCCATGACAATGATATTTATATATTGATATAATGTTGATACAATAACTTGCTTATTTGATTTTGATATTTACTAACAAATTGACAGAACTATTTCCATTGCATTAATATACTAATAATGTAAGCGAGTGCCCAAATTACATTATTAAATAAATCTCTATTTAAGGTCCAATGAAATGGTATATATTATTTATCTATTTTTAATTGTATTTTTCCATTTGAAATAAAATTGGGTAATATATATGCAAAAGTGAAGCAACCCCAGATTCAAATTGAAATTTATTTTTTATTTTTTTTTCTAAAGTTCAAACCCCATTAACTATAAAAATGTGGAAAATGACAACGGACATTTTGAGATATTTAATCAAACGTGCATATAAAATCTTTATCAAATGTATAATCATTTCCAGAAAAATAAAATACTTTTTTTTTCTTTTAAATAAGCATTCCATGTAAATTATCAAGAGCCCCCTAATTTTACATTGCCTTCATGGAAACAAAGACTATGCTAGATTCTTTTTATTCTTATAATATTGAGATTTTCTTTTATTTATTGAAGGGTCTTAATGGGGAAAAGACAAATGTGTCACTTACTATAAGCGAAAGGTTAAACACAAGTTGGGGCATGGCAATGGCCATTCGCATTGGGGTTGGTGAATGCAAGTCGAAGCCTTCCATGAGACGATAAGGCAGTTAAAAGAGAACAGGAAGGATTTGGACTCGCGACAGGTTTTATTAAAGTTCAAGTTGACTAGAATATCTCTGTTATTATTATTATTTTTTATAGCAATTTAAGCTGGTGTTCATCACTCAAAGAAGATGTCTTTTTAATTTGTTATAATCTAATAATTAGTTTATATTGAATGAGGCTACAAAATAAATTAAAAACTTTTTAATGATTGTTACGTCCTTAGACATCTAAGCATAGATAGTCTACCACATATTCTCCTTAAATAGAAATAAGCTAAAGCTTATGACTAATACTATGTGGATTTTTAATCCAATTTTAGTTTATGAAATCATCATTAATATTTTTTGAAAATTATTTGACTCAATAAATGTTGCGATGGCGAAACATATTTACTAAAATGATACTATAACTAACAACAAATTCTATTAGGGCTACATGGCCCAAACACTGAAGTCTAAAGTCCCCAAAATAGTCCAAGTTTGAATTCCCAAACGCAAATAAAGTCCGAAAAGTCTCATGTCCTAAAAGTCAACTATCTTCACGACACTTATCAACATAATAAAATAGACATCAATTGCCTTTAGATATTTAAGCATTGTTCCCATAATCCAAAAACTCATTGTTTGAACCATAGCTCAAAAAGTCATAGCACATATCATTAAAGAAGAAATCATCATCACCTGAAAAATAATAAACAAGGAATGAGTAATGAATACTCACCATAAAATAGCATCAAATGCATAATGGCATGTCGTGCATGCCTATTTCTAATGCATTAGCATAGATTTATTAAGTTATTTAAGCTAAAGTTAAATAAATAATTTAGGAGTACTTATGACACCAGACACTTTGGGAGCCAAAAAGGGTCCAACCTTACTCAATGGGCATTAAGGAATCATCATGGCATAACTAGCTATTGTGATTGAAGCCATAACCGATACCAAAATTGTCTATTCATATAATGTAATCTCTTCTAGGCATTTGCTCCAAATGCTAGGCTTACTACCATGGTTGCAATTCATTCCTACCATCCTACACGGGACCCATACCTAATACAGCATTTGGTTGACTTCTCTTCGCTTCTATAATTGCTTCGCATAAGTATTAACCCTAACAATTGCCTACCACACCACCTTTGTGGCTTCGATGCCTATACTACTTTTGTTACCCTTTGGATCAAGTAACCATGCACAAGTAGCATCACAAATACTTAAGTTGATTTTAAGTATTAATTTATTTTAAGTTTTTTAGATCTAACACATAACATGCATGCATATCTTGTACCTATAACAATAAAGCCATAAGAAAATCTTTGATTAGCTAATCATTCAACTCGATTAGAAGATAATATGCAATAAAGAACATAATTATTAATTAATATTAGTGTTTAATTAATTTGATAAAACATACTTATCGATTTAATCATACTTAACTACCATTTAAGTCCATGGTTATTAACATATTATTCAACTAAATATAAACCCATTTAGGCTAATGGGCTCGTATAGTATTCTACATAATCCCACTATTTTAATCTAGTTATTAATCCTACATTTCCCTTAATTAATTGGTAAATCGACTTGTTAATTGAATAAGTTTAAAGGTTGTAAACTAATTAGAATAAAATTGAACCAATTAGGGACAATTGAATTTGGTTCATCTTTTAGGGGTTCGGCTCTATTCTATTTTATTTTAATTTTAGTTATTAATTGATTTTATTTTTCTTAAATTCTAAATTGAAACCGATTCATGTGAACCAGTTAGGAGGAGATTGGTTTGGTTTAGTTGAATCGGATTTTCAACTATTTCAGTCCTCTCTTGAGGTAGCCTAGCCCATTCTATTATTTATCCAATTGAATATTTTATTAAAAGGCTCAATTTAGTTATTATGAGTATTATGATTTTTAAGCTCAAGAATTATGAATTAAGCCCATGTTTACTAATTAAGTCCACAAACACATTTTAGAATTGATTATTGTGCTTATGAAGATCAAACACATTCTTTGAACAATTTTGATCCAAAACTTTAATTTCTTATTGGGCGAAAAATGGTTTTGATTTTGATAAAATAATTTGTAGAAATCTAATCTTGAAGTAAATTTGTATATAGAAAAGTAATTAATTCAAATTTCTTTTGGAAAACACATTTTTTTTTTTATGATTTTAGATGAAGAAATTAGATTAAATTTGAATTTTATGAAGAACAGTTTGAAATATATGAAGAACACAAGAATACATTCAAAATCATTCAATTTTAACTTGGTAAATCTAGTAGTAAGTTGACTCGCATTAACAATTTCTATTAACAAGATTATCATGATAATGTATCGAACATATTAAAAGATGAACATTCAATCATAAATTTTTTAGATTTATCATCCTCATTACACATCATTTAATCTCCATTAAATCTACTACAATTTATCATGAACTATCAAAATTTTCAAAAATTCGTTTTCTTGCATGTGCTTCATAAAAACATCCATAACATTCATCACAACTTCAAATCAAATCAAACTAAAGCTATTTGATTCCCAATTCATCCCTCTATCATTTTGTTCAACAATCTTCAAATTTCAAATAAGTCAAACATCTTAAAAGTACAACAACTTTCTAGTTACGAATTTTAGTTTCAAAATATCATAACTTACTCATTCTAACTCCAAATCACTTCAAATAAAAGTCAAATTGTTCTAAACTTCATCCCATTATCAAATTAGCACTTTAAATTCATTTAACATCGGATTGACACCTCAAAATTCCATATTACTACAAAAAATGAATTAAACTCTCCACCATACCCACTTATGTTCAATTCCTCTTTAATCATCACTATTCTAATTCCATACTCCTAATTATCATTCCCAATTCAAATTTTATCAATTATTGCTCATCCCAAAAACATCAAACTCCACTTTCAAAGTTCCAAATACCAATTTAACATCATTTAATTTGGCCATATCAAGATTACATTCAATTCATAAATTTTTATTCAATGACACATTCCAATTAACTAAATATTTTACTAAAACATTAATTGCCTATTTCTTATCATCAATTCACCATAATTAATCAAGAACACACCAAAATCTACAATAAACCCATGGCAAGCATAGCATCTCCATAATCAACAAGTTAAAGCTCTAAACATTCATTTATATCCATTATAACCTCAACCAATTATCCAATTAACACCAAAATATAATAATTTATCAAATCAAATATTCCTTACACACACACATATCTCATGCCATACATATATACATCCATAACCGTATTCACTTCAATTATTCATCAATCACACTCTAAACATCAAATTAAACAATAAATTAAAAACTTACCTTACTCTTTATCTCTTAAAACCTTCTAATACTTCTTGAACTTCAAGATTGAACCTCTAACACTAAATTCACCTTTATAAACCCAAAATTACTTATTAACATTTACAAAATTTATAAATTGATTGATACTCTACAATGTATCTCAATCCCAAATACCATTACCTTGCTCACTTGAACTTTAATACTCCAATGGAACTTTCACAATAGACTATAGATTGAAAGAATCCATACATCATATCTAATTTCTAAAACTTAGAATATAAATTGCCTATGTATATGTGTCACAGCCACCAAGAGTCCTCCAAGTCTCCACTTGTTATTCACTTCCTTACTCAAATTTGTTGATTAAACATTAAATTAAGCTTAGAGCCAATCCTCAACCGAATCTCCAAAATTAAATTTCAACTCCAAAAGCTTGTTTACTTACCCAATTAATCTCTTAAGCTTGAATTTGGTTGGAATTAGATATGAAACCCACTAATTTAACCATAGGAAAGTGAGCTTGGAAGTGTATTTGAGGAAGCAAAAGGCTAAGATAGAGCTAGACATGAGAGAGAGAGAGAGAGATTACGATTGAGGGAGAGAGGAAAATGAGAGTTCTAGAATTTTTAGGCTTGATTATTCCTTAATTCAAAATTAAAATTCTAATTACTTTCTTACCCCTCCTTAACTAGTTATTACTTAAGGGTAATTAAGTAAAAACTCCTTAAATATCTAGGTTGCCTAAATTACTACCTTAACCTTTGCACTTAAATACTATTGTTAGGTAATTTTACCCTTAATTATATTTAATTATTACTTAAATTTATTTATCTAATTTTTTATTATTTCAATGATAATAATGCTAAAAAGCCTAGAGTGTTAAAAGAATAATAAAAACAGCATTTATTGAGTAACTTATTTTTTTTCTTTTATTTTTTTATCTATGTAATCCATTCATGGATAAAATATTATTACTACAATCTAACTAACTTGAAACTTATATATACTTCGCTCATCTATACAAATTAACATAATCAAATCCATACGCACAAATCAAGAACAACAATAGGCATATTCCAATTCACATTATCATGAACTCTTATGCATCTACACTTAACAAACATATGTCATTTCATTTAAAAAAAATAAAAGGTAAGCACATTTCTCTAGTTTCTCAACAGGTGACAATATTGATGAACATTTAGTGACTTACCTATTATGGGCCAATGCAGAACTATGTGATTGGGGGAATTTACTTATTTGAGTCAACATTGAAATTACTCATTAAAAAAATCCACTTGATAAGCAAATGACAACATAAGATAATTTATTTAGTTAATTATAATTTATAATGAATGTAATTTAATCTTATTAGTGACATAGGTGCATTAAATTTACAAGTTATAGGAAAATTTGACCATTGGAAATAACAGAAGAAAAAGAAGCAAAAACTTTAGAATAAGCTAATGGAACTAGAGGTTAAGATTTAGAAAGCGTTTGAAAATTATGTTTTAAACATGTGAGGAATTGTTAGATCCCATTAGAAGTTGGTAGAAGCAAGTGGGTTGGAAGAATTAACATAATTTTAGAGGATTTTAAAAGCTTAATTTTGAGACTTCTATAACTCTTCGCTTATAAAGAGTTTATCGTTTTGTGCTACTTCAGTAGTTAATAAGGCTGCAAATGAGTTGAGTCGAGTCAAATCGAGCTTCTTAAAACTTAGGTTTGACTCATTAGAAAAATTATTGAGCTCAAGCTAAGCCGAACTTAGTTTTTATTAAGCTTAAAAATTATAGGCTCGAGCTCAAACTTGTTGAAGAATTTGAAGCTTGGGCTCAAGACTTGTTTAAATTAATAAGTTTGAGCTCATTTGTCTAAATGAGCCTAAACTCGAGCTCATTTAGGCTTATTTAAATAAATGAGTTTGAGTTGAAGTGAATTTAAATAAATAAGGTTACTTTTAAGCTTGTTTACAAGTTTACTTATTAATAATAATACAATCAGGAGTCTACTCACAAGTCTAGTTGTGAATTGATTTGTTAGTAATATAAATAAGAGTTTATTTACAAGTCTGTTAACAAGTAGGCTTATTAATAATATAAATGAGAGTCTACTCATTAGCTTATTTATGGGCTTGCTTATGAGATTGTTTATAAGTGAGCTTATTAACAATATAAATAAGTTTACTTGCAAACTTATGAGCCTACTCTTGAGTCAGCTTGTGAGTTTAAATAGGAGCTTGAGCTTAGCCCATTTAAATAAATGAACTTTATTTTGATCTCAAGCTTGGCTTGCTTACTAATCGAGCTTGAGTTGAGCTCAAGTAGCTCACAAGTAGCTTAGTTCATTTGTAGCCTTAGTTGTTAAAATCCTTGATTTCCATATTGTGTTAAATTGTTAAAGTTTCCTTGTTTAGATTAGAAAAGTTTATTTTGATTTATTTAGTTTCATATTTTATTTTTATTTAGTTTTTCCTTATTAGTTTTAGGGTTTCTAACCTATAAATATTTGTTATGTTATGTTGTTGAAGATCATTATCAATTATTATTGAATATTACAAGAATCTTGCTCTCTCATAATTTGTGTTATTGCTTTACGTTATGTTAGTTGGTATTAGAGTAGGATGACGATTGGTGGTAGTGATGGTAATGGCCTTTATGTCAGTGATTAGGATGCTAGGGTTCTTCTTTAAGGGAATAACGCATTGTAATGTTTAGAGCAACGTTTAGAGAAATAGTTGAGTCTCATATTCCGGCATTTTGAGTAACATTTTAAGGAAATTGTAGAACATTTGAATGCATTAAGAATTGGTGTAAACAGGAGATACAATGATAATAGAAGATTGGGGGAAAATTTGGCTTGTGGTGACACTATTGATAGACTTACTCTTGCTTGTAGGCAATACACCTATGATGATGATGAGTCAACGAATGAAAATGACCTTGATCTATATAGATATAGTCGCTAACAACCTTACCAAGGTTATGGAAGGAGGGATGCTTATAGAGATGACAAAGATTTTGGTGATTTTTGACTAAAAGTTGATATTTTATGTTCTAGTGGTTGTTTGGGAATAGAAGAGTCTTTGGATTGGATTGTAGAGGTAGATCGGTTCTTTGACTTTTTGGAAACTCTACTAGAGAAGAGAGTTAGATTGGTGGCATGTAGATTGAAAGGAGAAGTAGCAATATGGTGGGAATGGTTTTCAATCTAGTAGGGTATTTGAAGGAAAAGGTCTTGTATGAACTTGGTATAAGATGAATGATATGTTGAATAGGGAATTTCTACCCTCTGACTATGAATAGATTTTTTTTAGTAATGTTAAAGATGTAAGCTAAGGAATAGAACTGTGTATGAGTATATCGCGAAATTCATCAGACTTATGGAAAGGAATAACTTCCTTAAGTTAGAAGGACATCAAGTTGCTAGATACTTGAATGGCTTAAAATCAGCCCTAAGAGATAGGATTGGTATTTAAGTGATTTAAATCTTGTTAAAAGCCAAGAATATGGCCACAGAAGCAAAATTTATGCAGTATGAAAGAAAAATGAGATTTCAATATCTTTTCTTTTGCACATATAGTTCGAGACCAATTTATGTCTTCATTAATAAATGAATACATTGTTTTGGCATTTTATTTATGGCTCACATGACCTTCATGATAAAGGATTATTTAACATTCAAGATACTTGTGTTGTAATATTATATATGATATATAATTGTTTATCATTATATATTTGAGTGGATTTTTCAGTTATGAATCAAATTATTTCCTTATATTGTTTAACTGGCATGAATTGAAATAAATTGGTTAAAGAATTTTTTATCTAGTCTCTTGGGATGTATGCCTTTTTCTCCCCCATATTCACCATAGATTAAATAATATACATATACATATTTAACGAATTTCTCGATTCCTTATGGGAATGTATGAAGTTCGATTACTGCATTAGAGTACATGACTTGTACCAGATGTATGGAATTGAGTATGTGATTTAATGGGTTAAGTACCTTACCATAAGCATATAATTTATGTTGTGATAATTGCCATGTGTGTTGTGGCAATATTTATGTAAATGCACAACCTTATGTTCATTATCACAATTTGAAATCACCAAAGTGAACAAGTTATAATGATAAAATTGTTGTGCATAAAGTAATGCTTTTTATGAACTTGTGAATAGATAGCTAAGATTGTAAATGAGCTAAGTTGAGTTTTTGAAGAATTAGGCTTGGCTCATTAGAAAAATTATTAAGCTTGAAACGAACTGAGTTAAACTTTTCTTAAGTTTGAAATTATAGGCTTAAACTTGAGTTTAGTTGATTTAAATAAATAAGCTTAAACGAATATAAGTTTGAGCTCAAACTTATCTACATAAACAACCCTAAACTTGATTATTTGATTCTTTGAGTTCATTCACAAAATAATGTTTCTATATTTTTCTACATTGTTTCTTTAGAGGAGCTATGTTTTTATTGAATAGTGTTATTATTTATTTATAAGATAAATTGGTTGAAAGATTTTTATAGTTATATTATCTTTTCCTTTTTTATTTTCATTTTTAGATTTACTTGTACATTTAGTTATAGGTTAATGTAAATTTAGATAGACGATTTAGATTAAATTGTTTTAAATAAATGTAATGACTTGTAAATGATTGTACCGTGTAGTGACTTTTAAGTAATTATACTTTAGAAGTTCTCATTGTAAGACATATGACACATTGTAATTTTCATTTTAATTTCTATTTACATATCTACTCATTTATTATTGTCGCGGTTTTGTTAATTGGGTATATGAGATATGTTCGCCATGGATGTAATGGCTTCACCAAAGATGATTTCATTCGAGTCGGTATATTACTTGCAACCCAAAGGCAAATTGCTGTGGAGTATACATGGTGCTGGTGATTTAAAGTTATGAACGGCAAATGTTTTGATTACTTGAAATTACTTTGTAAAGCTTTATCTTATTTTTATTTTATTTTGTTATGCAATCGTAAGTGATATTGAGAAGAATCATGAGGTTCCTTGGAATAATGCGAAAATTCATAAAATATATGATTTTTGTTCTTTTCTTTTACTATGTGTTTGGCAATTTTTTTATATAGAGAAAATGGGCAGAAATGATCAGAAAAGAAAAGAATGGAATGAAAATAGAATAAAATGCACTTCTAATTTTATATTAGGTAAATTATGAGGGAAATGAAAAGAAATGAATGGAAGTAGAGTTAGTATTTGACAAAATTGTCATTACTGTTATTTTGATTAATATTGTTATAAGAGAGTTTTGTAATTATATTTTATTACCACCTATTTCCATCAATTTATCTCTAATTTGGGAGAGAAAAGAAATGGACTTCAAAGTAATGTTTCAATTCATTTCTTTCCTCTTCTATCCATTTCTACTCTCTCTTTAAGTTGGCAAACATGTTATTTCCATTGAGTTCATTTCATTTCCACTCGTTTCTATTCATCCATTGTGTTTGGCAAAATTTTGAAAAAGTGAAATGATTAGAAATGGATGTAAATCAAAAGAAAAGAAAAGAAAGGAAAAGAAAAGAAATATAATTTTCATTTTATGCTTGGTTATTTAAGAAGAAAATGAAAGAAATGGAAGGAAAGAGAAAGAAACATTTCCATTTCTTATATTTAGTTTTCCTCACATAAAGAAAATTAATGGAAATAAATTATTAAATAGACTATATTATCCTTGTTTTTATTTAGTAAACTTAAATAACATGGATATTTTTGTTACTTCTAACCGACTTCCATTGTTTTCTCTCTAATTTTGGAGTGAAGCATATTAACTTTAAAAGTGTAAAACTTTCCACTATTTTCCATTCATTTCTTTTGATTTCCATTTCAATCTCACATTAGTAAACACAATATTTTTATTATTTTCCACCTATTTCTCTTGATTTCATTTGATTTCTACCCAGCCAAACACAACACAACGTTAGTTCAATGTGATTTATGGTGAAATTGATTTTTTTTTTTAAAGTTATTTGTAACATATTTGGAAGGTTCTTTTTCTAATCACTCTCTCTCTCTCTTACTTAGTAGTATTTACATTTCATTTTACCAATATAAGTTAGCTTTATAGAGGTAAAGTTTCAAAGAAAGTTTCTTCTAGGGGAGTTAAAGGATGAAACACCCAATTGTTAGGACAAAACTTCAATCGAGTTTGTGTGGCCACCTAATTTGCTATACCATTTGCCTCTCGCTTGATTAAGGTAAAGACTACTTTTTTGAAACTAGGCAAAATATGCTTTATGTCATGAATAAAGGTGCTTAGATGCTAAGGTGGGTCTGCTGAAGATGTTAAAACCTTCTAATATCGATTTCAAAAACACCTTCCTCCTAGCCTTTCATCCTAGAAAACATTGCAGCATCAATAACAGCTAAAATCTCAGCGGCAATCGGAGAATTCAGTAGACACAGCCTGGTTCCACTGCCGCAAACATACCCCTGATGATTTCGTGCAATAAAGTCCACTACTGCCCGCTTGTAGACGGATCAAATGCACCGTCCGAATTCAGTCTTATGTACCTACCTCTAGGAGCTTCTTATGCACAAGAGAAGAGGCACTCATTATGGGAATTTCATCATTGCTGGAAAATTACTATTGCTGCTGAAACGTGTTGAACAGATTTGAGGAGTACGGAATGGTAGACACTTATGGTTGTATCGCTGTTGTTCCACTCCCGTAGCAATAGATATGGGGACATTGCTATGATGTTTCTTCTATAGTTCTGCTAGTGTTGCATAGATTGTAATGTTGGTGCAGTTGGTAGTGCTATTCTTGCTGTGGTTTAGTAGAAGCTATGTAAATATTATTATTGTCATTGGGCATGTCTCTTGGCTGCACAAGTTCCTCCATTGAGAGGCCTTTCTCCACATCCCTGCTCGGTTAATAATCAACCTTAGCCATAGCTTTTTGACCAGTTGCAACCACTGCATTAACTTTAGGTTCTTTGAGTTAAATGTTGCCTTATACCTTGCCTTCCAAATGCACCATATGACCATGCACAACTTAGCAAATAGCACATTTGCCTCTTGTCTACTTCTTACCACCCTTCTAAACATGAGTTCGGCTAACCATCAAAGGTGATCACTTTTTCAACTTCAATCTGGATCCTTAAAGATGCAAACCACACTAATTTTGTCCATAGACAACATAATAGAACGTGCTTAACTATCTCATCACATGAGCAAAATTTACATGTTATATAGTTAAGAATATCTCTCCTCGCAAGATTACATTGAGTAGATGTTGCATTGTTCATTGCCCTCTAGATGAAATGCTTTACCTTAGGCAAAAAGGATAGTGCCATACCTTATTTTATGTTGCTTTTTCAATTTGGTGGTTGGAAGAAGCGCTTGTGTTGGTTTGAACAACATTGCACCTATTGAAGTTGTAGTTTGATTTAACATTGCATTTATCGGATTTCTCATGTGGCTAGATAAGATGGTTAGTCATTCTTGTATAAGATAATGGTATCTCTTGAGTAGCTTTGACTATTTGTTGGTCAAACCATTTGTGAAGCTCCTATGCCTTCTAAGATCTAAACTTCATTAATTAGCTCAAATACGACTTTAGTTGACTGGACATGTCTTAAAAGTTAGTTTGAAGCCTTTCAAGGATGGAATCTAATTGTCTGACTTTGTATGTATGGAAGTGCCGATGCCTACCTATCCTGAAGCACTTTTTAAGAAATGGTATCTACCATGTAGTATGTTTGCCTAACCCCAAGAGTCTTGAGAACCTTTGGAAGCTTACAAAAAGGAAGAATTTGAAAAATGGATGCCCTTGAGCACATGTACCCTAAGAGCATTAGGGTTTGAATATATTCTCCATGCAAGCTTTGTTAGTGAAGTTAAGTTAGAATTATTTAGATCTTTAAAACCTAACCCCCCTTTAGATTTTGGTGGAGAAATCTTATCCTAGCTTTGCCAATGTATCTTCCTCTCTTTGTTCACCTAACCCCACCAATACTGCATTATTGAAGAATTCACTTCCCCTTACCACTTTATTGGGAATTCAAAGTAGCTCATGGAGTATGTTAAGATGGCTCTAGCCATGCTTTAATGAGAACTTCCCATTCAGCATTTGAGAGTATACATCTCTTCTAACTTATCAGCTTTAGTTGAATACGACCTTTAATGAAATGTAATGTGTCCATTTTGTTTCTTACCCAAATTGTTGGTAAGCCTAGATACTTACTTAGGTTAGTTAATGTTTGAACTCCTAAAGAATCATTAATCCCAGCCATTCTCTTTGGTGGAGTATCTTTGCTAAAAAACAAACTTGATTTTTAAAGGTTGATTTTCTACTCTAAAGCATTACAATAATCTTTGTTTCTGAAGGTTAGTTAATATTCTTTAGGACCTCGACAATATTAACTATAGCTTCCATAAAAAAACAAAAAATCATCAGCAAAAAAGAGATGAGATAAAATGAGGCAAGACCACCTAATGTGCATCCCATGAAGTTGCCTATCTTCAATAGCTTTCTCTATATTTCTTAATAGAACATCCTCTACTAATTCAAAAGATATGATATAAAGGATTGCCTTATCTAAGGCCTTTTGTAGGGTACATCTGACTAGTAACGTTTCCATTAATTAGAATCCTATATGAAATTGACATTATGCATTCCATCATCTAACTTATCCAAGTGTTTCAAAAACCTAGTTTAGCAAGGATTGCCTCAAGGAAATCTTATTCTATTTGATGCTAGGCTTTGTTAATGTTAAGTTTTAGGGTACAATAGGTTTTGTTCCTAGCTTGCTTTGTTCTAAGAAAGTAGAATGCCACATGTGTAATAAGAGTGTTATCATGGATGACATGACCCAACATAAATGCACTTTGGGGTTCAAAGATGAGATATTGAAAAACTAGATAGCGATTGATCAGGACCCTTGAGATGATTTTAAAGATGAAATTACATAGACTACTAGGTAGAAAATGCCAAACTTCTTGTGGAGAGGCTACTTTAGGAATGAGAGCAACATTTGTAAGATTTAGATTGTAAGGAATCATACCTAAATTAAGGTAGGATTGAACTATCTCCACCATGCTTTTACCCATTATGTGCCAATAGCACTGGCAGAAAACCTTCGAAAAGCCATTATGTCTTGGAACTTTTAGGGCATCAAGTTGAAAAGTGGCACTTCTAATTTCATAAGTTGAAACTAGACTATTCTACATGTCATTCACCTCATCACTAATGAGTGTAGGGATTGTATCTAGTATATAGAAATTATTAAAATCGCTTATGATAGCCTCTTCCTCATCAATCTAAGCATTGTCACTATTTTTCAACCTTAGAGGAAAAAATTAATATTCTTATCATTTTTTTTAACTAGCTCACTCTAGAATGTTGCTACCACTATAATTATTTTCTTTTCCAATGTAGCTCAAGCTTTTCAATTAGTTATCTTTCAAGCTCTCTATCCATTTGACACTATCATTTTTGAACTTTTACTAGCTCTTTTTGCATGTATCTAATTTCAATTTTATTATTTTAAAATGATGCTTGTCTTCATTCACTCAACTTCAAGTGACACTTCTTTAATCTAAAGCCCAAGGGGAAAGGATGTCTACTTGGTGCATTTTCATTCTAAGTGGCTTGAATGGTGTTACCACATTCATTAGAGGTAGTCCACATGTTTAAACCTAAAATGTTTCTTTACTCTTCTTTCAACATTTACTGTCGTGTTCTTCATCACTTTTGTAGACTTTATGCTGAAATTTACAACAAAGCAAAAAATTATAATTGCCATTATTATCCTCACTATTTCATGAATGACAAGATTCATTTCTTAACTTGTGACTATTTTATGTGAAAGTGTAACTTCCCTCCCCTATGTTTCCAAGTGTTATACTTTGTGTAATTAGACAAGGTAATCAAGTAATTAAAAGAATGACAAGATTATTTCTTTGCTATAATTAAACTTTTTCCCCCTATTTTATATATTTGATGTTTTATTTTGATAAAATGCATCGTGGCTGCAATTTTTTTTTATCATTATCCAATAGACATGTCTTTTATATATATAAAAGAATGGTAATGTATTTTGACTTTCAATATCATTAATTTTTTCTCTTAAGGTTATACAAATTGCATTTTGGTTTAGCATATTTATTTATTTTTTCTCTTGACATTAAAGTACAATATATTAAATCAATATGATAAGAAATCATGGCTAAAATTTATAAGGGCTTCTTATAGATAAATATAGAAGTTTAAAAGAAGCCCTTTTCTCTTTACATCTTTCATTCAATATATGAGTCAACTTTTAAAATATTATCATTGATTTTATATTTAATATTCTCTTCATTTCTCAGAACTTGATAATATTAACTATATTATTTTTTGCATATGCATCGTAAGTGGGTCACTTGCTAATATATATAAATGCTACGATTTTTCAAATAAGATTATCAATGTGATTACGAATAAAATTGTATCCTCTTTTTACAAATGGGTTATATCAATGAAGTTTTAAGTGTGTGTGTGTGTGTGAGTGTTTTTCTTTTTTAATGAGAGAGTTTGTTTTAGGGAAGATAATTATAGTTTGTCAAATGTAATTATAATAAGTTTAAGTTGTATTGTCATAATTAAAATTTTAAAATTGTCAAATATTATCTAAATAATTTCAAGAGAATATGATTCCTAATGGATTTTATTGGTCAATCATAGAAAATCTTAATGGAAAATAAGTAAAATTATTTCTATTTGTAAAAGGAGAGTAAAGCTCATTACCCAGGTTAAAGTAATTAATAGCTAAGTCAATGGTTGTATAATGAGTTTTCTAACCACTTGACTCTAAATACTTGTTGACTTTAGTATTCACTACCATGGGTAGAAACTCTGGTTTATCACCAAATCATCCACCTACTTGGCTTTAACACCACTACTTGCCCTCCTCAGATCTCTTCTCTAAATCAAAAGTAGTCAATAGTGAACTTAACAAATGACTAATGGTTCATCTATGGGAAAGAATTCATATTGGTATATGAGTCTATGGTTTATTTAAAGGAATTCTATTGGTATTAGTATATGACTCTATGGTATTGGTATCACATGAGTAAAAAGTCCTTAAATAGTTTTGACTTGATATTCACTATCATAGACTCATATACTAATAACAATGTTTTCTCATAATCCATGTGATACTTCACTCACAAGGGATTTCATAAAGATTACTTATTTTATTCATTTTTCATAAGTGTTTTCATGGTTGTTAACTGCCAATACCAACGGTTGACTCCTATTATTGCTTTCTATCATTGCAAATTACTATAAGATACTAGAATTCGTGATCCCTTGATGTTCCTATTAATATTTGAGGACTATAAGATTGGAAAAAAAGGTGCAAAAAAATTTTCGTGAAACAAATATTTGAGATGCAAATAGCAAAGCAGTTGGTAAACTCAAAATGCAACTTATAACACCTCGGAATTAGGGATGCTACGGCCTGCCACATGTCTTTACTAGGAGAGGATACGTTAAGGCTCTTAAGTTAACTAATTTCTTATAAACTGTAGTACTTATTACTCACATTTGGAATAATTCATCTAACAACATTCATAATGATCCAAGTAAATCCCATTATAAGCATCAAACTTTTAAAAACAATTCCTAACAATTATTCATACTTAAAGTCTAATAATAGTTGGACTTCTAGAAGTTTATTGGTCTATCATGTTCCAAAGAAAATTGCCATTCAATACACAAAGAGGTCTAACTCTTCCATCATTTAATCATCATAATATTAATATAAATCTACATCATCCCCTTCTTGTAAATTTGATCCTAGGCCCTCGTCATAGGAAGCGTATTCATTTGTGCTTATAGCTATAAAAAAAAAAAAATCCTCGAAATGCTCAATATGTGTAATCTACAAACACATGGGCATGATCAAGCATAAGTTAAGTCACATGTATCAATGCAGGTATCCAAAATCATATAATAAGTTATTATTTCATTTAATTCATAGAACAACAATAGGGTACCTTGTTAAACCATATACACACTTAATACATAGTATAGTGTTTGGAACTGTTATTATGGGCCTCAACATTCATGAGTCTTTAAAACTACCTAGATCATTTCCTTGCATGGCTCCATTAGAGATAAGCATTGGGGTATCCCTTAGGGATCTGCCATTATGGGCTCTTAAGTTGAGCCAAGCATAACCAATGAGCAACTTAACTCAATCCATATGTTATTTCAATTGCACACTAAACCCAACAATCATAAACAACATCAATGATTACACGTACCTGAAAGGGCTGTCTTATGCACTACTTGTCCTTATCTAATTGCTAAACTGTAATCTGTCAAAAATGTAAAGAACTTACTCTCAGTACTAGTTTGAGTTACTCAATTTTGTTCACTTAATTGTTATAGGGTTTTTTCTCTTACTCTTCTAGAATTTCTAGGGTTATATAAGGTGTTTAGATTATCTAGAAATTCAATTAGGTAGAAAATAAATTGAGTAAAACAATTCCATTAAGTACATAATCATGCATTTGGCTGTATACTTTAGCACAGTTGGGTACATGGTTGTATATTTGGTCATATACCTTTTTTTGAATTCCCATAATTTAACATGTTTAAGTAAACCGGCATATCCCTCATCTATGTACCTTTTAGTACACAATGTATATTTCTACACAAGTAGGTACATAGGCATGTACTTGATCGTATACTACACTGTTCCATACGAACTATTTTTCCCTTTCTTCAATTCATTCGTTAGCCTAATTTCTACAATCCTAAGTCTAATTAGATCCTAAAATTTTGTTAAACTATTACGTTATATGGATTGATATACTTGTCTCAATTCATGATTTGAGCCCTCAAATCACTTGCTTCTACACTCTTTTCGTCTCGCTACTAGCTCTGAATTCTAACAACATGTGATATATCTTCTTTAAGTTCACAATTTCATTATTAGAAACGATGTTGGTCCCAATTAGATTAATCAAGAGGGGGGTGAATTGATTAATTACTTAAAATTTCAATTTTTGCAAATCATCTAAAATCTCTTAACTAACAAAATGACGTGAACAACAAAAATGAAAAACAATAATGTGCAATCAATAAAATGAATAGAGAAGAATAGACTGCTCAAAGATTTATAAAGGTTTCGCCTTGAGCGTCAGTCCTTTCTTCCAACTTTACACCGGGGTCCCAGTTGTCTTTACCAATTGTGTTTCACTATATCAATCAAATTGAAAGTGTACAAAATAAGCCTCTTCAAGGCGAAGTCTCACTGCTGAGTCTCTCTAGCTTCTTCACTAAGCTAATCACTCAAACTACAGTGATGAAACAACTCTCAATTCTTTATACAAGAAAGGAATCACAATGACAATGAGGAATATCGGATTTCCTCTATAAATTGGATCACATATATATGTATAAAAAATTTTGCGCCTGAAGATGTATGAGCTTTTTCTTTTCCGTGTGCTTGATTCTAAGAAGAACGTTCTCTCTGTTCTATATTTTTTATTTCAACTGAACATTCCTTTTATGAAAAGAACATAACGGTTAATTTGTTGGAGAATGTAATGTTCATGGAGTACCACGTGACAAGCTTGAATTTATTTTTGAAATTTTGTATTTCAAAAATAAGTTGAACTTGTTGGAGAGGATCTGCATTCCGTGATATTTTTGATGAGGATAAGCTTGGATAAATCAATTTGACCGAGATCTTCTTTGGAGATATTCCTTGGATCAAGTTTGTTGAAGATATCCTTCACATTATGGAACCTTATCTTGATATCCCATATGTTGTGGAACCATATCTTCATGTAACAACCATATTTCTTATCCTTATCTTTGTAACTACTGGATCTCCGAAAATATAGCACAAATATCTATATTTAAATCTTGATAAAACCTATAAGTCTTATATGATCTCACTTTATCATAAAATAAAATCTTTGAATAAAATCTTGTAAAAAATTTATATAAATTAAAAAACCTTATGATATAAAATCCAACTTTAGTAAAACACATCAAGTATATTACCCAAATATACTTGACATGTGGAGCTAGGCCTTATAATTTATTAAAAACCATTGATACAAAAATTAGAATGAAATTTGGAAAAAATTTGTGATAGGCATGGAAGGTTCTAAAAGAGCTTCTTAAGCAAACTTGTCAACTGTTCTCCTGTTGTAAAGGTTCTGAAAGTGCTTCTAAAAGATTAACACGAGAACTACGGATATACTACACAACTTCTGAAATACCTTCTATCAGAACAAAAATAGTCTGTATAACACCTTTGAAGGTTCTGAACAAGCTTCCGTCTCTTTGTTCAATTTAGAAAAATTTACGTACTGTCTTCTGAAACAACTTCTGATGAGCTCAAACATACGTTACACATTATTCCTCTTTTGTTAACATCAAAACTAAATTAGAGAACTTAACATTCTCCCCCTTTTTGATGATAACAAAACATCATTAGATAAACAAAATAGAAACAACTTTCATGTTCAAGCAAACATATATTCATAACAGAAAAGCATCTTAAACACAATAGAATCATTAATAAAGTAGCATTGATCATAAACACAATAGAATCATTCTCCCCCTTTTTGTTAACAGCAAAAGGGATAACTCCCCCTTAATCGATGCATAAAAAATAAAAGAAGTCTTTTACAACTTGTTTTCAAAACAAGAAATTAAGATGAGAACTAATACTTTCTGGATCTTGTAACTCGAGAGGTAGAGGAAGTGGTGGAAGGTTTGGTAGAGGAAGGTTTTTCTGGTGAAGTATCCAAGTTGATGATATGTGCACCATAGCGAACATAATCTGGAAATTTGGTGGATAAGAGCAGCTTGATTTCTCCATGAAGACTTGCGATAGGTTGGGGTATTTTATCCGTCTTGGAGTCCAAAGTCTTGAAAGAGTTAGTGACTGAATCTCCTATCTTTCTTACTTGAGAGACAAACTTGTCAAAAGCAATCACATTGTTAGATAGATCTTGCTTGACTCTCGTACTAAACTCATCATAGAGAATTCTGTAGTGATGGAGGTCAGTAAGCATTTTCTCAGAATTTTTCTTAATTTCAGAAAGAGTATCAGATGTTTGTTTAACTTGTAATTCCATCGCTTCTAATCTCCTAAGATCAGACCGTTGAAGAACCGAAACTTCATTTGTCAAAGCTGTCTTAACTAAATTTGATAGCTCATGTTTCAAAGCTTCTCCCATAACATTCTTTATTTGTTCTAGATCAACATTGGATGTAGCTTCTTTTGTTCCACTCTTTCTAGCCTCAACATCATATGGTTGCTTTCTATAATCTGTTCTAAGCTCTGTTCTAGGTTCTGAACTAGGTTCTGAACCTCCTTCTTGAACAGTTATCGAAGAAGTTCCAAAAGTAACAATTCTTTTCATATGCCTTTGATGGACAAAGTGTACACCATCATTCGCATACCACAAACAATCTTTAACAAATATCGACATATGATGAAAAACTTCTTTACCTATCCTCTTTAACTTAATAGGTTTAGAAGAGCTGGTAGGCAAAACAATTCCTTTAAATACAAACAACCGCATGAGAACATTCCCAAATACCAAAATTTCTCTATTTCGCCATATTTGATCAATGACTTTAGAAGCCATGTCCACATTCTTTCTATTAATCATCACATAGATAATTTGAGCATGTTCTATGGACATTGAAGTAGAACTGCCTTCCTTGGACATATACATTCAACAATAATCTTGTGTATGATTCGAGGAAACAACTTGAAGTCAATAACCATTGCCTCCTTCCCATAGTCCATTTGTAAACCTCCATTAAAAGCAGCCAAAAGATCATTCTTAGGCATGTTTGTAATCTCGACATCATCATTTACATCATGCAAATGTAGACATTTAATTACATCTGCCCTAGAAATTGTAATGTCTTGATCATATACCCTGGAAACTAGAACATTCCCTTCCGAAAGGCTTAAACTTCCATAAAATTCTTTCACACACTGGCCATAAACTAGAACTTGAATAGAACAAAGTTCCATGCATCCTATGGGTTCTAAAAGTTCATTCCAGTAAAATCCATTACTTGTAAAGAAATTAAAATCCACAAAACTACAATAACACACCTCGTTTTTCTTCCATCGAAGAGATTTTGAAATTGAGGGTTTCAGACTTAGTACATTCCTTTGTTTTGTTTGCTTCTTGGCTATTTTCTTAGGCGAAGAGGTTTCTTGAGTAACCTTTTCTTTCCCTTTTGAAGACAATGCAACCTGTTTTCTTTTGGAAATTTTCTTGGAACCAATGACAGATTCGAAGTTAGGGGAACTCGGATTCTCCTCCATTGAAGGTTCTTGAGGTTTTTCCAAAGAATCTGAAGATTCATCATGAATCACTAAAGGCTTGTTGGAGGGTTTTGTTTTGAAGGATTTTTGTTTGAGACGTTCTGAAGATTTAGGTACCATTAGAGTTACAATGAGAGAGAAGGAAAATAAAGAGAGAGCAGATTGCAAGAGGAAAAATTAAAGAAAGAAAGAAATGGATGAAGAGAAAGAATATATATATTTATATATTATATAAATAAAGATTTTCAAATATTGAAAGTTTCGAGGAAAAAAATTCAAAAAGGGTTACAAATTCCCAATTCATTTCTAATAAATTCAAAATTTATCTTTTCAAGAGGTTTAGTAAAAATGTCTGCAAATTGATTATTGGTTGGCACAAATTCAATATTTATATCTCCATTATAGACATGATCTCTAATAAAATGATGTCTAATTTCTATGTGCTTTGACCTAGAATGATGCACTGGATTTTTTGTCAAATTTATTGCACTTGTGTTGTCACATTTAATTGGCACAGTTTTAAAATTTATTCCATAATCATTTAATTGTTGTTTTATCCATAAAACTTGTGCACAACAATTACAAATAGAAACATATTCAGCTTCAGCTGTGGATAGGGTAACGGAATTTTGTTTTTTAGAAGACCAAGAAATTAATTTATTACCTAGGAATTGACAAGTACCAGATGTGCTTTTTCTATCAATTTTACAACCAGCATAATCCGCATCAAAATATCCTATTAAATCAAAATTTTGATTTTTAGGATACCGGATGCCCAAATTTGAAGTATTAACTAAGTATTTGAAAATTTGCTTTATAGCTGATAAATGAATTTCTATTGGTGCAACTTGAAATCTAGCACACAAACACACACTGAACAAAATATTAGGTCTTAATGCAGTCAAGTACAATAAAGAACCTATAAGGCTCCTATAAAGTTTCTCACTTACCTTCTGTCCATTTGAGTTAGAGACTAACCTTGTTGAAGTACTCATAGGTGTTGTAACCTTTTTGCAGCCATCATATCCAAACTTCTTCAATATTTGTTTTGTGTATTTTTCCTGATGAACAAATATTCCTTCTTTCGTTTGTTTTATTTGAAGCCCCAAAAAGAATGTCAATTCTCCCATCATTGACATTTTAAATTCTACCTGCATGGTCTTAGCAAATTCTTGACACAACAATTCTTTAGTAGATCCAATGATAATATCATCCACATATATTTGCACAACCAAGATATCATTATCAAAAGTTTTCAAGAATAAAGTAGTGTCAACTTTTCCTCTATGAAAACCTTTAGAGATAAAAAACATACTCAATCTTTCATACTAAGCTCTTGGAGCTTGTTTCAAACCATATAGCGCTTTATTTAATTTAAAAACATAATCTGATTTGAAATGATCTTCAAAACCAGTTGGTTGTTCTACATAAACTTCTTCCTTTATAAAACCACTTAAAAATGCACTTTTTACATCCATTTGAAAAACTCTAAAATCCTTATAAGATGCATATGCAAGCATCAATCGTATTGCTTCTAGTCTAGCAATAGGTGCATATGTTTCATCAAAATCTATTCCTTCTTCTTGTGAATAACCTTTAGCTACTAATCTTGCTTTATTTCTTATAATTTTACCATCTTCTCTAATTTATTTTTGAACACCGATTTAGTTCCAATTATAGACTTTCCTCTAGGTCTAGGAACTAAGTTCCGTACATTGTTTCTTTGAAATTGATTTAATTCTTCTTGCATAGAGATAATCTAATTATCATCATTTAAAGCTTCTTCCATATTACTAGGTTCAATTTCAGATAACAACACAAAATGATTTTCAAGATTTTGTAAATTAGCTCTTGTTTTAACACCAAATTGAACATTACCTATTATTTGATCAGAAGGATGTGCAGACTTATACCTCCAAGCTTTAGAAGCTTCTTGTTCATATCTTACAACTTCTGGAGTACCTTCTGTATTTTCCTCTGAAATAGGTTCTGGATGACCAGATCCTCGAGTGTTAACAGTAGGTGCTTTTGACTTAGGTTCTGAACTAGCTTTTACTTTAGGATTAGAGTCCTTTTCTCTACTATCATCTCCAAAATTTACATATCCTTTTTCTTCCCAAGTTATGCTATTGAACAATGAAGCATCTCTAGTTATATGTTTACAACATCCACTATCCAAATACCATGTTCCTCTTATTTTAGCTTCATGTTCCTGTACAAATAAAAAGAATTAAGTCCTTTTAGGAATCCAAGCAAGTTTGGGCCCTTCAAAAGATAAGCTCATTTGATTTCTTTGATTTACTTGTTGACTACTAAGCTTATTTCTCTTATAATAGCAAAATTTCTCAATATGACCAAATTTATTACAGAAGAAACATGCATAAGAATTAACATTCCTATACCTGTCATTTACTTGTTTCTTGAAATTCTGGTTTGTATAACTTCTGTTATACCTTCTGGTATTGCTTCTGTAGTACCCATTATGTGGATACCTCTTGTCAGAATAACTTTTGTAAAAGTCTCTAGTATTTCTTCTTTTAACATTATTTGTATTTAAAATGTACTTTTTGTTGTTGGATTCATCACTTAAGACTTGTTTAGCCTTAACAAAAATTGTATTTCGATTCGATTTTGAACTTGAACCATGCTCATATCCTAATCCATGTTTTCATTTGAGACTCTTTGTGAAGAAATTAACATGGTCAATTTCTTGTCACTTTCATCAAATTTCTTAAAGGTAGTTTTCAACGAATTGAATAGATTATCAATCTTTACCTTCATGTCACTTGTTTCTACTTCAAGTAGATGATTTTCTATTCTTAATTTTTCAATACTCACATGCATGGATTCATTTTCTTGTTTCAGGATATCATTTTCATCAGCAAGTAAAGTATTTTTTTTTTTTTGTTTTAATGCTTCCTTTTCATTCTTAAGAGCTTTTATTTCGTTTTCATACTTAGCTAATTTTGTATCAGCCCTTTTTAGTGCCTTTAATAACTTACTCATTTCTACTAGCAAGTCAGTATCAGTTATATCTTCATCAAATTTAGAGTGTACCTTAGAACTAGCCATTAGACAAAGATTTGCCTCATCCTCTTCTTCTTCTGAATCTTCTGAATTTGTTTTTGTGTCCTCTAAATCACTCCACGTTGCTAGCATTGCACGACTTTTCTTTTTATAATTTTCCATTCTCTTAATCAGTGTTGGACATTCATATTTGATGTGTCCTGGCTTTTTTGCATTCATAACATTGAATCTCCCTTTTCTCTTTCTTCTTTTCTTTCTCCTTATAAGCTTTTCCTGCATCATTATGCTTATATTCAGTACTTTTCTTGAAAACACTAAATTTCTTACCTCTTTACTTCTTGAGCAGCCTATTGAGTCTACGTGCTAGAAGACTGATCTCCTCTTCTTTCTCATCGTCGCTATCATTAGTTTCAGTTTCATTTTGCTTTATTTCCTTGACTTTAAATGCAATTCCTTTGGTGCCGTCTTCTCCTCTTTGCGTGGTTTTTATATGAGACTCATATGCCATTAGCTTTTCTCTCAATTGACTGAGAGTTAGCTTGTTTAGGTCTTGAGCTTCTTCTATAGCAGTTTTCTTTGCATCCCAAGATGGTGGCAATATCCTCAGCATTTTCCTCACAAGATCTGGATCTGAAATTTTCTTTCCAAGTGATGCAAGCTCATTTGTAATAGCTGTAAACCTGTTAAAAGCATCTTTGACATCTTCATTAGATTTAAACTTAAATAATTCATATTGTTGAATTAAAGCATTTATCTTGGTTTCCTTAATGGTATCGGTCCCTTCATATGTATCGGATAAGATATCCCAAATCTCCTTTGCACTTGCACACGATGATATCAAATAGAACTCTAATGGAGCAATAGTAGTCAGTAACAAATTTTTTGCTTTGTTGTTCTTCTCGATAATCTTCTTCTCGGAATTTGACAAGGTCGAATTTCCGTTCAAGGTGATCACATTGTCCCCAAGTGAAATGACCTGCCATGAATCATAATCATTAGCTTTAATATAAGTTTCCATGCGCATCTTCCAATATGAGAAGTTTGAGCCATTAAAGTAAGGAGCTCGATTAATTGCAACATTATTTTCAACCATTTTAGATCACTCAAAATAGATGAGTCCCGCTCTGATACCAATTGTTAGTCCCAATTAGATTAATCAAGAGGGGGGTGAGTTGATTAATTACTTAAAATTTCAATTTTTGCAAATCATCCAAAATCTCTTGACTAACAAAATGACGTGAACAACAAAAATGAAAAACAATAATGTGCAATCAATAAAATGAATGGTGAAGAATAGAATGCTTAGAGATTTATAGAGGTTCCGCCTCGAGCGTCAGTCCTCTCTTCTAGCTCTATGCCGTGGTCTCGGTTGTCTTTACCGGTTGTGTTTTACTATATCAATCAAATTGAAAGTGTACAAAATAAGCCTCTTCAAGGCGAAGTCTCACCGTTGAGCCTCTCTAACTTCTTCACTAAGCTAATCACTCAAACTACAGTGATGAAACAACTCTCAATTCCTTATACAAGAAAGGAATCATAATGACAATGAGGAATATCAAATTTCCTCTATAAATTGGATCACATATATATGTATAAACAATTTTGTGCCTGAAGATGTATGAGCTTTTCCTTTTCCATGTGCTTGATTCTAAGAAGAATGTTCTCTCTGTTTTATATTTTTTATTTCAACTGAACATTCCTTTTATGAAGAGAACATAATGGTTAATTTGTTGGAGAATGTAACGTTCATGGAGTTCCACGTGACAAGCTTGAATTTATTTTTGAAATTTTTTATTTCAAAAATAAGTTGAACTTGTTGGAGAGGATCTGCATTCCGTGATATTTTTGATGAGGATAAGCTTGGATAAATCAGTTTGACTGAGATCTTCTTTAGAGATATTCCTTGGATCAAGTTTGTTGAAGATATCTCTCACATTATGGAACCTTATCTTGATATCCCATATGTTGTGGAACTATATCTTCATGTAACAACCATATTTCTTATCCTTATCTTTGTAACTGCTGCATCTTCCAAAATATAGCACAAATATCTAGATTTAAATCTTGATAAAACCTATAAGTCTTATATGATCTCACTTTATCATAAAATAAAATCTTGTAAAAAATTTATGTAAATTAAAAAACCCCATGATATAAAATCCAACTTTAGTAAAACACATCAAGTATATTACCCAAATATACTTGACATGTGGAGCTAGGCCTTATAATTTATTAAAAACCATTGATACAAAAATTAGAACGAAATTTGGAAAAAATTCGTGACATGCATGGAAGGTTCTAAAAGAGCTTCTTAAGCAAACCTGTCAACTGTTCTCCTGTTGTAAAGGTTCTGAAAGTGCTTCTAAAAGATTAACACGAGAACTACGGATATACTACACAACTTCTGAAATACCTTCTATTAGAACAAAAATCGTCTGTATAACACCTTTGAAGGTTCTAAACAAGCTTCTGTCTCTTTGTTCAATTTAGAAAAATTTACGTACTGTCTTCTGAAACAACTTCTGATGAGCTCAAACATACGTTACACATTATTCCTCTTTTGTTAACATCAAAACTAAATTAGAGAACTTAACAAACGAGTATTGTGATTATTAAAACCCTTACCTGATGTAACTTGATTGATCTTGGTGAGTCTTAGTTAAGTCACTTGGGAGTCTCTTAGAATGCCTTTTTGTTTGTTGCTGTGTAAATGGTAAAAAGGGGTCCACTAAGTCAAATGAGGTTTATATATCTGTACCATGAAAAGAACAAATTGCTCCCGTGTCTTTATAATAATTACTTATTAAACCTTAGTTCATATTATAATAATATTTAATAAATAACTATATATATTAAAGGTGTATTTTAAATTCTCCCCCCTTGTATAAGCTTTTTTCCTTGAAAGTTACTTAAATCTAGAAAAAGTTTTGGATATTTCTTTTGCATATCTTCTTTTGGTTCTTATGTCACTTCACTTTCGGTCTAATTTGTCCATTGTACCTTGATGTAGGGAAATACTTTCCTTCTTAACACTTGTTCCTTGATGTCCATAATTTTTACTAGTCTTTTGATAGGGGATAAATTTAATTGTACATTTAAAGGCTCGAAAGCCACTATTTGGTCTGAATTTGGTATAAACTTTCACAATCGATACATAAAATGAATCATGTACCCCTAGTCATGCTTTGTGGTAGAACTAACTTGTATGCAATAGTATTAACTCTTTCTAGAATTTCAAATACGCTAACATATCTTAGATTTAACTTTTCTCTCAAACCAAACCTGATCACCCCTTTAGTTGGAGAAACTTTCAATGGTATCTTATCTCCTACCTAGAATTCTAAGGGGCGTCATCTTTTATTAACATAGCTCTTTTGTTGGCTTTGAGTTGTATGTATTCTTTGTCTTATTAGTTTTACCTTATCCATGGCCTCTTGAACCAATTCCGATCCCAACATCTGTCTTTCCCCCACTTCATCTCGATGTAATGTAGATCTATATTTTCTTCCATATAGAGCTTTATAAGGAGCCATTTGGATGGTTGTCTGATAGCTATTGTTGTAGGTAAACTCAACTAAAGGTATATATTCATTCTAGTTACCTTCAAAGTCTAGTGCATAGGCTTTGAGCAAATCCTCTAAGAATTGGATGGTTCTCTCAGATTATCCATTTGTCTATGGGTGGAACTGAATTGGAATTCTATGCTTAAGGCTTTATATAAGCTATTCTAAAATCTACTTATAAATCGTATATCTCTATTAGAGGTAATTGTAACTAGCATTCCATATAACCTTACTATTTCCTATATGTACATTTTGACTAATTTCTCTAGTTTGTATCCCACTTCGATAGGTAAAAAGTGACTTGGTAAGCCGATCTACTATCACCTATACTACATCTTGTTTCTATTTAGTTATTAGGAGGGTCGTAATGAAATCATTGTCACTTGTTCCCATTTCTAGCCAGGTACTAGGAGAGGCTGCAATTCTCTAGTTGGTCTCTAATGTTTATTTCAGATCTATTGACAAGTGAGACACTTTATTACATACTCAACTATCTCCCGTTTCATGCTCTTCCACCAATAGCAACTTTTTAGGTCCTTGTACATCTTAGTGCTTTTGAGATGGATTATATAGGAAAAATATTGTCCCTCTTTCATGATTTCTTTCTTTAACTCTATATTCCCTAGTATGCATAATCGTGTTCTATACTTTAAGTTCCCATCTAGGTCAATGTTTAATTCAGGAGTCTTACCCTATTCCAATTTGCTCTTGATTTTTTGAATGTCTATATCCTCTATTTGAGTAGTCTTAATTCTATCCACTAGAGTTAGTTGCATCTGTAAAGTGATCATCTTCACTCTAACTTCTTTAGTCAAAATATTTACTTCCAATTTACATATATCATCTAACAATTTCCTCTACGAAGTGATTAGAGTAGCAAGATTATCCTATTTCTTTTTGCTAAGGGCATTTACTAACATATTGGCTTTTCTTAGGTGGTATTGGATTTCTAGGTCATAATCTTTAATCAACTCCATTCATCTCCTTTGGTGCATATTCAACTCCTTCTATGTGAAGATATATTTCAAGCTATTATGGTTAATAAAAATTTTGTATTTCTCCCCATATAGGTAGTATCTTCACAGTTTTAGTGCTAATACTATTGCTATTAACTCCAAGTCATGAGTCAAGTAATTCTTCTCATATGGTTTTAGTTGTTGGGTTGTGTATGCTATGACTTGCCTGCTTTACATGAAAACATAACCTAACCTTTTGGTTGAGGCATCACTATAAATAGTGATTTTTTTTTTTTTACTCTTGGGTAGTGCTAGAATTGATGCTGACACATGCTTCTCCTTGACTTTCTGGAAACTATCTTCACAATTATCATCCCAATTGAACCTCACCTTCTTTTGTGTTAATTTTGTGAGATGAGTTGCTATCTTAGAGAATCTCTTGACAAACCTTCTATAGTAACCTACTAAAACCAAGAAGCTTCTTATATCTATTACTGTATTCAGTTTAGGCCAATCCACTATAACTCTCACCTTTCTTTAGGCTACAAAAATTCCATCTTTGTTGACCACATGACCCAAGAAAACTACTTGCTCTAACTAGAATTCACATTTTTTAAATTTGGCATACAATCTCTCTACTTGCAACTTGCCTAACACCAACCTTAAATGTTCTTTATGTTCCCCATTGCTCTTGGAATATATCAAAATATTAAGATGATAAAAAATTTATCTAGGAAGTCCTTGAACACTCTATTCATTAAATCCATAAAAGCTATAAGTGTATTAATCAACTCGAAATGCATCACCAAAAATTTTAAATGCCTATATCAGGTCTTAAATGCTATCTTCTAAACATCCCTTTCCTTAGTCCTCAACTTATGGTATCTTGATCTCAGGTCAATCTTAGAGAATACTTGAGCTCCCTATAATTGGTCAAATAAGTTATCTATCATAGGGAGAGGATACTTGTTCTTAATAGTGACCCGGTTTAATTATCTTTAGTCAATATACAGTCTCATGCTTTTATTCTCCTTCTTGACAAAAAGGACAGGTACACCTCAGGGACATGTATTAGGCCTTATGAAACCCTTATCTTGTAGATCTTGTGGCTGTTTCTTCAACTCTTCTAATTCAACCGGTGCCATTTTATATACTGGTTTTGATATTAATATAGTACCCTCGTACCAAATCATTGTTGAACTCGATCTCTCTAGCTAGTTGTAAACCAGGAGGTCTTTTAGAAAGACATTTAGAACTTCCTTCACTACTGATACCATCTTTAACTTCATTTCTTCACTAGTCTCAATTGTCTCAGTAGCCAACATACTCTTTCCCTATAACTCATAGGTGGGTAATCTTATTAGTCTCTATGCTTCTAGCTTAAATTCAAAAGAATCTTTCTTAAGTGTGTTGAAGTATACCACCATATTATGGCAATCAATGCTAATGTGGTATTCTGACAACCAATTGACTCCCAAGATTATATAAAATTCTACCATCTTCATAATCAACAAGTTTATTGGCTTTACTTGCTTTATATCTCTATTCTTACTCTTCTATAGATTCTTTCTAACATCCCTCAAACTCCTAAAGGAGTATTTGATGTGCCTAACCAAATTGGATGGCAAACACATCAATCACAAGGCGTGAACAACCAACTCCCTCAACAAAATGGCGTATTAAATTACTACAAAATGGAAGTCCAATTCACGAGTTTAAACACTAAATGGAAGTAAGAACAAACAAGTGTATAAACTTGAATGGAACTACATGCAAATGAACTAGAATTCAATCTTAATTTGAAATGATCAAATATGAAAATATATAACCCTAATTCAAATGATAAGAACAAGTAATTAACAAATTGTACCTAGATATTACTCACTAAACACGATTTGTAAAACAACAAGAGTTAGATTGATATGACTCACAATCCATTCTAGTTGATTCTCGCCACAATTTCACAAAGAAATTAATAAGAGATCTATTGCAATTAAAGGAAACCCCTCACTGTAACAAGTGTATAATTTTCTCAAAAATGTCAAAAGCTTCTCAAAAACCCTAGTAAGCAAGTATTTATACTTGCTCCAATTAGGGTAAAAATACCAAAAAATTATAAGGATGCCATTAAAGTGGCCGGTTTTCCAAAGCACAAATTACAAATACAATAATGGTCTTTAAGTGGCTGGTTCTTCAATTCAAGTGAACACATTGTGGATCGTTGGATGTGAGTCCAAGAATGTCCCTAATTTGATCCTTAGCGTGTTTTATTTGCCATCCTGTCAAACTGATAAATGTATCTGCTGTAATGTACAACAATTATATAATACAAAAGTAGGTACTAAATCAACATCCTTGGGGTTTAACTGTTCATGAAAGATCCTCATAGTTACATTCCGTAAACCCTTGGCTCGTGCTCTAGTGATTGGTCTTGTAGGAATTTGATTCCTATTATCTCCTTGAGCCTTAAGAAGATTTACCCTCAAATCTGATAGGTCTTCATGAATGTCATCTAGCAAATATGGTGATAGATCTGCAACATTAATGGTAGCTATGCGCCATATTCTCCTAGTAATTCTATTTTGTATATGTTGTTATTGATACGTTTGACAACTCTGAAAGGTCCATCTGCTTTTGGTGATAGCTTCTGTGACTTTTTATGAGGAAACCTGTCTTTGCTAAGGTTAATCCAGACTAGGTCACTTTGATTATAAATTCTGGTTTTCCTATTCTTGTTTCCTTAAAGTTTCTGCTACTCTTGTGTTTTCTAAAGACGGCTCAGATGTCTTCTCATGAAGTTTCTGAATCTCCTTGGCTCACTCAACTCCACTTAGGTTCTCTTCCTTTGTTGCCGGTCCTATTATAAGATCTAATGGAAGAGTAAGATTATAGCTATACACAACTTTAAAAGGAAACTTACTGGTTGAACTATGAGTAGACATATTGTAAGTGAACTCGACAATAGGAAAACACAAGTCCCAATTGGTAAGATTTTTGCCAACTGTTGCTCTTAGTAATGTGCCAAGAGTACGATTAACAACTTCGGTCTAGTCGTTAGTCTGGGGAGGCAAAAGGTATTATACATAAGTTTAGTAGCAAGTCTTCTCCAGTGTCTTCTAAAAAAAAGCTAAGAAACTTAGTGTCTCTATCAGATACTATACTATATGGAACAACATGCAATTTAACAATCTCTTGTACAAAAAGGTTAGCTATAAAAAGTGTATCATCTGTTTTGTGACAAGGCATAAAATGGGACATTTTGCTGAATCTATCAACAACTACCATGATAGAATCCTTTTCCCTTTGAGTCTTGGGTAGACCCAAAACAAAATCCATGCTGATATTAGTCTAGGGTTTAGTAGGTATAGTTAAAAGCATATATTCATCTTGAACGCCTTTCTTCCTTTTTTCTCTTTTGCAAACTCCACACCTTTCTAATACCCTATGAACATCCCTTATCATAGCCTTCTAATAAAAAATTTCTTTTAACATGGCTAGGGTTCTCTTCTCACCAAAATGACCAGACAATCCTCCTACATATGCTTCCCTCAATAACAATTCCCCTATAGACCCATAAGGTATACACAATTTTCTAGCTTTATACAAAAATCCATCAATCATGTAATACCCCTTAAACATATTTCCTTTAGAACATTTCTCAATAATTGCTTTCAGATCATCATCATGCATATATTTTTCCTTCAACAATTTAAAACCAAGTAATTTCGATTGAAGAGAAGTGATAAGTACATACCTGCATGAAAAAGCGTCAGCTATAATATTCTAGTTACCTTTCTTGTACTTAATCACATATGCAAAACTCTTTAGAAACTCCACCCATTTGGCTTGGTGTTTAAACCAATTTTTGTTGACCCCTAAAATGTTTTAGTGACTCAAGATCTATGTAGAAAATGAATTCTCTTGGAAGGAGATAATGTTGCCATGCCATCAATGCCCTCACTAAGGAATAAAATTCCTTATTATATATAGAGTAGTTCAAAGTTACGCCACTAAACTTTTCACTAAAGTAGGCAATAGGCTCATTATCCTGCATCAACACAGCACCAATTCCTATCCCACAAGCATCACATTCTTATCTAAAAACTTTATCAAAATTAAGTAAAGCCAATACTGGAGCATTAGTAAGTTTTTCCTTTACCTCTTCAAAACTCTTTTAGGCCTTCTCACCCTAAATGAAATGAACATTTTTCTTAATCAATTCAGTTAATAGACTGACAATACTACTAAAATTATGGACAAAGTGCCTATAGAATGCAGCTAGTCTATGGAAACTCCTTACCTCAGTGACTGATTTTGGTGTTGGACATTCTCTAATAGCCCTCGCTTTCTCCTCATCAACTTTGACATAAGAATCGGATACAATAAATCCAAAAAATGTTATCTTAGCTTGGTAGAAGGAATACTTTTGGAGATTTGTAAAAAACTATTGTGCCCTCAAGACTGAAAATACCACCTGAAGATGCTCCACATGATTTTTTAGGCTTTTGTTGTATATTAGAATATCATCAAAATAAACAACAACAAATTTACCTAGAAACTCCTTCATTACATGATTCATTAACCTCATAAATCTGCTAAGAGCATTACTCAAACCAAACGGCATAGCCATCCATTCATACAGTCCATAGCGTGTTTTAAAAGTAGTCTTCCACACGTCTCCTCCTCTTATTCGAATTTGATAATATCTACTTTTAAGATCTACCTTGGAGAACACCTGTGTACCATACAGTTCATCTAATATATCATCAAGTTTAGGAATAAGATACCTATATTTGATGGTAATTTTGTTGATGGCTTAGCTATCAATGCACATTCTCTAAGTACCATTCTTCTTAGGAAAAAGAAGCACTAGAACAACATAAGGACCAAGACTTTTCCTAACAAAACCTCGTTCGACTAGCTCATCCACCTGATGTTTTAATTCCTTAGCCTCTTTGGGATTCATGCAATATGTAGGTCGATTTGGCAAAACTGACCTAGGCAAGAAGTCGATGGCATGTTTTATACCTCTCAAAGGTGGTAAACCCTCCGGTAAGTCATTAGTAAAAAGGTCATTGTACTCATCCAATACCTGAGATACCACAGGGGGTAAATGCTGACACCCCTTCATCCCTAGGGCATACCTCATCTGCAACAAGTATACTGGGCTCTCATTTGTTATGGCCTCCTCCAACTCACTCTGTCCCATCAATAAGACCTTTTTCCTCCCAGATTTCTCAGCCTGTATTAGAATCGCTTTGACCTTTGATGGTCTACTGATTTGTTGCTGAACCTTTTGGACCTCTGAAGGTGACATTATAATTGGGATGATATGTTTTCCCTCTTTCTAGAATACGTAGGTATTTCTGAAGCCATCATGTAAAACCCTCTTGTTATATAACCAAGGCCTGCCAAGCAATATATAGGATGTAGACATAGGAAGAATGTCACATTCAATTTCATCATGAAATTTATCCCCTATACTTAGGTCACATGGAGACTCCCCTACTCACTTAGCTAATGTAATTTGTAGGGTTTTGGATGCGAGATAGTTACAAGTTTCAATTTCGATACTAATAAGGTAGCCATAACATTAGTATAACTACCGCCATCAATAATAATAACACACAAAAGAAGTGTGAAACAAGTTTTCTCTTTGCTCATCATCAAGGGTTGGAAAAGTAGTCAAGGCTTGGTGCAGTACATTAGTAGACAAATACAAATCACCTAACATGGTTGCTTACTAACTTTAACAAGCCAACAACACATTTCACCACATACACCACGGCAACACACATTAACACACTTCAATTATGGAAATGGCAAGTAGAAGTAATAATTAAACACTTTTCCAAATAGTAGGTTAGTGAATTCAACTAAGCAAAGTGTTCAAAAATCAATACAAAATGATTCCCACACTTTAATGCTTATTTTTTGAAATTCAAATTTTAACCATTATAACTCCCCTTTCAATCACAGCACATATACACACTTACACTCTACGTACAATACCCTTCTCCATAACATAAACAACACAATATGTTGCAACACCCTTCACAACACAAACTCACTTTGCTACACACACACACGTCAACCACGGTGCAAGCTTCAAACATAACCCACACTTACACTTCATGGTGCAACATTTTTACAATCCACAAAACACTTACTTCACAACACAATAATTTAAATACTACTTCTTAATGAAGCCTCTCCACAAATGGTAAGAAGCAATTCAAAATTCAAATAACATTCATTTAATACTACACAATAACTTCTTCAAACTTAATGAATGTATTTGAATTCAAATAATTTCCCTATTCTCTACATAAGGCAAATCTGGAAATGCAATTGACAATCCTCAATTTTTGAAACCACAAACAAGTAATTCACTCCTCTTTTGTCTTAAGGAATGTATCTCCAATTCCGAAACAAGCACAAGGAAAACACACTTCCTAATTCCCCTTCTCTTCACGGCAAGATTAAGAACACAATGACTACTACAAGATCTCCACTTCCACTTCCACTTCCACTTCAACAACAACAATTATAACACAACAAAAATCACAATAAAGTACTTCAATTCCACTTCGACAATTCAAATCAAGAAGTAAAATTCAAGAACCCTAAATTTCAATTGAAGTCATGCAAACCCTACTCCACAATCTATGCTCTTATACAGAAAATTATGATGTGCCTAACCAATTTGGATGGCAAACACATCAATCGCAAGGCGTGAACAACTAACTCCCTCAACGAAATGGCATGTCAAATTACTACAAAATGGAAGTCCAATTCACGAGTTTGAACACTAAATGGAAGTAAGAACAAACAAGTGTATAAACTTCAATGGAACCACACACAAATGAACTAGAATTCAACCTCAATTTGAAATGATAAAATATGAAAATATATAACCTTAATTTATGTGATAAGAACAAGTAACCAACAAATTGTAGATAGATATTACTCATTAAACACAATTTATAAAACAATAAGAGTTAGATCGATATGACTCACAATCCACTTTAGTTGATTCTCATCATAATTTCACAAAGAAATTGATAAGAGATTTATTGCAATTGAAGGAAACCCCTTTATGGCAACAAGTGTATAATTTTCTCAAAAATGTCAAAAACATCTCAAAAACCTTAGTAAGTAATATTTATACTTGCTCCAATTAGGGTACAAATACCACAAAATTACAAGGATGCTACTAAAGTGGCCGGTTTTCCAAAGCACAAATTACAAATACAAAAATGGTCTTCAAGTATCCGATTCTTCAATTCAAGTGAACAAATTGTGGACCGTTGAATGTGAGTCCAAGAATCTCCCCAATTTGATCCTTAGCGTGTTTTATTTGCCATCCTATAAAACTGATAAATGTACTTGCTCGAATGTACAACAATTATGTAATACAAAAGTAGATACTAAATCAACATCCTTAAGGTTTAACTGTTCATGGAGGATCCTCATAGCTAGATTTTGTAAACCCTTAGCTTGTACTCTGGTGATTGGTCCTGTAGGAATTTGATTCCTATCACTACTAATAGCTAGTGATCATCTATACATTCAATAGTCAGTGCACATTCATGTATAAACTATTTAAACACACAAGACATATAGGCATTGGTATTGAATAATATATAAGCATTGCAAGCGTATAATTGAAGCATACTTGCAATTGTGTCCATATTTAGAAGGCCCTAGTGTTGCTGCTATTGAAGTGTAAATGCTTTGGTGGGAACCCTTTGTTTAAGGCCTCCTGTCTATGGCCTTTTAACTTGTACCATTATTAGGGGTCTTGCTACTTGTTGAGTTGGAGTTGTTTGATTTCTTGCTTGCCCTTAAGGATAGTCGTTTGCCTTATGTCTCCTTTACTTACACACATGGTAGAATATTAGTAAGATTAACCTTTCATTATAATGCTAGCTTATATGTCCTATCTTTCCATAGGAGAAACATACACCCTTTGGCCGTCAACAGTTCCTTAGTTTATGGGGCCCATAACACTTGGTGCATTTGATTGTAGGTGCTATCAAAGGAAGTGCCAAAGGTACTAGTCTAATTTGTAAAAGAGGGGTTGTAGTAACCTAAGGTCAATTTTGGAACATTTGGGGTCTCTTGCCTTTATCTTGCACCATTACACTAGAGGCGGGTCTCTTACCTAAGGCTACCCCTATTATGTGATTCAATTGTTCCTTTGTTATTCTTTTACTCTATTAAAAAAATTTTGCCTTGTCGACCACTTCAGTATATATGGTTTACTAGAAGGATCTAACTTCATGTTAGAGACTTAGCTTTAATTCCCTCACAAATCTTCTTACCCTAGATCCATCATTAAGAAAGATCACCTCGAGTAAGAACTGAATTAAGCAATTTAATTTTTCCTCATATTCCTCTACTATTCTTCTCCATTGTTCACAGTTATAGTACTTATTCTCCATTTTATCCCTAGAACTAGTAGGGAAATACCTTTGGTAGAATAGTTCTTTGAACCCCCTCCAGTTTACACATTTTCCTACCAGCCTAGGAACTGTTGCCTACCATTTTTCTATAGTCCCTTTGAGCATGAATGCATCATAGTCTACCTTATTGTCTTTAAGTACTTTGAAGGCAACAAATGTCTTCTCAATTTCTTACATCCAATTCTCTACTTCAATCAACTCATCCACTTTAGGGTTGAACTCTTTTGCCACCTTAATAAACTTGTCTAAGTTAGTTGGTTCCTTTATAACTCTATACTATGGGGCATTTTGGGCTTATTGTTTTTGTATTAACAACCCTACTAGGTTGTTGCTATGTTAACATCCCTACATTTTGTAGAAGTTGAGCAATTTGGTCTACAATTTGACCCTATCCCCCATATGGCCACTGATCATAGAGATTCCCCTCATTTGGGTTACCATAACTAACACTCCTTGACGAGCCTGAATTGATAATTTTTCTTAGAGGCATTCTATTTAAGAGGAGGTAACTGGATAGACGAGAGAGTTAATATTAGCTCAAAAGTTAGTGTTATTATACACTTTATATAGATATATACATCTACACATATTTGTATACTTATATATGAATGATGTAGAAATTAAAAAATTGAAAATAAAAATAATAATTACAGTAAAATAATTTATTGAATAAAAGCAATTGTCCCATAATTTCACCCACTCGCTTCATATCTTACCGTCTTATAGATTAAATGGCTAATTCATCTAAAGATCAAATTTTACATTGTACTATTTGAAACCTATACCTATTGATTATTACCTAGTTTCTAAGAATCATCTAACTTAAGTTCTGATACCATTTAAGCTATAACATCTCGAAACCTAAGATGTTATAGCTCACCACACGTCCTTACTAGGCAAGAATACGTTAAGGCTCTTAACTTAACTAATCTCTTGTAACTTGCAGTACTTATTACTCACATTTGAAATAATTCATTTAATAACATTCATAATGATCTAGGTCAATCCCATTACAACCATCAAACTCTTAAAAATAATTTTTAACAATTATTCATAATCAAAGTCTAATAATATTTAGACTTTTAGAACTTTATGGGTGTATTATATTCCAAAGAAAATCGCCATTCAGTACACATAAGAAACTCTAGTTCTTCTTTCATTTAATCATCATAATAATAATAGAAATCTACATTGTCATAGGAAGTGTATTCATTTGTGATTATAGATAAAAAAAGAAAAATAATCCTCTAGGGCTGAGCTAATGCCCAATATGTATAATTTACAAAAACATGCCCATGATCAAGCATAAGTAAAGTCACATGCATCAATGTAGATATCAAAAATCATACAACAAGTTATTATTTCATTTAATTCATAGAATAATAATGGGTAACTTGTGACTCCATCAAACCATACATAGTATGGTGTTGGGAATTGCCGCTACAGGCCTTAACACTCATGAGTCCTTAAAACTATCTAAATCATTTCTATCTACAACTTCACAAGGGAAGGCATTATATAAGGATCATTAGGATGCTCCCTAGGGATCTGACACTACAGGCCCTTAGGTTTAGCTAAGCACAACCAACAAGCAACTTAATTTAATCCATTATATGTTATTCTAGTTTCACACTAGACCTAGCAATCATAAGCACCAACAAAGATTACGTGTACCTAAAAGGGATGCCTTACACACTACTTGTCCTTGTTTAACTACTAAACTATAATTTGTGAAAAATGTAAAGAACGTACTCTTAGTACTAATTCAAGTATAGTCTAAGTTATTCAATTTTATTCACTTAATCATTATAGGATTGTTTCTTTTACTCTTCTAGAATTTCTAGGGTTATACTAGGTGTTTAGATTGTTTGAAAATTTGATTAGGTAGAAAATAAATCAAGTAAAACGATTCCATTAAGTTTACAGCTGTACATTTGGTCATATCTTTGGCACAATTGGGTATTTGGCTATGTACCATTTTGTGAATTTCCATAATTTGATACACCTAAGTATACGATTGTGTCCTTTATCTGTGTATCTTTTGTACTCAATGCGTATTTCTACATAGGCAGGTACGTAGGTGTGTACTTGACCATATACTACACTGCTCCATGTGAACTATTTTTCCTCTTCTTCAATTCATTCCTTAGTCTAATTTCTATAATCCTAAGTCTAATTGAATCTTAAAATTTTGTTAATCTATTACGTTATATGGATTGATGTACTTACTTGTCTCAATTTGTGATTCAAATCCTTGAATTGCTTGCTTCCCTACTCTTTTCATCTTGCTCCTTGTTTTGAATTTTAACAATATGTAATATATCTTACGTAAATTCATAATTTCATTATTAGAAACAAGCATTGTGATTACTAAAACCCTTGCCTAATGCAACTTGATTGATCTTGGTGAGTCTTAGTTAGGTGGTCTTGCGAGTCTGTTAGAATGTTTTTTTTATTTGATGTTACGTAAATGATGAAAAGGGGAACACTAGGTCAAATGGGTTTTATATATCCTAACCATAAAAAGACCAAATTGCCTTTGTGTCTTTATAATAATTACTTATTAAACTTTGGTTCATATTATAATAATATTTAATATATATATATATATATATATAATATATATATATATATATTAAACGTTTATTTTACACAACTTCTATGTGATTGTATGGAATACTATTGAAACGTAACCAAAACAGATACCTGTGCACATTCTAGTACACAATAATAACCTAACCAATAATTAAAAAACGGCAGTCAGTCTAACAGGTTTATTCTTTTAAATTAGTTGTTTGTAGATCTGAAACTTGTCATATGCCAGGGCAGAAATCCTGAGTTTGAAACCTGATTTAATTAAGTGGTATGTCTGAAAACTATTGATCTGATGAAAGAGGTAATTATAAGTACTGGGATATTCACTGTCCCTTCTAGCATATGCAGAACTTCTTTTATTGTAGGGCGAAGGGATGGATCCTCTGAGATGCACAAGAGCCCTACTATGATAGCCTCTTCGAGTTCTCTCATGTCAACCTCTTCATCACCCACCAGTTTTCTACATTTACCTGTGAGAAAGCAATGACGAACCATATCTTCCAGGACGGCTTCATTCTCCGGGAGACGCCAATCAATGTTCCTCCTACGACATATTATCTCCAGCAACACAATTCCAAAACCGTAGACATCTGCCTTGGTGGTCACAGGCTGTCTTTGATGCCACTCAGGAGCATCATATCGTCTCGTACCTCTTATTCCCATAAAAGTTTTGGTCTGGTCTGGTGCTAGCAGTTTTGCAAGCCCGACTTCAGAAATTTAGGCAAATTTGCCCATCAGATGGTTTCATGGTTTAATGTCACGATGAATGATTTGTGTTTCACACTCTTGATGTAAATACATGATACCTTAAGCTATGTCCCGTGCAATTTCCATCCTTTCTTTCCAACAAGGTTGTTGCCTATCAGGTGTAAAAAGTATGTCTGCAAGTGATCCATTGCTCATATATTCATATACCAAAAGCTTTGATCCTTTCAGGCAATATCCAATCAACCAAACCAGGTTCGGATGATGGGTTCTTCCACTAACTTTAAACACCGTCCGATAGCAGGTTTGACAGCTATTGGTTTCTTGCTGTCCTGTATCATCCCTTTGTAAACCGTCCCAAACGCACCTCTGTCCATTTGTTCCTTGAAACCGCACGTAGACAACTCAAGTTCAGCATAAGTGAACAATCGAGGCGTAATATCGGTTCTGAGACCATCATCTGCTTTGTTCTAAATCTTTTTATGCTACCATATCTTCTTTCTGCACATGATAATAACAGAAATAATCAACATAACTGATCCGAGCACAATCAGCAGGACGCTGACTATTCGGATGTACATTTGTGTATCTTTCCATACCCCAACTTTGACTAGGGCGGTTAGGCCAGTGACAGGCGATTCACCTGGCAGAGTTCTCGCATATCTCCAAGGAAGCCTTTGTTTTCTGCAATTTCCATTAAGTAGTGCAGCATGGCAATCACAGTCCTCTAAACAAGCCTTTTCACAACTTTCTTTATCCAGTAAGGGTATGTTGTTAATTTTTACAATTTAAGTAAATTAACAAGTGGAAAATTGGTTGCAGTAGAGTGTAAAGTCTGGTTGCAGCAGAGCATAAACTATGTTGCAGCAGAGTGGACGAAAAGGAACTAAACTTCATTCATCAGCAAACGTTACAATTTAAGCAAAAAAAGAAAACTAACCACTAACAACATGGTCCTACAAATGAGCCATGATCAACAACATCAAAGACACAACCTAACTGATTCCTAAAGACTAGGACAATAGAACAGAAAAATAAAAGCAATAGAGCACACAAACTGCATGTGGACCATTGTCAATCCTAAAGCATTTTCTTAACACTCCTTCTTGCTTTAGGAGTTACAAACACCAACTTTCTTTCTTAGAAACTTGACTCTAGACTAGAAGTGATGTGCTCAAATACCAAGTCTAAGCACACAAAACCAATATTGAAAGATAATTATACAATGTCAATCAAACTAGTCAATCAATGGCATAAATCCTCAATGCTTATAAACTAAATCCACAAATGTTAACGTGATCAAATTGAATTTCCAAGTAAGATAAGCTCTAATACCAAAAAGATGATGTGCCTAAAAGAGGATTAAGCACAATCAAATGGAACAAAAACTAATCCTAAATGCACTCAAACAATTCCGGTTCAATAAGCTAGGAATTTGCATGATTCCTAATGGGTGCAAAGAGATCCAAAGTCAATAAATAATGAACTAATCCACCACAATGAGTCAAATCCCTCAATATACACTAATCAAACTTGAATTACCACGTGAATCCAATATCAACAACAAAATCAATTCTGAGATCCCCTTTACAAAAATGCAATTCACAGTTCAAAATGATAGCGATTGTTTATGGTGAATAACAAGTAAGATAAGTACTCAAAGCAAGTACACTATTTCGAATCAAACAACTCAAATTTGACCAAGAAATGATTCAATCCAATCCTAAATATTACACAGTAGAGAAGAAAAGAATACACAACAATTAGAAATTGATATGACTCATAATTTCAATTGTTGCATTCACCACAATCTCAACTCTTGGGATTGAAATTGATAAGAGGAAATTGAACTAGGAAACCTTAAGTTCTCTTACGTGAAAGTGAAGTGTTTAATATGAAAAATGGCCTCTTCAAAACCCTACTTAAGCAAGCATTTATACTTGCTCCCTTTAAGGTTAGATAATCCACAAAATTACAACTATGCCACTTTTTAAGGTAGCTGGTCTTAAATGAAAATTACAAACAAATGAAAGTGTCTCAAAAGAAAATTACAACATAGAATATTCTAATAACAATTACAAAGTACAAAAATAATATAAATCTTCAAGAGCTAATGCTTCGAAGTGAAATCAATTGCAGTGGGCATTTGGATGTAAATCTGATGATGTCCTGTAGTCATCAACTAATGTAAGTCATTTGGCATCCCATGGAGAAATATTATTGTACCTGTAAGATTATTACTCAAATATTTATTAGATAAAAGAAATAGAGTGAAATATGAGCGATTTGGATCATCATCTAAATCGAGTTCTGAGAGCATCTATATTGCTGAAAAATTTCCCATCAAGAAGTGGCTTTGTAAACAAATCCACCAGTTGATCTTCATATTTGCACTAGATTAGTCACACACTTTCTTCTTTTTGCACTTCTCCTAGGAAAAACAAGTTGATATTGAAATGCTTGGTTTTTCCATGGAACATAAGATTGTGGGAAATGGCAATGGCAACTTGATTGTCCACAAAAATCTCAATGCTTTCCTTTTGTTTTAGATTGAGATCCATTAAAATTTTCCTTAGCCACAACGCTTGATTAATCGCAGCTGTTGCAGTAATGAACTCTGCTTTAGCAGTGGATTGAGCCATGATTTCTTGCTTCTTTGAGCTCCACGAGAAGACACTAGATCCAAGGGTAAAACAGTAGCCAAAAGTATTCCTCATATCATCAATTGAACCTCCCTAATCACTATTAGAGAAACCAACAAGCTCGAATTCCTTGCTTCTTGTAAATTTAACACCAAAATCACTTGTTCCTTTGACATATTGAATCACTCTCTTGGTAGCCTTAAGATGCAATTCACTTGCATAATGCATAAATCTAGACTAAATACTCACGACATTTAGAATGTCAGGCCATATTGTTATAAGATACATTTTGCAAATAATCAAACTTCTAAAGTATCCTTTATCAATTCTTCCAACACCACCGTCCTTACATAGTTTCTCCTTTTGATTCATAGGAGTGCTTACTTCCTTGAATTCTTCAAGCTTAAACTTATTCAAAATCTCTTTGGCATATTTCTTTTAGTAGATAAAGACTTCATGCTCAGCTTGCTTAATTTCTATTCCAAGAAAGAAGGCCATCAATCTAATATCTGTCATCTCAAGGACCTTCATCAATTCTTGTTTGAATTTTCTAACTAGCTGTGCATCATTTTCAATCAATCAAAGATAAACATAAAGAGAAACTATTAAAACATCGTTGCTCTAACATTTAACATAAAGAGTGGCCTCTAACAAGTTTTTTTAAATCCTAAGCTTAACAAGTGATCATCTATCCTATTGTACCAAGCTCTTGGAGCTTACTTCAACCTGTAAACTGCCTTCTTGAGAAGAAACACCTTGTCCTCTTCTCCTTCCTTCACAAAACCTTCAAGCTAGTCAACATAAATTTCCTCCTGCAAGACGCCATTTAAGAATGCTGATTTCACATCAAGTCGATACACTTTCCAATTCATTTGAGTATCTACAGTAAACAAAAGTCTTATAGTGTTTAAATGAGCAATTGGTGAGAAAGTATCTAAGTAATCTACGCCAAGCACTTGAGCATAACTTTTCACCACGAGTTTTGCCTTGTGTTTGTTGATGGAACCATCAACATTTAGCTTAGTTCTATACACCCACTTGACTCCAATCACTCTTCTATCTTGTGGCCTTTCCACTAGTATCCATGTCTTGTTCTTCTCTATCATGGATAACTTTTCTTTCATTGCAGTTATCCACCTTTGATTTTTTTTTTTTTTTTTTTGCTTCCTCATGATTTGTAGGTTTGCAACTAGCAATATTGCATCTTTCATAGATGTTAGAAAGTAGCCTATTTCCTCTGACTGGAGCATTGCCTATGGTTTCATTTTGCTAATCCTCTTCTTCATTTGAGCTTGAACCGAAGGAATTTAACCTCAGCTCTGTCATGGTCTACTTCCTTTTTTTTACATCATCTTAGTTCCACTCTTTGTCTTCCACAAAATGAATGTCTTTGCTTATGACAACATTTCCAGTTTGTGGTTGGAAAATTTTATAGGCATTGTTTATTGTGCTATAGCCTATAAAAATGCTTGGTGATGCTCTTCTATCTAGTTTGTCATGTTTACTCTATGGAACATGAGTGAAGTATAAACAACTGAATATTTTAAGAAACTTCAATGATGGTTTGTAACCATACTGAGCTTCAAGTGAAGTTTGATCTTTTACTACCTTTGTTGGAAGTTTGTTTTGAAGGAATACAACCGTGCTTGCTGCCTTAGCCTAAAACTTCTTCGAGAAATTCTTCTTGTGCAACATGCATGTGGACTTTTTCATGATGTCCCTATTTCTTCTCTCACTAACTCCATTTTGTTGTGGAGTGTAGGGGGCTGTAAGCTGATGTTCAATGCCAACATCTTCACAAAACTAGTTAAATTTGCTTGAAGTATACTCCTTCCCATTGTTAGATCTCACAATCTAAATTTTGCAACCACTTTTGTTTTCCACTTTTACCTTAAACTTCTAAAAAACTTAGGTCACTTCTAACTTAAAATTTAAAAAGAAAACCCAGCACATTTTAGTGAAATCATCAATGAAGGCAATGTAATAGTAACTACCTTTTAGAGGAGGTGTTCTTTGAGGATTTAAGACATCTATGTGAATCAATTGTAGCTTCCTTAATGCTCTGCCACTGCCTTTGAAAAAGGTTTTCTATTAAGCTTGCCGAGTTGACATGCCTCATAGCTTGGAATTTGATCTTCAATTTCTAGAAGATCTTTTACCATCATCTTAGATTTCATTTGTAGTAGCCCTTAGTGATGATAATGCCTAAGCCTTTTATGCCAAAATTCCATAACATTTTCTTTGATTGAGATGGCGGTTTGCTCCTCCTCTAATGGATTTGGAGCAAAACTTTTGCCTTTCATTCTAATTTTAAAAATATCTTGATTGGCTACATCTCTAATCAAACAATATTTGTCTTTGAAAGCAACTTTAAAGCCTCTTTCAATTAGTTGACCAACACTCAACAAGTTTTGTTGAGTTTCAATAACAAAAAGAACATCAGGAATTAGTTTTGTACCTATGCTGCTCTTTATTGTAATTATGCCTTTTCCTTTGATTGAGATATAATCACCATTGCCGATTCTGACTTTAGTGATGTTGGTTGGCTTCAAATCCTTGAAGAGTTCCTTATCATTGGTCATGTAATTAGTACAACCACTGTCAATTAGCTAACTTTCACTTGGTTCATAGCTTGTAAGACATTTAGCCATGGACAATTGATCTTTCTCCTCTTGATAAGTGATCTGTGCTTCTTCTCCTCTTGGTTGAGTTTTATTTCTGCATATGACAGCTTTATTTCCCATTTGGTTGCATTTGCTGCATTTTGCATTTGGTTTCCTCCAACAATTGAAAGGAGGATGACCTTTTTGGTCACAATGATGACATGGAGGATAATTATTCCTCTTACTCCAACCTTTTTTGTTTCTAGGTTTACTTTTGTTGCTTGTTATCATGCTTTTACAAATTGTTGTTGCTTGGGACTTTTAGTTTTTCTTCCTATCATCTTGATGTTTAACCAGTAAAGCTCCTTCAACAGCCCCTTCTTGCCTCATTACACATCTTTGCTCTTATGCTTGTAAGGCACTTAAGAACTCTGCTAAAGTAATTTTAGATAGATCCTTAGTATTTTTTAGGGTTGTTATTGTAGCCTCAAATCTTTCAGGCACTATTACAAGGATTTTTTTTTCAACAATCCTTGAGTCTGCTAAAGAAGAGCCCAATAATCTAACATGATTTAGTATGCTAAGCAATTGGTCAAAGTACTCCTTTATGGTTTCTACATCCTTTATCTTTTGCAACTCAAAGTCACGAACTAAGTTTAGCACTTGCATCCCTCAAATTCTTTCATTTCCTTCAAACTTAGTCTTAAGATATTCCCATATCTCCATTGTAGACTTCAAGGACATGATGCGAGTGAAAATGGTGGATGAACAGCCTGTTAAGTTTCTATGCTAGAAGATTAATATCTTCTTCTTTCTCATTGTTGCTGCCTTCTGTTTTTGTTTCATTTTGCATTATTTCCTTAACTTCAAATGCAATTCCTTTGGTGCTGCTTTATACTCCTTGTGTAGTTTTTATGTGAGATTCATATGCCATGAGCTTTTCTCTTAATTGACTGAGAGTTAAACTGTTGAGATCTTGAGCTTCTTCTATGGCTATTTTCTTTACATCCCAAGGTGGTGGTAATATCCTCAATATTTTCCTTACAAGATCAGGATCTGGAAGTTTCTTTCCAAGTGATGCAACCTCATTTCCAATTACAGTAAACTTGTTAAAAACATCTTTCACAGTTTCATTAGATTTAAACTTAAATCATTCATACTGTTGAATTAAAGCATTTATCTTTGTTTCTTTGATGGTATTGGTTCCTTCATATGTCTCGGATAAAATATCCTAGATTTCCTTTGCATTTGCACAAGATGATAACAAGTAGAACTCTGATGGAGTAATGGTAGTTATCAACAGATTTTTTGCTTTATTGTTCTTCTCTATGATCTTCTTCTTCGAATCTATCAAAGTTGAATTTCCATTCAACGTGATCACATTGTCTCCCATTGAAATGACCTGCCATGAATCATAATCAATAGCTTTAATATAGGTTTCTATGTGCATCTTCCAATATGAGAAGTTTAAGCCATCAAAATACGATGCTCAGTTGATTGCAACATTATTTTTCGTCATTTTCAGATCACTCAAAATAAATGAGTCCTGCTTTGATACCAGTTATTGGTCCCAAATATATTAATCAAGAGGGGGGTAAATTGATTAATAACTTAAAATTTCAAAATTTAACAATTTTATCAAAAATCTCTTGATAAAAGAATGTGAATGATAACGAATGAAAACAATAACATGCAACAATTAAAAGAGTAAAGAAGAGAAAGTGCTCAGAGATTTATAGAGGTTCTGCCTCGAGCGTCAATCCTCTCTTCCAGCTTCAAGCCGAGGTTCCGGTTGTCTTTATTGGTTGTGTTTCACTATATCAAAGGATAAGAGAGTATACAAAACAAGCCTCTTCAAGGCAAAGTCTCACTACTGAGTCTCTCCAACTTCTTCACTAAGCTAATCACTCAAACTACAGTGATGAAACTACTCTCAATTCCTCACACAGGAAGTGAAACAACAAAAATATTAAGTCTTCTTTTCAATAAAAGTAAAGACTTTTCTTTGTTCGCACAATAAAAGCTAATTGTTTCTAAAAACTCAGATCTATTCGCTTGCTGTTCTCTATTCGTCTTCTTCTTCCTTTGGATATATATCAGCTTCCTTATTGAGAAACTCTTGGGTGATAACGGTTGTGTTTCTTTTTGAAATTCAAAAAGATTTGTTCAATAAAAAATATCTACTGATGCTTCGGAGTCTCCCAGATTTTCAGAGGTAATCTTTCGATAGATATAAGTATCAAAGAAAACGTTTTTGCCTTGATCTCCTCTAGATAAAACTGATTTGAAGTAATCTCTTTCAAAGATAAAAACCGTTTTTGACATAATCTTGTTTTAAAGATAAGATCTAATTTTGACGTGATCCTCAAAAATAAAAAGTTAAGTCTGACGTGATCCTTTTATAAAAAAAAATCATCCCCATGATATAAAATCTAACTTAAGTGAAACACATCAAGTATATTACCTAAATATATGTTGTCATAAAGAACAAAGGATGAAGACGATAATTTTAGAATGTTTGAGGGAAAAAATATGTCTTTTCACAATTAGAGTATAAATACTTTGTAATAACCCTAGGTCTCCTATTTTTACTGTATCAGTAATCACACGATGACAAGTAGGAAAAAGAGGAGACATTCCTGTTAGGAACCCTAAAGACGAAAGGTTAGAAATCCTACAAAAGTTTTGATTTTGGTTATTAGATTTGGAACTCATGAGTATAATGTATGCATCAAGATTCAAAGGTCAAGAAGGGTGTAATGGGGAAAAGACTCAAAAGGGTTAAGGATTCAACTCATAAGAAATTCGATGTAAATATGTAAATCTATGTAAATTAATTGTAATTACATGTTTTAGAGATGCAATTGAGCTTAGGAATAGAAGGAATTTGATTTAGGAGAAATTGGAATAACGGATTAGGAGTTCGTGGAACTTACTGAGGGTAACATGACCTACCAACACGAATGTGTTTTGATCATGTTGAATTCAAAAGTTTCATTGAGAGATACATGGCCTTTCAACACGGTCGCGTTTCAATTGTGTTGAGTTAAGGGTAGCATGGCCTCCCAACATGGTCATGTTTTGACCATGTTAAGTGTGAGAGTTGCACCGAGAGATAGACAACCTCTTAACATGGTTATGTTTTGAACATATTGAGTCAAGTGTAACACGACCTCCCAACACAGTTGTGTTTAGACCATGTTGAGTTAAGAAGAACATGGCCTCCCAACACAGTTACGTTCCAATCATGTTGAAACCAGTTTTTACATCGAAAGATACACGACCCCTAACATGGTCGTCCTTCAGCCCATGTTAAGCAACATGATCCTTAACATGACTGTGTTGAATAAAGTATAACATAATTATATATTCATTTAAATTCAAATTAAACTAATTTCTACGTAACTTAGATAGCTAGTAAGGCCTTAGAGAGATTAAAGGAATGGGATTAAGAAAGTTAAAAAATTAATATCAATCTTAGATTAAGTACTAAGAAGAATTTGTTGTTTGTACAAATTTCAATTTAGATTAAGTCTAAGAATGGGAAGTGCTTAAGTCTAGGATTCAAGGTATGTATAACTTATGTGTTGATTTATGTTTGTTTAAGTTAGTCTATGTATGGAATTTGTTTTAAATGATGAATCGGTTTAAGTGTTTAAGTGGTATGTTGTATGTACTTGGCTCGACTTAGGGGCTCGTTGATGTGCCTAATTCCAAGCTTAAGCACAATCAAAGAATCAAGGAAAACTCGTCAATTCACAAAACGCAAACCGGTTCACCTAGTAAGCAATTCTCGTGACACTTTGAAGATTTGATGGAAAAATGATGATCAAATGATATAATTGTAATCTCTAATGATAACTTAACCAAATAACCACAATAAAGCTTGAGAATCACGTGGAAATCAAATCAAAATGAAGCAACACAAATCGTGAATTCCACTTCCCCTTTCAATACCAAATTCACGTCACAATGCACTAAAAATGTAGTGAATTCAATAACTAAAAGAACAATCAATCTTACAAGATTGATTTCCACGAATTACAATAACCAATAAGTTCAAGAAAGATTCAAATCTACCCTAGATATGGCTCACTAGAGAAGAAATGAACAACAACAAAGATAATTCGATATTACTCACGATTTCTCCTTATTGCACTCGCCACAATTCCAACTTCTTGGGATTGAAATTGATAAGAGAATTTTGGAATTAGGAAACCCTAAGCCCTCTCACGAAAATGTGAAGTGTTTTTTCTGCAAAATTCAGCCTCCTCAAACCCTCTCTTAAGCAAGTATTTATACTTGCTACTTCTAGGGTTAAAAAGTGCACAAAATTATAAGTTTGCCATTTTTAAGGTGGCTAACCCTAAATGAAAGTTACAAAGAAATAAAAGTGTCCCAAAACCAAAATACAACTAAAATAGTTCATAAAATGAAAAATACATCAAAGAAATGCTCTTCATGATACCGATCTTCTATAGGATCCATCGGCCCAACTCATCGCCGGTTCAGGTCGGTCTATGGATAACCCACAAGCTGAGTTTAAGTGAGTTTGTCCATTGCCCTGTAAAGCATGATAAGTATTCCTGTTGGAATATAAAATACATGAATAAGATAAAAGAGGTTAGTATATAAATAATTCTAGGGTCGATCTGCTCAAAATGGGCCCTCAACGCCAAGATTTGATTTCCTTTGGTTCTTGCCCTAATGATAGGACTTGTCAGATTTTTATTCCTATCATCTCCTCGGGCCTCAAAAAGATTTGTCCTCAAATCTAGTAGATCAAATGCAGTAGAGACTTTGTTTCCTCCTAGCAAGTCACCTGAAGAAATATCTCTGCAGAATCTCAATATCTGAAATACTACAGGTGGTGATTGTCTTCTCTCCTCCATTTCTAAGATGTATCTCTTCTGCAATACAAATAATGACCCATTATCCACTAAAGTTGCCCTTGTATCAACCTATTCCACTGAAACTGTTTCCTCTCTTTCTAACCCATCTGTATGTTGTTGATCTTCATGGTCTTCTAATGGTTGGCCCCACTGTTCATTGTCCTCTAAGACCTCTGAAGGTGAACACAACTGTCTTTAAACAGTCTGGCTCTCTGGTGGTCTGCTCGTCTGACTATGATTATCAGGATCCTCTGAAGGTTGGCAAATCGGTGTTTGACAAATTTTATGCTCTAAGGGTTGGCTCGTGTCACTAGATCCCTCAAGAACCTTTGAAGGTTGGCATACTTGCGTCTGCATAATTTGGTCCTCCCAGTCTAGGTAATCATCTGTAGAACCCCTACCATCAAATGAAGGCATCTGTAGCTTCGCACACTCTGGCCCTCGAGGTGGTCTAAATTCCCTGTTTGGATATGGTTTAAGCCCAAAATTATCATCTCTATCTTCCCTAAGAGCATGATAATCTCCCTTTACTCTAGGTGATGCCTGAAGGTTTACCACAGGTGGTGGTAGCAATGTCATCCTATCAATCCTTGTTGCTAATGTAGCAACAAATTTGCTAAGGTCCCGAAGTTGTTCATCTAGAGTTCTTCCATTTGTATTTCGACGACTTAGTCTGCTACCCACTTGGCTATTGGCCTCATTGCCAATGTACCCATTCACACTATCATATGACATGTTTGTGGATGCGATTTATCTAAAGTACAAATGTAATCTCAAATAATTTGTAGCACACTCCCTTCACTTCACCACGTCACAGTAACAAGTTTGGATAACAACACACACACTTATACACCCATGGTGCAACAAGTCACCAATGCAATAAATACTTTTATCACTTCAAGTATATTAGAATAAGTGAAGCACAAATAACTACTTCTAAGTAGTTAAGAAATTAAATTCAACTCACAAGTGTTGAAGTAATAAGTTCAATTACTTTCTCACTTTAATGTTTGTTTTTGAATTCAAATTCTACTACTTAAATTTTCCTTTCTTGCCATGGTTTCGCACCCACAACTGATCTTGATGTGCAACACCTTTAATCCACATAAATCCATAAATTTACACCGCCACTCACACCACTACATACACATAACACTTTATGGTGCAACAAATTTTTTCTACTTTCCAAAAGTCACTCCCACAGCAACAACACAAATACAACACTCCACTTCCACGGTAACAATAAGAAATGGCAACAACAACAAATGCACTCCCACTTCCCACAATTTAATCCACAATTCACAACAAATGGCAGCTTAATTCAAATTCAAAATGAGATCATTAATTGCAATATTCCACAAATGGTAAGGAGCCACTTTCAAATTCAAATGAACACACAATTAAACAATGACTTAATGTGTGTTTTGAAATCCAAATTGCTTCCTTAACTCACACCTCAAATCTGGAAATTGCAAATGGTTTCTCCCCAATTCAAAATTACACAATGGAAATCACAACAACAAACTTCACAACCTCCTTCACACCACAACTAGTCACGGTAAGAATAAGTCAATTTTTTGCAAGTCCCAAAAGTCGTTGAATTAAACAACACTCTATGCTACTGCCCTTCCACGAGATTATTGACCATAAAATGATACAACAACCTTCCCAATCCAACTCCAACAATCAGCAAATTAAAGCTCCAACCAAGGTAATTTCGTAAGTCACAAACTACACAACACAATTGCGGTTCACAATTTGATTAACCCTAATTGAAGATGAATATCACAAAATCAAATAACCATAAATCCCTTCTCTCAACATGTGCTCTGATACCAAAATATGATGTGCCTAATTCCAAGCTTAAGCACAATCAAAGAATCAAGGAAAACTCCTCAATTCACAAAACGCAAACCGGTTCACCTAGTAAGCAATTCTCGTGACACTTTGAAGATTTGATGGAAAAATGATGATCAAATGATATAATTGTAATCTCTAATGATAACTTAACCAAATAACCACAATAAGTCTTGAGAATCACGTGGAAATCAGATCAAAATGAAGCAACACAAACCATGAATTCCACTTCCCCTTTCAATACCAAATTCACGTCACAATGCACTAAAAATGATAGTGGATTCAATAACTAAAAGAACAATCAATCTTACAAGATTGATGTTCACGAATTACAATAACCAATAAGTCCAAGAAAGATTCAAATCTACCCTAGATATGGCTCACTAGAGAAGAAATGAACAACAACAAAGATAATTCGATATTACTCACGATTTCTCCTTATTGCACTCGCCACAATTCCAACTTCTTGGGATTGAAATTGATAAGAGAATTTTGGAATTAGGAAACCCTAAGCCCTCTCACGAAAATGTGAAGTGTTTTTCTGCAAAATTCAGCCTCCTCAAACCCTCTCTTAAGCAAGTATTTATACTTGCTACTTCTAGGGTTAAAAAGTGCTCAAAATTATAAGTTTGCCATTTTTAAGGTGGCTAACCCTAAATGAAAGTTACAAAGAAATAAAAGTGTCCCAAAATCAAAATACAACTAAAATAGTTCATAAAATGAAAAATACATCAAAGAAATGCTCTTCATGATACCGATCTTCTATAGGATCCATCGGCCCAACTCATCGCCGGTTCAGGTTGGTCTATGGATAACCCACAAGCTGAGTTTAAGTGAGTTTGTCCATTGCCCTGTAAAGCATGATAAGTATTCCTGTTGGAATATAAAATACATGAATAAGATAAAAGAGGTTAGTATATAAATAATTCTGGGGTCGATCTGCTCAAAATGGGCCCTCAACGCCAAGATTTGATTTCCTTTGGTTCTTGCCCTAATGATAGGTCTTGTCGGATTTTTATTCCTATCACTCGTAGTGGCAGATCCCTAGAGAGCACCCCAATGATCCTTATGTGATGTTGTCCCTAGTGGAGTCATGCTTGGCAATGATCTAGGCTAAATGTTGATTAAGTGGTTTAAGTGTACATGGGTGTGCGACCCGTAATGGCAGTTCTCATCATCGGGATTAAGTGGTTTATGCGTACATGGGTGTGGGGCCCATAATGGTAGTTCCCATCACAAAGTTTAAGGTTTAAGTAGACATAGGTGTGGGGCTCGAAGTGGTAGTTCCCATCACCAAGTTTAAGAATTAAAGGATCATAGGTGTGGGGCTCATTGTGGCAGTTCCCATCACCAAATCATGTTCTAGTGTGCCAAGTGTGTTAAGGGGGTCATGAGTACCCTATTACTACTTGTGGACATAAATTGTCATATAAAATGGTTGTCTGTGTTTAAGTACTGCATAATGTGTATGACCTTGGTTTACGTTTGTTCATATATATGTGTTTATGTTATACGAATTGGGCATTAGCTCACCCTTCGGAGAACATTTTTAGATACAGGTGTTGAGAGAGATGAGAACCCAGAGGATGACTTAGGTTTAGGTGAGCTATAGAGAGAGGAAGACGAAGATTTACATTATTATTATGGTGATTAAGTTTTGGGAGATTTATGTTATTTAACTGTAATAGATAGTATCTTTTGAGAATATTATTTTAGTGTTTAAAGACTTCTATTGCGTTAGATGTTTGATATGGTTTAAATTATTATTTGAACTTTTGGAGATATATGAAATGTATCAGAGCTGTTTCAGAGCCTTAACATGTTCTTGTGAGATAAGGACATGTGGTGGGTAGTAATGTGGCCCTTAGTTTCAGGGCATTACAGCTAATCTCCAAGAAACCATACAGAATGGTGCATACAAAACTAGTAGAGTTGAAGACACAATTGCAGGAGTTTCAAGACAAAAGGTTCATTAGACCTAGTGTGTTTCCATTGGATGCACTAGTTATATTTGTTAAGAAGAAAGATAGTAGTATGAGACTTTATGTAGATTACAGGAAATTGAATAAGGTTACTATTAAAAACAAGTATCCTCTACTCAAAATTGATGACCTTGTCGACCAATTATAAGAAGATTAGGTATTCTCAAAAGTTGACCTAAGATCAAGATACCACCAATTGAGGATAAAAGAAGAGAATATTCAAAAGACAACATTTAGGACATGTTTTACGCCTTTTGAATTTCTAGTGATGCCTTTTAGGTTGTCTAATGCACCTACAACTTTTATGGAGGTGAATAGTGTGTTTATGGGCTTCTTAGTTAAGTTTGTAATTATCTTTATTGATGACATCATAATATATTCTAGGAGCTTAAAATACATTTTCATTTAGAAGGAGTTAAATATATGCCAGGGAAGATGGTTAGAGTTAATTAAGGACTATGATATGGAAATCTAGTATCATTCAGGAAAAGCAAATGTGGTGGGAAATGCTCTTAGTAGAAAGAAACAAGGCAATATCACAACCTTAATTACATCTTAGCAGAACTTATTAGAGGACATGCGTAGATTGGAGTTAGAAATAATAAAATAGGATTTGGGAATGAGATTAGAAAGCTTGTGTATATAATTCACCTTAGTAAAAAATATTAAAGCTACCTAGGCCGAAGATATGGAAATACATGATATTAAGGTTAAAGTGGAATAAGTTATGATGATTGAATTTAATGTTGATGTAGATGGTGTTTTGGGATATGGGACTTGATTGTGTGTGCTGAGAAATGTAGAATTGAAGAAAGAGATCATGAAAGAAGCGCACTACTTTAGATACACAATCTATCTTAGAAGCACTAAGATGTATAAAGTCTTGAAGAGCCAATATTAATTGAAGAGCATAAAATAGGAGATAGCTGAGTATGTAGCAAAGTGCCTAACTTGCCAGCAGATCCTAATTGAATATTAGAGGCTAGTTGGTGAATTGCAATCCCTCCTAGCACTTGAGTTGAAATGGGAACACGTAATGATGGATTTTTTCATGGCTCTCCTAAAAACTAAAGAAAAATAGGATGCGGTGTGAGTAATAGTAGATTGGTTAACCAAGTCTGCCCACTTTTTGCTAATTAACAAGGGATACAAACTGGAGAAACTGGCTAAAATGAATATGCAAGAGATAGTAAGGCTATATAAAGTATTAGTAGCCATAACCTTTGATAGCAATGTATGATTTGTAAGTAGATTTTGGAGTAGCCTACATAAAGCTTTAGGTACAAAACTATAGTTTAGTACCGCTTCTCATCCTCAAATAGATGGATAATCTAAGAGGACCATCTACATCTTAAAGGACCTACTCAAAGCTTGTGTGTTATGCTTTGGAGGTAATTGGAATGAACACATACCTTTGGTTGAGTTTGCTTACAATAAAAGTTATCAGGCAACCATCTGAATGGCCCCTTATAAAGCCTTATATGGAAGGAAATGCAGATGCTAATTACATTAGAATGAAGTGGGTGAACGGTAAGTGTTAGGACATGAGTTTGTCCTAAAAGCAGTGGATAAAGTAAAGCTAATAAGACAAAGAATGTAGGTAGCTCAAAGCCATCAAAAGAATTATGTTGACAAGAGGCAACACCCCTTAGAGTTTCAAGTAAGAGATAAGGTGCTATTGAAAATTTCTCTAATTAAAGTGGTAATTAAGTTCTGTCTAAGAGGAAAGTTAAACCCGAGGTATGTTGGACCATTTAAAGTTCTAGAAAAGATTGGTAACGTAGTGTACAGGTTAGCATTATCGCCAAGTTTAGAAGGAGTACATGATGTGTTCTACATATTTATGTTAAGGAAATTTATATCGAATCTAGATCAAGTAGTTATGTTGGAACCTCTAAATCTATAGTAGGATTTGTCATCCATAGAACAACCTATAAGGATAGTGGATACCAAAGAACCAATATTGAGGAGGCGAGTGATTCCCTATATTAAAGTGAATAGATTAACCAAATGAAGTGTGAGGCAACTTGGGAAATGGAAGAAGACGTGCGGGGGAAATATGTAGGACTCTTCCTAAATCTAGGTAACTTTTGAGGACAAAATAGTTTGTAAAGGGGGAAGGATGTAGAATAGTAGAAAATAATAAAATAAATAAATTTGATTTCATGGGGCATTTAAGTAATATTATGGTTATGTAGGAGCAATATGAATTTTTTAACCCAATACTATATAAACCCTCACAAAATTCTACTCTCCACTTTTCTAAGCAAAGTTCCTTCTATAGACATCTATCAAATAGGTAATCTAATGATCTCTACCAATTAACTCAACACTAAATTCACAAGGTAAGACCTAATTTAGTTTATTTCCATGTAAATTCCCTTGTATCTGTGGGTGATTAGAACAAGGGTAGTGTTTTGTTATAGTTAGGATACATCCATTACCAACAAGTTTGAGGGTATGATTGGTTAGAGCAATCTTCAAATCAATTAAGTGAAACAAATCAAGTACATTTATCTTTATACATTGAATTTTATAAATTAAACAACCTTTTGTATTGGATTAGAAGTATGGAAGTGATTGGTGAGGATTGATAAGGGAAAAAGGGGATGAATTGTGAGGAAATTGAACAGTTCATGAGATTTAGAGGGGTACATGGGCAAGTACATGGTTGTGTACTTCCTTATCATGAAAGTAAAGGGAGAGTTTGAACCACATGGTGCATGGCCAAGTACACACCCATGTAACTTCTTGTGTTGAAATATATAGTCAAGTACGTGATCATGTACTTGGGCGTATGAAAAGGCCTTAATGCATAAAAAGGTATACAGCCTTACACATGGTCATGTTCCTACCCGTGCACTTGTACATGGCTACATACATGTTTGTGTTACTCTATAACACATCTAAAATGTTTCTTCTTCCCTTTTTCTCGAATTATCTCATATGCAAAACCCTTTATACCCAAACTAAAGCCATTGGGAAGGGGAATTATTAACTAACACTTAAAATTACAAATGAGATGAATCTAGGTTGAATTGTAAGTTAGTATTAAGTTTAGTTCTTTTGCAAAAAATTATAATAAGATTCATAGTTGTCCTTCTAATGAAATTAGAATAGTTTCTTTAGATACGTGACTATCCTATTTGTGGTTTGTTCTTAGTAGTGTAGTATTGATTGCCATTTCATAGCGGAATCCTAGTTTTAAAAATTTGAGTTACCTATTTTTAATTCTAACTACGAAGCAATAGGTAAGTGTACCGATCATGCTTGTAAAAGTGTTAAATATAGGGTCATCCAATAGAGATAATTTAAGTACTAGTATTAATTTCGTTCCTATTATCTATCCGTCAATTATGAATGGTTTAAATCCTAAACTATTAACTAAGGAATTAATACAATTTTCCTAAGAACAAGCAAAGATTACTTCAATTATCAAGATAACCTAGGTCTTATTCTGTTTCTATTTCATCATATGAATCATTGAATCCTAGAATTATTATCAATGAGTTCTTATGTTATAGAGTTTTTTAATTCAAGCTAACTACTCTCTTGAGTCAATTAACTTATCTAACCCTAAATTTATCGATTAGGATCTCTCTTCAATCAATAGTAACCTAGGATTGCATGAGAAACATAAACTCTTTAATAATTCAATTACAAAATAGAAGGTTTTTGCTATCATATCTCTTGAATTACAAGCAAACCTCATCAATTGAATAAATCTAATCATAAAAGCAATTTCTTAATAGAATTAGATGATATCAAACATAAATTCATACTTTGAATATATGGAAAATATTATAGAGCAAGCAATTGAATGTAAGAACATCAATATAATTATATTAAGAAAAAATTCTCATCATATGATAAAATAGTAATTGAATAAAACCTACGTTTGAGGTTTACTCCTCCATGGAATTAATAAAGAAAATAGAAAATCTAGAAGATAAACTAGAATTCATAATTACAACTAGTTGAATTGAAAATCAATTGTCTTTGATCTTAAATCTCCGTGGTTGTTTTTCTTGGTAATTGAATTGTAATTTCTCTCAAAAATCGTACCTGCTGTTTTGTTTCTACCTCTCTTATATTTTTTATGTTAATGATATTTGTATGAAGTATCTACAATCAGTGGAATTAAAAGAAATTAAAGGCACGCAACTTAATACGCCCTTCACCATGCCTCATGGCAAGGGGGTAGAACTCTTTTTACATGATCTAGGTGAATATGTGATATGAACTACGCCCACGTGTGACAAAACCCAATACTAATACGTTCGGAATTGCAACCCAAGATGCTAAAACAATCAAGTGGACTACGACCTATTGCCTATAGGTGAGGCAAGAACCTTGGTATATTATGTTGATGCCACAATCGGGATGAAAGACCAATTGATAAGTCGGGATGAATGCTACAGAAGAAATCCGATAAGTTCAAGAGAAGTTCTTTCGAGAACCAAGAGAGGAATTCTCTCAAAATATGTTATTTAATGTTGAATGTGTGTTCTATCTTCTATTTTCCAACCCTAGTAGCTTATATTAGGGTTTACAACTCGTAATAACAAAAACCCAAAACGACATAACATCATAAAGTCGTGGAAAATAACAAATAGGCAATGAAAGCCGGTGGCATAGGAGCCAGCGTAGTCCCTCTGTCGCGCGCGAATGGCAACGCTAGTTCAAGGTCGGTAGCGTTTAAGTCGGCGTTGTCAAGGCCGGCAACTTTGATCTCCTTGAATGACTTGTACAAATGCAAGGTCATTCTCATGATTGCTCCACTCTTTTCCGGCTTCTTGGATATCCTTTATCAGCCCGTTCAGTGCTTCCTTGAATCGTTTCGCTCAAGTTCTTGTGATTGGTCCAGGTGGCACTTTAAGAGGACCCAGATTCCACCTTCTAGCTTAGCTCCGATCATGGCTCTCATCATTCCCCTACTCTTGAAAAGGATTTGTCCACAAATCGTCGCTTACATCAAAAGGACTCAGATTAGTAACATTAAAAGTAGCACTTACTTGATACTCACCTGGCAAATCTATCTTGTAAGCATTATCATTGATGCGCTCAAGAATTTGAAATGGTCCATCGCCTCTAGGAAGTAATTTAGATCGACGCTGCACAGGAAACCGCTCTTTAGGCATGTGAACCCAAACCTAGTCTCCAGGTTCAAAGACAGCTTGTTGATGACTCTTGTTGGCTTGTTTCACATATTGCTCTGTTCTTCGCTCAATGTTTAGCCTTGCCTTCTCATGTTGCTCTCCCCATTTGAACCACATGTTCTTCTTGATTACTTCAGTAAGTGGTGTTGCAATGGTGCTGAAATCCTTTACAAACCTCCTGTAAAAGCACGCTAGTCCATGGAAACTCCGCACATTACGTACATTAGTTGGACTAGGCCATTCTTGGATCGCACGAATCTTCTCTTCATCAACCTGTATTCCCTATGCACTAACAATAAAACCAAGAAACACAAGTTTTTCTATGCAAAAAGTGCACTTTTTGAGGTTAGCATATAATTGCTCATTTCGAAGCACTTCCAAAACATCCCTTAAGTGAGATATATGGTCTTCCAAACTCTTGCTGTAAATGAGGATATCATCAAAATAGACAACCACAAATTTGCCAATAAAAGTCCTCAAAACATGGTTCATAAGTCTCATGAAAGTACTAGGTGCGTTAGTTAAACCGAAAGGCATTACTAACCACTCATATAATCCATATTTTGTCTTAAATGCGGTTTTCCATTCATCACCTTCTTTCATTCTAATTTGGTGATATCCGCATTTCAAATCAATTTTGGAAAAGACACTAGACCCATATAACTCATCTAACATGTCATCTAAGCAAGGAATGGGATGACGATACTTTACCGTGATGTTGTTGATGGCGTGGCAATCAATACACATTCTCCATGACCCACCCTTCTTAGGCACCAAAATCACAGGAACTGCACATGGGCTCATGCTTTTTCTCACGTACCCCTTCTCCATTAATTCCTTGACCTACCTTTGGAGTTCCTTTGTCTCCTCTAGATTGCTCCTATAAGCTAGTTTGTTTGGGATAGATGCACCGGGTACAAGGTCAATCTGGTGCTCAATACCATGAATAGGTGGTAACCCCTTTGGAATCTCCTCAGGGAAGACATCTTCAAAGTCCTGCACAATAGACACAACCATACTAGGCAAAGAGTTAAAAATTTCATTAGTATTTAAACAAGTTTCCTTAAAAACCAACAACAACATAGGTTGCTTCATCACTAACGCTCTCCTCACTACACTCGCTCTTGCCACACAACTCTCCTTTTGCAAGGCTACACTCTCCTTTTCACTCACCACCAAAGTTGATCCCCTTTCAACTTGGCCTCTCACGCTCTTTCCAGCCTTCCTTTCTTTTTCCTTTTGATATTGACTTTTGTGTTCTTTTTCTTTGTCCATGTCTTTTACTCTCTCACTCTCCTGCTGTTTTTCACTCACCTTATATTTTGCAAAAGATTGTTGTAGCTGCAATTGATCCTCATACACCTGTTTTGGTGTTAAGGGTTTAAGATTATAGCTTTTGCCATGGTGAATAAGTGTATACTTGTTAAAAAAGCCATCATGAACAACCTTCCTATTAAACTGCCATGGCCTCCTTAACAACACATGACACACCTACATCAGCACTACATCGTATAACACTTCATCCTCATACCTACCGATGCGAAAAGCAATCAAGGCTTGCTTATTCACCTTAGTCTCACCATTATTATTCAGCCACTGCAATTTATATGGGCTAGGGTGTTCAGTAGTCTTGAGTCCCAACCTCTCAATAATAAAAGTACTCACCACATTAGTGCAACTCCCCCCCATCAATGATCAAACTGCAAATATGATCACCTAGATAACATCTAGTATAAAAGATATTCTCTCGTTACACCTCCTCTTCTTCCTTCACCTGCACATTCAAAGCTCGCTTCACTGTTGCCACTAACTTCCCTACTGCTGGCCCCTCGTCATCACTAGCGTCCTCTAATGGAGGCATATCATCATCTTTACTATCCCCCTCAGTCTCATACTCACCATCATCACGCAGAATTATAACACGCTTATTCGGACATTAACTAGCAATATGGCCTCTACTTTGGCAACTAAAACATTTAATGTCATAATTTCTAGGAGTAGAAGAATCAGGTTTACCTTGGTTACCAGGAGTAGAACCCACTTGCCTTTACTCTCCCTTTGGCTTGGTGGGTAAAGACTTTTCTTCATTCTTCCATTGGTTAGTCTTCCAGGTAGATGAACCAGCACCCTGTTGAAACCATGTAGTACTACTACCTTTCCCCCTATGTTGGTTCTCAACCTTTATAGCCATGTGAACCATATCTTCCAATTCTACATAATGCTGCAATTTTACGACATTTTGAATCTCTCTATTCAACCCAGCAAGAAACCTAGCCATGGTAGCCTCTCTATCCTCCTCTACATTCACTCTAATCATAGTAATCTCTATCTCCTTGAAATACTCATCCACACTTCGGCTTCCCTGCTTAAGAGTTTGCAATTTGTTGTGTAACTCACGATAGTAATAAGTAGGAACAAACCGCTTCTTCATCTCTTCCCAAGACTCAATAGGTGGTTCGCCATTCCTTCTTCTATTCAACATCAGTTGATCCCACCACACTATGGCATAATCTGAAAACTCAATGGTAGCAAACTTCACTTTCTTTCTCCCACTATAATTGTGACAATCAAACACCATCTCTATCTTCTTCTCCCACTCTAAGTATGCTTCGGGATCATTCTTCCCTTGGAAAGGAGGAATCTTCATCTTTATACTACTCAATTGATTATCCTCTTTATTCCTATCTCCTCTATCTTCCCAATCCCTAGTTCCTCTATTCCTACCACCATAACCTCTATAACTCCCGATAGAAGGTTCATCAAATTCATCATCAGAAATTTCATCTCCACCCCTTTGTCCTCTCTTAGAACAACTCTCCCTCTTACGCTCTTGAAAGACGTTTTTAGATTGCTCTAGTTTTTGCTCCACCGTCTCATGAATTTGTTCCATGTCCTCCTGAAACATCCTCTTCATCTCATTCCTCAATGCCTCAATCACTAACCTAGCATCAAACCTCCCCCTCTCACCTTCAGGAGAATGTTGCCTCGACATAGTTCCTGCAATAAAGGTTGGTACTAACACAAATATATAGGATTAAGCCTCATGATTCACTCCCTTACGTGTTTCACTTAAAGGATGATATCCTACAATTACTTGTGTATTCTCACAAGCAAGGATGATATCAACACACCAATCCCTCTTCTCAATTCTCTTGGAACTAACCCAAATTACACCAATCCCTTCCGTAGAATTCAAGAACAACTTTAGGGGCTTGAATTTTCCTCTTTTCCTTTCCTTTTTGCTGCCTTTGTTTCCATTCTTTGTTCACGTTTTTTTTTTTTTTTGGTTATTTTCGGTTTGTAACAAGATTAATAGGATGCACTACACTACTCAAGAAACAATTAACACTATGGACTTGAGTACGAAGCTATGACAACACGAAACTTAATATGAACAATTGATATGAATGATTGGAGTTAGGGTTTTGATGTTACCTTCCTCAAACCGAACTGATGTTTAACAAACTTAGGCTCCAATACTAAACTGATACGAACCACGCCCACATGTGACGAAACCCAATACCAATACGTTCAAAATTGCAACCCAAGATGCCAAAACAATCAAGTGGAGCCACGACCCATTGCTTATAGGTGAGGCAAGAACCTTGGTATATTCTGTTGACGCTATAATTGGGATGAAAGTTTGTGATGGGGATCAGCTAGCATCAAGAGTTCAAGAGTCAAAGTCCAATGACCCGTTACATGGTATTGAAAGTCCAATGACAAGAGCCAGAGCTAAGCGGATGAGAGAAGCTTTGCAAGGATTAGTGATGGAGCTGCAAGAGAAGGAACCGGAAGGAATGAAGGAATCAATAGGATCATACACGGCCTCTATACACGGCCATGTATCACGACCGTGTATACTTACACGGCCTAACAGCACGGCCAGCGGCACAACCGTGTGTCCCAGCCGTGTGTCCCAGTCGAAATTTCACAGATGAATACACGGCCAAAAGGCACGGTCGTGTATGAAACCGTGTACTGTGCTCGTCATATACACAGACACATACACGGCCTAGAGGCACAGTCGTGTATGAGACCGTGTACTTTGTTCGTCGCATGCCTAGCATCATACACGGCTTGGAGACACGGGCGTGTATGGAGGCCGTGTACTACGCGTGTATTTTATTATTTCTTAGTATAAATACCCTCTTGTCAGATACGCTAGGGTCAGATTATTACGGATTTTTTTCATTATTGAATACACCTTTTGAGAGCTCTCTCTCTCTTGTTTACACTCAAAGATGTGAATTCACTCGTGTTTCGTTCACTAAATAGATAGTCCTCACAACTCGCTCTTATAGGCTCTTTGATCAGAACTCAATCAAAATTTCTTTAACATAAACCACTAAGGCAACTCACTTTTTAAACAAACGGTTCCAATTCAACAGCCAATTAAGGGAAACACGGACAAGGACTCCAATAGGGACACAATGAATACCCACGAATGACGATAAATATAGATACTGGATTACTGAAATGTTCTTCCTTTTTTTTTTTTTTTTTAAACCTAAGCTAATTTGTCTGCGATTTGCAGTGGCCGCAGTGGAAAAAAAAAAAGGCAACGAATTTGCCTTGCTCAGGAGGATTCGAGAACAGCAACAGAACAATAGCAATTTCCTGACGAATTTCCAGACAATTGAAGATATATATATGAAACGAATTTCCAGACGATTTTTTTTTTTTTTTTGAAGACAACGATAAATAATAGAAAAGGATAGAATTACTTGAATCAAGAAGCCGATGCTCTGATACCAAATGATGCGAACCCTAGGTATATTAAACCTAGAACTCGTCGATTGTGATTTGAAATCGGATTCCCAAGAATCGTCTTGAACAAGCGATGAACGGAACTAGACCCCAACCACACCTGTTGATTGAAACCTAAGTTATCAAGATGACTTCCCCAAGCGTTTAGATCGAAGAAATCGAAAAGAGTTCTTTTGCAAAGAACAAGAGAGAGAGAGCTCTCAAAAGGTGTATTCAATAATGAAAAAAATCCGTAATAATCTGACCCTAGCGTATCTGACAAGAGGGTATTTATACTAAGAAATAATAAAATACACGCGTAGTACACGGCCTCCATACACGCCCGTGTCTCCAAGCCGTGTATGATGCTAGGCATGCGACGAACAAAGTACACGGTCTCATACACGGCTGTGCCTCTAGGCCGTGTATGTGTCTGTGTATATGACGAGCACAGTACACGGTTTCATACACGACTGTGCCTTTTGGCCGTGTATTCATCTGTGAAATTTCGACTGGGACACACGGCTGGGACACACGGTTGTGCCGCTGGCCGTGCTGTTAGGCCGTGTAAGTATACACGGTCGTGATACATGGCCGTGTATAGAGGCCGTGTATGATCCTATTGATTCCTTCGTTCCTTCCGGTTCCTTCTCTTGCAGCTCCATCACTAATCCTTGCAAAGCTTCATTCCCGGGTGTTTCCATTCCTAATCGGCCAGCTTATCGGGCCAATCCAGAGGAAACTAAGGAGATCCAAAGGCAGGTTGATGATCTAGTAGAGAAGGGGTTTGTGAGAGAAAGCCTCAGTCCATGCTCAGTTCCTGTCATCCTGGTTCCCAAGAAAGATGGAACATGGCGGATGTGTGTTGACTGTCGAGCAATCAACAAGATCACAGTTAAGTATAGACATCCTATCCCTAGACTTGATGATATGCTTGATGAGTTGCATGGTGCCTGTTTGTTTTCCAAAATTGATTTAAAGAATGGTTATTACCAAATTCGCATGAAAGAGGGAGATGAGTGGAAAACGGCTTTTAAAACTAAACATGGTTTATATGAGTGGATGGTAATGCCTTTTGGATTAACAAATGCGCCTAGCACATTTATGAGGTTGATGAATCATGTTCTTCGCGTTTTCATTGGAAAATTTGTTGTTGTCTACTTTGATGATATCTTAGTTTACAGCACGACTTTAAATGAACATGTTCAGCATTTACAAAGTGTGTTTACTGTTTTGCGAGAAAACAAGTTGTATGCAAACTTGAAGAAGTGCACCTTTTGTATGGAATCTGTGGTTTTTCTTGGATTTGTTGTAGGTGCAAATGGGATTGCTATGGATGAAGATAAGGTGAAGGCGATCAGGGAGTGGCCAACACCTAGGAACGCCGGTGAGGTCAGAAGCTTTCATGGATTAGCAAGTTTTTATAGGAGGTTTGTTAGGGACTTTAGTTCTATTGCTGCTCCTTTAAATGATCTTGTTAAGAAGAATGCTGAGTTTAGGTGGACTAAAGTGCATGAGGAGGCTTTTAATGCGTTGAAAGGTAAGTTGACTAATGCACCATTACTTATTCTACCTAATTTTGAGAAAGTTTTTGAGATTGAATGCGATGCTTCTGGGAAAGGTATCGGTGGTGTTTTGATGCAGGAATCCAAACCAATCACTTACTTTAGCGAAAAACTCAATGGCGCTGCATTAAATTACCCAGTCTATGACAAGGAGTTATATGCTTTGGTGAGGACCTTGCAAACTTGGCAACATTACCTATGGCCTAAGGAGTTCATCATTCATTCCGATCATGAGAGTTTGAAGTTTCTGAAGACTCAAGGTAAGTTGAACAAGAGGCATGCAAAGTGGCTAGAGTTCATTGAGACATTCCCGTATGTGATTAAATACAAGCAAGGAAAAGAGAATGTGGTGGCTGATGCACTTTCTCGAAGGTATTCACTTTTGACTTCTTTGCATACTCGATTACTTGGATTTGAACTCATTAAGGAATTGTATGAGACTGATGCTGATTTTGGTCAAATTTGGGCTGCTTGTGCTGAGTCTGGATATGCTGACTATTATAGGTATGATGGGTACTTGTTTAAGAAAGATAGGTTGTGCGTGCCTAAAAGTTCTGTGCGTGAATTGCTTGTGAGGGAAACACATGGGGGTGGTTTAATGGGACACTTTGGTGTTGCAAAGACTTTGGATATTTTGCATGAACATTTTTATTGGCAAAAAATGAAGCGTGATGTGTAAACTATGTGTGACAAGTGCATTATATGTAAACAGGCTAAATCCAAAGTAATGCCCCATGGAGAATACATTCCATTACCCGTGCCTAATCAACCCTGGACTAACATTTTTATGGATTTTGTGTTAGGGTTACCACTGTCTCAAAGTGGAAAAGATAACATATTTGTTGTTGTTGATAGGTTTAGTAAGATGGCTCACTTCATTGCCTGTTCTAAAACTAATGATGCACAACATATTGCTGATTTGTTTTTTAGAGAGATTGTGCGATTGCATGGCTTGCCCAATTCTATTGTGAGTGATAGGGATGTGAAATTCTTGAGTCATTTTTGGCGTACTTTGTGGAATAGGCTAGGCACTAAGTTGTTGTTCTCTACTGTTGCACATCCTCAAACTGATGGTCAGACCGAAGTAGTCAATAGGACTCTTTCAACCCTGTTGCGTGCTGTGATTCATAAAAATTTGAAACAATGGGAGCAATGTCTACCACATGTAGAATTTGCATATAATAGGACTGTGCATTCCACTACATCTTACTCTCCATTTGAAGTTGTGTATGGTTTTAATCCTTTGACTCCACTAGATATTTTGCCTTTGCCTGCTAATGAATTTGTTGATCTTGATGGAAAGAAAAAAGGCAGAATTTGTGCAGGAATTGCATGCTCAAGTTCGGGCTAACATTGAGAAGAAGAATGAGCATTATGCTCGCCAGGCCAATAAGGGTCGTGTGAAAGTTGTCTTTCATCCAGGAGATTGGGTGTGGGTGCACTTGAGAAAGGAGCGATTTGCCGAACAGCGAAAATCTGAGTTGTACCCTAGGGGAGATGGGCCATTCCAAGTGTTGGAACGCATCAATGATAACGCTTACAAGATTGACTTACCAAGTCACTATGGTAATGTAAGCGCAACTTTTAATGTTTCTGATCTTACTCTATATGATGTAGGTGATTCGAGGACGAATCTTTTCGAGGAAGGAGGGAATGATGGGGATCAGCTAGCATCAAGAGTTCAAGAGTCAAAGTCCAATGACCCGTTACATGGTATTGGAAGTCCAATGACAAGAGCCAGAGCTAAGCGGATGAGAGAAGCTTTGCAAGGATTAGTGATGGAGCTGCAAGAGAAGGAACCGGAAGGAATGAAGGAATCAATAGGATCATACACGGCCTCTATACACGGTCGTGTATCACGACCGTGTATACTTACACGGCCTAACAGCACGGCCAGCGGCACAACCGTGTGTCCCAGCCGTATGTCCCAGTCGAAATTTCACAGATGAATACACGGCCAAAAGGCACGGTCGTGTATGAAACCGTGTACTGTGCTCGTCATATACATAGACACATACACGGCCTAGAGGCACAGCCGTGTATGAGACCGTGTACTTTGTTCGTCGCATGCCCAGCATCATACACGGCTTGGAGACACGGGCGTGTATGGAGGCCGTGTACTACGCGTGTATTTTATTATTTCTTAGTATAAATACCCTCTTGTCAGATACGCTAGGGTCAGATTATTACGGATTTTTTTCATTATTGAATACACCTTTTGAGAGCTCTCTCTCTCTTGTTCTTTGCAAAAGAACTCTTTTCGATTTCTTCGATCTAAACGCTTGGGGAAGTCATCTTGATAACTTAGGTTTCAATCAACAGGTGTGGTTGGGGTCTAGTTCCGTTCATCGCTTGTTCAAGATGATTCTTGGGAATCCGATTTCAAATCACGATCGACGGGTTCTAGGTTTAATATACCTAGGGTTCGCATCAGTTTGATTGATAAGTCGGGATGAATGCCACTAAAGAAATCCGATAAGTTCAAGAGAAGTTCTTTAGAGAACCAAGAGAGGAATTCTCTCAAAATATGTTATTCAATGTCGTATGTGTGTTCTATCTTCTATTTTCCAACCCTAGTAGCTTATATTAAGGTTTACAACTCGTAATAACAAAAAGCCCAAAATGACATAACATCATAAAGTCGCGGAAAATAACAAACAGGCAATGAAAGCTGGCGGTGTAGGAGTCGGCGTAGTAGCCAGCGTAGGATGTACGCCGGGTATATAGGCCGGCGGCGTAGTAAGCCGACATAGTGCCTCTGTCGCATGCGAATGGCAACGCCGGTTCAAGGCCGGCAGTGTTTAAGCCAGCGTTGTCAAGGCCGATAGCTTTGATCTCCTTGAATGACTTATACAAATGCAAGGTCATTCTCATGATTGCTCCACTCTTTTCCGGCTTCTTGGATATCCTTTATCAGCCTGTTCAGTACTTCCTTGAATCGTTTCGCTCGAGTTCTTGTGATCGGTCCAGGTGGCACTTTAAGAGGATCCACATTCCACCTTCTAGCTTGGCTCCCATCATGGCTCTCATCAATATGCCCTCTGGATATGGCGCATGGTATAGGGTATATACCTCTTGGTTCAACACTTTCTCCATACACCCCTCCATATAGGGTGTGGTAAGGGTCATGGTGATTTTTGACTTAAATATGTGCACCACCATCCTTGCTACGAAGTGTATAGATCTAGAATCCTAATCATCTCTTCTATCTTTGTCAATTTCACTTGATTTGATTGCCTTTAGCTCCATTTTGTCTGAAATCAACAATTTAATTAAATAAGTACTAATTCTAAATGATTTTTAAATAAAATATCAACAAATGAGTCCAAATCATCTTAGAATTAAGGGTGCTATAGCAAATTATCAAGTATTAAAATAGTAGTGGCACATGATGAGTTGTTGTGCTTTAGGTTCTAAGGCGTTACACTAAGTATATGTAATATTTAAGAAAATGACTCCTTATAGGTTGGAAAGTTGGATTTTACTTACACATAGTTTTTTTTTTTTTTTTTTTTTGTGTGTGAACTATATCATACACAATTAATGGGAAGGTAGGATTCAAACCAATTGTATTGGTAAGAGAGAATAGCGTTTTTATTGACTGAACAACAAAACCTTAGCACTAAAAAATATTCATTGCTGAGTAGCTTACAACTATCGATGATATTTAAATACCATAGGTGAATACTATGTGCTAGTATTGAACTTTTCTCTTAGTACTGGCATATAGTTGAGTAAGTTGACTCACATACTATGTTAGGTTAATTACAATTATACCCTTCCATATGTAGAAAGACCTTGCAATGAGAATTCCATTGGTAAGTCCATTAGAAGATTCTAATATACATGTCATGTTATACTAATAATATAAATATTCTTAGTATTATTTTACTAATTTTATGATATATTGAACCTAATTTTATCACCGCTACGGCTATTTTATTAATAAAACTATTGCTAATAGTAATATTGTACTAATTAATTAGTAATATAATCATTTATATAAATGCACTACACTTTTTTTACATAAACGTTTGTGACGCGACATCTTGCTGTAAGAAGTTTTTTGCAGTGAGTTTTGATGTTGTTGCAGCCATGCGTGTTCATCGGAACAAATTATATTACTTCTATTTGATGAATACTTTTTTTTTCCAATAAGCGAAATTGTAATATTAAAGGAGAATTCCTGACCCTACTTCTCTTAGAATGGCATTAAAAATGCTGGAATGGTTCTAAACTCAGAAGACGGGATCTAGTTATTGTGAACATTAATAATGGTGATTTTTGGGTAACCACACCCTGTGGTTGCAAGTAATTAAAATGATCTTTAAATTTAGAAATCAGTTATTGTTTCTGTTGAATAATGTCCTAGTAGCTACAACTACACTTGAGAGCTAATTTGATTGGAAAACACAAATCAGTTTAGACTTATCTTATGCAAAGCAAAGTTAATTTAATCCAATAATTTAACACTAGAAATTAAAGAGCTTAACCCTAACTCTCGCACAATACCCAACATATTACCATTATTTTAGTTACCTTTGTAAATTAATCATGATAATTTAAATCAACTAGTGCTTTGATTATCATAGAAGCATATGTGATTATAGTTGGTGGAGAATATGTTATTTCTTTCATGTGAGAAGTTGCCAAAAACGCGTAAATGAAACACACTTTATATTAAATGTTATTATTGATGGAGAAATGTCTAGAGTCGTTTATGACATTATTTAAAAAGTGAGAGAATTGAATTCAATCCATTGCCTGGAAGATCAATGCTGGATGAAAATGACCTTAGCGACATGCTTAACTAATTAAATGGAGGTTTTCATGGCAGGGCCGAATGAGAAGAAAAAAAAATTCATTAATTATGATCTCATTTGAGAATAAAATAGAGGAGAATAGGAAAAAGTAAAGTTCACTCCTAGTTGGTTGTCTGATTGTAGAAGAAGGGCAAGCACGCCAATCGCCATGTGATAAAAAGATAATGTATAGTATACTTTTCCATTCAGATTAGTTTATAATAAAATCTATTAATAAATCGAAATATGTCTAGAATATTAGTGGAATTTTATGAAATTTTCTAATCTAAAATTGTCTTGTTGAGATAAAATATAAAGACATAAATATCTAGACCAACATATCTTATGATTAAAGTCATTCTCACAAGACCAATAGAAAAATTTCCAAGTTATATAAATAAATATTAAAAATTAAGTAAAACACTAAACACAATCCACCAATAGATATACTACATATTTAATATCATTAGTCCTTCTCTTTCATAGACGAGCTTGAGTAATTACTAAACTTGATGTATGTCAAGCTTTTAATGTCATTAAATATAATTTTATCTAAGACTTTCAGTAATGCTATTATTGGGCGCAACATATATCACTTCACGAAGAGATTTATCATCTACTGTAATTATTTTATTGTGGTTTTGTTGCTTGACAACCTTTCTATCATATTGAATTATCAATGATCATTATTAGATACTTGTTTGCAATTAGATAGGTGTTGGGGAATTCATTAAAATAATATTATTTTTTAAAAATATTTATGAAATAGTCTATTCGAAAAAATTATTTAAAAAATAAATTTTAAAGTCATAGACCCTAAACTTATTTTCAATTTTGCAAATTTTGACAAAACAATCCATGCCTTCAAGCAATTTGCTTGATGGTACATACACAATCTGCACTTTCAATACAATTTGTATAAAGGTACATACTGTGTATGTGCCTTTAATAAATTACTTTGAATTTTTTTTCTACGTACCTTTAATAAATTACTCTATATATATATATTTTTAGTAATGTCCCCTACCATCCATAATTTCATCTGATATTATAAACTTATATTACAAACCTATAAAAATTATTATAAAGTGATACTATAAATTTACACAATATGACATGTGGACTTAAATGTGTAGAAAAAAATTATTTCTCTAATAGTTTATATTATCAATACAATTTCTCAATTCCTCAATTCATACATCTGTATTTCTTCTTCAATTCATCTTCTTCCTTTGCAGCGCACACTTTCTTTTTTCTTAATTTATTTTTTAAGTAGGTTTAGCTTGTGCAACTATGAGTATAGGAATATCACTAGAAGATCTTCCCTATTTCTTCATTGAAAAAGCTTGATCATGCTATATTTTGATAATTTTTTTGCATAAAAAATTTAATTTTTTTTCCTATTATCTTACTTTTCGTCAATCCACATAAGATTAAATGCAATTCTCCGTAGTCTATTCTTTTATTAAAATACTAATAGCTTTTGTTAATTAATTGTTAATTTTTCATTAATTTGTTATTAATTAATCATTGGAAAATTAATTAGTAAAAAATTTTGTATTACTTGTAAACGTAATATGTTGGTTTATTATTGTAAAAATTGTCATAAAGTTAATTTTTTATTAATTAATCGTTGATTTGTTGTTAATTAGTCATTAATTATCGTAAATTTATTTTGACATTAATTCTGACATTTTGCCAAGATCCTTCGATCTTTCTGCTTTGACATAATAGGAAAGACATTGATCACAAGTTGCCTAGGACAAAGAGGGAAATGACATTTAACTTACTGATTACTTTTATGTTCCAATGGCAATAGTACAACATTTAACTTCTTAAATGTTATGATTAATCATGGCTCATTGTTTAATGGCACAAATTATCCCTTCATCGCGCCTAGAATGTCATCCCCTTAGATAAAGCGAAGGTATATTAGGAGTTGTTTGGTGTTATGTGTCTCAATAAATGATATGATATAGCTAGATTGTGATCAAAGAGGACCATATAATGGTGATGACACCTAAACTAGGCTACTTAATTTCAATTTGGCAATGACGACATAGAATATGTTAACATTTACTAACTCTTATCTACTTTTATGTAGACTTTTATAGTAATGTATTAGACTTGTGATAGTAGTCGATTGTGGCTCCACAACCTGTTTATCTTATGTTTGTATCTTTTATGGACCACTTAAGCCCTAGGGCCTAATTATCTTTGTTAGTATCTACCATCACACTTTTTGAACTAAAGTGAATCATTGAACGTGTTCAAAATTAGAATTAACGGTTTCAAGTCTTAAAACTAGTTTAGAAATGCATTTTGCAATTCAAGCCTTATGTATTCTACTTAAGACAGTTATGTGGTAAACTATCATTGCCATAAAGTTTTAGGGGTATGACAACATTCCTGTGTATGATGATCTCTATATGGGCTCAAAACTTAGATTTCAATTACTTGTTTCTAGTGATCAAAACCTTAACCAACTCCATTTGAATCAAATTTCTCCATAGGCTTCTGAAATTGGGTTTTAAATATAGATTCCCATCATCAAATTGACAATTTCATTTATAGTCTATTTTTGTATTTCTAAATAGGTTTTCTAGAAATTTAGAAAAATGTTTAACATAAGAATTGGAAGATTAGAAGTGTGTAAATTTATTTGAGCCATATAGAAGCCTAAAAAATTCTAAAAGAAGTTTTAATACTCTAGATTAAGAGATTCTTGGTCTTGTGTCTCACAAGTAAGTCTAGCTTATGCTCTCTTTTTTTTTTTTTTGTTCCTAAATTGTCCATACTCTTTTGGTTGACCCACAATTATTACAAATTTATTTCATTATTGTATTTTTTACCATAAATAGATATTATTGATGTTATTGTACAACAATATGCATATTTAGGTGAGACATAACAACATTCCTAAATATAATATGCCAAGAGTATTAATACCATCCATAGGTGATTTATAAAATAGTTAAGGTTTTATGTGACTTACAAGTTGCTAGTGGGCTTATATTAAAATACCATAATTTTCATAATTTATTACCTAGATGAGTAAAGTAAAATTTTTATTTTGGTAGCTCACCTAATGTTAACAATTTAATGTGCTAAAGTTTAACTTATCAAAAATATAAACATATTTTAAGGTAGATTTTGGTCCAACAAAAAATCCAAAAGTTGTATAGATTTTTTATTGACAAGTTAAGATTGGCCTAAAATATTATAATATATAGTTACAACTTAAGTGTGTACATATGACTTTGACTTGGAAATTTAGACTTGCTAGAGAACCTTCCAATGGGGTATCCTAAATCTAGTAGAAAGGGTTGTTGGATTTTGGTATTGTCTTTTCTGTAAAAATATTTCTCCTACTTTGTCATGAATTTCAACATGAACAATATAGAGAAGTCTTTGATAGACTTTCTTATTATGTGAGGACAACAAAGAAGGGCACAAAGTTCAAAATCAAGGCTCTTTAAGCAAGTTCTCTTAATTGAGAAGTCTAGTAAGAGAATGGGCTAGTAGAAATAATAATTCGAGCTAAGCAAGAAAAGATAGTTGTGTAAATAAGGTTAAATTAGGGACAACATAAGCCCAATTTTGATGAGAACGATTTAGTCTATCTTCATTGTGGCAAGAATCACCACTAGAAGAGAGATGGCATTCACTATAAGAGAAAGATGTCAAGAGAGAATAATTCCTCATGTATCTTTATGATTTAATGCTATCTTTTTGTTTTTTCTACAAGGGTTATAGATTTAAAATGTGGTTATACTATGTTTTCACTTATAGTATCTAAGTAGGAAGTTATTGAAGGGGTGGGTGGGCTTACGAGTAGCTAGTGGAGCAAAGGCTGGTGCTTTAGCCATTGGAACTTTTGCCAGGCTAAATGATGTGAGCAAGCGAACACCAAGCACACTAATAACCATTAATTTAATCATATATTGCTATTTTAAAGTTTTTTGTGTTGCATTTAATGGATATGATTAATTCTACTTGCATATATTACTCACTCAAGAACTAATTGTAGCTTAAGATTGCTCAATCTATTATCACCTACCATTTAAATAATCTTGTATTCACTACAATTTGAGAATTGATATGAACAAAAATTAACGATAAACACCACAATGATAAGAAAGCCCTTAATGTAGTTTAATATGTAATAAAGGCAAAGTGGTCTAAGAAAATACATAAACTATGGAGAAATAAAATGCGAGAATTTGGGTCATTTGAATGCAATTATCATTTAGATGATAACATGTAGCCTTTTATGTTCAATCAATCACGTGCTTCTAATTAGAGGCCTAACTTGTGCTAGTTTGATGATAGCATGCCATTCAAAGGCCTTAGGCTTACCATCCACATGAGAGCCTACAACTTCCAAGGTGAATGTAATATCAAAAATCATGCCCCATTGAAATTCCTAGAAAGCATGCTTAGCATCACAATTATCTTTGTTTCCACCTTTAGGGGCCTCATCTATAATCTCAAGTGTTGAAGGCTCTTCCCCCTCCACCTTAACCTCATCATCCTCAACCATTACATCTTCTTCATCTAACTTCAGGTTCTTTATAGCTAAGGGTTCTCCTTCATTAAGGTCCCCTTTTGATTCTTCCTTAGGATCTTGATTATCATCTAAATCCCCTTCAAGAGTGTAAAATGAATTTTTACTCAACATTTTTAGTAATAGATTCATCAATGAGTAGTTATTAATGTTTAAAATGTAAGTAACACAATAATAGCTATGCCATAAGGAATAAGGGGAGAATGAAATAATAATTCACCCCACGTGAGCATAACATAATTAAAAACACACACATTGATTAAGGTATAATACCATTAAACAAGTTATGTAAAGCCAAAACAATGTAGTCTCTATGTAGCATTAGTTGATCTACACTGTTAGCTTCTTTTGATGTTAATTGGTCTTAAATTTAGTTTTTTAGTATCAATGCAATAGGGCAATGCATGAGTGAAATGGGTTGAACTTTGAAAGTAGTGCTAGGTTAAATACAAGCTTTTGGGGAAACAATTTTTTTAGTATTTTTCATTGATTTTTTCTAGGTTATCGTGCTACATGTATAAATAGTGACCACAGTTAGTTACAATAAGATTGTCTATGTGGATACTAATTAGGTGTGTGACACCTCACCCTACACATGTGTTATAATTCCTAAGAAATCTTTATAACAATGTGAATATTAACTATTTATTTATGAGGCCTTAAGCTAAGCTCACTACTACTACTTCCATTCTTCTTATATTTATTTTCTGAAGTTAAACTACAACTTCGAACTTGTTCCCACAAATTCTAGGGCTTCTATTAACCACACATCAGTGCCTCCTCCTTCAAAAACCCTTATCTACAAAGGTAACTCTCTAAGATGCAAAGATAAGTCTCTAAATATTCTTAAGTTGCTTTACATTCTAGCATGTTTGTGCACTTGACTAGCACCATTGTTTCTACTATGAGTCCCCTCTTAACCATCTTCCGATTAAGTATTGACTCTAGCTCCAACACATGTGTGTCTCCTACTAATGGAATATTGGAATAAGCTTGATGCTTGCCAGTTACATAAAGCTTTAGTTAGGTGACATGAAATGTTAGATAAACATTAGAACCAATAGGTAATTGCAATTTGTAAGTTACTTCTCCAATTTTATCAACTATTTTATGTGGTCTATAGTACTTAGGTGATAGTTTATGTAATCAATGACCCTTGAGGCTATTTTGCTTGAAAGGTTGGAGCTTAACCAATGCATAGTCACCAATCACAAAAACCACATTAGTTCTCTTTCAATTAGCTAGCTGCCTTAATCTTGCTTGAGCCCTAATGAGGAGAAACCTTAAGACTTTAATAGCTTCTTCCCTGTTCTAAGATGTTCTATCAACTGTATTAGAATAAAATAGAGGAGAATAGGAAAAAGAGAAGTTCACTTTTAGTTGGTTGTCTGATTGTAGAAGAAGGGCAAACATGTCATGTGATAAAAAAAATAATGTATAGTGTAATTTCCGTTTGAATGGGACTTTTTTTTTTCTTTTATCATCTTAGTCTTATTTGTGTCTGTAAATCTATGTTTATAAATGTTTGTCTATATTTTTTGTGTGCGAAAGAGAAGTTACTACTCTTATATATTTTATAATAAAATCTTATTAATAAATCAAAATATAATCTAAAATCATTTGGATGAGATAAAATATATCCATAGGAAACATAAATATCTAGACCAACATATTTTATGATTAAGGTTATTCCCACAAGACTAAGGAAAAATTTTCAAAATTATACAATTGGATGTTGAAAATTAAATGATACACTAAACAAGATACACCGATAGAATTACTACATGCATAATATCATTAGTCCCTCTTCTTTATAGACTAGCCTAACTAATTACTAAACGTGATGTCTTTATGTATCTTATATACAAAATGTGAAGCTTTTAATGCCATTAAATATAATTTTATCTAAGGCTTTAAGTAATACTGTTATTGGGCGCAACATATATCATTTCAGGAAGATATTTTTCATCTAATGTGCACTAATTGTTTTATAGTAGTTTTATTGGTTCACAATCTTTATATCATATTGAACAAATAGTGATCATTACTAGATAGTTACTTGGTTAGTAATTAGATAGGTATTACTTTTGTGTTTAGAAACTTAAATTGTAGCACACAATAGAATGGTTAATTTGAGTGGATACTAAACTATGTTAATAGTTAATTTGGGGTGAACTTAAATTTATTCCAAAAAGAAAAAAAAATTGGAATTTTTGTGCTATTGGAAGCAATTTAATTGATGAACTATTAGTTTTCGTTAATTAGAGTTGAATTGCTGTAAAATACTCATGATGTAATACAGTTATATTGTGATTTGATAATTGCAATAAAATGAACAATTATTAATGCCATTTGGCGTCCATGATTAAAGGTGCCAATGAATGTTTTATCCATTGAGAATCAAAGTCCCTATTTTTGTTGATACTAAGCAAGTACGAAAGAAACAATAAGCATCCTCCATTCTAATACCATGGCTTTTCACTGGCCCCGTATCCTTAGACCAAGAAGGATAGAGGGACTATATAATTAAAGTCCTTGTAGAGGAAAATATTGTTATGCAAACAGTGGTATGAATACCTCTATTCTCATGTATTTTTTTTCTACAATCATGCATAGAGAAAATGTTTAACATTATCATTTTGGAAAATGAGAACTAATTAATAAGTTTAATACATTAGATACACAAGTTTCAATAATATGTGCTGATATATGGACAAACAGTTGACAACAAAATTCATATATGGAAGTCACCTCACACTAGATAGATGAAACATAGGCATTACATAAAAGATTGCTATCACTTTTAAAATTTAACGATAGATACACTGCATAAAACATCATTAGGATAATATGTATTATTTTGAATGAGTATGGTTTGGCAAAAAATCTTTTCCATTAGTTTTGATAATACTACAGCAAATGCCATGTCAATTCCTGATTGCAAAGTCTCTACTAGTCATGGCTTGGTGGAACCTTCTTTCATGTACACTATGCATGCCACATTTTAAGTTTGTGTGTTAAAGATGGTATGCCACTTTAGATGTCAAAATATCTCCTATTAATATAGTTATTGAATTTATGTTAGACAACTTTTCTATGAGTAAGTTATGGAGAAAATTTTATATTGACAATCGACTAAGACCCCAAGAAAACTTGACAAGTATGTGTAAAATAGGTGGAATTCAACTTATGAAATTTTGCAAAGCACCATTTTGTACAAATATGCACTATGTAAGGTTCATAAGTTGAATATCTAGTATATACACTATAGTGAATTTACAAAGTGCATCTTTGTATGGAACCATGCTTTGCAAAAGCTTATAAGTTGAATTCCACCTATTTCACACATCCCTTTTAAGATTTTTAATCTTGGTCAAATGTCCATACAAAAATTTCTCTATGCCTTATTCACAAAAGGGTTATTTAACATAAAATTAATTATTAATTTACTAAGAGACATTTTGAAATCTAAAGTTCCCATATTTAACACACAATTTGAAAATGTGGCATATGCAATACATGTGAAAGAAGTATTCATCAAGTAGTGGTTGGAAAAGATTTTGCAATTAAGGAATTGACGCATGATTTGTTGTAGCATTATTGAAACTAATGGAGAAGATTTTTTTCATCAAACTATACTCATGCAAAATAATACTTAATATCAAACAGATGTTTTGTGCAATGTGTCCATCATTGAACTTGCGAAGTGATAGCAATCTTTTATGCAATACCCATGTTTCATCTATCTAATGTGAGGTGACTCCTACATAAGAATTTTTTTATTAGCTATTTGTCCATATAACAACGCATATAGGAACTTTTGTATCTAATGCATTAAACTTACTAACTAGTTCTTGTTTTCTAAAATGATAACATTGTGTTGGTCTCAAAAACTTACTAAGAAGTGGATTGAATTCGTATTAAAAAAATGCTTTAAAACAAAAAATCACATCCCCAATTAGTTACTTGTAAATTATGCCTTTGAATTATCTTTGCAATTATAATAAATATTTAAATGCTTGAAAATAAGAGAGTAGAGTAAGAATAATTTGCACAATGATTTATAGAGGTTCTGCCTCGAGTGTATGTCTTCTCTTCTAGCTTTAGCTAAGGTCCTTATATTCTACATTAGTTTGTTCCACTATATTCAATCACAAAATTCAATTCACAAATAGAGATTACAATTCACTTTGTTAGACTTCAAGCTATCACTTGGCTATCTTTGAACTCAAAGCCTATTTATAATCTAGCCCTAACAACAAATATCAAAATAATAAAGAATGAAGAAAATAAAATCCTCACTAAGTTCAGTACAAAATGAATTGTAACAAAATATTTTCATAGAGAATTTTGAGTTTTTTTTTTTTTTTTGTATTATGTTCTTTTATATCTTTTTTCTTTTTTGGACACTAAAGATATTTTTCTTTTGATCACATAATGGCTACAATTGGATAAGCTGGACATTGAATATGTTCTAGATAATTTCTAAAGATTAGAACTCATCTTCAAATTCAAAAACCAATTCTATGTTGTTACTGAAGTGCTTGGATAATTTCAATAGTTGACTTCATATCTCTTAAAAGTAGAAATGTATCTTGGTCATTATCCTTTTGAATAATTTATGCTCCTCAAGGGTGATTTTGAATTTTGAAAAATATAAATCTTCATCAAGCATACTCTGTCTCATAGGGTCAAGATTAACTATAATTTTAATTTCTAAACTTATTATAATTTTAAATCTCTAGGATATATTAACCAACTATGTGGAACATTTTGAATATACTACTCAAATACATTCAACTTTGGAGCTAAGGCTTCAAATTGATTAAATCCTCAAATATAAACTTATCTTGTAACATCTTGTTCATTTCTGTAGTTATATTAGTGTAGCAGGATTACTCTTTGAGTCAGTCTCTGAGTTACTTTTTGAGTCAGTCCCTAAATTACCTTTAGATTGAAAATTTGAGAGTCATACAGCAAATCTACTTTCTGAGTTAGTCTCTAAATTACTTTTTGATTGAAAACTTGAGAGTAAAACTTTTCTATCGAGAGATTGAATTACATGTCTATTATTTATTTACACACTTAATAACATATTTAGTAATCTCTTAGCTTTTTGTTATCATCAAAACTATTATCAAGAGAACTTAACATTTTCCCTCTTTTTGATGATAACAAAATACTTCATAAACAAAAATATTTAAAACTTTTCAAATTCCTTTTCCACACATTCATTTTCTACATATATTATGTTTTCATATTTCTTTTTCATTGTAGATTCTTTTTTTCACACATACACACATTTTTGTCAAATATTTCACCCCATTTTTTTATAGGAATCAAAATCCGACAAGACCTATCATTGGGGCAAAAACTAAAGGAATTCGAATTTTGGCGATGAGGGCCTATTTTGAGCAGATCGACCCCAGAATTATTTATATATTAACCTCTTTTCTATTATTCTTGTATTGCATTTTCCAACAGGCACACTTATCATATTTTATAGGGCAATGGACAAACTCCCTTAGACTCAGCTTGTGGGTTATCCATGGACCAACCTGAACCGGTGATTAGTTGGGCCGATGGATCCTATGGAAGACTAGCATCTTGAAGACCATTTCTTTTATATATTTCTTCATTTATGAACTATTTTGGTTGTAATTTGGTTTTGGGACGCTTTTATTTCCTTGTAATTTTCATTTAGGGTTAGCCACCTTAAGAGAGCGTTTGAGGAGGCCATTTTTTTATAGATTTGAGAGTTCATCTTCACGTGAGAATTAGGGTTCCTAATTGCCATTAGACTCTTATCAATTTCAATCCCAAGAGTTGAAATTGTGGCGAGTGCAACACCTTGAAATTGTGAGTTGTATCAATTTCATTTTGTTGTGATTTCTTTTCTTCTCTAGTGTGTCATATCTAGGGTTGAATTGAGATAGTTCTTGGATAGATTTGCTTCTAATTGTATTCGAATTCTTGAGTTTATTTAAGGTCCCTTGCAATTGAATTCTAATCATCATTGAAGAATTCCCTTGAAAACGTGTTTTTCACTATTGGAAAGGAGTCCTTGGAATTGAGGTTTTCTTTTGAATTTGTGGATTATTTTCATGGATTATATGTGATTAGGATGTTATTAGAAGAGATTATCATTGTGGTATTATAATTATATCTTTGAGCATTTGGAATTCATTACATCTTCACTAGGGTTCACGTGAATTTTGCGCTTGTAACATCTTGTTCATTTCTGTAGTTATATTAGTGTAGCAGGTTTACTCTTTGAGTCAGTCTCTGAGTTACTTTTTGAGTCAGTCCCTAAATTACCTTTAGATTGAAAATTTGAGACTCATACAGCAAATCTACTTTTTGAGTTAGTCTCTAAATTACTTTTTGATTGAAAACTTGAGAGTAAAACTTTTCTATTGAGAGATTAAATTACATGTCTATTATTTATTTGCACACTTAATAACATATTTAGTAATCTCTTAGATTTTTGTTATCATCAAAACTATTATGAAGAGAACTTAACATTTTCCCTCTTGTTAATGATAACAAAATACTTTATAAACAAAAATATTTAAAACTTTTCAAATTCCTTTTCCACACATTCATTTTCTACACATATTATGTTTTCATATTTCTTTTTCATTGTAGATTCCTTTTTTCACACATACACACATTTTTGTCAAATATTTCTCCCCATTTGTTTTATCAATAGAAAAATAAGAAAATAAATAGGAGAATTGAGAACAAATAACAAGAATTTAATAGAAAATGTTAAAGCAGATTCTTCGCGAAGACAAATGTAGTAGTAAAATAGATAATAGTATAATCTAAATAGTACAAATATCAACTATTTTTTCTTTGTTTTCTTAACAAACTTTTTAGCACATCTTTTCAATCTTCCAGACTTTCTTGGAGCAAGAGAATCTTTAGGTTGTTTAGACTAGAATTTCTTGAAATCTAAAGGTTGATAAAGAATGATATGCAAATTTGGTGCCGATTCATCTAGATTTTCTTAAGAGAAGGCTTAGGCTTGCTGTGATGGTGATTTAACATTTAAGGTAGCATGAGAAGTTGCTGTAGAGTTGTGATGCTGTTCCACATTGGCTTATGAAGCAATAGGACTCTATTTAGGAGAGGATGATTTAACTAGTTCAGGGGATGATCTAATGGATGAGGGATAAGTCTCGTGATGTTTTTAATTAGTTTTTTCAAAACCTTTTAATGCATCAAATACTTATTTTTGAAGGTCCTTCATTTTAGCAAGTCTTTTCTTCATTAGATTAAAAAGGGCAGCATGGTGATTCAATCTTGAAGATTCCCTAGGTGGTTTCCTAAGAATACCTTTTGAGTTACTTTTTGACTCATCATCTTTAGGAACCTCCTTTCCTTCACTGATTTCGAATTTCCCTCCAGTTCTGACATTATATTTCTTGTTCTTCTTCTTCTTCATAACTTCCTTTTCTACTCTCTTATAGGGTATATTTGTCTCCTTTTTAGATTGTTCAAAAGTCTCTAAGCCACTTTCTAAGTTCAATGAAAACTTCCTCTCAAAAATTACCTTTACCTTCTTCCAATCAAATTTAATCTTATTAAATTTTGGATTTCTATACCATGCTCCATCTTTTGAAAACCAAAACTTTTCTTTCACCAAAATGTTCATGTGTTTTAAATTTATTTCACCAATCTTTTTTAATCTGATTGGTGACTTAGTCTTCTTAGGTAGACTAAGTTTATTGAAATTAAACATTTTCATCAAAAGATTGTCATACAGTCTATATCCTCTTATCCTTTACATGTGCTACAATATTTTACTAGGCATATCAATTTTCAACTTCCTTTTAATTGCTAGGATTGCTACTACCTCTTCTTTAGGAATTGTTGTTTTACTTCCATTTTTCTATTGTATGCAATTTGTAACAACTTTATGTAAAAGTCTCACTAGTAATTCAAATTCTATAGAAAATATATCTTTTTCTACAAAACTTCCTATTCCACCATTGATTTCCTTAAAAATATCATTTTTCATAGGATTAATCAACTTTTCATCATCGTTTTCATCTTTTAATATCAAAACATTTAATGAGATTTTTCTTAGTAATCTCCATAGATTTTCCTGAAATCTATGATTTTAAAACTAAATCTTCTAACATTTCTAGATTATAATAAAACTTCCTTACTAAATCTCCATCTGCATCATTAATCTAGTTACACAAATTTCTTACATCTTATTCTATCCAACCAATGATCATAGTAAAATCCATTATCTCTAAAAAATTTGAAATTCATAAAGGAACGTTCCAATACCTTGTTTGAAGTTCTTTTCATTTTCTTTGGTTAAGAGCTATTGGATGTTAAGTTGAAAGAGGATTTTCTCTTCTTTGTTCTTTTCCTCTTTTCTGTTTTTGGTTCTATCTTTTCAGATTCTTTAGAGTTAGTTTTAGTGTCAAAGTTTGGTTCTGTGTCGTCACTTCTAGAACCATTTCCAATAGATTTAGTTTCACTAGCTATTTCTTCACTCTCAGTTTCCTCTTTGTTAGACATCTCCCCAACAGGGACATGCAATTTTTTTGACCATATTTCTTTCCTTCTTTATTCACTCTCATCTAAAGATACCATTTGCTTAGAATTAGTTGGTTCATCCCTAATGGTGATGGTTTCTTTGTTTTTCTTGGACTTAATACCCTTAGACACTATTCTAAAGGATTTTCTTAGAGCCATTTTAGGGTTTGGAATTTTGAAATTAAACAGTGTTTGATTTTCTTTTTCGTAGTTCAATCATGATGAAGTCTAAAGTTTGATTGGTTTCAAGTTATAGTTAGTGAGAGAGGAGGATTACTCTCTAAATCAGTTTCTAATTTAAAAGAATTAGGATGAGTGCTTCAACGGCTATGTAAATTTGTTATTTTACTTATTTTTCAGAAATAATGTATATATATATATATTTCCATTGTTTCTACATATAGAACATATAATATAAAATAAATATATTAAAAATATTTACACATACCAATTTCATTTCTCAAAAATTCAAATATATTTTTATCTAAGGGTTTTGTAATAATATTTGAATATTGATTCTTAGTAGAAATGAATTTAGTATTAATATTTCCATTTGCAACATGATCCTTAATAAAATGATGTCTAATTTCTACATGTTTTGATCTTAAATGATGCACATGATCTTTTGTCAAATTTATAGCACCAGTGTTATGAAATTTTATAGGAATATTTATATAAATTAATCTATAATCTTGTAATTGATGTTTTATCCAAAGAATTTGTACACAACAATTTTGAGTTGAGATATATTTAACTTTTGCCATTGATAGAGTAATAGAATTCTGTTTCTTAGAAGACCAAGAAATTAGTTTATCTCCTAAGAATTAACAAGTACCAAAAGTACTTTTTGTATTCACTTTGCATCTTGCATAATTAGCATTTGAGTATCTAATCAATTCAAAACTTTGATTTTTGGGATATCAAATTCCTAATGTTGTAGTGCATGCAACGTACTTGAAAATTCTTTTAATAGCTTTTAAATGTGTTTCAATTGGATTACTTTGAAATCTTGCACAAATATAAATAGAAAACATAATATCTGGTTTAGATGTACTCAAATACAAAAGCAAGCCAATTAAACTTCTATATAACTTTTCATTGATTTTCTTACCTTGAGAGTCATGATCAAACTCAGTAGATGAATTCATTGGGGTAGCTACTTCCTTTGAATTTTCATATGCAAACTTTTTCAATGTCTACTTAGTATACTTCTTTTGATGAATGAAAATTTCTTCATTTGTTTGCTTAATTTGTAGTCACAAAAAGAAGTTCAACTTACCCATCATTGAAATTTCAAATGCTTGCATAAGCTTTGGAAATTCTTGACAATATTTTTCATTAGTTGATCCAAAGATTATGTCTTCCACATAAATTTATACAACTAATATATCATTACCAAAGTGTTTCAAGAATAAAGTTGTATCAATCGTACCTTTTTGATAACCACTAGAGATCAAATACTCACTGAGTCTCTCATACCAAGCTCTTGGTGCTTGTTTAAGTCCATACAAAGCTTTTCTTAACTTAAAACATACTCAAGCTTAAAAGGATTCTCAAATCTAGGGGGTTGTTCAACATACACTTCTTTTTTTATATAACCATTAGAGAAAGCACTTTTTACATCTATTTGGAATAGCTTAAAATCTTTAAAACAAGCATTGGCAAGCAAAAGTCTTATAGTTTCAAGTCCAGCAATAGGAGCATAAGTTTCATCATAGTTTATGCCTTCCTCTTATAAATTTCCCTCAGCTACAAGCTTAGGTTTATTTATAACAATCATTCCATTTTCATCTAGTTTATTTAAAAAAAAAAAACCCATTTAGTGCCTATTATTGATTTATTTTGTGGTCTAGGTACTAGATTCCAAACAATATTTCTTTAGAATTGACTTAATTCTTCCCGCATTGCATTGATCTAGTTACTATCATTTAATGCTTCATCAATATTATTTGGCTTAAATTCAAACAACAAAGCAAAATGATTTTCAAGTTCTTCCAATTTAGGTCTAGTTTTTATTCTTGATCTACATTACCAATAATTAAATTAGAGGGATGAGATGATTTATTCTTCCAATTTTTTGAGTTTTCAAAATTACATTCCAAATTACCTTTTAAACTACCTTTTATATTACGTTTTGCTTTAGTTTTTGAGTTATTAGATTTTAAAACTTCATTAGAAGGTTCTTCCTTTTTATCCATATCAAATTTACTATTCTTATCTTCCTCTATTGGTATGATTACTTCATCATCATCGAAATCATCTTTTACTTCATCGGGAAATTGTGCATTGATGGATTCTTCAACTACTCTTGTAGTTTTATTGAAAACACGATACGCTTTATTGTTTTGTGAATAACCTAAAAAGATCGCTTCACTTGATTGTTAATCAAATTTTCTAAGGTTATTCATGTAAAGTCCCAAAAATCTCGAAAAGAATATATAAAAATTAAAGAAAATAAGCAGAATAATAAACACTTCCAGGTCAAGGTAGCGAGAATGACAATCTCGCTATATTAAAAACTTTGAAAAATGTATGACAAAAATTCAACATATGATGCGTAAATATTATTTTAATAATTTGCGATAATAATAGGTTTTAGAAAAAAAATGACTAGAAAGAACAACCTTTACAAAGAAAATAAGATAACAAATGTAACAAATTGAATTATATGAAATATATTATTGAATAAATTTAAGAAGCAAAGTAATTGAAAAATATTCGTTTATAGGTATATAAATGAATAAATAAAATAATTGTAAGTCCTACCTTTAATTCGAGTAAATTAAATTAAAAGAATAAAATTCTTCGAAACGTAATTTTCAAATAATATTAGGTTAATTAATGAAATTAATTTAAATTATAGATCTAGAAATTTTAAATGGAAATTTAGAGTAAATTTTTATATTCAGAATAATCAAATTAACTTAGATGTAAGCTTTCGTAATAAAATGCTAAAAATATAAAATTTAAAGATATTTTTGTACGCAAGTAGAATATTAAAAAAGGGACATTATAATATAAAATATAATATAATATATATATATATATATATATACACAAAACTGTAAAATAAAAAAAAATCTGGAATCAAAATTTTCAAACACTGCAACATCACATCCTTCTTCAGGTAGCAGCATAACAGCATTAGTCCTTAACCGTCCCCATCCCTTCTTTCTACCTTTACTTTTCTCTTCTTTTCTTTTCCTTCTTCTTCTTCTTCCCTTCTTCTTCCTCTCTTCTTCTTCCCTTCTTCTTCCTCTCTCCTTCTTTGTTTTTCTCCCATATCACGTCTCCTCTACCTTCCTTACCCAGCGTTCCCTTCTTTCTTTCTTCTTCCCTCTCATCCTTCCCCAAATCTCCCTTCCTCTTGTCTTCCCTACGATAGAACACTCTCTTTCTTCCTCTCTCTCTCACTCCAAATCTATCAAAGCTTGTCTTGATTACATCTAATGGGGATGCTAGAATTTGTAAATCTTGGCATCATGATCTATCGTTGTAGAAGCATGATTCTGGAGGGCTTGTTTTGAAGTGTATAAAGCTCACCACTACCTGTAAAGCCGATGCCAAGAAACATCTCCTTCACGTCTGGGAAAGTTGATTCATATTTGAATGTGATGTGGGTGTGTGTGCAACGAAGAAAGGTAGTAATGATGACAACGACCTAACGGCAGCAGCAATGACAGCAACGATGGACAACAACCTCCACTTCGAACCTCAATGTTTGTAAATCCATATCTAAGCATAAACTCCTGTGTCATGAGGTTACAAGGATGTTTGGAGAGAGATCCAGATCATGAGCCATCTGTTCGAACATGCTAATGTAGCTCGGATCAAAGGGACTTATAAGGATGCGAACGTGGTGGATAAACGGGAAACAGAGTTTAGCGAGTGTGATGATAGTGATGTAGCGATAAATGGGTCGACTTGAAATGGGTCAAGTCAGTTGGAGAACATGGAGGAACAAAACAGGGTAAATAATATTATAATAGAGATTCGAATGGGACTAAGTTGATGAAGCATAAAGATACCATGGAAAAGGTAGAATCTATGATTAGGGACAGCATTGGAGTTGTTTCATCTCTTTCGAGTAGAGTCATCCCATGCTGTAGGATCCAAGGCAATCGTTATTCTCGTTAATCTAAGTCTTAATTTAGATTCTAGGACGAATTTGATGTAGCTCGCTATAATTCCATTAAAGGTTGATGTGCTGAATGAAGGTTCTATGGAAACAAAGATTAATTTCACTCGGTTGCTTGAAACATTGACCGAGGAGGAAAGAAAGGGGAGAAGGGGAGAAGGAGCAAGATATGTGTATGTATGGATCGTGTGTGGCGTGTGCGAGAATGTGTGAATGTGTATGAAAGATGTGTAGTGTGTGCGAGCAAGGTTGTCAAAATCGTGATTTTACCTAGAATCGTTAGGGGGTTCATAGAATCGGAACGTAGAAACGAAACATAAAAATGTAAGTTTTTATAACCTTTGTAAAATAAATTCCAAATATTGTAAATTTACCTGAAATAGTCATTAAAAAATATAATAGATAATAGAAATAAAGAAGTTAACATATATTTTGGTTATAAATTATAATAAAAGTCATAATATAGATAATCAAGCATATATTGTGCAATATAGATAATCAACCATAAAGTTAATCAACCACGAGTCCTAATAAAAGTTATGAATTTATAAATCATAATACAAAACAACTAAAATAAATCATCACAATTTCTACCATCTCTCTCATCCATATCACCATCATCATCTGCATCTTCATCATCTTTTTCTTCACCAATGTAAACATTATCATGAGGTTTACTGCTACCAATGATTTCCATATCCTTTAATTCCAAATCTTTTGAAGTTCTTATTTGCATTTTAGCTTCAAGTTCAACATCATCAATATCATAAATGTCCGAATCATCTGGGATTGGGGAATTACTTCCAAGACTCTCCAAATTCACATAAGCATCAATTTCCTCCTCCTCCTCCTCATTTTTCCTTCACCCCTTGCACTTGGAAGGATATGCAGCATACCCTCATTCTCTTTTAATGAGTTAACCACATTTTCTTCTTTAACTATCCATTCATCATCAGATGAGAGATCTTCAATAGTGAAAGTAGAAGTGTCAACAATGTATCTTTCTTTCCTATTTCAAGTTATACATTACAAACACTAAATCATTCATTTGTTGTTGATGCAACCTATTACTTTTTTTAGTATGGACCTGAAAATGAAAAAGATTATATATAAATATAACTTTATATGATTCATAATCCTAGTAATAACATATAAAATCAAATAAAAGAACTATTTGTATTGTACTATTTCAAATACACTCCAGTTACACTCTCAACCTAAAGAACTACAAGTTAAACTTGAAACACAAATAGTAAACTTTTGTAGTTTTGGGAATTCATCTCCATATGAATCCCACCATTTAGTTGGAGCTTTTTTATCTCTTGCTAACCTTGCAGCTTCAATACCAAATAGTCCATTAGCATCCTTAAATCTTTCAAGCCATATTCAATCTTACACCTTTCAATTGGATTAGAAACCATATACTCCATGCAACCATATAATCCAATCTTAACATCAGCATTAACTTTAAAATCAAGACTATAATGGTAACGGGGATTTAAATAATAAGCTGTAGCATTCAATGGTCTATGAAGTTGAAGCTCCCATCTCTTGTCAATAATCTTGAAGATAGGTCCATAAATACATTTAATAAATATGATTTCAATTTACAAATGAAACATTAAAATGAACACTAACGCAATATATATATATATATATATATATATATATATATATATAGCTAACAAGTTGAAATATTACCTTTTTTTCACATTGTTGAAATTTGTTTTAATTTTTTCCTTGGCATGGTCCATTTCTGGATAAATGAAACCTATAGTTGGTTGATCATTAGAATCTACTAATATAAGTACTTTAATAAGGGGAAATGTTGCTTTAAGGCAACCAATAACATTTTTCCAAAACCACCTGTTGGATCCACTTTCCATCACTTGTGGTCGAGTACTTACATGATTTACAGTGACTTGAAGTGAAAATAGTCATCAATGAGCTTTTCAACTCACTAAGGTAACCTAATGTTAAATAGGAAGTGGCAAAACAAGTTGCACCGGGTCTAATCAAGTCCCTTCCTTTAGTGTATCTCCTCAGGATTGAGATGAGTATAGTCCTAGAATAAATATATGTAGTAATTCGCCTCCCTATTGCAATTGTCTCCTGATGGATCTTTAAATTCTTCTCAAAGTCTTCCAAGATCAAATCAATGCAATGTGCTGCACAAGGTGTCTAATATAAGCCTTGTCTTTTCTCCATCAATTTTTTCCCTGCCACTTTATAATTTGTGGCATTATCTGTGATTACTTGTATAACATTCTCTTCTCCAACCTTCTCTACAATATCATCTAACATTACAAAAACTTCATCGGTTGTCTTAGATATATCAAAAGTATCTATAGACGATAAGAAGACTGTTCTTTTAGGGCTATTCACCAAGAAATTGCATATAGAACGCCTCTTTCTATCAGTCTATGCATCAAACATAATGGAACAACTCGTTTTTTTTTTCATTCTACTTTGTAGTCTTCAAGAAATTTCATTGTTTGAGCTACTTCTTTCTTCAAACAAGTGACCCTTAGCTCATGATAGGAAGGAAGTTTAAGACCATAACCATATTTACTAACCACCTAAAGCATCTTAGTAAACTCCGAATTTTTTACACAATTAAATGGAATTGCACTAGTGTAGAAAAAATGAGCAGTTTGTTGGTAACATGCTTCTCTTAAATCTTTCTTCATAAATTGATTAATTATACCTTGGCTTGCTCGTGTTTCACTTCCACCAATTTGCAAATTTTTTTTCTTCGAAAAGAAATCCATGTAATTCCTTTCTTTTCTCTTTATGGATGTCTACTCCACCTCATCATCATCATCATCAGAATCTTCAATGTCATGAATTTGCTTTCTTTTCATTTATGATATTTTTGCCACTTTCAACAACATTTTTAACATTTCCTTTTTGACATCATCTAGGACACTACGTTTACACCTCAAGTGATTCTTAAATCTATAAATGCCTCCACTAACAACTTTACTACAATACCTACATTTTACCTTTTTCCCATTGTTGTCTACATCGATTCCATGCTCCCAACCAACATCAAATCTACTTCTTGGTGAATACCTTCTTTTAGAGCTCTCTTTAGATGATTTAGAAGATGACATTTGAACTTAACCAATACTTTAAATCCTATAAGAAAATAAAAAAGAATGAGTAAGTACATCAAAATACTTAAAATGATCTCTAAATTGAAATATGTGGTGGCAGCAACTAATGAATTTATAATCATGTGAAATACATGATAAATGGCTTAATTTCTAGTTTGAACAAGATAAAAATGTAGTAAATTGAATTAAAAAATCACGAGCATCACACATCATCTTGCTAATTTCGAAACATTCTAGCAAACTTGATTTTTTTTTTCTCCCAGTGTGCTTGTAAGTCCTTTTAGTCGTAATAGCACCAGAGCCTACAACAACAGTTTGTCACAAGGGTAGATCAACATGCTCTAGAAATAGAAAGGCAAAGCAGATGTTCATATCGTAATGCTTGTTTCGTTATGGAAATTTTTTACCATAGGTCTTTGAAGTTGTTCAATATGCCATTGCCATACTATGCTTTAGTCTAATAAAACACCAAATTCATCTTTTCAGGATCCATCATCTTCATTGTGAATTGCTATAGTCCTGTTGCTGGTAGGGTTTTGGATGACGTTGTAGCATCTGACTTGAAGCTTAGTCTGGAATATAAGTCATTAAATAAAAACTGTTTTTATGTAAATTAAACCAAATAAAGAACAGATGATGGAACTGGATGGTTTTTTATCACATCAACACTATTATAAGTATTGTGTACATGGTTGTTTTCAAGCAATTTTATTAGTATGGTGGCTAGAATGATATCCTCTATTGACTTTATAGCGAATCAAATGAGGAAGTCTCAAAATTTATTACATGGCTAATCATGTCAAGATGGTATTAATCTATCATATACCTAAAGGAAAATTAAATCTTTAACCCCAAATCTACAATGAGCCCATATTGAAATTGCCAAAAATCTAGAGTCTTAGTTTCCCAATCTTTACAATCCTAGTTTTACATTCTCCTTCAATTGGTAACATCTTGATATTGTTTTAGGAAATAAGAGCCTCACTCTTCATTGCAAGCCATGGCAGTTCCTTACTCTGACTGATTGGATGCTTCAATCCTTTTAAGGGAAACATGGATGCTTAGTTGATGCATTTAAATTCTCTTTTTTTCCTTATATTGCTTATAGGGATTTTAGAGCTCTAGATGATGGCACTAAACACAAAGCAATTGATTTCCAAGCAAATTAGGTTATTGCTTTGAGCCAGACATCTATGGGCAAAGGGCACTCTTTCCTATTATCAAAATCTTACCAAGCAAATCACGTTTTTCCATTGCTCTAAAGGGAAACCAATAGATTAAGCAATTTTTTTCCATTGTTCCTATCTTTCTTCTTAGCCACGAAAATAAACAACAATACAACATTCCTGGAGCAAACAGAGAGGTGCACAACAGATCATAAACAACCCTTAAGCAACTGAGTTTCCATCCAAAATTCATATCTAATCTACATTAAGCATCCTCATTATCTTCCTTCAAATAGATCATATGGGTTATAGCTCCTATGAGGTTCACACACAGCTCCTATGGGTCACAACTCATAGCTCATATTTAACTCCAATCAGTCATGGTAGCAAGCAATTACAATAAACTTCATCTCAAAATGGGTATTTTAAGGGTTAGCATGCTTACCTTGAGATCTCTTGCTTTGATGGATACTAGACCTGCTATAAACCTTCCAAGCAAAGTGTAACCCTCCCAATACCTTAAATCTTTGAAGTTTAAACCCTTGCTATGAAGCTTTTGTCCACTATATTGCACCTTCAAGGGTTGCTTCCACTTCTTTTCTTTTCTTTTCTTTTTGATGTTCAAACCAGCAGGCAGCACCTACACTTCTGGCTTCACTTCCTCAAGTTTGCTTCAATTTACACATTTGGCCTGATTGAAACAAAAATCGAAGGAAAGGAAAAGGATGAAGATGAACAATAGAGAGCACACCATAGAGCAGAGATGCAAACCCCTTGATATAGATAGATATTGGACATAGGTGATAGGAATAGGATAGTAGAAAGCAGATGTAATAACTCTCTAGTAACGGGTAGAAGTGGAGATTGAAGACCGATGCCCCTTTAACAACTTGGGTTAGGCTAGTGGCCTATTGTAACTGTGGGCTTGGACCAAAATGGTGCACGATTTTGCAATAGCTTCAAACTTGGTTGAAACGTTATTTCACTTTTACAAATGATTTCACCTTTAAACCGATTTTGTATATGAGTTAACAATGAGTTTGCTCACAAAATTGTAAAATCAAATGAATGTACAAGTCAACTCACGATTTTGACAACCATGTGTGCGAGTAGTGTATATGTGTTTGAGATGGTGGGTGGTGTGTGCAAGAATGTACGAATGTATATGAAAGGTGTGTAGTGTATGTGGGTATGTGCGTATGTGTGTGAGGTGGTGTGAGGTATGTGCGGGTGTGTGTGTATGTGTATGTGTATGGATGGTGTGCGGTGTATGCGGGTATGTGTGAATGTGTATGGATGGTGTGTAGTGTGTGCAGTATGTATATGTGTGTATGGATGGTATGTGATGTGTACGGGCATGTATGTATGAGTATAAGGTGGTCTAAGGTTAGTGTAGGCATGTGTGTATGTGTATGGAAGGTGTGTGGTGTGTAGGTAGGGAAGGTGTGTGGTGTATGCGGGTATGAGTACATATGTATGGATGGTAAGTAGTATGTGCGAAGTATGTAGGTATGTACATACTGGTGGTGTGAGGTGTATGTGGAGTATGTGCGTATGTGTGTCTCTGCAATGTGAGAAGTATGTGGAGTATGTGTTTATGTATGCACTAGTGGTGTGTATGTGTGCATGTGGACTTGAGGATAAAAGAGGATTGTAGAGTGCGGTTGTGTGTGTGTGTAACTAGGTGTATGGTATGATTGTGTGTATGTATGTGTAGGTACGTGCGTAGTGTGTGTACAGTGTGTATGTATATGGATAAGAGTATGTTAGTGTGTGTACATGGTGTATGGGAATGGTTGGTGTATGTAAAGTAATGGAAGCATGAGTGAGGATGAAAACTAGCAGGAAAGACGGGAAACCTTGTAGGTGGAGATGTTAACAAAGGAGAGAAGAAAGAAGGTGATACAAAACCTTTAAGGACTACTAAATCTTACAGGTTGTCCTATAAGTAGTTCGTTCGAAGATATTAGAGACAAATTGATAAACGAAAGGTTCAAAGATACTTCATGTAAAGGAGAGGCGTTTATGTTGGTGTAGATGGTGAAGGAAATGATTCGAGCAACATCCAAGTTGATGGCTTAGGAGACATTTGGAATGAAATGAATTTTGCAATGGATGTTGAGGAAGATCATTCTTGGCCAAATACCCTAATGCAAGACCTTTAGTTGTCCTTTCCAAGGGTATCTTGCATACACAGAAAAAGGAATTTCGAATTTGGCAGGTCGAAGATGTTCCATTGTTCGACTTCTACACTAGGAAAGCAAACGGTCAATCACAACAACTTAAGGTGTTGAAAGCAATGATCCCTAAGAAGGTTGTTCCATCTAGGACCCTATATCGGAATCACGTTGAAGAAGTAGTCAACAATTTGAATCTTGTTTGCCCAAAGTTTCTTAAGGAGGAGACAAATATCATGCCTTGCCATCAAACACATGATAACGAGAGTACACATATCAGGTGCGAGGAAACTACCAAAGTTAAGTGGAGATGCTACTTTCTATGATTTGGTTGAGGAAACATTGTAAAAGGACACTAATTTCAAGAGGAAAGTAAAGGGGTTACTCGCTGGAATCGCTTGACTTCGGCTAGGACTATGACGACCCTAAACAAGTGAGTAGGACATTTAATAATATGCTACGATGTTGTGTTGTGTGTTGATATGTTATGTATGTGGATTCATTTGCATTGTAATAGTTGCAATTGGATGTGATGTTTGTTAAGTTTGAGTTATATAGTGAGGTTAATTGAGTTTAGGAAAGAAGTTATGAAGAAACTAGTAATTTGGTAAATTACAAATAAATATGAGTGTATTAGTATAGAAATTATAATGGCTTAAGGTAGATAGCACTTCGCACCATCTTGCTAGTGCTATTACTATAGGTCTAATATCATGATTTGAAATTATTTTCTTCAAACTAAACCAAAATATATAAATCTAACCTTTCCCTCTATATCTACCAAGTAGGTATGCATAGCTAGAATAGGGTACATAAATATCATTGTGTACATATATCATAATTTTCTTCTGAATATGAATATAAGCTTAAGCAAATTTATTTTCCTATTATATCTATAGAATACACTGATGCACATAACTATACGAATCATGAGTGTAACTTTGATTTTTACAACTGAACAATTCAATTTTCTTACCCTCTTAAGTAGTGAGGGAAGGTGTCTAGTAAATTGTTCTTTATTTAAAGCTATGTTACAAACCCATATATATGTGTATGTACATATATATATATGTTATACATAGGTATATGGAGTACTTAGAAGGGATATACGAGACAACCTTGTTGGCTCTCAAATGTGTGGATAATAGAGCACTTGAGAAGTGCGATGACATAGAGGTGTCACAAATGATAATCGTAAATCAATCCTGAGTGGTTGATTTGACATTTAAGACAAATGGCACAAAGGTGTCAAATTAACTAAAACTTGATGTATAGTTAGATGGTTCCCATCTGCTTAGTCTGGTTTCCTTGTTCATTATGCGATGTGAAATGCATGATCCTTGCTTGTTGTGGTACGTGTGAAAATGAGATGTAGTCGATTGTTTATGGGACTTCATTGGGTCCTTATGGATTATTCTTGGAGTGATGGACTTTAAATGCTTGGTAGTTTACTTCATTGCCTTGAATGGGAATCGAATGCGACTATATATATTGTTTGGTCACCAAGAATCAATTAATTAAAGAAGTGGACTTGATTAAAACATGACATGCATTTCCACTAGACATCGCATGAGATTGAAGGCCATCACTACTATAGGATACGCCAGAAGTGATCAGAGGATTGCTGTTTCGCCAAGTGCGAACTAAGTGATTAGGGGATTGTCGTACCTTGATGGTTCCGAGCCTGGTCTATCTCTTGAGGGTGTAATTGCTCTGTGTATTGAGGCACATGAGCCTAAAACATTAAAGCTAAGAGACAATATAAATATGTGATGAGAGTAATGAAGATGTGTGTAAGACTCGGATATTGATGGTGGCTTCAAAATTCCTAACCCAAGGCTAAGGGAGGCATAAACCTTAGACTTTACGTTGGTTACCGGAAGACCATGTGAGATGCTGCATTCATATGGTTGTTCATACATAGCATATGATTTGATAATTTGATTTGAAATTACTTGTATTTATGTAGCATTGAATGTGTTACCATCCTATTCACTGAGTCTAAGTGTGCTCACCTTAGCATAGACCCTTTTTGCAGGTAGCGATTTCAAAAGCTTGGGATGGGATTAGATGTGAAGTGTTGAGAGTTTTTGGAAGACTAGAATGACAAAGTAAGAATTGTGAAGCATAGATTATTTAGATGAGAAGTTATCACCCTTATGTAAATAAAATTTGAAGTTATGTAACTTAGGATTTATTCCATTTTACTAGTTGGTCGGGGATACCGATTCTTTACAATCATGGTTAATCATGAGATACGAGATCCATAATTATATCTTATTATCTAATTATATGTACTATGATTAGTCATAATTGTAATTATTTACTTAGAGTCCTATGATCTCTGGCTCATAAGACGATTATCATGTAACGGGTGAAGATGTGCTATGATGATTTTAGTGGAAACTTCTAGGCCCCCTTTTAGGGTGTGACAAAAAATTTTGTATCAAAGGTCTAAGTTGTCAAAGATAGGAGTAACCCACTAAATAGTGAGATGGGGTAGAACCTGGGTAAATTATAAGAGTAAAATCATAAAAGACTTAGACGATAGTCTACACATATATATATATTTATTGCTTTAGGGTTCCTTCTAGTTCTAAGTTACTCAAAACACGCTAGCTATAAACCCTATATCCTCGTTCGAAACCGCTTAGAGGATATTATAAAATGCAACGAATGACGAGTCATAACCATCGAGCTTGGAGGATGATAATACCATTGGGTATAACAACACTCTAGGAAGTAGACGAGGCCAATGTGGGCTCATAACCCACAGGACCCAGGAACGAATCTATGTAGCATAGAAAGGAATACGAGAACAACTCCTTAGTGATAGGCTCTACAATAGAAAGACCATCATAAAGAGAACTTCACTAAATGATATAAAGTTCCATGGGTTGTAGACGAATACTTTTGGGAAAAATATGACACCACTTTTATGTTGTCAAAATCCCGATTCAAAATACCATTACTAATAGCACCTTGGTAAATTGTATTAATGTACAAAACCATAGCATCAGAATGACATTACGACCTCAACTAAAACAATAAGGAGTAAAGTATAAAACAAAACCACTAAATAAGTTAAATTTGAGAAGAACCAAATCCTCGTTAAAATAGGCAGATTAGCAAAAGTAAGAAATAAAAAGCTAAATCATTAGGTATAAAAACATATATCACTCCTTACCAAGGCATGATCATTTGATCAATAAAACTAAATTACACAAATATACGAACCGTAAATTTAGCAATCTTGTTTTTGTATATGGAGATTTATACAAAACCATGACCTCGAGTTCAAAACATGAAAATTTGAAAATTTAATAAAAAGGTATAGAAGTAAAAGGGGTGAGTATGGTAAAGTTTCGAAGACAAAACTTCTTGAAGGGGGGGAGAGTGTAAAGTCCCAAAAATCTAAAAAAGACTACAAAAATTAAAGAAAATAAGCAGAATAATAAACACGTTTAGGTCGGGGTAGCGACAATGAAAATCTCGCTATATTAAAAACTTTGAGAAATGTACAACAACAATTCAATATCGGGATGCGTAAAAATTATTTTAATAAATTGCGATAATAATAGGTTTTAAAAATAAAATGATTAAAAAGAACAAGCTTTACAAAGAAAAGAAGATAACAAATGTAACAAATTGAATTGTATGAAATATATTACCGAATAAATTTAGGAAGCAAAGTAATTAAAAAATATTCGTATATAGGTATATACACAGATAAATAAAAATAATTGTAAGTCCTAACTTTAATTTGGGTAAATTAAATTAAAAGAATAAAATTATCCGAAATATAATTTTCAAACAATATTAGGTTAATTAATGAAATTAATTTAAATTATAGATCTGGAAATTTTAATTAGAAATTTAAAGTAAATATTTACATTCGGAATAATCAAATTAACTTAGATGTAAGCTTTTGTAATAAAATGCTAAAAATTTAAAATTTAAAGATATTTTTGTATGCGAGCAGAATATTAAAATGGGGACATTATAACATAAAATATAATATATATATATACACAACTGTAAAAAAAAAAATATGGAATAAGATTTTTCGAACGTTGCAACATCAAATCTTTCTTCAAGCAATAGCATGACAGCATCAGTCCTTAGCTGTCCTCGTCCCTTCTCTTGGCCTTTACTTTCCTTTTCTTTTCTTTTCTTTTCCTTCTTCTTCTTCTTCTTCTTCTTCCCTTCTTCTTCCTCTCTTCTTCTTCTTCGTTTTTCTCCTGGATCGTGTCTCCCTTGCCTTCCTTGCCCCGCATTCCCTTCCTTCCTTCTTTTTCCCTCTCCTCCTTCCCTAGATCTCCTTTCCTCTCGTCTTCCCCACGACAAAACACTCTCTTTCTTTCTCTCTCTCTCACTTCAGATGTATCAAAGCTCGTCTTGATTATATCTAACAGGGATGCTAGAATTTCTAAATCATGGCATCATGATCTATCAGCATAGATGCATGATTCCAGAGGCCTTGTTTAGAAGGTATAAAGCTCAGCACTACCCGAAAAGCTGATGCCAAGAAAGGTCTCCTTCGCATCTAGGAAAGTTGATTAGTATTTGAGCCAGATGTGGGTGTATGTACGAAGGAGAATGGCAGCAATGATGACAACGACCCAATAGCAACAACAATGACAGCAATGATGGACAACAGCATCCACTCAGAACCTCTATGCCTGCGAATCCATATCTAAGCATAAACTCTTGTGTCATGAGGTTACAGGGATGTTTAGAGAGAGATCCATATCATGCACCATCTATTTGAAGACGTTAATGTGGTTTGGATCAAAGGGACTTATAAGGACATGAATGCAATAGATAAATGGGAAACGAGGTTTAAGGAGTGATGACGGTGATGCAGCAGTAAATGGGTTGACTTAGAATAGGTCAAGTCAGTTGGAGAACATGGAGGAAGAAAATGGGGTAAATAATGTTGGCATAGAGATTCGGATGGGACTGAGTTGATGAAGCATAAAGATATCATGGAAAAGGTAGAATCTACGATTAGGGACAATGTTGGAGTTGTTTCATCTCTTTTGGGTAGAGTCATCCCATGCTGTACGATCCAAGGCAATCGCTATTCTCGTTAATCTAAGTCTTGATTCAGATTCTAAGATGAATTTGATGTAGCTCGCTAGATTTTCCTTAATGGTTGATGTGCTGAATGAAGGTTCTATGGAAACAAAGATTAATTTCTCTTGGTTGCTTGAAACCTTGATGGAAGAGGAAAGAAGGGGGAGAAGGGGAGAAAGAGCAAGATATGTGTGTGTATAGATGGTGTGTGGCATGTGTGAGAATGTGTGAATGTATATGAAAGGTGTATAATGTGTGCAGGTAGTGTGTATGTGTACGAGATGGTAGGTGGTGTGTGTGAGAATGTGAAAATGTATATGAAAGGTGTGTAGCATGTGTGGGTATGTGCATATGTGTGTGAGGTGGTGTGAGGTGTATATGGGTGTGTGTGTATGTGTATAGGAGGTGTGTGGTGTGATGGGTGTCGAATCCAACAAAAATAAAAACCTACTCCTAAACAATGATATGATTTGCGTATAGTAGTGAGTAGGGTCGTATCTACAGGGATTGGTTAAATATATTTCTATCCAAAGCGAATAAAGAGGAAAAGAAAAATGGGGGGTTTTGTTTGTGAATCAAAATAATGTTGAAACAAGATAATAAAATCGAATATTGATAAAAGCCTAGCCAAAGGAATCAAGATAGTTTAATTCTAGGAATTGATCATCGATGCAAATGTCTTCTATCCTTATTTCTAGATAAACTGGTTATGGTTATTAACAAGCTCTAATAACCTATCTCTCCTTACTTCTTCGATAATCAAAACAAGCTCTTTGATTACTTCTCTTATCGATTAGACAACCCTAAACAAGCTCTTAGGATTTAATCTATCAATAGCCTTAAAAACAAGAGAGACCACCAATTCATGCCAGTAGATTATAAGATAACCTATTTAAACAAGATCATACATCTCCATAACATGAATTTGATCATCTATTTTATAATCAAACATGTTATCGTGTCACCGAGACTTGAACTATCAAACAATTATGGATTTGACGTGCTAGTTGACAATATATTAACTTGCTAATTGAGTAGAAGAGCTCTAATTCATACCAATCAACAAAGATAATAATGACAAGACGTTCAGAAGATATATGAATATCCAAAAACAAAGAATAGATTAAATACAAATCAATTAGATCTCACAATTCGTGGAGAATCAAACTTTTATGACCTTTTGGCTAAAAAAGTTACTTAGCTACACATGTTCATCATAAAAACGAAAATTAAAAGTAAAAACATAACAAGCCTCTGTTCCCGGCTGCCTGCTCTGCCTCCTTCTTTCCTTCTTGTCTCCAAGATGATCCAAGATTTTTTTTTTAACCCTCTAGGGTTAGTTCTATTTATATTGTTAAAGGAATGGCAGGTGATCTTTTGCTAGCAAGATACGAAAATATCTTTCCTTTTTCAAGTAAATCTCAAGAAGAAAATAATCGTCCGCCTGGTACGCCCTACCACACGGCCGTGGGTCAAGCCGTGCCTTCCTCTGTGTGTAAGTCACATATCATCTTCCGTGTCCAGTGTGTACCACAGCTTCAATCACGGCTAGATCTCAAGCAATGCCATCCTCTGGTTGATGTTCCACAATTTCTCATCCTTGGCACGTCTTCCATTTCAACTTCCACCACGGCTTCGACCACGGCTTCAAGCACGGTTTCCACCAAGGCCAGATCACGAGCCGTGTCTCTCTCTGTTGGAAGTCCACATTTCCACCTTCTTGTGCAGTGTATAGCACGGTTTGCACCATGGTCGTGCCTCAAAACGTACCTCCTTCTAGACAGATACACGGTCGTGTACTTCAACCGTATATTTTCCCATGGATTCTTCAAGACAGATACAAGGTCGTGTACTTCAACCGTGTAGTTTCCTGTGGCTTCAAAACTAAGTACACGACCGTATACTTCAACTACACGCCCATGTACTTTCCTCCGGCGGTGTAAATCCTTGTCTTTGATCCAAGTTGTAGATGACTTCTCTAATTTACTTGAATTAGCACCCTTGACTCCATTTAACCTGATTTATCACCATAATAGAATTAAGTACCATTTCCTTATGATTTCTATAAAATCTATAATAAATTAACACACTTCATACTATAAAGATTGAATATAAAATGGCTCTATCAAATTCCCCTACACTTAAACTCTTGCTTGTCCTCAAGTAAATGAATCAAATCAATTGAGAAATCTGTCATAGATTATACAAAAATTTCTTTTCATCATTCCAAGCATCTATTCATTTGTAATTTATGACTTGTAATTTTAATGTCTACTACTTCAACCAAACTGGTTTCATGTGATCAAATTACCATGGACAAAATTTAATAGCTAATCTAAACAAAACAAACTTTAATCCTCATGTTTAGCAAAAGAATTTTTATTCCAAAAGTAAATACTTAATCCACTAAGGAAAAACACCCAATTAAACTTCATTGGATATTATCAAGTATATAATCCTTGCAACAAAAAGTAAAAGCATATAGTATCAACTCTTTCCATAGATTTTCTCCCTTTTTATTATAAGTCTTGTTTAATTCAATGAATGTTTACATTTATTGTTCTTTTGATTTAATCAAGCATCTATTTTTGACGGGTTTTTACCCGCTTCTTTTCATAAACTTTTGCCTTTTTCGCCCTTATCGTTATAGTGAGTTCATTGAGTCGGCACATTCCGAGCTCGTCACTCAAGTGACCGGGTTTTGAGATACCCCTACGGACTCTTCCTCACTCTAACATTCAAGTTTGAATACTCTTAATTCAATTATTTGAATTATTGGAGTAATGGCTATGCTTGATTTATTTATTTATTTATTTTTTAGAACAAGTTCAAAGAGTATACAGTTGCTAATATAACCTAGAAGTAAACTTGTTTATTTTTCACTTAGGGACTCGACTTACTCTTAGACTTCCAATTTTAAAGCTAAATACAAGGTAAAATTGTTTCTTGAAGATTTCACTACTTAATTTTAACCAAGTATTCTAATCACAACAGTAGGTGAGTAAAGCATTTGAACAAGTCAATTTCACATTTTGTAGATGCTTATTATAACATTTAGTACAATCTCCAGATTTCATGATAATTTTGAAAAATTTGGCTTAAAATTGCTTAAGATTGCTTAAGGACAAACATTCAGAGTATAAGTCAGTTCTCTATTCTCTATATTTTACTATCCTCTCCCCCACACTTAGCTTAAACAGTGTCCTCACTGTTCCTAATTCAGCACAATTAAAGAGGAATTGACAACACAAGGAACATTAGAGAATAAGAGAAAAGGAATACTGGTACTTCCCTGGTATGAAGTGTAGAGTAATTGGAATTCTCCCTTAGGCACTAGAGAGTGTCATCTGATGATATATACCTTTGCTGCAGCTAATCAAAAGAAAAAGAAAAATCAAAAGAAAACTAAAACAAAATAAATTGATATGGGTTGCCTTCCATGAAGCGCCTTTCTTTAACGTCTTTGGCTAGACGTTCCTGTAATTAATCACAATACTCGGGGTGAGTTAAACTGGTTTCTTCACTATTACATACTTGAAATCCTTCATAAAAAGGTTTCAAGCGATGATCATTGACTTTGAAGTTCTTACCGGTTTCAAGACTTGCGATCTCAACTGCACCATGGGAAAATATGTTAGTGATAACAAAAGGACCAATCCACCGTGATTGTAGTTTTCCAGAGAACAACTTCAATCGAGAATGATAAAGTAGTACTTTTTGACCTACAGAAAAATTCTTTCGGGAAATAATTTGATCATGAAAATTCTTTGTTTTTTCCTTGTAGATTTTAGTACTCTCATAAGCTTCTCTTCGAATTTCCTCAAGTTCTTGTAATTGAAGTTTTCTATGCTCACCAACCTCATCCATTCGCATATTACATTGTTTTACAGCCCAGTACGCCCTATGTTCCAGCTCCACAGGGAGGTGACACGGTTTTCCAAATATCAAACGGTAAGGAGACATACCTATAGGGGTCTTGTAAGCTGTCCGGTAGGCCCATAATGCATCTTCAAGTCTTGTGCTCCAATCCTTCCTGCTTGGATTGACGGTTTTTTCCAGAATAGACTTGATTTCTCGATTTGAAACTTCTGCCAATCCATTGGTTTGAGTAGTATGCGGTGGAAGTGCGATGAGTGACCTTGTATTTTTTTAGTAGAGTTTCCACTACTCTATTACAAAAGTGTGTACCACGATCACTGATAAGAGCCTTTGGTGTCCCAAACCTAGAAAAAATATAAGATTTAACAAAATCCACAACAACTTTGGCATCATTAGTTCGGGTTACTTTGGCTTCCACCCATTTTCAAACATAATCCACAGCAAGAAGGATGTAAACATTACCGAAAGAAGGAGGAAAAGGACCCATAAAGTCAATACCCCATATATCAAATATTTCACATGCAAGAATAGGGGTAAGTGGCATTTGGTCTCTACGTCCTAAGTTGCCAATTTTTTGACATCGTTCACAAGACTTACAAAACATAAAAGAATCACGAAACAATGTAGGCCAAAACAAACCGCATCCTAATACCTTTTAAGTTGTCCTCTTAGGGCCAAAATGTCCACCACATGCATATGAGTGACAAAATTGCAAGACAGAAGGAATATCGTCTTGAGAAATACACCTTCTAATGATCTGATCAGCACAATGTTTCCACAAATATGGATCATCCCATACATAGTACTTAGCATCACTTTTAATTTTATCTTTTTGAGCCCTATACAAATCACTTGGTAGTATCTTAGTAACCAAATAGTTGAAAATATCGGCATACCACGGAATTGTCTTTTGAATAGAAAAGAGATACTCATCTGGGAAATCATCTTGTATTGGTGTTGACCCTTCACTGATAGGTATTCTATTGAGGTGGTCGGCAACTAAGTTTTCAGAGCCTTTCCTATCGCGTATTTCCATATCAAACTCTTGTAATAAGAATATCCATCGAATAAGTCTTGGTTTTGCCTCCTTCTTCGCGAGCAAGTATTTGAGAGCTGCATGATCAGAGTAAACAATTACCTTAGTACCAAGTAAATATGATATGAATTTTTCTAATGCAAAAACAACAGCCAAGAGTTCTTTTTCCGTTGCGGAATAGTTGCATTGAGCATTATCTAATGTTCTGGAAGCGTAATAAATGACATGAGAAGCTCTTCCAACTCTTTGGCCAAGAACGGCTCCAACTGCATAATTGTTCGCATCACACATAATTTCAAAGGAAAGTTTCCAGTCAGGTGGTTGGATGATTGGAGCAGAAGTCAACTTATCCCTCAATTTGTCAAAAGCGTGCTTACAGGCCTCATCGAACTCAAATGTCACTTCTTTTTGCAGCAATCGACATAGGGGTTGAGTAATTTTGGAAAAATCCTTGATGAAGCGTCGATAGAATCCTGCACTCCCAAGAAAAGAGCGAATTTCCCGTACACTTACGGGATAAGGTAAAGATTTAATCAATTCTATCTTAGCTTTATCGACTTCAAGTTTTCTTCCCTTTGGGGGGCAATTTTTTTTAAAATTTGGCATCATTGGAGGGGCTTATCCCTTTTAGCTTGGGCCTTAAAGGGTTTTTTTTAATTTTTTTAAACCCAAACAATTTTTTCTTTATACTATTTTTGAACACCGAAAATTTTTTCTTAAAAGTGTATTTTGGTTGGGTAAGGGTTTTAATTAATTTTTTGGGAAAAAGGGAAAAAAGTAATTTGTTTTAAAGGGGGTTTTATTTTTAAAATTTTTTTAGGGGGTTTTTTAAAAAAAATATGTTGGGAAATCAAGGAATTTAAAATTTTTAAGATTTTTTTTAAAATTCCTTTAAAAAAATTTTTTTTTTCTTTTTAACTAAAATTTTTTTAATGGGTCAAAAAAAAAACCCCCAAAAAAAGGGGAACAAATTAAAAAATTTTATGGACAAAATTTTTTAAAAAAACCCCAAAAAACCAGTTTAGCATGAAAAAATTTTTTTAAAAGTTTAAGAAAAATTTTCCAAAATTTTGGGAAAACGGGTCTCATTTCCAGAAAGCCTAAAATTTTAAAAAAACCCCCAAATTTCAAAACCTTCAGGACCCCAAAAAAAGGGGGAAAAAAAAAAAAAAAGAAAAGGAAAAAAATTAACTTTGATCAGTGGATAACTTGGAAAAAACCCAAAACTTTTTTTCCCAAAAACCCATTTTTAAGGGAAAGAAAAAGGACCCAATTTAAGGGGGGTTTTTTAAAATAGCTTTTCTTTTTAAAAAATTTTTTTTTAAATTTTTTTTTGAAATTTTGGGGAAAAGCTCGGGGAAAAACTTTTTTTGCCCCCAAAAATTTTTTTTAACTTTCAAAAATTTTTAGCCCCCTTTTTTTAATTTTGGTTTTTATTGGGGGGGTTGCTTTTTTTCATACGGGGTTTTTCAATTTTTGAAAAAAGGTTGTTTTTTGGGGTTTGAGTTTTTTAAATTGGTGGGGGGGTTTTTATTTGTTTTAAGTTTTGTAAGGAAAAAATTTTTTTTGGGGGTTTGAATAGTTTTGGGGGTAAAGGTTTTTTGTTTAGGAAAAAAAAGGGTTTGGATTTAAATTTTTTTTGGGGTTTTTTTGTTTTGAAATTTTTTATTTTTGGGGGTTTTAAAATTTTTGGAATTTGAAGGGAAAAGGGTTGTGGTTTGGTTTTTTGGTTTTGGGTTGGGTTGGGGGTTTAGTTTTGGTTAAAGGTTTAATTTTAGGTTTAATTTTGGAGGGAAAAAATTTTTTTTTTTGGTTTGGGGGGGTTAAGTTGGGTGTTTATTTTTATTTAATGGGGGGGAAATTGGGAGGGTGTTTGGGGTTTTGGGGGTTTTTGGGTTTTAAGGTTTTTTTAAAAAGGGGGGGGGGGTTTTAAAATTTTTTTGGGTTGAAAAATTTTTTATTTGAGAAAGGGTTAGTATAAAATTTTTGGGTTAAAAGATTGGGTTTTTGTTATAGGGGGGGTTTTTTTATAGGATTTTTGAAATTTTTTTTTGGGAGAGGTTATAAAGTATTTGGAATTTTTTTTAAATTTGTTTTGGGAAATTGTGTTGGAAATTTTTTTTGGGGGGGTTGGTGTTTTTTGTTTGTAAAATTTTTTTTATAAGGTTTTGATGGGGAAAAATTTTAAAATTTTTATTTAAAATTTTAAGTGTTTTAGAAGGGGTAAAAAAATTTTTTTTTGTAAATTTAAAGGTGGAAAAAGATTGATTTTTGTGGTTTTTTGGGGGTATATGAAAATTTTTGAAATTTTTAAAAGTTTGGGGGGATTTTTTAAAAGAAATGGGTAGGTGTAAAGTTTAAGAATTAAAAAAGTTGGGATGGTAAAGGGGGGGTTTTAAGGGGGAGATTTGTGTTTTTTTGGGTTTTTTAATTGTTTTTTTTTAAAAAAGGTGAAAAGGAAAAAATTTTTTAAGTGTTTTGGGGGGATTTTTTGGTTTTTGGGGTTTTTAAATTTTGGTTTTTTTGGGGGGTTTTTTTGGGGAAAAATTGTGAAAAAAATTTTGGAAGGGGAAAAATTTTTTTGGGTTGTTTAAAAAAAAATTTTGAAAAAATATGTTTGGTTATAAGTTTAGTGAGGGTGAAAGGGTTGGGTTTAAAATTTTATAAAGGTTAAAAAGGGGAAAAAAAATTTGGGGGTTTTGTTTGTGAAAAAATTTTGTTAAAAAAAATTAAAAAGAAATTTTTAAAAAAAGGAAAAGTGTTTAAATTTGGAATTTAAATTTTAAAAATTTATTTATTTTTAGATAAAATTTTTTTTAAAAAATTAAAAATTTTTTTTTTTTTTTAAAAAAATTTTGATTATTTTTTGTTTTAAAAAAAAGGTTTGGATTTAAATTTTTTTAAAAAAAAAATTTATGGTTTTTGGATTAAAGGGAAATTTTTAAAAAGATATAATTTTTAAATTTTTGTTTTTTTTTAAAAAAATTTTTTTGGTGGGGCTAAAATTTTTTTGGTTGGGGGGTGGGGGGTTTTTTTTGTAAAAGGGGGGTTTTTTTAAAAAATTTTTTTGGGTTTTTTTTAAAAAAATTTAAAAAAAAAATAGATAAAAAAAAATTTTTTAAATTGTGGAGATAAAATTTATTTTGGTAAAAAAATTATTGTAAATTTTAAAAAAAGAAAAAAAAGTTAAAAATAAAAGTTGTTAGGTTTGTTATTTTTTTTGTTAATTTGTTTTTTTTAAAATTTTGGGGAAATTTATTTTTAAAGGAAAAGGGATTTTTGTAAAAAAAAATTTTTTTTTTTAAAATTTGGGGGAAAAAAATAATGTTGTAGATTAAAGGGGGGTTAAGGTGTTTTTGGTGATTAATTTTTTGGAGGGGGTTAAAGGGGAATTAAGGAATTTTTATGTTAAAATTTTTATTTGAGTTTTTTTTATTAAGGTGGGTTTTGGGGTTTAAAAAAGGTTTTGAGGGGTTTTTTGTTGGGGAGGGGGGTTTTTTTTTTGGTTGTGATGGGTTTTAAATGGATTTTGTATTTAAAATAAACCGTCATGTATTTAACCTTATTTTTGGGGCTAAAAAAAGGGAAAGTTTCTTCAAGTTTTTTTTGGGAAAAAAAGTTTAAAGGGTTAAAATAATGCTTACTTTTCCCCCGCGGTTGAAACCTTTTTTTAAAATTTAATGATTTCTAAATTTTTTTGTTAGTTTTTTCCCTTTAATTTATTTTTCCCCTTTAAAAAAATTAAATTTTTTTGATTTTATTTAAAAACAAAAAAAAAATAATTTAAAGATTGGAAAAAATGGTTTATAGGTTTTTGGAAGGTAGTGTATGGGATTTTTGGTTGGGGGGGTGTAAGTTAGGGGTTTGGGAAAAAGGGATTTTTAGTTAAGGGTGGGGGTTACAAAAATTTTGAGGTTTTTAATTTTTTATCATTTTTTTTTTTGAAGGTTGTTTTGTTGGAGGATTTTTTATAGAATTATGGTTTTTTTGGGTATGATAATTCCAAAAAGTAAAGGGTAAATTCATTGGGGGAAAACCCTATTTAATGGGGAGAAATTTTTATGATTTTTTTTAAAAACTTAAAAACAAATTTAAAAAATAAAGGGTTATTGTTGTCCATGGAAAATATAACCCCAAAAAATGAGGGGAAATTTAATATATTATAATTTGGGGTTTTGGTTTAAAAACTTGAGGAAATTTTTTGAAATTAATGGTTTAATTTTTGGTTTATTTGGGGGGTTTTTAAAGATTCAGGAAAAAAGTTAAAAAAATAATTGGTAAATTCCCCCTTGGGGGATTCAAAAATTGTCAAAGTTCCCATTCGCCTTGTTGGTTTCCTTATTCATTTTATGATGTGAAATGCATGATCTTTGCTTGTTGTGGTACGTGTGAAAATGAGATGTGCCAGATTGTTTATGGGACTTCATTAGGTCCCTATGGATTATTCTTGGAGTGATGGACTTTAAATGCTTGGTAGTTTACTTTGTTGCCTTAAATGGGAATTAGATGCGACTATATATATTGTTTTGGTCACCACGAATGAATTAATTAAAGAAGTAGACTTGATTAAAACATGACATGCATTTCCACTAAACATCGCATGAGACTGAAGCCCATCACTAATACAGGACGCGCTAGAAGTGATCAGAGGATCATTGTTCCGCCAAGTGCAAACTAAGTGATTAAGGGATTATCATGCCTTAACAGTTTCAAGGTGTATTGAGGCACTTGAGCCTAAAACATTATAGCTGAGACATAGTATAAATAAGTGATAAGAGTAACGAAGATGTGTGTAAGACTCAAGCATTGATAGTGGCTTTAGAATCCCTAACCCAAGGTCAAGGGGGGCGTAAACTCTAAACTTCACGTCAGTTACCAAAAGACCACGTGAGATGCTGCATTCATTTAGTTATTCATGCATAGCATATGATTTGATAACTTGAATTTAAATTTCTTGTGTTTATGTAGCATTGAAAGTGTTACCATCCCATTCATTGAGTCGTAGTGTGCTCACCCCACCATAGACCCTTTTTGCAAGTAGCGATTTCGAAAGCTTGGGATAGGATAAGATATGAAGTGTCGAGAGTTTTTGGAAGACCAAAACGACAAAGTAAGAATTATGAAGGATAGATTATTTAGATGAGATGTTAGGACCCTTATGTAAATAAAATTTGAAGTTGTGTAACTTAGGATTTATTCCATTTTATTGGTTAGTAGGAGATATCGATTCTCTACGATCATGGTCGATCGTAGGATACGGGATCCATAGTTATATCTTATTATCTAATTATATGTACTATGATTGGTTGTAATTGTAATTATTTACTTAGAATCTTATGATCTCTAACTCGTAAGATGATTATCATGTAATGGGTGCACACGTGTCATGATGATTTTAGTGGAAACTTCTAGGCCCCCTTTTGGGGTGTGACAATTCGCATTCTTTTTCACAAAACATGTACATCCAAACACATGAAAGTATGAAATAGGTTTTTTTCTATCATAAATAGTTTATATGAAGTTTTCATAATACTAGGTTGAACATACACTCTATTCATTATATAGCAAGTAGTTGCTACAACCTCTACCCAAAATTATTCTACTCTATTTTCATTTAACATAGAATGTGTCATTTCATGTATAGTTCTATTTTTTCTTTCAACTACTCCATTTGTTGAGGTGTATAATGTGCTGAAAAATTATGATTTATTACATGCTCTTCACAAAATGTTACAAACAGAGCATTGTCAAACTCATCGCCATGATCAATTCTTAAAGAAAAAATGGAGTATCCTTTTTCATTTTGTGTTTATTTACAAAAACTTCTAAACATATCAAAAGCATCACACTTATATTTTAAAAAGAATACCCACATGTATCTTAAAAAGTCATTAACAATCACAAGTCCAAATTTATTTCCACCTAGACTTAAAGTTCTTATAGGTCCAAATAGATCAAGATGTAACAATTTAAGTGGACTTTTTATAGAAATCATATTTTTACTTTTATGTGTAACTAAAAACATTTTTCTCTTTAAACAATCTATACATTTAATATTATGCTTTAGGCTAGTTATAGGTAAACTAACAACAAAATTCTCTTTAGAGAGTTTTTCTAGTAGATTAAAATTCACGTATCGAAGCTTTTTATGCTAAACATGTATATTTTCACTCATGATCAAAAAGCAACACTCATTATTCATATCAGAGGGTGTAATTAGATATATGTTCCATTTCCTTAATCCTTTGAACAATTTTACTCCTCTAGGCTTCAGTATTATAAGCATAATATTTACTCTTATTAAAGATCATTCTACAACCTCTATCACATAATTGACTTATGCTTAAAGGATTATGTTTCAATCCTTTCACTAAAGAAATATTTTCAATTGAATACAGAGAATGACTAATTATACCTGTTCGTATAATTTTACTTCTATTGTCATCTCTGAATCTTACATACCATTTTTCTTTCCACATGAAGCTAGTGAGTAAGGACATATCTCCTATCATATGACTTGAACACCTACTATCTAGATGCCAGGTGCCTTTTATTTTATTTCTTTATCTCTGCAATCATACAAAAAGGTGATAAAACCCTTTTAGGAACCTAAATTAGCTTGGGTTCTTGATAAGTCAAGCTCGTCTTTTCTTTTTTCTTAACTTGATGTGTTCTGAGCTTGTTTCTTTTATAAAAGCAATACTTTTCTATGTGTCCTATTTTGTTACAAAAGAAACATGCATAAGAAGGCATATTATACCTTTGATTTACCTAATAGAGATAGTTTTGTCTTGGATACCATTTATCGTATCTATACTTATAGTCTTTAAGGTATCCTTTGAGTGGATACTTATGCTATTAAGGGTAACTTTTTAAGTATCCTCTACTATTATTGTTTAAGTTCCTTTTAACAGGTTCTTTATCTTGAATAAGTTGACCATTCACAAATTCACTTCCTTTAAGGAATATAGTCTTTTCCATATCATTATATGAGCTACCATGTTCGAATCTAGGTCCATGTTTAATGCTAACGGGTCTTTGACTACTTACGATCATGTTTAATTTTTTGTCACTTTCATTAAATTTAATGAAGGTATTTTTTATTATTTATGACAGATTTTTTATTCCAACTTTTAAGTCTTTAATTTCATCCTTCAAAACACCATTTTCTTTTCTTAACACATCAAAACTATCATGCATTTTTTCACTATCATTCTTAAAGATATCATTTTCGTCTATAAGCAGTTTATTTGTTTGAATTAACACATCTTTTTCATTTTTCAAGATGTTATTTTTTTATTCTAGCTTTGATATCTATACATCTGCCCTTTTCAAATCTTTTAACAACTTTTTCACCTCAACATACATTTCATTATTTGGTATATCAGATTCAGATTCGAGATTTACCTCAGATGTAGCCATTAAACACAAATTAGCTTCTTCCTCATCTTCACTTGTAGTTTTTGAGTCAACTTCTAACTTGTCTACATCGCTCTAAGTTGCCATCATTGCTCAGCTTTTCTTCTTAAATTTTTCCATGTTCTTCATAAGAACTAGGCATTTGTATTTGATACATCTAAGCTTTTTACATTCATAACATGTGATTTCTTTCTTTTCTTTCTTCTCTTCTTTCTCCTTAAAGTTCTTTCCTATATCAAATTTATTATATTTACTAAATTTTTTAAATTTCTAACCTTTTCTTTTCATTAGCTAGTTAAATCTTTTTGCAAGCATACTTATGTCCTCATCATCATTATTGTCATCATTAGGATCAAATTCTTCAGCAGCTGTTTTCTTTACCTTGAATGCGATTGCTTTTGTGCTACTATTGGATTCTTTAATTATGTTCAAATGGGACTCATATGCCATCAACTTCTCCCTTAATTGACTAAGTGTAGCTTGTTCAGATCTTATGCATCTTCTACAGCGGTCTTCTTGGCATCCTATGATTTTTGGTAAGATCTGTAATACTTTCCTAACAAGATCAAGACCAAGATTTTCTTTCCAAGAGAGGTTAGTTCATTAGTTATAGCAATAGCACGATTGAAGGCATCTTTAATTTTCTCATAAGATTGAATTTTAAATAATTCATATCTCTGCAATAAAGCATTAATTTTTGTTTCCTTGATTGTATTAGCTCCTTCATATGTTTCAAACAGTGTATCCCATATTTCTTTAGCTATGTCACATGAAGAGATTAAGTAAAACTCAGATGGTGCTATAGTAGTGAGAAGCATATTCTTAGCCTTATTATTTTGCTCGATGAGCTTTAATTCGACCTTTGTGAACTCAGCATCATTAGTTCTTATGACTTGATTGTCTCCAATGCTGACCACTTACCATGAAGCATAATCATTAGCCTTAATATAAGTGGACATACACATTTTCCAATATAAATAATTCATACCATCAAAGTATGGAGCTCGATTGATTACAACGTTGTTCTCAACCATGATAAAATGGATCACTCAATTTAACAAAAGAGACATGCTTTAATACCAATTGTTAGTCCCGAAAAGTTACCAAGAGAGGAGGAAGGGGGTTGGGGGGGGGGGGGGGGGGGGGGGGGGGGTGTTGAATCGGTATTAAAAAAATCGATACTTTAAAACAAAAAAAAATGTCCCCAATTAGTTACTTGTAAATTATGACTTTAAATTACCTTTGTAATCACAATAGATATTTAAATGCACAAAAATAAGAGAATATAGTAAGAATAGTTCGTGCAATGATTTATAGAGGTTCCACCTCAAGTGTATGTGCTCTCGTCTAGCTCCAAGCTGGGGTCTTAGTAATTCACACCGGTAAGTTCCACTGTATCCAATCACAAAATTCGATTTATGAATAGTGATCACAATTCACTCTATTAAACTTCAAGTTATCACTTGGCCATCTCTAAGCTCAAAGCCTATTTGTAATCTAGCTCTCACAAAAATTATCAAAACAATGAGGAGTGAAGAAAATAAAATCCTCACTAAGTTCGGTACAAATGAAATGTAATAGAATATTTTCAAAAAGAATTCTAGGTTATTCTTTTTTTTTGTGTTATCTTATTTTATATCTTCTTTCTTTTTTTTTTTTAAGCTAAAGATTTTTTCTTTTGACAAGACAATGGCTACAAATGGCCAAGTTGGATGTTGAATCTATTTTGGATATTTTGCTAAATATCATAACTCATCTTTAATTTCAAAAACCTATTCCATGTTGTTACTAAAGTGCTTGGATAATTTCAATAGTTGGCTTCATATCCCCTAAAAGTATAAATGTATCTAAATTGTTATCTTTTTTGAATAATTTTTGCTCCTCAATCACAGTTTTGAATTTTGAAAAATATAAATCTTCATCAAGAATACTTGCCTTGTTAAGTTAAAAACCAACTATAATTTTAATTTCTAACCTTATTATAATTTTAAATCCTTAGGATATATTAACTAATTATGTGGAACATTTTGAATGTACTACCTAAATACATTCAACTTTTGAGTTGAGCCTTCAAATTGATTAAATCTTCAAATATAAACTCATCTTGTAACATGTTGTTTGTTTCTATAATGATATTAGTATAGTAGGTCTATTCTCTAAGTTACCTTATGATTGAAAACTTGAGAGTCATATAACAAGTCTACTTTTAAGTCAGTCTCCGAGTTACCTTCTAATTGAAAACTTGAGAGTAAAACTTTTCTATTGAGAGATTGAATTACATGTGTATTATTTATCTGCATACTTAATAACATAGTTAGTAATCTCCTAGCTTTTTGTTATCATCAAATCTATTATCAAGAGAACTTAACACATTGAACATTTCCTCTACACATGGTTGTAGAAGACAACACATGTTCACTAGGACTTAAAGTTTGTTGCTCATTCTTCATATGGATTGAATTACTACCTATACTAAAAGGGAGGTGTATACTTGCATCATTTCAACCAAACTTTCTTTTTACTTCTCTATACTATTGCAAAATAATGATGCTGGGTTTGATATAGAGTACCTACCAAAGTTTGCTAATATGATTTCTCTAATACGAACTTTGTTGGGTGTTTTGAGCTCAAGTGTTTCTTAAATGTATCATACCCATCTTCCTTTTTTCATCCATAATTTGCAGTGTAGTAGTTGCAATAGGCTTAGATATTGCCATCTTCACCTATAACTTTAAGAAAATGCTTAGTAAAATATCAAACTTATAAGGTTTAGGTGGCTTATCAATGGGGCTAAATTGACTAGGTTGCTCCTACATTTCCTCTTCTAGTTGTTGTAACGACCTAAAAATTTAGGAAAATTTTATTAAAATAAGTGAAATAACAACTACTTCTAGGTTAGGTAGTAAGGATATCATTCCCTTAATTCTAAAATATTGATAAGATATTAATAGTGGGAAAAATAATAACAAATAAAAGTAAATATTTATCTATATATATATAAACATAACAGCAAAATCAAATTTGCATTGTCCTATCTCAATCCCTTCCCTCCTATGGCAGATCAGAGCAACACATTAGCAATCAAATTAAGCTAGCCTCCATCCCATCGGCTACTCTGGGTCAGGTTGCTTAATCATGCTGTCCCCCATCCCTTGCTCCTTCTTTCTTTCCTTTCTTCTTTTTCTTCTTCTTCTAGTTACATCGCCCTTCCTCGTCGTCTCCCGAACACAACCTTACTTCTTTTTCCTTTCTTCCTTTTTCTTTCCTTTCTTTTCTCATCATCTTGTCCCTAGTCACGGATGTACTCCCCCTCTCTAATCTTACTCATGCCTCATTCTGTTCCTTCCTTCTTCTTTTTGTTTCCAGTTGTCTTGTCCACATAGAACACCCACAACAGTATACCTTAGCCACCACACTTCATCACACTAGCTACCACTACCCCTTATGAGCCACCACTGACCCTTGCTCCTACTCCCTTTCCCTCCTATTTTCTTTTCCCTTTCATCCCTGTTTTCCAGCAAAGAAACAGAGGTCATCTTCAATCGCTCAGTCAAAGACACTAGCTGCTTGGAAGGTGGACTAGCTCTTGACTCGCACTCCACTGACGAGACCTTTGAACAAAGGACCTTTGCTAATGAATTCAATGACAACGATTTTGTCCGTGTGGGTGGTTTAATGAACCCCTTATGGATGGATGGTGGGTTCTCCACAGTGATCTCTAAAGACTCTAGCTTCGATGAATTTTCGTCGTCGTCCATAGGGAGGTAGCTATTCTTGAGGAGTCCATTATTTGATTGATGCTTAAGGACTCTATAATATACATACATACATGTATATATATATATAGACTAAGCTCCATGAGCTTAGTATCAACTTAGCTTTGGCTTCTACGGCTTCTAAGGTTTTCGATGACATCATCGACCGGGTAAAAGCGGTGCATGAACTCCTAAAAATGCATGGGGTGGTGGAATTGCCAATGTTGCTAGTCCAATTGATGAACCTCCATCTTCATCATCCATCTATCCTAAAGCAAACAGCCACAAATGTCCTCTCTCTCTAATCTTCCCTTCCATCTCTTCGTCCCCGACTAGACCCCTGCACCGTTCCCTTCCCTTCCATTTTTCCTTAGCTAACGAGCAAGCCAATAGCATCTCCACTCACCCTTATCCCCTTGTCCCTCCTTAATCCCACACCTACGCTCTTCCACTCTTTTATTCCAATACTCAGAACTTGGGGAGGATAAAAATGAGACTACATCAAAAAACAAATGTTGCGGTTACTATGTAGTTTCTCTTTGCCTACGTTCTTCTTTACTGCATTGGTAACATTGGAAATGAGAGTTTTAGGGGTAGGTTTAGTGCACATCTACATGAGGTCGATAGGGTAAGGTAATTGATGAGTTGGTTGCATTAGATAGAAATATAGAGGTTGTGTTAGATGAATGCAGGATCCATTTAAGTCAAAATTTGGTTCTGGATGTGTTGCATAGACTATGTCATGCTAGGAAACTGGCTTTTCAGTTCTTCTATTGCGCAGGGCCGCAATTGGGTTTTGAACATGATTTAAGGACTTATAAAGCAATGATAGGGATATTGGAGGAGACTAGGTAGTTTAAGAGGATGGTATGTTGAAGAAATTGGTGCAAAGGGGTTTTTGACAATGGAGACTTTCATCATTGCTATCAAGGCTTTGGCAACTTCTAAGGAGGGGAAGACGGTCGTTGGGATGTTTCAACTGAATAAGAAGTATAAGTTCCAAGTTCGTGTTGAAGCTATCAACTACTTGCTTGATGTGCTTGGGCGTGCAAAGCATAGGAAAGAAGCATAGATACCTTTCAAGAAGTTAGAGGATAAGTTTACGCCAAATGCTATGACTTACATGGTGTTACTTAATGGTTGGTGTAGGGAAAAGAATTTGATGGAGAAGGGGAAGGAAAGGTTAGAAATATATATTCTATATACATAGGTATAAGGTGGAGAAACTAGACATGGGCTAAAGAAGTGTGAAGAGAAATGAGAAGAAGAAGTGGGGAAGTGGAGAAGTTTTAGTAGTGAAGGGAGTTTAGCGAGGAAAGAACGAGAAATGTTATGTGTAGGGTAGCCAAGAGGAAGAAGAGAGTAAGGAGAAAGGAAGAAGAAAAGTTAGAAGATGGAGAAAGTGAGAATTGAAGACGAAAAAGGGTAAGGAAAAGAGAAGAAGAGCTGGAAGATGAAGTTAAGAGGGCATTGATCTTGTGTATGTACGTAGGTGGAACTTATGTATATGATGTAATTATGATGGAGGTAGGCATGTGTGTGTATAAAGGATGGTTGGTGTGTGTAGTAAGGGAAGCATGAGTGGGGATGGAGACCAATAGAGAGGATGGGAAGCTCTGTTGGTGGAGATGTCAACAAAGGAGAGAAGAAAGAAGGTGATACAAAACCTTTAGTGATTGCTAATCCTACGGTTTATCCTACAAGTATTTCGTTGGAAGCTATTAAAAAAAATTAATAAATGAAAGGTTCAAAGTTACTTCATGTAAAGGACAGGCAAATTCGAGAAATTCCAAAAAGGAGAATAATAAGGGAAAATAGAGAAGAAGGAATGGAATGGTGAAGTCGAGGAGGAAAATGGAATTTCATGAAGAAAGCAAGTGTGTCTGTGTGAGAAATAGAATAGGAAAAGAGGTGTCATCGATGTAGCAGCGATGGCTCGGGCAACTTCTATAAAAGGAAGTCCTGGAAATGTGTGCATGCTGTTGGTGAACTAATTGTGTATGTGAGTGTGGGGAAAGGCATTGGGGAGTTTGAGAAGAGATAGGAGTTAATAGGAGATCGAGAAATCTAATGGGAATTTTATGGAATCGCTGTACCTAATCCTTCAATACTATATTCGGTGAAGGGACCACACATCTGAATCACGTAATGATGATTAAAACTATGACGACCATAAATAGGTGAGTAGAAAACTTAATGATATGCTATAATGTTGTGATTGGTTTGATATATTGTGTTGGATCTTGGTATATTGTATATGTGTCTTTCCTTGTTTGATTATGATTGCAATTGTTATAATTTTTATTATTTCCTTAGTAAACAATAGGGTAAAGAAGTTGGAAAGGAAGTCATACAAAGAAACTAGTAATTAGGTAAATCATAGGTAAATACTATTGTAACAATATAAAGACTAGAACAGGCTAAGGGTAGATATCACTACCTTGACGATACCACCTTACCTTATTTTGCTAATGCTATCACTGTAGATTTAATATCCAAATTTAGCTTTGTTTTCTTAAACTAAATTAATACATGTAAACTTAACTTTTTCTATATATATTGTTGGTCCCAATTAGATTAATCAAGAGGGGGGTGGGGGGTGGTAAATTGATTAATTACTTAAAATTTCAATTTTGGCAATTCATTCAAAATCTCTTGACTAACAAAATGACATGAACAATAAAAATGAAAAACAATAATGTGCAATAGATAAAATGAGTAGAGAATAATAAAATGCTTAGAGATTTAAAGAGATTTCACCTCGAGCGTTAGTTCTCTCTTCCAGCTTCACGCTAGGGTCTCGGTTGTCTTTACCAGTTGCGTTTCACTATATCAATCAAATTGAAAGTATACAAAATAAGCCTCCTCAAGGGAAAGTCTCACTGTTGAGTCTCTCTAGCTTCTTCACTAAGCTAATCACTCAAACTACAGTGATAAAACAACTTTCACTTCCTTATACAAGAAAGGAATCACAATCACAATGAGGAATATTAAATTTCCTCTATAAATTGAATCACACGTATATGAAATTTTTTTTTTCACCTGAAGATGTATGAGCTTTTTCTTTTCCGTATGCTTGATTCTAAGAAGAACGTTCTCTCTATCTGTTTTTTTATTTGTTTCAACTGAACATTCCTTTTATGAAGAGAACATAATGGTTACTTTGTTGGAGAATGTAACGTTCATGGAGTTCCACGTGACAATCTTGAATTTATTTTTGAAATTTTGTTTTTCAAAAATAAGTTGAACTTGTTGGAGAGGATCTGCATTCCGTGATATTTTTTATGAGGATAAGCTTGGATAAATCAGTTTGACCGAGATCTTCTTTGGAGATATTCTTTGGATCAAGTTTGTTGAAGATATCCCTTACATTATGGAACCTTATCTTGATATCCCATATATTGTGGAACCATATCTTCATGTAACAACCATATTTCTTATCCTTATCTTTGTAACTGCAGGATCTCCAAAAATATAGCACAAATATCTAGATTTAAATTTTGATAAAACCTGTAAATCTTATATGATCTCACTTTATCATAAAATAAAATCTTTGAATAAAATCTTGTAAAAACTTTATGTAAATTAAAAATCCCATGATATAAAATCCAACTTTAATAAAAACACATCAAGTATATTACCCAAATATACTTGACACGTGGAGCTAGGCCTTGAAATTTATTAAAAACCATTGATATAAAAATTAGAACTAAATCTGGAAAAAATTTGTGACAGGCATGGAAGGTTCTGAAAGAGCTTCTAAAGCAAACCTATCAACTGTCCTCATGTTGTGAAGGTTCTAAAAGTACTTTTGAAACAAACCTGTCAACTGTTCTCCTGTTGTAAAGGTTCTGAAAGTGCTTCTGAAAGGTTAACACGAGAACTACGGATATACTACACAACTTCTGAAATACCTTCTATCAGAACAAAAACAGTCTGTATAATACCTTTGAAGGTTCTAAACAAGCTTTTGTCTCTTTGTTCAATTTAGAAAAATTTACTTACTATCTTCTGAAACAACTTCTGACGAGCTCAAACATATGTTACACATTATTCCTCTTTTGTTAACATCAAAACTAAATTAGAGAACTTAACATTCTCCCCCTTTTTGATGATAACAAAACACCATTAGATAAACAAAATAGAAACAACTTTCATGTTCAAGTAAACATATATTCATAACATCAGAATTCATAACAGAAAAGCATCTTAAACACAATAGAATCATTCTCCCCCTTTTTGTTAACAGCAAAAGGGATAACTCCCCTTAATCGATGCATAAAAGATAAAAGAAGTCTTTTACAACTTGTTTTCAAAACAGAAAATTAAGATAAGAACTAAGACTTTTTGGATCTTGTAACTCAAGAGGTAGAGGAAGAGGTGGAAGGTTTAGTAGAGGAAGGTTTTTCTATTGAAGTATCCAAGTCGATGATATGTGCGCTAAAGCGAACATAATTTAGAAATTTGGTGGATAAGAACAGCTTGATTTCTCCATGAAGACTTGCGATAGATTGGGATTTTTTATCCGTCTTGGAGTCCAAAGTCTTGAAAGAGTTAGTGATTGAATCTCCTATCTTCCTTACTTGAGAGACAAACTTGTCAAAAGCAATCACATTGTTAGATAAATCTTGCTTGACTCTCGCACTAAACTCATCATAGAGAATTCTGTAGTGATGGAGGTCAGCAAGCATTTTCTCAGAATTTTTCTTAATGTTAGAAAGAGTATTAGATGTTTGTTTAACTTGTAACTCCATCGCTTCTAATCTGTTAAGATCAGATCGTTGAAGAACCGAAACTTCATCTGTCAAAGCTGTCTTAACTAAATCCGATAGCTTATGTTTCAAAGCTTCTCGCATAACGTTCTTCATTTGTTCCAGATCATCATTGGATGTAGCTTCTTTTGTTCCATTCTTTCTAGCCTCATTATCATATGGTTGCTTTCTATAACCTGTTCCAAGCTCTGTTCTAGGTTCTGAACTAGGTTCTGAACTAGGTTCTGAACCTCCTTCTTGAACAGTTATAGAAGAAGTTCCAAAAGGAACAATTCTTTTCATATGCCTTTGATGGACAAAGTGTGCACCATCATTTGCATACCACAAACAATCTTTAACAAATATCGACATATGATGAAAAACTTCTTTACCTATCCTCTTTAACTTAATAGGTTCAGAAGAGCTGGTAGGCAAAACAATTCCTTTAAACACAAACAACCGCATGAGTACATTCCCAAATACCAAACTTTCTCTATTTCACCATATTTGATCAATGACTCTAGAAGCCATGTCCACATTCTTTCTATTAATCATCGCATAGATAATTTGAGCATGTTCGATAAACATTGAAGTAGAACTGCCCTTCCTTGGACATATACATTCAACAATAATCTTGTGTATGATTCAAGGAAACAACTCGAAATCAATAACCATTACCTCCTTTCCATAATCCATTTGTAAGCCTCCATTAATAGCAGCAAAAAGATCATTCCTAGGCATGTTTGTAATCTCTACATCATCATTTACATTATGTAAGTGTCGACATTTAATTACATCTGCCCTAGAAATTGTAATGTCTTGATCAGATACCCTAGAAACTATAACATTCCCTTCCGAAAGACTTAAACTTCGATAAAATTCTTTCACACACTCGCCGTAAACTAGAACTTGAATAGAGCAAACTTCCATGCATCCTATACGTTCTAAAAGTTCATTCCAGTAAAATCCATTACTTGTAAAGAAATTAAAATCCACAAAACTACAAGAACACACCTCGTTTTTCTTCCTTCGAAGAGATTTTGAAATTAAGGGTTTCAGACTTGGTACATTCCTTTGTTTTGTTTGCTTCTTGGTTGTTTTCTTAGGCAGAGAGGTTTCTTAAGTAACCTTTTCTTTCCCTTTTGAAGACGATGCAACCCGTTTTCTTTTGGAAATTTTCTTGGAACCAATGACAGATTCGGAGTGAGGGGAACTTAGATTCTCCTCCATTGAAGGTTCTTAAGGTTTTTCCTAAGAATCTGAAGATTCATCATGAATCACTAAAGGCTTGTTGGAAGGTTTTGTTTTGAAGGATTTTTGTTTGAGACGTTCTGAAGATTTAAGCGCCATTGGAGTCACAATGAGAGAGAAGGAAAATAGAGAGAGAGAGAGAGAGCAGATTGCGAGAGAAAAAAAAATTAAAGAAAGAAAGAAACGGATGAAGAGAAAGAATATATATATTTATATATTATATAAATAAAGATTTTCAAATATTGAAAGTTTCGGGGGAAAAAAATTCAAAAAGGGCTACAAATTCCCAATTCATTTCTAATAAATTCAAATTTTACCTTTTCAAGAGGTTTAGTAAAAATGTCTACAAATTGATTTTCAGTTGGCACAAATTCAACATTTATATCTCCATTATGCACATGATCTCTAATAAAATAATGTCTGATTTCTATGTGCTTTGACCTAGAATAATGCACTGGATTTTTTGTCAAATTTATTGCACTCGTGTTGTCACATTTAATTGGCACAGTTTTAAAATTTATTCCATAATCATTCAATTGTTGTTTTATCCATAAAACTTGTGTACAACAATTACCAATAGAAACATATTCAGCTTTAGCTATGGATAAGGCAATAGAATTTTGTTTTTTTAGAAGACCAGGAAATTAATTTATCACCTAGGAATTGATAAGTACCAGATGTGCTTTTTCTATCAATTTTACAACTAGCATAATTTGCATCAGAATATCCTATTAAATCAAATTTTGATTTTTAGGATACTAGATGCCTAAATTTGAAGTATTAACTAGGATTTGAAAATTCGCTTTACAGCTGATAAATGAATTTCTTTGTGTAGCTTGAAATCTAGCACACAAACACATATTGAACAAAATATCAGGTCTTGATGCAGTCAAGTACAATAAAGAACCTATAAGGCTCCTATAAAGTTTCTCACTTACCTTCTGTCCATTTGAGTTAGAGTCTAACCTTGTTGAAGTACTCATAGGTGTTGTAACCTTTTCGCAACCATCATATCCAAATTTCTTCAATATTTATTTTGTGTATTTTTCTTGATGAACAAAGATTCCTTTCTTTTGTTTATTTTATTTGAAGCCCCAAAAAGAATGTCAATTCTCCCATCATTGACATTTCAAATTCTGCCTGCATGGTCTCAGCAAATTCTTGACACAACAATTCTTTAGTAGATCCAAAGATAATATCATCCACATATATTTGCATAACCAAGATATCATTATCAAAAGTTTTCAAGAATAAAGTGATGTCAACTTTTCCTCTATGAAAACCTTTAGAGATAAAAAACATACTCAATCTTTCATACCAAGCTCTTGGAGCTTGTTTCAAACCATATAGCGCTTTATTTAATTTAAAAACATAATCCGATTTGAAAGGATCTTCAAAAATAGGTGGTTGTTCTACATAAACTTCTTCCTTTATAAAACCATTTTAAAATGCACTTTTTACATCCATTTGAAAAACTTTAAAATCCTTATAAGATGCATATGCAAGCATCAACCGTATTGCTTCTAGTCTAGCAACAGGTGCATATGTTTCATCAAAATCTATTCCTTCTTCTTGTGAATAACCTACTAATCTTGCTTTATTTCTTATAATTTTACCGTCTTCATCTAATTTATTTTTAAACACCCATTTAGTTCCAATTATAGACTTTCCTCTAAGTCTAGGAACGAAGTTCCATACATTGTTTCTTTGAAATTGATTTAATTCTTCTTGCATAGAGATAATCCAATTATCATCATTTAAAGCTTCTTCCATATTACTGGGTTCAATTTCAGATAACAACACAAAATGATTTTCAAGATTTTGTAAATTAGCTCTTATTTTAACACCAGATTGAACATTACCTATTATTTGATCAGAAGGATGTGCAGACTTATACCTCCAAGCTTTAGAAGCTTCTTGTTCAGATCTTACAACTTCTAATGTACCTTCTGTATTTGCCTCAGAAATAGGTTCTAGACGATTAGATCCTCAAGTGTTAACAATAGGTGCTTCTGACTTAGGTTCTAAACTAGCTTCTGCTTTAGGATTGGAGTTCTTTTCTTCATCAGAATCAGCATCCTTTAAATCCTCAATAAATTTAATATTTATTGATTCTTCAATAGTTTTTGATGATTTATTGTAAACACGATAAGCATGACTATTTAGAGAATATCCTAAGAAAATAGCTTCTTCAGATCTTTCATCAAACTTACCAAGGTTGAGAGGATTCTTTTTCACAAAACATTTAGATCCAAAGATATGAAAATATGAAACGTTAGGTTTCTTACCTCAAAACATCTCATAAGCAGTCTTTGATGTCATGGGTCGAATGAAAACTCTATTGATGATATAGCAAGCTGTAGAAACTGCTTTTGCCTAAAAATACTTAGTAATGCCACTTTCATTTAACATAGATCTAGTCATCTCTTGTAAAGTTTTGTTCTTGCGTTCCACTACTCCATTTTGTTGAGGAGTGTATGGAGTCGAGAAATTGTGAGATATACCATGTTCTTCACAAAAATTTAAAAAACTTGCATTTTGAAATTCTGTTCCATGATTAGTTCGAAGACTAATTATGGAAACTCCCTTTTCATTTTGTATTTGTTTTGCAAATTTTTGAAAAGAATCAAAGGTATCTCTTTTGTGTTGCAAGAATATAACCCAAGTGTATCTTGAAAAATCATCAACAATAACAAGTCCATATTTGCTTCCACCCATGCTTAAGACTCTAGTAGGTCCAAAAAGATCAAGATGCAATAATTCAAGTGGTCTCTTAGTTAAGATTACATTTTTACTTTATGAGAGACAGAAACCATTTTATTCTTTAAGCAAGTATCACATTTCACATCTTGTTTAATATTTATCTTAGGTAATCCTTTAATAATATCCTTTTTAGATAATTTTTCTAAATGATTAAAATTAACATGTCTTAGTCGTTTATGCCAAGCAAAAACATGATCATTCAAAGAAATTAAACAACAATCATTATTGATTTCAGCTGGTTTTATGAGATAGATATTTCTTTTCCTAATTCCTTCAAATAATCTTTCATCATTTTCATTAAAAGCATAAGACTTGTCTTGATAAAAAAATCATTTTATATCCTTTATCACATAACTGACTAATACTAAGTAGATTATGTTTTAAGCCTTGCACAAGATATACATTTTCAATGAGAAAAGTAGGCATACCAATCGTTCCAGTGACAATTATTTTACCTCTACTATCATCTCCAAACTTTACATATCCTTTTTCTTCCTAAGTTATGCTGTTGAACAATGAAGCATCTCCAGTCATATGTCTAGAACATCCACTATCCAAATACCATGTTCCTCTTATTTTAGCTTTATGTTCCTGTACAAATAAAAAGAATTAAGTCCTTTTAGAAACCCAAGAGAATTTGGGTCCTTTAAAAGATAAGCTCATTTGATTTCTTCGATTTACTTGTTGACTACTGAGCTTATTTCTCTTATAATAGAAAAATTTCTCACTACGACCAAATTTATTACAAAAGAAACATGCATAAGAATTAACATTCCTATACCTGTCATTTACCTGTTTCTTGAAATTCTGGTTTGTATAACTTCTATTATACCTTTTGGTATTGCTTCTGTAGTACCCATTGTGTGGATACCTTTTGTCAGAATAACTTCTGTAAAAGTCTCTGGTATTTCTTTTTTTAACATTATTTGTATTTGAAATGCACTTTTTGTTGTTGGATTCATCACTTAAGACTTGTTTAGCCTTAACAAAAACTGTATTTTGATTCGATTTTGAATTCGAACTATGCTCATATCCTATTCCATGTTTTTCATTTGAGACTCTTTGTGAAGAAATTAACATGGTCAATTTCTTGTCACTTTCATCAAATTTCTTAAAGGTTGTTTTCAACGAATTGGATAGATCATCAATTTTTACCTTCATGTCACTTGTTTCTACTTCAAGTAGATGATTTTCTATTCTTAATTTTTCAATACTCACATTCATGGATTCATTTTCTTGTTTTAGGATATCATTTTCATCAACAAGTAAAGTATTTGTTTGTTTTAATGCTTCCTTTTCATTCTTAAGAGCTTTTATTTAGTTTTCATACTTAACTAATTTTGTATCAACCTTTTTTAGTGCCTTTAATAGCTTACTCATTTCTACTAGCATGTCAGTATCAGTTACATCTTCATCAGATTCAGAGTGTACCTCAGAACTAGCCATTAGACAAAGATTTGCCTCATCCTCTTCTTCTGAATTTGTTTCTGTATCCTCTAAATCACTCCACATTGCTAGCATTGCATGACTTTTCTTTTTATAATTTTCCATTTTCTTGATCAGTGTTGGACATTCATACTTGATGTGTCCTGGCTTTTTGCATTCATAACATTGAATCTCCCTTTTCTCTTTCTTCTTTTCTTTCTCCTTGTAAGCTTTTCCTGCATCATTATGCTTATATTCAGTACTTTTCTTGAAAGCACTCAATTTCTTACGTCTTTGCTTCTTAGGCAACCTGTTGAGTCTACGTGCTAGAAGACTAATGTCCTCTTCTTTCTCATCGTCGCTATCATCTGTTTCAGTTTCATTTTGCTTTATTTCCTTGACTTTAAACGCAATTTCTTTGGTGCCGTCTTCTTTTCTTTGCGTGGTTTTTATGTGAGACTCATATGCCATGAGCTTTTCTCTCAATTGACTGAGAGTTAGCTTGTTTAGGTCTTGAGCTTCTTCTATAGCAGTTTTCTTTGCATCCCAAGATGGTGGCAATATCCTCAGCATTTTCCTCACAAGATTTGGATCTGGAAGTTTCTTTCCAAGTGATGCAAGCTCATTTGTAATAGCTGTAAACCTATTAAAAGCATCTTTGACATCTTCATTAGACTTAAACTTAAATAATTCATACTGTTGAATTAAAGCATTTATCTTGGTTTCCTTGATGGTATCAGTCCCTTCATATGTATCAGATAAGATATCCCAAATCTCCTTTGCGCTTACACACAATGATATCAAATAAAACTCTGATGGAGCAATAGTAGTCAGTAACAGATTTTTTGCTTTGTTATTCTTCTCAATAATCTTCTTCTCGGAATCTGACAAGGTCGAATTTCCATTCAAGGTGATCACATTGTCACCAAGTGAAATGACCTACCATGAATCATAACCATTAGCTTTAATATAAGTTTCCATGCGCATCTTCCAATATGAGAAGTTTGAGCCATCGAAGTAAGGAGCTCGATTAATTGCAACATTATTTTCAACCATTTTGGATCACTTAAAATAGATGAGTCCCGCTCTAATACCAATTGTTGGTCCCAATTAGATTAATCAAGAGGGGGGTGAATTGATTAATTACTTAAAATTTCAATTTTTGCAAATCATTCAAAATGTCTTGACTAACAAAATGACGTGAACAACAAAAATGAAAAACAATAATGTGCAATAGATAAAATGAGTAGAGAATAATAGAATGCTCAGAGATTTATAGAGGTTCCGCCTCGAGCGTCAGTCTTCTCTTCCAGCTCCACGCAGGGGTCCTGGTTATCTTTACTAGTTGTGTTTCACTATATCAATCAAATTGAAAGTATACAAAATAAGCCTTTTCAAGGCAAAGTCTCACTGCTGAGTCTCTCTAGCTTCTTCACTAAGCTAATCACTCAAACTACAGTGATGAAATAACTTTCACTTCCTTATACAAGTGATAGAGCCATTTTATACTCAATCTTTATAGTATAAATTGTGTCAAATTATTATTGATTTTATAGAAATCATAAGGAAATGGTACTTTAATTCTATCATCATGATAAATCAGGTTAAATGGAGTCAAGGATGCCAATTTAAGTAAATTAGAGAAGTCATCTACAACTTGGTTCAAAGACAAGGATTTACACTGCCGGAGGGAAGTACATGGGCGTGTAATTGAAGTACACGGCCGTGTACTTGGTTTTGAATCAACAGGAAGATACACGGTTGAAGTACACGACCGTGTAGCTAACTAGGAACTAGCACGATTTGAGGCACGGCCAAGGTTCAAACCGTGCCCCTCACTGGACAAGAAGGCGGAAATGTGGAGTTTGAACAGAGAGAGACACGGCTTAGGGCACGGCCGTGGTGGAAGCCGTGGGAGAAACCGTGCTTGGAGCCGTAGTGGAAGCTAGGTGTGCCAAGGAGAAGAAAGTGTGGAACATCAACTAGATGAAGGCACGGCTTGAAATCTAGCCGTGGGTGTAACCGTGGTACACACTGGACACGGATGAAGACTTGAAGAATATGCACAAAGGATGGCATGGCTTGACCCACGGCCGTGTGGTGGGGCGTGCCAGGCAGACGAATCTTCACTTCTCGAAATCTACTTGGAAAAGGAAAGATATTTTCGTATCTTGCTAGCAAAAGATCACATGCTATCTCCCTAACAATATAAATAGAACCAACCCTAGAGGGTTAGGGGAACTTTTTGAATCTTTGAATCTGGAATCACCTTGGAGACAAGAAGGAAACGAGGAGGCAGAGCAGGCAACACGGTTCATTATGTTTTTATTTTTATTTTTTGTTTTATTGATGAACATGTGTAGCTAAGCTACTTTTCTAGCCAAAGGGTCATAGATGTTTAATTCTCCATGAATTATGAGGTCTAATTGACTTGTATTTATTCTATTCTTTGCTTTCGGGTATTCATATATCTTCTGATCGTTTTGTCATTATTATCTTTGTTGATTGGTATGAATAGAGCTCTTCTACTCAATTAGCAAGTTAATATATTGTCAACTAGCACGTCAAATCCATAATTGTTTGATTGTTCTAGTCTTAGTAACGCAATAACATGTTTGGTTATAAAAGAGATGATCGAATTCATGTTATGGAGGTGTATGATCATGTTTAAATAGGTTATCTTATAATCTACTGGCATGAATTGGTGGTCTCTCTAGATTTTAATGCTATTGATAGATTAAATCCTAAGCGCTTGTCTAGGGTTGTTTAATCAATAAGAGAAATAATTCAAAGCGCTTGTCTGAGGTTATCGAGGAAGTAAGGAGAGATAGGTTGTTAGAGCTTGTTAATAACCATAACCAGTTTATCTACAACTAAGAATAGAAAACATTTGCATCGATGATCAATTCCTAGAATTAAACTATCTTGATTCCTTTGGCTAGGCTTTTATTAATATCCGATTTTCTTACCTTGTTTTACTTTATTTTGATTCACAAACAAAACCCCCCCATTTTTCTTTTCCCTTTTATTCTCCTTGAATAGAAATAAGTTTAACCAATCTCTGTGGATTCGACCCTACTCACCACTATATGCAAATCATATAATTGTCTAGGAGTAGGTTTTATTTTTGTTGGATTCGACACCCATCAACAAGAAAGGAATCACAATAACAATGAGGAATATCAAATTTCCTCTATAAATTGAATCACACGTATATGAATTTTTTTTTTTCGCCTAAAGATGTATGAACTTTTTCTTTTCCGTGTGCTTGATTCTAAGAAGAACGTTCTCTCTATTTGTTTTTTTATTTGTTTCAACTGAACATTCCTTTTATGAAGAGAACATAACGGTTACTTTGTTGGAGAATGTAACGTTCATGGAGTTCCACGTGATAAGCTTGAATTTATTTTTGAAATTTTGTATTTCAAAAATAAGTTGAACTTGTTGGAGAGGATCTGCATTCCATGATATTTTTGATGAGGATAAGCTTGGATAAATCAATTTGAGCGAGATCTTCTTTGGAGATATTCCTTGGATCAAGTTTGTTGAAGATATCCCTAACATTATGGAACCTTATCTTGATATCTCATATATTGTGGAACCATATCTTCATGTAACAACCATATTTCTTATCCTTATCTTTGTAACTGCTGGATCTCCCAAAATATAGCACAAATATCTAGATTTAAATCTTGATAAAACCTGTAAATCTTATATGATCTCACTTTATCATAAAATAAAATCTTTGAATAAAATCTTGTAAAAACATTATGTAAATTAAAAATCCCATGGTGTAAAATCCAACTTTAGTAAAACACATCAAGTATATTACCCAAATATACTTGACACGTGGAGCTAAGCCTTGAAATTTATTAAAAACCATCGATATAAAAATTAGAACGAAATCTGGAAAAAATTCGTGACAGGCATGGAAGATTCTGAAAGAGCTTCTAAAGCAAACCTGTCAACTGTCCTCCTGTTGTGAAGGTTCTGAAAGTGCTTCTGAAACAAACCTGTCAACTGTTCTCCCGTTGTAAAGGTTCTGAAAGGTTAACACGAGAACTACGGATATACTACACAACTTCTAAAATACCTTCTGTTAGAACAAAAACAATCTGTATAACACCTTTGAAAGTTCTAAACAAACTTCTGTCTCTTTGTTCAATTTAGAAAAATTCACTTACTATCTTCTAAAACAACTTCTGACGAGCTCAAACATACGTTACACATTATTCTTCTTTTGTTAACATCAAAACTAAATTAGAGAACTTAACATATATATATATGTATAATTAGTGTTTACACATAGGCATATGGACCAAACTATGTATCATTATGTACATATATAAGAATCTAATTGTAAATACACATATATATGCTTGGACGAAATGATTTTCTCACTATATTTATATAGGTTACATTTATACATATAATTATACAAATCATAAATGAAAGTCTTTATTTTTCAATGCAATAATTTTATCCCCTTATATCTCTTGAGTACACGAGGAAAAATATTTAAAAAATTTATCCTTTAGTTAAAAATACATTTATAAATCTATATATATATATATATATTTATATATGTAGGTATTTGAGGACTTGGAAGGAACATATATGTGGCTACCCTATTTGATTTTTGAATGTGTAAAACTTAGCACATGAGAGGTGAAATGACACAGAGGTGTCAAGGAATGATAATTGTAAATTAATCTTGAGTGGTTAATTTGATGTTTGAGTGAAATGGCATAGAGGTGTCAAGAAATGAAAATTGTATCTCAAACTTGAGTAGTTGACTGATGGTCGAGGAGATTTGAACTATATTACACTATTATTTAACTAAAATTTTGTATTTAGCTTGATCGTTTCTATCCAGTTGGTTTGGCCTTCCTTACCTTATCTGTGATGTGAAATGTATGATCTCTTCTTGTTGTGGTAAATGCAAATATGAAGTGTAATGGTTTTTACTTGTGGGATTTCACTTAGTTCCTAATGTTGTCATTGGAATTGTATTCTTTAAAGGCTTGATAGTTTACTTTATTACCATAAATGTGGATTGGCATGTGATTTTATATTTTTTTGTCATCCTAAACCAATTAATTAAGGGATTGGACTTAAATAAAATTGGACATGCGTTACACGAGACATCACATCAAATTAAGGGCCATCACTACTACAGGATGCACCGGAAGTGATTAGAGGATTACTGTTTCACCAAGTGCGAACTAAGTGATTAAGGAATTCTTGCGCCTTATGATTTTGAGTCCGGTTAGTCTTTTGAGGGTGTGGAAATGCTTAATGTAGAGAGGCACCTAAGCCTTGATCGGTAAAGCTAAGACATAGTTATAATAAAAGTGATAAGAGTACTTAAATTGTGTATAAGACCCAAGCATTGATGGTGGCTTTAGAATCCCTAACCTAAGGTCGAGGGGGGGCGTAAACCTTAGACTTCATGTCGGTTACCAGAAGAACGCATGAGATGCTGCATTCATATGGTTATTGATGCATAGTGATGGGAATCAAATTTGTGGTTCCAACAATAGGGAAAAATAAATTGGATGCATAAGCCCAGAAATCCACATATGGTTATTGTAAACACTCCATTTTTGTCCCTAATGATCAACAATAGTCAACAATAATCATTTTTCAATTTTTTCCCATTTTTTTCTCTAATTTAGCAAAAATAGGAAAAATATTCAAAAAATAAAATAAATAGGAAAAATACATCAATTTTGGAAAATGATTACAGAAATAGCAATAAAAAGGATTAAATAATTTTTCAAATTTTTGAAATTTAAAAAAAATACAAAAAAATAAAAAAAATCACATTTCATATATGCAAATTGCGAAAATAAAAAAATCGAGTAAGTGGGCTAGCCCAGTTGGTTCGGACCATGGCTTAAGGCGCGCGAGAGTGGGTCAGGTCGCAGGTTCAAAACGCGGGGGAGGCAGAATCTGCGTTTTGCAATTTTTTTCATCGCCTGTGACACGTGGCAACAACTGATTAGCTAGAGCGGACGCACGCACCGATTGCGTGATCATCTTCAACCTTTGTCCGAGATCGCCGATGAGGAGGAAAAATCGAATTTCGGCCGTTTTGATTCGATTTTTTTGCACAAATCCAACAAATCTTCAACTGTAATAGGATAAACATCATCCAATTAAAATCAAATCGCAACAAATTAATGGATTTGCACAAATCGGAGATGAGTTTTAACCGCAAATCTGATTTGCTTCAATCGATGGAAATCCAAGCTTATCCAGCTCGATTTCTTACGCCTATAAATAGAGGATGAAGGGAGGAAGCAGGATGACTAATCAAAAGTAAGGAAAAGAGAGAAAAGAGAGAGAATCGAAGCCTCACCGAAGTTGCCAAGCCGCGACCACCGATCAAGCACCGAGCTGCCACCAGGAGGTGTTTTTGGATAAATCCACTACCACGGTTGAGTTCCACACCCCCGAGAACCTAGGAAACGACACCTCAATCACTTCGAAAGGCCGCCGGAACGCCATTAACGAGCACTCCCTACCGCGCATGCCCGACCAACCCGACCGGGATCCAGGTAAGTCGGATTTTTCGATTTTTCATTTATTTCTTATTTGTTTATTTAGTTATTTTATTTATTTTTTCGAATTTCTTTAGTTATTTATTTGTTATGAATAATTCAAAAATAGAAAAAAATTAGAATTTAGATTAGTTTTTTTTAGGAATTAATTTAAGGTGAATAATAATAAGAATAAATAATTATATTAATAAATATAAAAATGTGAAAAAATAGTAAAAAATTATATTTTATTTTAGGATAGATAAATAATATAGGAGAAAATTTTCAACAAAAATTAATAAAAATTATGAAAAAATTAATTTAGAAAAATTAAGAAAAAAAATCAATAAAAAATTAATGAAAATTATAAAAACTAATAAAATTTGATAAAAATCAATAAAAATTTATAATAGTATAAATGGGTTGAAAAATAGAAAAAATGCAATTTTTATCACTTAGAAAAATCATTTTCTTAAATAAATCCAAAATTGGTTTTTCCTAAAAATTATTATTTTTCAAAAAAAAATCAAATTATCAAGCTTATGCTTCGATTTTTCAGAAAAATACTACAATGATAAAAACATAAATCAAAAGAAATTTCATAATTAAAAATCACCGACACATTAAAGTTTTTTAGGAAAAGCGAACTACAGCACGTTTGATCCTGAATAGCAGGTACGTAGGCACTCATTTAGGGCAACTCTAAAAAGGAATAAAAATCATTTTCTCATAATAGGTTATTCAAAAACAAAATAAAAAGACAACAAAAAAATAAATAAAAGACATTTTAGATAAGGTTTAGATTTTGAGAGATTAGGGTGGTAACCTTAGGGTTTTAATAGGTTAGCCTCCGAACTAATAAACTTTGGTTTTCCCTTTCCTCTTTTCACAAAAACGAAAAGAGAAAATTTCGCTGACTAGTGGTCCAAATTAGGATTGATCTGCTCAATTAGCCTTGATTCAATCTTTCCTAACTACAGTTGGGTGGTGACTCCAAAACAAAACGAAATTCCTAACTCAAGTCGAGGATCTACATTAGATGAGCATAGGGTCTAGTATAGATCGGATTAGGAAAGGAAAAATAAAAAATTAGACTCGATAGGATGGCGACTACACTAGGGACTTCACTCTAGTAGGCTAGCCACCTGAATCTCTTCAAATCGCTCCTTTCTAAGAAATGTCTTTTTGGCTTATTATACTATTGCTAACCTTTCAGGGATTTAACTAGATTTAGGATCAGTTATTTACTTTTGTTGTTAAGTCTGCATGCATGTAATTGTGTGAGTAGATACGGTCAAACTCGGGTCGTCTTAGGAACCTGAGACAGGGGGCCATTGTGTAGGTTTTTGGCAAAGTGATATGATCACTGTTCGAGACTGATTAGGCTACCCCACCCAATGCTTTGATATGGCCTGAGATCCATTTCTCCGAAAATGCAGGAGGCCATAGAGCTTGGGAACCTGTTAGAACCTACCTATTTGCATACACGACATCATGAGCTGACAACTGATTGATGATGTAATACTTTTGTTCTGTTCATGGAGTTTAGATACATTTCCCTGTAATGTTATCATTGTAACATAGTTCTTGTTGTAATTAGAAATTTCTGTTGTAATAGATGGTTAGTTCCATAATTGATCGTTGCCTGCGCAGCAGAAGACCAAGAGAATTAGAAAATAGATCTATTGTACCTTTTCATTTTTTTTAAGTAGCGAACTCCAAGTTTCCAGTATTAATAAAAATAAAGTTTCAGTATTATATCATCAATCAATTGTCGGCCTCTTTATTTTAGCTTCCGTGTGGCACATGCATCGCATTTTCATGCATACATCATACTAAGAAAAATGCGCTCTAAGTATCACAAATAGCTCCCAAACAATCGAACCCTCCCAGAAGCCCAATCTACACACGTTCAAGAACTAAAATGGCAAACAGTGGTGACAACCGCAACAACACAAGTGCTGACACTGCTTCAAACTCTAGGATCGTATCCCTGGAACAAACGGTCTAGCAGCTAGCTGCACAAGTCCACCTCCTGACTAAAAGCATTGGCCTCCTTTGCACCACCCAACCGACTTAAGAAGAACACTCAGGGGCCAGAAAAGGGAAGGCAGTGGAGGGGCAGCCTTCAGAGTATGAAGAAATCAATTCCTACCTTAACTTGGCTTTTGAGTATGAGCCGAGAGCCAACTAGGGTCCGACCTCTGATGACTTAAAGAAGGAGATGGAGGAAAGACAAAAAGAGATGGAAAAAAGACTCTTTCAACAACTAGCTGACAAAATGAAAACAATAGAGGGGCTTTACGGTTTCGAACAAGCCGGGATCACCAGCTTGCCAGCATATGGGGAGGAGGTATACCCCGATAAATGCAAGACCCCAGAATTCGAAAAGTATGAGGGTACTGGATGCCCCAAGATGCACATAAGGCTATACGCCCGGAAGATGAGCAAATATCCTCAATATGACCAACTGATGATCCAGACCTTCCAAGATAGCCTTACAGGTCCTGCCCTAGTCTGGTATGCCCACCTAGATTTCAATCAAGTTAATATCTGGGAAAGGCTTGCCCGAGCGTTCTATGACCAATATAAGCTCAACATCGAAGTCGCCCCCTCAGTGAATGATCTAAGGAGTCTTCGAAAGAGACACACTGAGTCTTTCAAAGAGTATGCTCAGCGACGAAGAGCTCAAGTTGCCAGGGTAGCAACCCCGATTTCCGAAAAAGAGTTGACATTCATATTCGTCAACACCCTCGATAAGACCTACTTCTCACATCTGGTGGGCCAGACATCATCCAGTTTTGTAGAAGTAGTGGCAACAGGGTGCCTAATTGAAAGTGCCATCACAACAAGTAGACTCCAAACAATGGATTCTCCCAAGGTCACATCATCACAAAGGCCCTTGGGAGGTAACAAAGCCAAGGAGTCTACTGTCAGCATAGTAAACTCCAGCAAAGTAGATAAGGCGGGGACTCGTGTGACATTCCAGACTACAAGTGCCCCAGTCCAGCACTCCCTGAAAAATCATGCCCAAGCCACCAAAGTCCCGAGACAGTTCACTCCAATTTCGATCCCGCTTAGCCAGGTCTTTACTCGGCTGCGGGCGGATAATTTGATCTGCTTCGAAATCTCGAATGACCGGTATAAGCCTAAAAACTTCGACCCAAGCCTCAAATGTGACTATCATATGGGCCAAGAGGGGCATTCTACAGATAGATGATAGAGGCTCCGAAACAAAATCTAGGATCTGATTGACGCTAGGATTGTGTAGCTGGACTTTGTTAACACCCCGGTGCCCAATGTCAACACCAATCCGCTGCCTAATCATGAGCCTACCATCAATATGATCACATTCGAAGAGTCGGCTCCCAAAGAATCCTCTAAGCAAAAGGCAACAGACCAGTAGAAAAGTCATTCCCATTAAGCTCCAAAGAAAGCCTCCAAATCACATATTAAAAAGAGATGGTTAGCTGGAGACCCAATAGTTGGTACCTTAGGAGAATCACATGGGAGATTCGAGTACCTGGTGAACTATTCTTACACCCTAATTGTATATGGGCCGCCTAGTGGATGGGGGCCCAAGTTTGAGAAAGAAGACCACCCACCAAATGAGGGGGAGGACGGTTCCGAAGACCTTGGTCTCTATATATTTAACGAGGTGAATGTGGTGACCAGCAAGGAAGGCCATTAGTTCAAGGAGGGGCAGCAAGGGGCGTTTGGACTAGGGTACGTTCCTACAGCCCAGGAAGAAGCACGAGCCAAAGGTGTCAGAGGTAGGAAGAAAGAGAAGCCAAGTAATACCCAAATGCGCATTCTACCCCTCCAACAATCATTCAGACAAGCAACTACCATTCAAGAGCCAAGGATAAGCGAAGATGACGTTAGCAATGGGAGCCTAACCCCTCGTACGTCCAAACAGCATCCAGCTCTCAATAATTGGTTTTGTTATCCTATTGATAGCGCTAGGTTAGCTTAAGGATAGGGAACAATTATTAAACAATTTTTATTGAGACTTCTTTACATAATTCAATAAATTACAATTTGTATTACTTATATATATCTGCTTTCATTTTTCTTCACCCAGATCTCCTACCATTGAACATCAAGGACATTTCGCGCAGGTAGAAAATAAAAACGCTGATATCGTTTCCAACGCTGCTGGGTCAGTCGTTGGAGGCGATATCCTTGACCACTAAAAAAGAATGGAAAAGTACGCGTATGCGTAGACTCCTGGGACGTAAACCAAGCAACACCAAAAGATAACTTCCCCCTACCTCACATTGATGTTCTAGTGGACAACACTGTAGGAAATCATCTTTTCTCGTTTATGGACGGTTTCTTAGGATATAACCAGATAAAAATGGTTGAAGAGGATAAAACCAAGATGACTTTCATCACAACATGGGGGACTTTCTGTTACAAAGTCATGCCCTTCGGCCTGAAAAACGCCGGGGCAACGTATCAGAGAGCCATGGTCGCGATACTTCATGACATGATGCATCGAGAAGTCGAAGTATACGTCGACGACATGATAGCCAAGTCTAAAGAAGAAGAAAGCCATATAGATATCCTGAGAAAGTTGTTTAAGCGATTGAGAAAATTTCAGCTCAAGTTAAATCCGGAGAAGTGCACTTTCGGAGTCACAACAGGCAAGTTGTTAGGGTTTATCATAAGCTAGGAAGGCATTAAAATCGACCCTAACAAAGTAAAATCTATATTAGAGCTACCTTCCCCACGCACTGTCAAAGAAGTAAGAGGTTTGCTGGGAAGGTTGAATTACATAGCTCGTTTTATCTCACAGCTCATAGATAAACGCCGCCCACTATTCCGTCTGTTAAAAAAGAATGCTGCAGTAGAATGGGACAATGAATGTGAAGAAGCATTTAAGACAATCAAAGAATATCTCATAAAGCCTCCAGTCTTGATAGTCCCAAAGCAAGGGAAACCCTTATTCTTATACCTCACGATACTCCCTGAATCCATGGGATACATGCTGGGGTAGAAAGATGAAGAGGGAAGAGAGCGTTCCATATATTATCTAAGCAAGAAATTCACAAACGGGGAACATAGGTATTCAGAAGTAGAGAGGACTTGTTGTGCTCTGATTTGGGTCATGCACCGATTGAGGCAATACACCCTTTACTATCATATTGAGCTGCTGACAAGACATGATCCTCTGAAGTACTTGGTAGAGAAACCCACTTTGGTAGGGAGAATCTCCAAATGGCAAATGCTCTTATCAGAGTTTGATATCACATAGATAAATCAAAACTCGATAAAAGGGCAATCCTTAGCCAACCAATTGGCAGAACACCCTGTCGAGGGAAATTCCCAAGAGCCACAAGTTCAATTCCCTGATGAAAATATATTAACAGTGGAAGGTATACTAGTAGAAGATTGTGAAATAGGCTAGAACCCCAAGTGGAAGATGTTCTTTGATGGAGCTGCTAATGTATTCGGTTATGGGATCGAGGTAGTGTTGATATCCCCAAACGGAACACAATTCCCTTCAACAACAAGGCTCACATTTCCATATACTAATAACATCGCGGAATATGAGGCATGCATCCTCGACCTCAAAATGGCTTGCCAAATGGAAATCCGTGAATTAGAAGTATACAAAGATTCATCACTTATCATATTACAAACAAGAGGGGAATATAAGACTAAAGACCCCAAACTGGTACCGTACCATCAACATTTGACAGAGCCAATCAAAAAATTTGAGACAATCACTTTCACATACGTCTCGAGAACTCAGAATTAGTTTGCAGGTGCACTCACCACACTAGCATCTATGATTCAGATAACAAGGGGAGCCGAAGTCCAATCGTTGAAAATAGACATCGAAAATCGGCCCGCCTACTGTTTAGCAATTGAAAAAGCACAAGATGACAAGCCCTGGTATCACGACATCAAAACTTTTCTCCAAGAAAGAAAATACCCTAAAATGGCTAGCAAGAATGACCAAAGGACACTTAGGAGGTTAGCAAGTCATTTCTTATTAAGTGGGTCTGTGCTTTTACAAAAGATCGTTTGATACCACCTTGCTAAGATGTGTGGATAAAAATGAGGCATATGAACTGATGAAAGAAGTACACGAAGGGGTATGTGGACCTCATATGAACGGCTACATGTTGGTCCGAAAAATCATGAGGTTGGGATATTATTGGCTAACCATGGAATCAGATTGCATAAAATATGTCAAGCACTATCATTTGTGTCAAGTGTACGCAAACCAGATAAATGCTCCGCCTAACGAGTTACACTCGCTGTCAGCACCATGGCCTTTCTCCATGTGGGGGATTGACATAATCGGCCCAATCACTCCGACAGCATCCAATGGCCACAGGTTCATATTGGTAACAATTGATTACTTCACTAAGTGGGTAGAAGCTTCATCATATACCAATTTCACCAAAGGGGTAATAGTCCGGTTCTTGAAGAGGGATATAATAGCTTGATACGAAGTTCCTGAGTCAATCATCACCGATAACGGTACCGATCTTAACAACAAATCGATGATAGGTTTATGTTAACAGTTCCACATAAACCATAGAAATTCAACTCCCTACCGACCTTAGATGAATGGGGCAATAGAAGCAGCCAACAAGAATATAAAAAAGATCATTGAAAAAAAGACAATCACTTACAAAGATTAGCACGAGATGTTGCCGTTTGCTCTCATGGCTTATAGGACCTCAATTAGAACATCTACTGGAGCTACCCCATATTCGTTGGTATTTAGTACTGAGGCAGTCTTGTCAGTTAAGGTTGAAATACCATCATTCAGAATTCTATTAGAAACTTAGTTAACTAAAGCAGACTGGGTAAAGAAGAGGCTTGATCAGTTGAATCTGATTGATGAAAAAAGACTCACTGCATTATGTCATGGCCAGTGTTACCAATAAAGGATGGCCCGAGCATTTAACAAGAAAATGAGGCCTCGATGCTTCAAAGAAGGGGATTTGGTGTTAAAGAAAGTTCTCCCAAATGCCCAAGATTCCAGAGGGAAATTTACCCTAAACTATGAGGGTCCATATGTGGTGAAGAAGGTATTGTCAGGAGGTACTCTGATATTAACTCAAATGGATGGTCCAGAATTGAGAGACCCCATTAATGCGGATGTTGTTAAGATGTACCATCCTTAGGCAAGGGAATTGAAATTTTGCTAATGTTTATGAAAGCCAATATTCAATACAAATTTCGTTGAGTCTAGTTTTTATTTTTTACAAGCAAAGTTAATGTCTCTGAATGGTCGATAATTCCAACCAATTTTCATTAAAACGAACAATCCTAAACACATTACCCTCCACTTCACCAATGAATGGTAAACATTAAAATGATAATAAATCTCAATAAATTTTGTGATATAATTCTACCTACCTTTGAGCATTAAACCTAGTGCATTAGTAGGATAATACTACCATCAAAAGAGCCATGCGCACAAGAAAGGAAGCGCATCAAGATCTTTAACCCTGTAAGTGAAGGAGAAGCAAACCAGCACAAAGGTTCGGTTGTTTGGTTGCTATCTACGATAAATTGGTAAGCATCTAAGAATAAATAACTATCATCCACATCAAATCATTTAACTCGTTCAGTAGAAACATTTTCAAAAGCATAGGTTAGTCAGCCCACATTGGGGCACTTCCCTAAACATCCTCTCGCAAGGTCAGTGATCACTCGTGAAATGTATAAGTGAAACCGCTAGCAAGTATACTAGGTCGCAATCAAGTAATATATGATGAGTAGAGTATCATTCCCTCGAGGTCTAAAAAGATTACCAAACCTATAATAACTTATATTGATATTTAGGGAATTCAAACAGGAATCTTTTATATATTTAACTAAAGAAATTAAATTAAGTTCTATGCTAATGAGAATTATAAGATTCTTATAAATACTTCCAATTGAACAGTAGGAATTTAGAATTCACCCTAGTCATGCAAATCAAACTACTGTTAAGTTATTGAAATCAACTTATATGTGGTTATTCACGTGAGTTCAACATTTTAAACCACAAATCAATTAGTTCACTTTCGTATCTCTATTTAACAGAGGATTCTAATATACTCTCATACATTTTTCAATGTTATGATCGCCTTATGCTCTAATACAATTATCCCTAATCTCTTAGTGAATAATTAGTTAGAACATAGCTTTAATCTCTATATGAACCCTAATTAAACCAATTAACACCACATTCGCATTGTCTCATTAGTCTAATTAAGAATTCCTAACAAATCCTATCTCCACTTTCATATTGACTGGATTTCTAACAATCTAATCTTATCACAATTAAATTGAAATTATAGGAATTCACAACATGAATACTCCACATATATGTCAATCTCATAACCAAATTACACTGATCATTTTAGCAAACTAAGGCTTCATCCACTATTCCCACAAATGAAATTAGCCAGCCATACAATAGATAACAACAAGACAAAATTCAATGAAAAATGTTAAAGAATCCATTAAAGACATAAAAACCAATTCACAGAAATGCAAAATATGATTAGGATAAGAAGTCACCAATATGTAGCAAATATGGAAATAAGATCCTAAAACAACTCTTCAGTGATTTCTGACTTGATCTCAATTGATGGAAGTCCAATTGAATTCAATCTTCAATTCCCTTGTAAAAAGCTAAAATTTCTCAAAACAAAGTTCTAAAATCTACCAAATTGTTCAAAGTCTCTCCGGTCGTTTTTTTCTTTTCTTTTCTTTCCCCTGCTTTTATGCTTGCAGAAACGTACAAATTGCACAAGAATATGAAAAGTCGGCAGTCCACCACATGAGGCACGACCATGTGTAATGTGGTGGTTACTGCCACCACATAAACCACGGCCGTGGGATAACTCCATAAGCGTCTCGGCATTTTCTTCTTTCCTTCTTCTTTTAGGCACGGCCGTGTCTTAGGGGGTAAACACACCCACCACATGAAGCACAGCCGTGGGCTATCCCCTTAAGCCTCTCGTCCTTTGTTTTTCTTTAATAATTGTGGAAAGGAAAAACACTACATAAGGCATGGTCGTATCTCATCCCTTGCTTGTGATTTCTTTATGTTTTGCATCATTTACATCTTCAAGTCCATTAATCCCTAAGATATTAACATAAATGCAATTTAAGTATCTTTTTATTGGAAATTTCTAATAATTAACAATAATATATATACCAATCACAAGATACAACATGATAAAATATGCCTTTATCAACTCCCCCATACTTGAACTTCTGCTTGTCCTCAAGCAATTAATAATCTGTCAAATGAGAATACAAAATTTTCTTTCCTCACAATTGATTTGAAAAGATGGTGCCTACCACTCTAACCAACTGACAACATGTAACTGATATACTTAGAAAAAATTGAGTAGTTAATCTGGAAAGACTAACTTTTATTCCTAATGTTTAACCACCGAACTCCTATTTTAAAAGATAAATTCTTAGTCCAATAAAGCAAAACACTCATTTAAACTTCAAAAGCAACTAGCAAGTATAAAATCTCTTTAATTACTTATCTGAATAAGATAACACAAAGTTAAAGCATATGGTATCCACTCTTCCCCTAGATTTTTTTTCCTTTTTTATAATAGTCTTATTTCATTCTTTATTCTTTTTTTTTTTTTCAGATTGACAGTGGAGTCTAACTTCACTCTTCTGAGGGACTAAAGCCTGCCCATATCAACTGGCTTTTATTAATATATTAAAATTTTGCCTTTTCGCCCTTCACGTTATTGTGAGTTCATTGAGTCGGCACATCCCGGGCTCATCACCCAAGTGACCAGGTTTTAAAGGGACCCCTATGAACTCTTCCTCACACTAACATTTAAGTTAGGATACTCTTAACTCACTTACCTGAGTCATTGGAGTAAAGGCTCTAATTATTTTATTTTAATTTTTTTTATATTAGTTAGGACTATTTTTATAAGGAATCACTAAGTAAAAAGTTTCCTCTACCTCTTTTTCTAAGAGTTAAAATATTCTCAAAGCACTTTAAAAGACAAAATACAAGCTTAATTCACTTAGAAGTAAACTTGCTTGTTTTGCACTAAAGGGCTCGACATACTTCCGAACTTTAAATTCAAGAGTCCAAACAAAAGGTCAAATTTTTCCTTAAAGATTCCACTACTAAATTTAAACTAAGTAAACCAATTACAATAGCTAATGAGTAAGGAACCAAATCAAATCAATTAGATAAAAGAAAATTTATACCACATTTCCAGATCATATTAGACTTTTCCAATACAACAGTTCAAGATAATGGTGAAGTTCCACACAAATTAACATCAACAGACATCAAAATTATCATAAATAATGGCCTATTTTATTTTTCCTTCCCTTACACTTAATTCCGACAATGTCCCTATTGTCTTTCCTAATTGCAAAAGAAAATTGATTAAACCATAAAAGTACTTTGGGAATAACGAAACTTCCCTGAGATGAAAGTGGAGCAAAGTCTCTAGAATATTTCATCATGAAAGTGCCATTGCTTTTCGATACGAACTGCACATTTTTCCTTTAGTTCCTGAAGTTAGAACAAAGAAACACAAAGAGACAAAATAGATCAAGAATATTCACACACATTTTTTGTTTTAACACACGGTCGTGGTGTAAGGGGTGTGTCAATCCGTAATTTGCACATTACCGTGGCACGGCCATATGACATGTTGTGGATTTAGGGCCACCACACGAACCACGACCGTATTTTTTATTTTTATTTTTATTTTTTTTGAAAACTAAAATTAATTTACAAAAATCTTTAATTATGGGCTGCCTCCCATGAAGCGCTTGTTTTATAGTCATCAGCCTGACTATCAGGGTTAGCTTACATCAAGGAGTTTAAACAACTCCTCCAACACCATCATTTTCAGATTAGGATTCCAAGCTTCCTTCCATGGTATGGTGTCCTTCTTTTCAGCTTCCACCAATGTTTTGTAGGTGGATATCAATAAACTTACCTGCTGGATTTCTGCCCTTGACCATCCCAAGATTTCCCTATGTTCATCCGACTGGCCTTGAATTTGCTGCTGCAATTCTCTTGTCATAAGCGCTAGATTAATGTGAGGCCATGGATTTCCTAAATTCAGACACTCATAATCAAACAGTTGATTAGAAAAGACATTAGGTTCAAGCGTCTGCATGGGCATTAGTGTCGACACTGGTGGCTTCTCGTAGTGGTTTATCTTCTCAAAAGCAACAACATTTTCAGTCTGGGGTACTTGCTCACAACCTTTGTTTTCTTGGTCATCCTCATCCCCCCAATCATCTATCTCATTCAAGACAGCTTCAAGAGTGGTTTGCCCTACATTTTCCTCCACATCATTGTTAATAATTTCACCCTCAGCAGATATGTCAGAATACCTTGCTTCCTCATTAGACAAAAACATAGGATCATACATATCAAATGTTACCTGGTCATCTAGTGCTTTAAGGGTGAGCTTACCTTGTCCTACATCAATTAGAGCTTGACCTGTAGCTAGGAATAGTCTACCCAGAATGAGTGGAATGTCATCATCTTCTTCAACATCCAGTATGACAAAGTCCACTAGAAATATGAATTTATCAACCTTAACTAAGACATCCTCCACTGTACCTTTGCAAAACCTTAAGCTCTTATCAGCTAGCTGCACAGTGATTGGTCTCCTCTTGCACTTTTGTGGCTTTATTCCGAGCTTCCTAAAAACTGAAAGTGGCATTAAATTAATACTTGCACCAGAATCAATCAAAACATTCTCAAAATCAATATTACCAATGGTGCAAGGGATACTGAAACTTCCCTGATCTTTCAGCTTTTTAAGTAGCTGAGCAGATTTCTTCTCTATGACAGCTGAACTCTCACCAAGAAGCATTACTTTGTCAACACTCTCCATGGATCTTTTGTTAGAGAGCAGCTCTTTCATGAATTTAGCATAGGATGGAATTTGCTTCAAGGCCTCTAAGAGAGGTATATTGATTTGAAGCCCTTTAAATATGTCACAAAACCTAGCAAACTAGGCTTCCAACTCCCTCTGCTTGAGTCTTCCTGGGAAGGGGATAGGTGGAACATAAGGCTGCAACACTGGTGCTTTGGATGTGAGTTCCTCCTCCTTCCGCTTACCTTTCTCAGGATCTTTCTCTTGAATTTTTATCGGCCTTTCAGCTTTCTTCACTTCCTTACCACTCCTTAGCATGATGGCATTGACTTGATGGGTGTTCTCCTCAGTTTTGCTAGGCAAAGATCCTGAGGGTCTAGTACTTAGCTGCTGTGCAATTTGACCGAGCTGACCCTCCAAGTTTCTGATAGAAGCTTGTTGGTTTTGCAGGAGGGTGTCAGTCTTTTGCATGTAGCTCCTCATGAGCTCTTCCATCTGAATGGGTTGCTATTGAGAATTGGCATTCTAAGCAAAGGTTTGTCTGGGAAATCCAGGGGATGGGTTAAGTGCTTGATTCTCATTCCTCCATGAGAAGTTTGGATGATTTCGCCAGCCTAGATTGTAAATGTTGGAATAAGGCCCTTGATTAGCTCTTTGAAAATTGTTGGCATAGTTGACTTGCTCTCTATTGGATGATACTAGAAAGTTTCCCAATGGACATTCCAAAGAGGGGTGTGGTCCTGAACACAAGTCATAACTAGCAAGCAAGTTAGCATTAACTGATTGAGAAGAAGAAAGTTTGCTTACCTGAGTAGTGAGAGCTGCCAACTGAGCTGAAATAGAATCAATATCACTAACTGATGCAGCTCTTGATTTCCCTCTCTCATGTTGCCAATTATGTGCACCGGATGCCATTTCTTCAATTAAAGCACTGGCTTCGGTGTATGTTTTACCCATCAATGCACCTCCAGCTGCAGCATCTACCAATGACCTCGTAGTGTCATCCAAACTAAGATAAAATACCTCAATTAGGAGATTATCAGGTAGGCCATGGTGTGGACACTTCCAGATTATTTCCTTAAATCGTTCCCATGCCTCATATAATGATTCACCACTGAACTTAGAAAAGTTGGTGATATCATTTCTTAATTTGGCAGTACGTGATGGTGGGAAAAATCTTCTAAGAAACATTGATTGAAGTTCAGCTCATGTGGTAACAGAATCTTGGGGTAAGGAATTATACCAAGCTCTTGCCTTATCCTTCAATGAAAAAGGAAAAAGTTGCAGTCTTATGGCATCATCAGAAACACCATTCATCTTTATTAAGTTAGAATACTGAAGGAATCCTGCTATGTGCTCATCAGGGCTCTCATGTGTATACCCACCAAACTGATTGGATTGCACCATCTGTATAAGTGCCAGCTTCAGCTTAAAAGTGTTGGCCTGAACAACTGGCCTTCTAATTGCTGGTCCTTGAACAGTTGGGACTGAAAAATCGTGAAGTGCTCGCTGGGCAGCTTGAATAGGAAGATTGTTATTGTCATCTGCCATGATTTCCTTTTGATTCTCTCCTCTCTATCTATTCTCTCTTCTCAAACGATGTATAGTATGCTCTATCACAGGATCTAGGGGCAAAAGTTCAAGACTCCTACTCCTTTGCATGTGCACCCGCAGAAAAGACAGAAAAGTAAAGACACACTATCAACAAAATAAAATGTACCTAAATTACCAACAAAGCTACAAAGTCTAATATCTTATACTCCCCGGCAACGGCGCCAAAAACTTGATCACGTGTGAAATGTATAAGTGAAACCGCTAGCAAGTATACTAGGTCGCAATCAAGTAATATATGATGAGTAGAGTATCGTTCCCTCGAGGACTAAAAAGATTACCAAACCTATAATAACTTATACTGATATTTAGGTAATTCAAACAGGAATCTTTTATATATTTAACTAAAGAAATTAAATTAAGTTCTATGCTAATGAGAATTATAAGATTCTTATAAATACTTCCAATTGAACAGTAGGAATTTAGAATTCACCCTAGTCATGCAAATCAAACTACTGTTAAGTTATTGAAATCAACTTATATGTGGTTATTCACGTGAGTTCAACATTTTAAACCTCAAATCAATTAGTCCACTTTCGTATCTCTATTTAACAGAGGATTCTAATATACACTCATACATTTTTCAATGCTATGATCGCCTTATGCTCTAATACAATTATCCCTAATTTCTTAGTGAATAATTAATTAGAACATAGATTTAATCTCTATATGAACCCTAATTAAACCAATTAACGCCGCTTTCGCATTGTCTCATTAGTCTAATTAAGAATTCCTAACAAATCCTATCTCCACTTTCATATTGACTGGATTTCTAACAATCTAATCTTATCACAATTAAATTGAAATTATAGGAATTCACAACATGAATACTCCACATATATCTCAATCTCATAACCAAACTACACTGATCATTTTAGCAAACTAGGGCTTCATCCATTATTCCCACAAATGAAATTAGCCAGCCATACAATAGATAACAACAAGACAAAATTCAATGAAAAATGTTAAAGAATCCATTAAAGACATAAAAACTAATTCACAGAAATGCAAAATATGATCAGGATAAGAAGTCAGCAATATGTAGCAAATTTGGAAATAAGATCCTAAAACAACTCTTCAGAGATTTCTGACTTGATCTCAATTGATGGAAGTCCAATTGAATTCAATCTTCAATTCCCTTGTTAAAAAGCTAAAATTTCTCAAAACAAAGTTCTAAAATCTACCAAATTGTTCAAAGTCTCTCCGGTCGTTTTTTCTTTTCTTTTCTTTCCCCTGCTTTTATGCTTGCAGAAACATACAAATTGCACAAGAATATGAAAAGTCGGCAGTCCACCACATGAGGCACGACCATGTGTAATGTGGTGGTTACTGCCACCACATAAACCACGGCTGTAGGATAACTCCATAAGCGTCTTGGCATTTTCTTCTTTCCTTCTTCTTTTAGGCACGGCCGTGTCTTAGGGGGTAAACACACCCACTACATGAAGCACGGCCGTGGGCTATCCCCTTAAGCCTCTCATCCTTTGTTTTTCTTTAATAATTGTGGAAAGGAAAAACACTACATAAGGCATGGCCGTGTCTCATCCCTTGCTTGTGATTTCTTTATATTTTGCATCATGTACATCTTCAAGTCCATTAATCCCTAAGATATTAACATAAATGCAATTTAAGTATCTTTTTATTGGAAATTTCTAATAATTAACAATAATATATATACCAATCACAAGGTACAACATGATAAAATATGCCTTTATCAGTCAGCACATTGGGGCACCTTTCGAGATGTGTATTCCTACCATAGGTTAGTCAGCCCACATTATGGCACTTTCCTAAGCATTCTCTCTTAGGGTTAGCCCATAAGGGCACTTTTTGAGATGTTTCTCCCTGGATAATTAGTCAACCCACAATGGGGCACTTCCCTAAACATCCTCTCGTAGGGTCAGCACATTGGGGTACCTTTCGAGACATGTATTCCTACCATAGGTTAGTCAACCCACATTAGGGCACTTGCCTAAACATTCTCTCTTAGGGTCAGCCTATAAGGGCACTTTTTTTGAGACGTTTCTCCCTGCATAGGTTAGTCAACCCACAATAGGGCACTTCCTCAAATATTTCTCCCTACATAGGTTAGTCAGCCCACAATGGGGCACTTCCCTAAATATCTCATCCTAAGGTCAGCCTATAAGGGTACCTTTCGAGACATTTCTTCCCTAGGGTCGCGAGTCTAAGAAGACACTTCCCACTATAGGTTAGTCAGCTCACCATGGGGTACTTTCCTAAACATCTCTTTAAAAACGTTAGCCCATAGGGGCACCTTTTGAGGCATGTCCTCTCACTATAGGTTAATTAACCCGCGAAGGGGCACTTTCCTAAACACCCTTTCTTGAAGTAAGCTCATAGGAGCACTTTTTGAAGCTATCGATTAGTTAGCTCATAGGAGAACTCTTCGAATCTATTAATTAGTTAGCTCATAGGAGCATTTTTCCAAATTTGTCGATAACCGATTAATTAGCTCATAAGAGTACTCTTCGGTGGTATTTCTCTTCAAACAGTCGCTAGTCTAGCCAGACGCTTCTATTGACAAGTAGCTAGCTCGTAAGAGCGCTTCCCAAGACAATCTCCTCTTTAAGGTTGCTAGTCCGATAAGACGTTTCCTATTATTAGCTATTCCACCTACAATAACATACTCCTAAATAATCCTTGAGATGTTTCCTATCGCCAATTAGTCAGCCTATAGAGCACTTTTTGAGAAGATACATTACTCCAGATTGCTAGGTAGTTTAGGACCATTTCCTAAGCAATACCAACCGTCACAAAATACTCGTAGGGTTATTAGCCCATGGAGCATTTTCCCACTAGAGACCCAAATCCAGATAACCAGCCAAACCAAGGCGTTATCCATTCAGGCAAGAGGCCAAAAATGGCGTCTTTCTTATCTTTGTAGTTAAGTTTTGCAAACTTTACTACAAAGAGGGGCAGCTGTAAACACCCGATTTTTGCCCCTAATGATCAACAATAGTCAACAATAATCAATTTTTAATTTTTTCCTCTAATTTAGCAAAAATAGGAAAAATATTCAAAAAATAAAATAAATAGGAAAAATACATCAAATTTGGAAAATGATTGCAAAAATGGCAATAAAAAGGATTAAATAATTTTTAAAATTTTTGAAATTAAAAAAAAAACTAAAAAATAAAAAAATCACATTGCATATATGTAAATTGCGAAAATAAAAAAATTGAGTAAGTGGGCTAACCCAGCTGGTCTGGACCACGCCTAAGGCGCGCGAGAGTAGGTCAAGTCGCATGTTCGAAACGCGACGGAGGCAGAATCAGCGTTTTGCAACTTTTTTCATCGCTTGTGACACGTGGCAACAACTGATTGGCTGGAGCGGACGCATGCACTGATTGCGTGATCATCTTCAACCTTCGTCCGAGATCGTCGGCGAGGAGGAAAAATTGAATTTCGACCGTTTTGATTCGATTTTTTTGCACAAATCCAACAAATCTTCAACTGAAATAGGATAAACATCATCCAATTACAATCAAATTGCAACAAATTAATGGATTTGCACAAATCGGAAATGGGTTTTAACCACAAATCCGATTTGCTTCAATCGGTGGAAATCCAAGCTTATCCAGCTCGATTTCATATGCCTATAAATAGAGGATGAAGGGAGGAAGTAGGATGACAGATCAAAAGTGAGGAAAAGAGAGAAAAGAGAGAGAATAGAAGCCTCGTCGGAGTTGCCAAGCCGCGACCACCGATCAAACACCGAGCTACCACCACGAGGTGTTTTTGGATAAATCCACCGCCACGGTTGAGTTCCCCATCCCTGAGAACCTAGGAAACGACACCTCAATCGCTTCGAAAGGCCACCGGAATGCCGTCAACAAGCACTCCCAACCGCGCATGCCTAATCGACCTGATTCGACCCGACCGACCCGGATACAGGTAAGTCGTATTTTTTGATTTTTTATTTATTTCTTATTTGTTTATTTAGTTATTTTATTTATTTTTTTGAATTTCTTTAGTTATTTATTTGTTATGAATAATTCAAAAATAGAAAAAAAATATTAGAATTTAGATTAGTTTTTTCTAGGAATTAATTTAGGATGAATAATAATAAGAATAAATAATTATAATAATAAATAATAAAAATGTATAAAGAAAATAAAAAAAATATTAGAAAAAATAGTAAAAATTTAGATTATAGTTTAGGATAGATAAATAATATAGGAGAAAATTTTTCAACAAAAATTAATAAAAATTATGAAAAAATTAATTAAGAAAAATTAAGAAAAAAAATCAATAAAAATTAATGAAAATTATAAAAACTAATTAAAATTGATAAAAATCAATAAAAATTTATAATAGTAGAAATGGGTTGAAAAATAGAAAAAAATGCAATTTTTATCACTTAGAAAAATCATTTTCTTAAATAAATCCAAAATTGGTTTTTCTTAAAAATTATTATTTTTTTAAAAAAAATCAAATTATCAACCTTATGCTTAGATTTTTCAGAAAAATACTAAAATGATAAAAACATAAATCAAAAGAAATTTCATAATTAAAAATCACCGACACATTAAAGTTTTTTAGGAAAAGCGAACTATAGCACGTTTGATCCTGAATTGTAGGTACGAAAGCACCCATTTGGGGCAACCCTAAAAAGGAATAAAAATCATTTTCTCAGAATAGGTTATTCAAAAACAAAATAAAAAGACAACAAATAAATAAATAAAAGACATTTCAGATAAGGTTTAGATTTTGGGAGATTAGGGTGGTAACCATAGGGTTTTAACAAGTTAGCCTCCGAACTCAAAAACTTTGGTGTTCCCTTTACTCTTTTCACAAAAATGAAAAGAGAAAATTTCGCTGACTAGTGGTCCAAATTATGATTGATCTGCTCAATTAGTCCTAATTCAATCTTTCCCAACCATAGTTGGGTGGCAACTCCAAAACAAAACGAAATTCCTAACTTAAGTTGAGGATCTACATTAGATGAGCATAGGGTCTAGTATAGATCGGATTAGGAATGGAAAAATAAAAAATTAGACTCGATAGTTATATCTTATCTAATAATGCTTTATTTTGCACTTTAGTAGGTATATTTATCAGTTTTTTATAGGATGGCTAAATAACATGCACTAAGGATTAACTTGCAAGACATTCTTCGAATCACATCCAATGGTCCACAATTTGTTCAATTGAAGTGAAGAATCGGCCACTTGAAGATCATTTGTATTTGTAATTTGTTGCTTTTGGGAACTGGCCACTTAAGTGGCATCTTTGTAATTTTTGTGTTATTTTTACCTTAATAGGAGCAAGTATAAATACTTGCTATCTAAGGTTTTGAGAGAGCTTTTGACATTTTGAAATCAAACACATTCTTTACCATAAGGGTTTCTTTGCTTATAGAAAGATCTCTTATCAAATTCATAAGTGAAATTGTGGCGAAACCAACTTCAGTAGATTGTAAGTAATATCAATATTCCTCTTGTTGTTTTCAAATTGTATTTAGTGAGCCATATCTAAGTGCAATTTGTTGGTGACTTGTCATTATCCACATGAATTAGGGTTCTTCCATTTCAGATTTGAATCATTTCATTTTGAGTAGAATTCTAGTTCATTTCTATTGATTTCCATTGATATTTATACAATTGCTTTGTTCCATATATTAATTTAGCATCAAGCCTTTGAAATCACGTGAATTAGAGATCTTTGTTGAAGTTAGTGATCACATCAATTGTTGTTCATGCCATTTATTGATGTGTTTGCTATACAATTAGTAAAGCACATCATACTTTTTAGTATCAGAGCAAAGGTTTTGGAGTAGGGTTTGCGTGAACTTCAATTGGAAATTAGGGTTCTTGAATTTTTACTTCTTAATTGGAACCATTGAAGTGGAATTTAAGTAGTTAATTGTGATTTTGTTGTGTTATACTTATTGTTGTTGAAGTGGAAGTGGAGATTTTGAAGTAATCCTTGTAATCTTCATCTTGCTGTGAGAAGAAGGGGAAGTAGGAAGTGTATTTCCTTATGTGTGTTTCGGAATTGGAGATACATTATTTGTGGAAAAAGAGAAGTGTAAATTTTTTAATGTTGTTTTGGAATTAAGGAGTGTAATTTACATTTTCATATTTTCTTCTTACATGGAGGGATTTGGAAACTATTTGACTTCAAAAATGATCATTTAAGTTGAAGAGTTATTGTATAGTATTGATTGAATACAATTTGATTTTTTTTTTTAATTTTTTCTTATCATTTGTGGAGAAGCTTCATTAAGAGTTACATTTATGTTATTGTGCCGTGATTGGAAGAGGGGTAAAGTGTGTGTGTGCTACACTGTGAGTAAGTGTGTGTGTGGTGTAGTGAGTTTATGTGGTGAAGGGTGCAACATGGTATATTGTTTATGTTGTGGTGAAAGGTTGTTGCACCGTGGATTGTAAGTGTGTGTATGCGCCATAAGTGAGGGTGTTGTAGTGCTTAAGTTTGAATTTCAAAAGCAAACATTAAAGTGTAGAATTTATTATGTATTGATGCTTTGAACACTTTGCTTATTTGGAATCATTAACTTACTACTTGGAGAAGTATTTATTATTGCTCTACTTATTGTTGCCGTGATTGAAGTGTGGAAGTCTGTGTGAAGCTTAAGTGGAGTTTTATGTTTTCTTTTGTAGTAATTGTTGTGTCACATTGAAGCATGGTGGTTGTGAAGGGGTGATTGTGAGGTGTACTACATTGCTTTGAATTGTCTTTGTAATTTAATAAATCAAGTCTACTACTATGTCAAATGATAGTGTGAATAGGGGAATTAGCAATGAGGCTAATAGCTAAGTTGGTGGCAGATAAAGTCATTAGACTACAAGTGGAAGAACTTTGGAGGAACGGCTTCAAGACTTTACCACCATTGTTGCTACATTAGCAATAAGGATAAATAGGATGACGATGCCACAACCACCAGTGGCAAATCCTTAGGCACTACCACCTAAAGTAGCTCCTCAGAATGTTCCAAGGGAAAAAGAGTGGAAGGAGATTATCATGCTCTTAAGGAGGAAAGAGATTATAATTTTAGGGTTAATCCATACCCGAATAAGGATTTCAGGCTACTTTAGGGATTAAAATATGTGAAATTACAGATGCCTTCATTTGATGGTAGGGGTTCAATAGATGATTACCTAGATTAGGAAGATGAAGTTGAGGGTCTTTTCGAGTGTTATGAAATTGATGATAACACCAAGGTTCGTCTTACAACTATGGAATTCATAGGTTATGCTGCCTTATGGTGGAAGAATCTGGTGATCAGCAAGCAAAGGGATGGAGAGGCTGAAATACATACCTGGAGAGACATAAAATAGGTTTTGAGGAAAAGGTTCATACCAGAGCATTATAGGTAGGAATTGTTTATGCATCTCCAAACACTAAGGTAGGAAGGTAAAATAGTAGATGATTACGTATAGGAGTTTAAGACGCTAATGATTAGATGTGGATCAGTCGAGCCTCTTGAGCCAACGCTAGCACAATTTATGTTTGGGTTGAAATATGAGATTGCCTATGTTATTGTGTTGCAAAGGTACAATACACTTGATGAGGCTGTACAGTTAGCCCTGAAAGTGGAAAGGTAGAGGCAATCCAATCCATTCCGGGCCTTTCAAAGATTGTTAAGTAGACTGTAGTTTTTTGATAGAAAGGTGTTATATGACGGGTTTAAAAACACTTACATATTTTAGAAAGATGGTACACAGATTGTCTTGACTCCTATGTCTCCGTCTGAGGTTCGCTCTTTCTAGGAATAGACTAGAAACAACATTCTAGTCTAGAAACACTTACATATTTTAGAAAGATGGTACACAGATTGTCTTGACTCCTATGTCTCCGTCTGAGGTTCGCTCTTTCTAGGAGTAGACTAGAAACAACATTGGCTCTTCTAGACTTCTAGCCAACAAGCAAACACAAACACTAGGTTTCAATCTAAGAGAAAACCCCTTAGATTTGAGGGCAAATCTTTTAGAGACTCAAGGAGATGATGGGAATCAACCTTGTGGCTCCTGTAATGGGGAAAACTAAATTAGATGCATGAGCCTAGAAATCCACATATGGCCACATCTTATCTAATAATGCTTTATTTTACACTTTAGCAAGTACATTTATCAGTTTTTTTATATGATGGCTAAATAAGATGCACTAAGGAACAACTTGTGGGACATTCCTAGAATTACATCCAACAATCTACAATTTGTTCAAATGAAGTGAAGAACTAGCCACTTGAAGACCATTTGTATTTTTAATTTGTTGCTTTTAAGAACCGACCACTCAAGTGGTATCTTTGTAATTTTTGTGTTATTTTTACCTTAATAGGAGCAAGTATAAATAATTGCTAACAGGGTTTTGAGGGAGCTTTTGACATTTTGAAATCAAACACATTCTTCTCCATGAAGGTTTCCTTGCTTGCTAAAAGATCTCTTATCAATTTTACTAGTGAAATTGTGGCGAGACCAACTTGAGTAGATTATGAGTAATATCAATCTTCCTCTTGTTGTTTTCAAATTGTATTTACTGAGTCATATCTAATTGCAGTTTGTTGGTGACTTGTCATTATCCACGTGAATCAGGGTTCTTCCATTTCAAATTTGAATCATTTCAATTTGAGTGGAATTTTAGTTCATTTCTATTGATTTCCATTGATATTTATACAATTACTTTGTTCCATCTATCAATTTAGCATCAAGCCTTTAAAATCACATGAATTAGGGATCTTTGTTGAAGTTAGTGATCATGCTAATTGTTGTTTGGAATTTGTTGTTCACGCCATTTGTTGATGTGTTTGCTATCCAATTAGTAAGGTACATCACATAGCATATGATTTGATAACTTGATTTGAAATTGCCTATGCGTGTATAGCATTGAGAGTATTGCACTTTCATTCATTGAGCCGTAGTGTGCTCACCCGTCTATAGACCATTTTGTAGGTAAAGATTATAAAAGCTTAGGATGGGATAAGATGTGAAGTGTCGAGAGTTTTTGGAAGCCAAGAATGATAAAGTAAGAATTGTGAATGCTAATCTATTTAGATAAAATGTTACTTTTAGGACCTTGATGTAAAACTTAAATTTGTGAGACTTAGGGTTTTATTCCATTTAATAATTGGTATGGGATTTCGGCTCTTTGCGATCTTGGTTGATCGTGGGACATGGAATCTATAGTTATATTTTTATGGTATGATTATATGTAATATGATTTATCATAATTGTAATTAATTATTTAGAGTCTTACGATCTCTGACTCGTAAGAGGGTTATCATGTAACGGGTGCACATGTGCCATAATAATTTTTGGTAGAAACTTCCAGGCCTCCATTGGGGCATGTCAATTGTTCTTGCAATTGCTCCTCATCTTGGTAATCTTCTAGATGGGATTGCATACATTGTGGTAAAATGTACTTAAACCAAAGCATTAGATTGTAGTTAAATATTTCCCCCTCGACATTGAAGCCATAAAAATCATATTCATCATCAACATCATAGATATTCGATGCTTCATTTCTATTGCTATTCTCTTACCCTAGTCGTTGCTAGTGCTTGACTTCTTTTTAGAATTAAAACCACAATAGAAAAAAGTTTGCTATTTTAATTGTCAAAAAAAATTATATGTAAAAAGTCTTTTCTAAATGTGGAATAGGAAAAAAAAAATTCTTTAATGAATTGTTAGTAATTAAACACAAAAAAATGTTAAATGAATGAGTGAGAGTTAGACACTAGGAGTAGTGTGAAAGAAGAGCAAATATTTGAGAGTATATGTGTGATGAGACTGAGTGAATGTAAAGAGGAGAGATGTTTTTATGAATGCATTATATGGGAGAAAATGAAAACGTTATAAAATGTTCACTTTGTAATTCATACATGTGGTTTAATTTGTTTGCACTTCTTCACTTGAATATGAAATTTTAGTTTAGAATACACTTTGCATAGGAGAGGTTCCACCTATCATTTCTTTCACTCGTTGTTGGGGAATCGTTGTGTCACATGTCCTTTCAATTCATGCCTAACCAAAAGTTTAGTGCATGAATTATTAGCCTTTCAATTTGTGTCTTTTCTTTCCCTATCACATCGAAGAGATTACTTCTTGCAAAAAGTTGTGTTTCTCTATTTTTTCTCCCCCTCCCATATGTATAAACTTGTTGGTTCAACAAGCTCATACCATTGAATCGCCAAGGACCAATGGAACTAGTAGGTCAACTAGTGATTCCAAAACCACCCTTATAGGGTTGGGTTCAGTTTAGGAGCTGACCCGTGCCCCTATCTACATACAACGTATTATCAATTAGCTCTATAGGCAGGGCATCAATAAAAAGACATGTTCACTTTATATTTGCACCTACTTTTGCTAAAACATCCATCGACACAATTGTTTTCCCTAAAAGTACATTGAAGAATAACATCCTCAAATTGTTTTAGCTTTACCTTGTAAATAAGAACACTATCACATAACAAATAATTAGTGATAGTCAAATCTTGTAAAACATGAACAACAATGTAAGAATCTATAATGATACAAATTCTTTTGACATTATGTGATTTTGATATTTTCAACCTGATTGCAATACTCCATAATTTTGCTTTAAATATTGATGATAGTGTAGTTAGATTGAAATAACATGTTATAATATTTCCTTTATCATTAAAAAGTATTCCTCCTATTCTAGTATTTCTTATATTAGCATGAACCATTGCATCACAAGACAATATGGTCCAATCCAATATTCAAGGTAGCCACAACTTATGTACTATTAGAGCATTTATCATTGGGATTCTTTTCTCATTGACAAGATGCTCAAATTGCTTGCATTGATCAGAGCATTGTCAACACAAGTGAGATGCAAGGAAGATGTTGAATAAAAAAATATTTTGTTTTGGCAACACCAAATTCCCTATAATAGAAGGGAGAATTTGCATTCCCACAAGGGGTTTTTCTACTTCGATTAGCCTTCCTAAAAACACAATTGTTTTATTGTCCAAATATGAGAAGGTTGGTGATAGGATGCGTGAAAAATTTTTTTGGATTGTAATTCAACAAAAATCTTTTGATAACTATTTTGAGTTAATTGGTCAATATAGTTTTCATGCAATTTATAAAATTAATTTCTATTCTAATCACGGGATTGGGAGTAAATGGACTTTATTAGAACAATTATATGATTTTGTTAATGTGCATAATCATTGGTCTAGAAATCAGTAGACATTCTATGAATAATCATATGCATTTTTGTCAAATAGGGCTACAAGTTCTTCAAACGAGTTGGACTTGAAAGAATAGTTATACTCTTAAATTTATTGGGGTCCATGCATCCATGAATAAAATCTATGATGGACATTGAATTTCATAACATGTGAGGCTAATTCAAATCATTATAGAACTATTTATAGGAAAATATCCACTTACTGTTAGAATCATGCATGATACATCTTATATATACAAAAGACTTCATTAAGAAATGCAATATGATATTCTTAAATAGATGATAGAAAGAAATTAAAATTCTTGGGGAAATTGTAGAGCAATTAGAATACTTATAATTATAATTTACACTATGGCTATTGTTTAATAAATTGTATATGAAGATAATCTCATTTAGTTAATTAATACTTTTGAATAAATTAAATTTAAGTTTATTACTTTCAATTGAAACTTATTGTATATATCAACCAAATGATTCTATTACTAAAATAGTTTTACAAAAATGTGCTAAAGGTATTTGAACTGATTATAACTTAAACACACCACAATTATGGAAAAATAAGGATAGAAAAAAATAAAGATGGAAATGTATTATTTGGAATCATGTGAAAGAAAGTTAGGAAGTATTGATTGTAACTTAATAGCCATACAATTATCTGAAATAAAAAATAAAAAATCGAAAAGAATAGAGATGGAAATATGTTATTTGGAAAAGAAACAAGAAGGAAAAAGAAATAGAAATAGAAAAACAAAGATGGTAAAGTAAAATAAAAAATAATTTGTGAGAGTTGATGGTAAAAAAAATGAGTCTTGAAAATTGTAATTCAAATATTACCACTAGGTTACTTCTCTTAACAAGTAATTTGTTACTTCTAAAAATGTAAAGTTAATAGGTCCTTTTTCTTTTTTAAAAAAAAAAACAAATATAATAATTAATTTTTGCTGAAACTTAAGGGTTAGGGCCCTTTTCACTTCTCTAAACCCATCCCTAGATAACATATAAATTTAGTGTACATGAACCTATGAACTCAAATGATCTGCTTAAATCACTTAGTTGGAGTCAAGGCACAATTTGAAAGCCATATGAACAAACTTTGAATTTTTTGTTATTTTTTTTGTTTAACTTGACGAAAAGAAAATATTTTTATGGATTTTTATCATTTAAGACAACCAAAATTAAATGATGTGGATAACTAGTTGAATTAGAATTCAATAGTTGAACTAGAATTGGGGTACTTGAACTTCCACAACTGATATGACCAACAATTTGTGAAAATCAAACGAGTTAATTGAAATAGCCAATATGACCCATGACTAGATCAACTAAAAGGGGTCACTATAATCATATGAATATCCTATTTGACAATATCAATAAGGACAAGCACTTTCAATAAGATGAAAGGTGTTACATAATAATCGAAAAGAGATAGAAATATCAATATTCATTTAAAGGATAACAATCAAATGTCTCATAAGTGCGGTTTAGATAAGTACTTATAAATGGATTAATGGATACCACAATGAAAACAAAAGTACTAGAAGGGAATAAAACAATTGTCTCAAAGGAAATAAAATAATTGCATCCGTAATTCTTCAAGCTTCGTAATATTTCTTTTTTAATCTAAAAGATTTGAAATAATTTCCTTTTAAATTAATATTCACTCATGTAAATACTTTTCAAAACTATTAGATGCTTCTCCTGTAGTGTCATCAAAAGTATTCTTTCTAAAGGTCTTTGACTTGTTAACGGAAGCATATATAGTAAACTCCAAGGTAACCATTTTGACTTTGTTTGTCTCATCATATTTATTTCTACTTGTTGCCCCTAATCTAGGTAATCATCTAGATATCCATGACCATCAAATTTATGAATCTTTAATTAGATAGTCTCTAACCTATATACTAGTTGGTTCACTTCAACTACATGTTCTGCACTAAAATTAGCTACTTCTTCTTCTAACAACTTCTAATCTGTTCTAGCATGCCTTCCATCATTTTAGCATACTCTTTCATTATTACTTATCCTCCTTGTATTTTCCCCTAGATTTTGAATCAAAGTGTGTTGTGTAATGATCATTGTGCACATAATCTTTACAAGGTTTGCTAATTGTTAACTCACTTTGATTGCTACAACATTCTATTCTCTCCTCAAAACATAATCACTAGTACCTCTATCACTAGCATTAATACTCTTACTTGACATATTGTAATTTCATTACTAAATTCAATTAAATATTGTTACAATCAAATTAACCACTTTGGCACTCTTACACATTCAGATCTTTAACCCATTCCTTCTACTCTAAAATATTGTAATGGAAATAGTGCGATAGGTAACTTAGAAAGAAGCATATGAACCAAGTGGTTTAATATTAAAATGATATGCCTAAATTGTTGAGTTGGACTTAAGACTCAGTCTGAAAGTTCAACACACAAAAAAAAGTTTGAATCTTTTGGTATTTTTGGGTTTAACTCATTGAAAAGGAAATATTTTTATGTATTTTTATTATTTAAGACAACTGAAATGGAAGGATAGTGACAAGTCAAATTGGAATTCAATAGTTAAACTAGAAAATGGTTGTTTGAACTGTATAACTATTATGACCCACAATTTGTGGAAATCAAACAAGTTTAATTGAAATAACCGATATGACACACAACTAAATCAATTGAAAAGGGATCACCATAATAAAAAACATATCCTGATTGACAAGATCAATAAAGACAATAGCTTTCAGCAAGATGAAAGGTGTCAAATAATATTCAAAAAGTGTCAATAATATCAATATTCAAAGGATAACAATTGATTGCCTCATGCATATGGTTACATAAGTATTTATAAATGGATATATGGTAACTGTCATGAAAAGTGAAGTATTAAAAAAAATAAAATAACTATCTAAAAAGAAACAAAATAACTTCTAAATAACTACATTCCTAATTCTTTGACATTTTTAATATTCCCTTTTCTAATCCAAATGATTTGAAATAGTGTCCTTTTAAATCTATATTCACTCACGTAAATATTCTTTGATACTATTGGAAAATTCTTCTATTGCACCTATCAAAAGTATTTTTTCCAAAGCTCATTGTCTAATTATTGAATGTAGCAACAACTTTATCTTCAAAATCAAAACCTCTCAATGGTTTAGGAGTTAACTTGCATTTTAAATAAGAACCATAAGGCATTCTTCTTGATGGAGCAAACGTACTTCCAACTAAGTTTTTCCATGTTTCCTAACTTTTCAACATTAGATTTCTTCCCACAACCAAATTCTTTGCAACCTTTGCAAAATCTCCAAATTTATATGAAAGGTCAATGGATTAGAAAAGAAAATTTTGAAGTCGATTAAGAAGAAATTTACATAGTTTAGGGCTAATTTTTTTTCCAAAATGTTCCCTTTATCTTTAAACTCAGTTTTATCGAAACTATGCACAAATTAGATTAACAACCCCAAATAAAGTTTGAATAAATTCAATAAGAAAATATTTGGAGTCAATTTGAAAAGAAAAATTAAGGTCTGAAGATCAACTTGGTAAAATGACCAAAATGGCCTTAAACTTGCTATCACTAAGGGAAGACTAAATTTTGAGATTTATAAATTGATTTGGAGACATAGGAGTCAAATATTTTTAGCTTAATTAAAGTGGGAATAAAATGGAATATGATTACATGTCACAAAATGATGGGAATCAAACCTCTAGATCCAGTAGTGGAGAAATCAAATTGGACAAATGAGCCCAAACATCCACATGTTATTTTATTTATCTAATAACAATTTGTCTTTGCATTGTAGCAGGTAAATTTATCGGTTTTATAGGAGGGCGTGTAAAATTCACTAAGGATCAATTGTGGGTCATTCATGGACTTACATCAATCAAAAGAACCGGTCTAACAATTGTTCCATGGAAGTGAAGAACCAGCCACTTATCATGGGTTTACTTGTAATTTTCTTTTGGTGTTAAAACCGGTCACTTGTTGCTTTTTACTTGTAATTTTTTTTTTAAATTTACCCTATTTAGAGCAAGTATAAATACTTGCAAAGTAGGGTTAGAAGGGGACTTTTTGACATAACTTTTGGCTGCATTTCACGTAAAAAAGGGAGGTTTTTCTCTATTTCATAAGACTCTTATCAACTTCTTCTATGGTTATGGCAAGTGGGACTTGAATTTGTTGTGAGTAATATCAACAAATTTCAAGTTGATCCTAATTCCAACTAGTGTGTAATATCTAGTAAGGAATTAGTTACTGCTATATTGTTCTTGTTTCACGCAATTAGGGTTCAATTTTCAATATAGGATTCACGCCATTTTGTTGGAAAATGGAATCAATTATGCTTGTTTCTTTGATTGATATTGGAATTCCAATTGAATACAGTATAATTTGGTATCAAAGCAAGTTGGTTTGTGCAATTAGGGTTCATGTGGTAAGTGGAATCGCGCCATTTTTGTGAATTGTGTTTAGTTGATTCTTCAATTGGCTTTGTGTACATGTAATTAGATCCTAGGTACATCATAATTTTTGGTATCAAAGCATGGGTTTTAAGAAGGGATTGCGTGATTTTAATTTGGGAATTAGGGTTCTCAATCTTCCATTTCTTAATTGAAGTTATTTGATGTGGAATTGAAGTAATTATAAGTGATTGTATTGTGATATACCTTTATTGTTGTGGATTTGGAAGTGGAAATTTCAGACTTGTCTTTGTATTCTTCACCTTTGTTGTAAGTTACTTGTTTGAGGAAGAAGGGAATTGCATTTTTTTTTTTGGGATTTTAGAATTAGAACTCACTTTCATTTCATGATTTGCTTTCATTGCATGGAGGATTTGGAAACAATTTGAAATTAAAAAATAGTCATTAAGTTGAAGGAGTTATTATGTATTGTTAATCATAATATACTTCGACTAGTTTGAATTATTTACTTACCATTTGGAGAAGTATCTTTAATTGTTTCCATTTTTGCTTACTACCGTGATTGGAAGTGGAGTGTGAAGTGTGCATGCTGCACCTTGAGTGAAGAGTGTGTGTGTAGCGTAGTGAGTGTGTTGAGGTTGAAGGTTGTTGCACCATGGGTGAAGTGTGTATGTGTGTGGCGTAGAAGTGTAAGTATTGTGGTTTGAAGGGTGCTGCATCGTGAGTATGTGTGAGTGCCGTGGAGTAAGTGTATATTGAAGTGTGAAGCGAGTGTGTGTTGAAGTGCAAATTGTGTGTGAAGTCGTGAGTGTGAGTGTGTACCATGGAGTGATTATTGTGTATTGCATTTAATGTGAAGTATATTGTAATTAGCTTGAATTGTTTTTGTATTTTAATAGATCAATTCATCAATTATGTCAAATGATAGTCTTAATGGGGGAATTAGTAATGAGGCCAATAGTCAAGTTGGTAGCGGTCAGGGTCATTGAACTATAGGTGGAAGAACATTGAAGGAGCAGTTATAGGATCTCACCACCATTGTTGCTACATTAGAAACAAGGATAGGTTGAATGATGATGCCATAACCACCAATGGCAAATCCTCAAGTACCTCCACCTAGGCTAGTTCCTCAGAATGTTCACAAAGAGGGAGCTATTGGAGGTAATAGGGGCAGGAGAATGGAGGGAGATTATCATGCTCTTAAGGAGGAAAGAGATGATAATTTTGAGAATGACCCTTACCCAAACAGGGATTTCAAACTACCTCGAGGATTGGAGTATGTGAAACTGCAGATGCCTTCATTTGATGGTAGGGGTTCTACAGATGATTATTTAGATTGGGAGGATAAGGTTGAGGGTCTACTCGAGTGCTACGAAATTGATGATAACACTCAGGTTCATGTTGCAGTTGTGGAATTCATAGGTTACGTTGCCTTATGTTGGAAAAATCTTGTGGTTAGTAGGCGAAGGGATGGTGAAGCAGATATACATACCTAGTAGGACATGAAATTGGTATTGAGGAAAAGGTTTATACATGAACATTACAAGTAGGAACTATTTATGTGTCTCCAAACACTGAGGTAAGGAGGCAAAACAATTGATGATTATGTACAGGAGTTCGAGACACTAATGATCAGATGTGGATCAGTCGAGCCTTCTGAGCAAACCCTAGCATGATTTGTGTCTGGGCTGAAGTATGAGATTGCCTGCATTGTAGAGTTACAGAGGTATAATACACTTGATGAGGCTATCTAGTTAGCCTTGAAAGTGGAGAGGTAGAGGCAATCCAACCCTTTCCGAGTCGCTAGTAACAAGTATGGAACTTCTACCAAACATCTTAGGTTAGATGGTTAGATGGGAGGACAAAAAGGAATAGGAGACATGCTAAGGCTCTAGACAAGAATGTCTCTAACACTGATAGGGAGAGGGATACTTCTGGGAAAGGAAAAGAGGTTGTTAAGACTTATTTTAGGCAGACAGTGCTATAGTCAACTAGTGGGAAAATGCACCAAATTAAATGTTTTAAATACATAGGTTTTGGACACATGGTTGCGCAGTGTCCTAATAAAAGGGTGATGACAGTTATAGAGGGAAACAATGAAGATGATCAAGAGGAAGTTGTCGAGCCTATAGATTTGTCTATAGCTCTGTAGGAATATTATGATGATCATGATGCAGAGACACATGAGAACAAGAGGGATAATAAATATTGCCTATTAATGTGTTGTGCAGGGTTATGACCATATCTTCAAATGTCAGGGACATATAGAGGGAGAACCTATTCCACACACCTTCTTGGATTTGAGGTAACTTGTGTTTTATTTTCATCAATGGTGGTAGTTACACTAATTTCGTATCTGCTACATTAGTAAATAACTTACAACTAGTCACTAGTCTACAACCATACCCTTATAAATTACATTGGTTGGATGACTGAGGTAGTTTGCATGTTACACAGAGGGCAAAGGTGCCATTCAGTATAAGAGATAGATACACTGATGAGATTATTTGTGATGTTCTTCCTATGTGCACCTTTTATATACTTCTGGGTAGGCCTTGGTTATTTGACGGGAAGGTGCTACATATGTGTTCAGAAACACTTAGGACTTCAGGCTAACAAGCACAAGCAAACACCGGATGTTAGTTCAAGAAAAGACCCCTTAGATTTGAAGGAAAATCTTTTAGAGGCCTAAGGAGATGATGAGAATCAAACCTCTAGATCCAATAGTGGGGAAATTAAATTGGACAAATGAGCTCAGACATCCACATGTTATTTTATTTATCTAATAACAATTTGTCTTTGCATTGTAGCAAGTAAATTTATCAATTTTACAGGACGGTGAGTAAAATTCACTAAGGATCAATTGTAGGTCATTCATGGACTTACATCAATCAAAAGAACCAATCCAACAATTGTTCTACGGAAGTGAAGAGTTGGCCACTTATGATGGGTTTACTTATGATTTTCTTTTGGTGTTAAAATTGGTCACTTATTGCTTTTTACTTGTAATTTTGTTTTGTTAAATTTACCCTATTTAGAGTAAGTATAAATACTTGTAAAGTAGAGTTAGAAGGGGACTTTTTGACATATACTTTTGGCTGCCATTTTACGTGAAAAGGGAGGTTTTTCTCTATTTCATAAGACTTTTATCAACTTCTTCTAAGGTTGTGGCGAATGGGACTTGAATTTGTTGTGAGTAATATCAACAAATTTCATGTTGATCCTAATTCCAACTAGTGCATAATATCTGGCAAGGAATTAGTTACTCTTATGTTGTTCTTGTTTTATATAATTAGGGTTCAATTTTTAATCTAGGGTTCATGCCAATTAGTTGGAGATTGGAATCAATTGTGCCTGTTTCTTTGATTGATATTGGAATTCCAATTGAGTACAGTATAATTTGGTATTAAAGAAAATTGGTTCGTGCAATTAGGGTTCACATGATAAGTGGAATCACGCTATTTTTGTGAATTGTGTTTAGTTGATTCTTCAATTAGCTTTACGTACCTGTAATTAGATCTTAGGCACATCACAAAATGAGAGACACTTAACATTATGTGGAACCTTAGCTTAGACCTTAGTGGTCCCCTCTAGTATCCCTTAAACCCTAGGGTATTAGTACTATTAAACCTTAATCCCCTTAGTTATTCCTAATTAACTCTAAATCCCCTCGCTAATCTATTGGCTTTCTTTAAGTTTTAGGTATTAATCATGGTGAAGAAGTAAAAGGGCGCTCTTGAGTTTTTGGCTATTGAAAATACTTAAGGTAAACATGTATTTTACTAAACTTAAGTAAGATTTAGATGCTTAATCCTAAGTTTAAGTGGTAACTAGCCATTTTGCTTTGGGAATAAAGAAAACTTGAAAACTCTTGAAAGGTGTGTTCATGAACCAAGCTTAGTTCATTGATTGGGGATGTTTTAAAGTGGTAGGAATTGTTTGAATGGATATGTGATGAGTTTGGGTATGAATGGTGACCTAAACCCTTGATGTCACCACTATTCCATCACTTTTTAGATATATTTTTGTCTATCAAAGAGTTAATAAGATGCTAAATGAGATAATCCAATCCGTAGATAAGGATTTAAGGTTTAAAAGTTGAATTTAGGGAGAAATGTGCATGTTTGAGGATGTGAAAGCAATGCCACCACATGTAGAAGGTTGAATCTTGATTCAATTTGTGCTTTAGGTGCTAAAATAAGTTTAATTGGTGGTTTGTGGGATGATTTGTGGATTTAGTAATAATTTAGGATTTAATTGGTAGTTATGTGATGATTACTATACAAGTTCAATGTAAATTGAAGACTTGGCTTGAAAACAAAGTAATGGAGCTTACAATCTAAATTTTTCAGCATGCTTCTTATATAGTTAAAGTGGAAATTTAAGTTGATTTGAAGTTTGTTTGATAATATAAGGCTTGGACAAAAGATGGTAGGTTAAAGAGTGAAATAGGATGAGAAATTGCATGTAATTCTAATAATTTTGAATTGCCACTCCTATTGTGTTCTCCATGATTAAATCTAAAAATTCATGTTGATTGTGAGGAATTTAGGGTAATTAGATACAATAACTTTTCAAATGAATGATCCTATGTCATTTGGATGTTAAATGATGCCTATTAAATTGAAGATGGATTGATTGAATGTTGAATATAATTACATATTTTGGAAGTTTTGGGACTATTTTTATTCATTCTATTTTTCTTAAATTGTGGGTGTAAATGATAATTTAGAGACTAAAAGTGACTAGGAACAAATGGGCTTTGGTTTGGATTGATTTGAACTTAGATTAACCAATTATGGGCTTTTAAGTGGAAATTTTGTGTTTAGGCTGATTTAAAAATTTTGGGAGGCCTAAAATGATTAAAATGATGATTTTTGTGGTAATTTAGGTGGTGGAAGTGGTTAAGAGTAAAATAGCTTAGGTTTAGCCAAATTTGAACCTAAAATGTGAAAGTTATAGCCCTCTGAAGTTATGGGCCTCTAGAAAAATGAATTTGAATAATTTAATGTAAGGATTGGATAATATAAAGACATTAGACCAAGGCTAGCCCATTGCTAAGCTAGCCTACTTAAGTAGACTTATAGACTAACCCAATACCCTTTCTCATGGGAGTTCACATGACAATTTATATTTGGAGTAACTAGGCTTAATTAACTTAATTAGCCAAATTGAGAGATAAGTTAACTGACTTAAATAAATTCAGTGGGCCCAAATCCCAAAAATAATTTTGGCCCATTTCTTCCTTAAGGCCTATATCTTAAATTGGTCTTATGGAAACTAGGTAACTTAAATGGGCCCCATGCAAAACACGGCCTAAAAATAATTAAAGATCTAAATTGAACTTGACTTAGACATGATAAAATAAATGGGCCAAAATAATTAATTAGACATAGAATAGGCATGTCACAATTAATATAAATTAAAGAAATTAGGGCTCAATTGAAATGAATTACACCAGTTAATAGGTCAACCAAATTAATTAAGGTTAGTGGGCCCAATTCAAAAAATAATTGGACCCACTTACCTTTAGGGCCAAAACCCTAATTGGCTTTAGCAAAAGACACTTACTAACTCTTAGTAATGGACTTAGTAAATAGGGAAACTTACTTAGCCTAAGCCTAATAGACCTAAACTTAAGAAATAAATGGAATGGAGCCCAATTTTATAATTATGTTAATAACTAGGAATCATAATAAATTGAATTAACCTAACTAATGAACCTTAAAGTAATATAAGTCAATTTAGCTAAAAACTAATCAGGCCTTCTTACCCTTTAATGGGCCCATAACTAGTATGAGCTTTAGCTAGTCTAAACTAAACTTAATGTAATGACTAAGACAATGGAATTAAATTGCTGACTTTATTATTTTCTTAATTCATAGAAATCAAATAATTTTGCCTGGTTAAACTCGACTTATAATTCGGGAATCTTTAACCCTCTAGGTATATAGTAATATGTGTTATTTACTAGAATAAGCAACCTTAATTGGTATAAAATCAAACTTGGATAAGTAATTGAGTGCTACTTACATGCAGTTATTTTGAGTCAGCGAGTAATGCCCTAAGCCTAAGCTGGGGTTGAGGTCTTAGTTTAAACCTCAATAATTAGGCGCTTAGGCCATTGAGGAATGGATCGATAGGTAATTGATGGGTGGAATCACTTTAGATAATGGGCACCATAAACAAAGTGAAGGTATATCAAGAGTTGTTTAAGGTTGTGTATGTTGATAGATGATATGATATAGTTAGATTGTGACTAATGAGGACCGTATAATGGTGATGACACTCAAACGAGGATACATAGTTTTAGTTTCATGATGAGAATGTAGAGTATGCTAACATTTACTAACTCTTGTCTACTTTTATGTAGACTTTTGTTGTAATGCATTGGACTTGTCATAGGAGTTGCTTGTGGTGAACTATCGTCACCATAGAGTTTTGGGGGTATGACAACCTTCATGTGTATGACAATCTCTATATAAGTTCAAAGTTAGCTTTCAATGACTGGTTTGTAGTGATTAGAACCTCAACCAACTCCATTTGAATCAAAATTTCTCCACAGGCTTCTAAAATTAGGTTTTAGCTATAGATTCCCATCATCAAATAAAGAATTTCATTTATAGTCTATTTTTATATTTCTCAATAGGTTTTTTAGAAATTTAGAATTATATTTAACACTAGAATTGGAAGATTAGAAGCATATAAATTTATTTGAGTCATATAGAACCCTAGAAAGTCTAAAAGAAATTTAATACTCCAAATTAAGAGATTCTTGGTCTTATGTCTCATAAATGTACCTCATCCTTTTTTTTTGTTTTTGTTTTTCCTAAATAGCCTATACTCTTTTGGCCTACCCATAATCATTACAAATTTATTTTATTATTGTCTTTTTTTTTACCATATATAGCTATTAATGATATTGTACAATAGTATGCATATTTAGGTGAGACATAACAACATTCCTAAATATAATATGCCAAGAGTATAAATACCATCCATAGATAATTTATAACATAGTTAAGGTTTTATGTGACTTACAACTTGCTAGTGGGCTTATATTAAAATACTATAATTTTCATAATTTATTACCAAGATGGGTGGTAGCTCACCTATTGTTAATAATTTAATAGGCTAAAGTTTAACTTATAAAAAATATAAACATATTTTAAGGTAGATTTTAGTCTAACAAAAAATCAAAAAGTTGAATAGATTTTTTATTAACAAGTTAAGATTAGCTTAAAATAATATAATATATAGTTATAACTTAATTGTGTGCATATGACTTTGACTTGGAAAAAAGAACCTTCTAATGGGGTATCCTAAATCCAATAGCAAGGGCTATTAGATTTTAGTATCATATTTTCTATAACAATATTTCTCCTACATTGTCATTTATTTCAACATGAACAATATAGAGAAGTCTTTGATAGACTTTCTTATTATGTGAGGATAACAAAGAAGGACATGAAGTTCAAAATCAAGGCTCCTTGTCACACCCCGAAAGGGGGCCTAGAAGTCTCCACTAAAATCATCATGGCACGTGTGTATTTGTTACATGATAATCGTCTTACAAGTCAGAGATCGTAAGACTCTAAATAAATAATTGCATTTATAACTAATCATAATACATATAATTGGATAATAAAATACAACTATGGATCCCGTATCCCATGATCAACCATGACCGTAGAGAATTGGTATCCCCTACCAATCAATAAAATAGGATAAATCCTAGGTTTCCCAATTTCAAATTCTATTTACATAGGGCTTCTAACATTTCATCTAAGTAAATCTATCCTTCACAATTCTTACTTTATTATTTTGGTCTTCCAAAACTCTCGATACTTTACACCTCATTCTATCCTGTGCTTTCGTAATCACTACCTACAAAAGAGTCTGTAAGGGGGTGAGCACACTATGGCTTAGTAAATGGGATGGTAACACTTTCAATGCTACATACACATATGCAATATCAAATTGAGTTATCCAAACATATGCTATGCATGACCAATCATATGAATGTAGCATCTTACATGGTCTTCCGATAACCAATGTGAAGTCTAGGGTTTATGCCCCCTTGACCTTGGGTTGAGGATTTCGAAGCCACCATTAGTGCCTAGTTCATTACTTGATTTATTTATCTTATTATTTTGTTAATTATGATCTCTTTTCAACTTAACAGTGAACACTGACGTGCTTCTCTACACCAGACAGAGCGAAACCCTTAAGGACCGACCGACTTGGAACCGTCAAGGCGCGATAATCTCCTAATCACTTAGTTTGCACTTGGTAGAATAGTAATCCTCTTGATTACCCCAGCAAGCCCTGTAGTAGTGATGGCCTTCAATTTCATGCAATGTCTCGTGGAAATGCATGTCAAGTTTTAATCAAGTCCACTTCCTTAATTAATTGATTTAAGGTGATCAAATAACATATATAATCACAATCAATTTTCATTCAAATAATGAAGCAACTACCATGAATTTCATTTCACACTCATCATAACAATAGGTTAAACCCTGTACCTAAACCCTGTAGACATAGACTATCCAGTTTTACAATAGGTTAAATTAACTCGGCACCTCTCTGTGCGATTTCTCTTAAATGTCAAACCAACTACTCGAGGTTGATTTACAATCATCATATCCGAGACATCTGTGTCATTTATCTTAAATGTTAAACTAATCACTCAAGGTTGATTTACAATCATCATCTCTGACACCTTTGTATCATCACACTTCTCAAGTGCTCTATTATTCACATTTTCAAGGGCTAATAAGGTCATCTCATATTTTCCTTTTTAAGTCTTCAAGACATTTGTGTATAATATATATATATATATCTACATATATATATGTTCTTGACACATCTTTACTTAGGAACAATTTACTAGACACTTTCCCATACGTACTTAAGAGGGCAAGAAAACATGGTCGTTAAATTGTAAAAGCCAAAGTTGCATTCATGATTTGTATGATTGGGTTCATGAGTGTATTTCGTAGATATAATAAGAAAATAAGTTTGTTTAAGTATATGTATGCACATTCAGGAACTAACTCTAACATGTATGCATAATGATACCTATACACCCTATTCAAACTAAGCATACCTACTCGGTAGCTATAGAAAGAAAAGCTAGGTTTATGTGTTCTAGTTTGATTTGGAAGAAAACAATTTTAAATCATAAGTTAGGCTTGTGGTTATAACACTAACAATATGGTGCTAGGTGCTATCATCATGGTAACGACATCTAAACCTTTGGACCATTCATTCCTCTATATTCTTTATGACTTTCTCCCTAACTCATCAATCCTCACTATAACTCAACTTCGTAAGAATCATAATCAATTTCAAACACAACAAAAAACAATTTCACAAGCATAGCAAGTCATCATACAACACAATATGGTAGCATATCATTAAGTTTCCCACTCACCTATTTAGGGTTGTCGTAGTCCTAGCTGAAGTCGAGCAATTCCAGCAGGTAACCTCTTAGCGTTCCTCTTGAAATCAGTATCCTTCTGCGATGCTTCCTCAACCTAATCATAGAAAGCCGCATCTCCACTTAACTATGGTAGTATTCTAGCACCTGATATGGGTACTATGCTCATCTTGCATTTGATGGTAAGGAGTGAAGTTTCCTCCTTGAGGAACTTTAGGTGAACAAGATTCAAACGTTAAACACTTCTTCAATGTGATTTTGATACAAGGTTCCGGAAGGAATGATCTTCCTACAAATCATCGCTTCCATCACCATACATACACCAACCTTTCCTACACACCACGTACACACACACCCACATATTCTTATCCATATACATACACACTTCACACACTATGTATACACCTATACATACATACACACAATCATACCATCCACCAAATTACACACACCAACAACTGCATGTTATTATCCTCTTTTCTCCTCAAGTCCACATATGCACACACACAACTAGTGCATACATACACACAAACTCCACATATGTTCCACACCACCAACATATACATACGCTCAAACTCCACTTACACGTCACACCACTAATACATACTTACCCTCATACTCCACATATGCTTTACACCACCAATACACACACACCCACGTACTCCGCATACACTATATTCACCTTCCATACCTACACATACACCTACACATACATGTTCACACTCCACACATCATCTCATACTCATACATACATATCCCACATACATCATCTCAACTTCCATATTTACACACACATGTCCAAACACCATACACTATTTCACACATGCACATACATACCCCCATATACCACTCCTTCCTTATACATATACACATACCTACACACTATACGTCATCCATACATATACACATGCTATATACTCTACACACCATCCATATACACACTAGTACCACACACCCTACACCCTCCATACATATACATACCCTCATACGCTACATGGCATCTACACATACACACACAAACAGCACCTACCACATACCATCCATATGCATATACTCCCCTTTCATACACACCACATATCATCCTATACACACATGCCGCATACACCACAACACCTATATACACACATATGCCACACACTCCACACCTTCCATACTCCTACACACATACTCTACACATCCCACACCTTCAATACACGTATAAACCCTCTTGCATACACCACATATCATCCCATATACATACACTTCACATACACCACATACATATACCGCACACCCTACACCACTTCATGTATATACGCATACTCACAAACATTACACACACATGGTTCCTCCTTCTTTACACATACATACACCCTTACACACCACACACTATCTCATATACATACGCACACCCTTGCACACACCACGCACCATCACCAACACATACACACCTTACACTATCACCCACACATAAACACATCTCCATATACATCACACCCACCGTCACATACACCATCCTCACATACACCACATACCTTCATTCACACACACATACACATCCTTCATTCACGCACACCCACATACATATCCTTCATTCACACACACATACATATCCAACCCACACACCATTTCAATACGAATACCTACATACTTACACACCAACACACTCGCCCCTTTCCCACACATATTCACACATCTTTACACGCATCGCGTATCACCACACACATGCACACACTTTCACCGTCCTTCACACAACTCTCTCTTCCCCCTTAGATTCACCTACCCATTTCCTCTTCTTCCTTGCTACCCAACATACATTCCCATACATACATATATGTCTTTCTCTTCCTCCCATTTCCCCTTTTCTTTTCTCCTCCAAAATGTAGTTGTTGTGGCTATTGTTGCTATTGTTGTTGCGATCATTGGCAGTTGCTGTTCTCCCTTCCTCACACACACAACACCTTCACTCACACAAACACATCCTCACACATACCACCCTTCACCGCATACACACACATCCTCACCCACACTACACTTTCACCTGCACACACATTTCCTCACACACACTATCCTTCATCCACACTAAAGGCTCCCTTCTCCACTTTCCTGCCACACAAGCCTGCTGCCGCTATTGGGTCCCCGTTGCTGTTGTCGTTGAGCTCGACATTCTAGTCGCTATGGAGATCACCGTTGCTACTATTGCTCTTATGGATGTTGCCCCTATTGCTGTTGCTCCTCCCTCATCTTAACCACTTAATATCAACAACAACCAAGCCCCATCTTTCCTTACTCCTCTCCTCTTCTTCCTCGTTGTCTAACATACACCTATATACATACATATACATATATCTTTCCCTTCCTCCCATTTTCCTTCTTCTTTTCTCACCGAGTACGCTACCGTTCCCATCGTGGTGATTATTGTTGTCATCACCATGGTCGCTGTTATTGTTGTGGTTGCAGTCGTAGTCATTGTCGTTGCTGCAGTTGAAACATCTGAGGGTTCATGCCAAGCTGAGGAACCATACACTTAGAAGGATAAGAGTCCCCACAATGGATGTTGATGATCAAAGGCAACGAGGAATCATCATAACACAAAACAGCACCATAGTGGGGTAAACCAACGAAGGCCTCATCAAGATTGGCTATGGAGATTGCAATGCGTCACTGTCAAGGTACAGTGCCGAAACATTCTTGATCAGCCACAAAGATCATGATGACTCTACCTAACTAGTTGTTGTGATGCGACGACCCCCGTGTGTCCCTTATTTTGGCATCATAGTTAAAGGTAGTCGAGGAGGAGCGAAGGGATGTGAGGTGTGGAAGAGGAAGAAGAGGTTGCTGGTGTTATTAGGAAGAGCTTCAACAATTGCTCTGTTTTCGTGTTGAAAAATAGGGGCGAGGAAGAAAAGAAAAAAAAAATGGGGAAGGAAAGAGGGAAAGAGTAGGGGTCCTGGTGATGATGTGAGGAGTGGAGCCTGAAGAGAGGGAACTCAACTCAGGGTTTGCTCATTGCTGATGTTGGATTCGAGACTTGTTGGTGTACCAAGTAGGCAGAAGATAACGTAAGCGAAAGAGCGTGTGTGAGAGAGAGCGAGGGAGAGGGAGTATGGTGGATGGCTGTAAGGAAAAGAAGGGAAGACGGGAAGGGAAGAGAGATGAGGAAGAAGGGACGAAGGTGACAATGTGTCAATAAGAAGAAGAAGGAAAAAACGAAGAAGAAGGGAAGAAAGTGGGTCGTTGCATCTCGACTAGGAAGGAAAGGTGTCACCCGAAGATGAGGAAGAAGAAGATGGGAAAGAAAAGTAAAAGAAGAAGGAGGAAGAAGTAAGGGACGAGGGAGCATCAGGGTCAGACGATGCGACCGGGTATGGGTGGCATGATGGAGGCGACCGTTTGATCTTACTACTGCTGCTGCTGGCCGGCGTAGGAGGGAAGGGTAGAATAGGATAGGCGGGTTGATTTTTTTTTTTTAAGCTGTGTATATATATAATTATATTATATTTTGATTATATTTTATATTATAAATGTCTCTATTTTAATATTTTGATTGTGTACAAAAATATATTTAAATTTTGCATTTTTAGAACTTTATTACGAAAGCTTATGTCTAGCTAATCTAATTATCTCGAATATAAATATTCACTCTAAATTTTTATTTAATGTTCCTAGATCTAGAATTTAAGTTAATTTAATTATTTAACCTAACATTGTTTGAAAATTATGTTTCGGAGAATTTATTATTCTATTTATTTTCTTTAAATTTTTCATACAGTTTTTCAAAAATTTTAGGACTTTACACTCCTTAAGAAAGTTCTCCTAATTGATAAGTTTAATAAGAAAAAGTGCTAGGAGAAATAATAATTCCAGCTAAGAAAGAAAAGATAATTGTGTAAATAAAGTTAAAGTAGGGGCAACATAAGCCCAATTTTGATGAGAAGGATTTAATCTATCTTCATTATGGCAAGAATTACCATTGGAAGAGAGATGGCATTCACTATAAGAGAAAGATGTCAAGAGAGATTAATTCCTCAAGTATCTTCATGATTTAATGCTGTCTTTTTGTTTTTTCTACATTGGTTATAGATTTGGAATATGATTATTGTATCTATTAACTTGTAGTATCTAAATAATGTAGGAAGTCATTGAAGGGAAAGTGGGCTTATGAGTAGCTAGTGGAGTAAAGGTTATTGCTTTAGCTAGAGGAACTTTTACTAGACTAAATGATTTAAGCAAGCGAACACCGAGCCAACTAATAACCATTAATTTAATCATATGTTACAATTTTTAAGTTTTTTTGTATTGCATTTAATGGATATGATTAATTCTACTCATGTATATTACTCACTCAGGAACTAATTGTAGCCTAAGATTACTCGATCTATTATTACTTACCATTCAAATAATCTAGTATTCACTACAATTTAAGAATTGATATGAGCAAAAATTGAGGATAAACTCCATAATGCATTTAAAATAAAATTATAAGTGATGAGATCCTTGATGAGAGTCAAGCCGGAAGAAGGAATGTGGATCCTCTTGAAGTGCCGCCTGGACCAATCACAAGAAGTCGAGCGAAACAACTCAAGGAAGCACTTAACGGGTTGATAAAGGATGTCCATGAAGCCGGAAAGGATTGGAGCAATCATGAAGTTGGAACGGATTGGAACAACCATGGGAAGACCCTTGCTCTTATACAAGTCACACCAGACACAGGTTGAAGAGGGCGTGTACTTTCGAGGCACGGCCATGTATGGAGTTAAGCAAATCCACAAAAAGATATACGGGCGTGTACACGGCCGTGTATCCCCTGCCGGCCAGCTTGTTCTGTTTTCGCGTTTTTACGCCACTTATCTAAACTACGTCATTTTGGACTTGTTTTACACGAATTGTAACCTTAGTATAAAAGCTCCTAGGGTTTAGAACAATAAGGGATATACATCTTTGAACATTAAACACTTTTGAGAGGCACCTCTCTTGGTTCTTCAAGAACTAACTAGAACTTATCGGATTGATTTCCGTGGCGTTCATCCCGACTTATCAATCGGTCTTCCATCTCGATTGTGGCGTCTTCATTTTTATACCAAGGTTCTTGTCTCGCTTATAGACAACGAGTCGCGGTTGCCACTTTAGGTGTTTGGGCATCCTAGGCAACGAATTTCCAAACGTATTGGTATTGGGTTTCGTCACGGGTTGGCGTGGTTCGTATCAATAAGAATGCCCCTAATACAGTTTAATATGTAATAAACGTAAAGTGGTCTAAGGATATACATAAAATATGGAGAAATAATGTATGAGAATTTAGGTCATTCAAATGCTCGGGAATTATCATTTGGATGATAACGTGTAGTCTTCTATGTTTAATCAATTTGATACAAAATTGGAATGCTCTGATACCAAATGACACGGAGTTGCAAATCGAATCCTTTTCACACAAAATCAAATCATTAATAACAATTTTAGGGTTTTCTGGATTTTGGTACTAATAAAGTAAAATCAAAAGATATGGATAAAATTACCAATCTATAGATGCCAAGATTGATAAAATTAAACTAATTCGCAATCAAATCATACAACGATAGAGACCACGTTCTATAAATCAATCACTAAGATTAAAGAATTCTAAGAATTGAATAACGATGCTCACCACAAATTCTATAGGAACCAAGAATTTGATAAGAACAATACGAATAAAGTGAAAATCAATTCTCAATATTCAAGAATCCCAAAAGATGATTCATACACATGCTCAAAGTGTTTGCTTACAACCAAAATATCATCTGTGCTCGTAAAAAACCCTAAAGATACTATTTATATCATGTCTAAAACAAATTGTGCGAAGCCATTCAAGGCCGGTGGCTTAAATACATAGGCCGACACCAAAGGTCGGCGGTCTTCATTTAGGCTAGCACCAAGGACGACGGCCTACATTTAGGCCGACTCCAAGGCCGGCGGCCTTGAAGCTAACTCGGTTGGCTTAAGGCTGGCCAAACTTTTCCTTGGGTCCTTCCAACGCCTATGTCCTCTCTTTTTGGACCCCGTACTGCCACCTAGAGCTCATATTGACTTTGTTTTCTTTGGTGCTCATATCTTAGCTCTTGGAATCGTATCATTCCCTCCATGTTCAAAAAGATTCGACCTCGAATCTGTATTGTCCATCCTGCTAGACCACATAAAGAGACTCCTCTTTCCCTTGGGCTTCTTAAGGCAAATCAACCTTGTTGTTGTACTTCAATTGGACTCATAGGAAAAAGCTTGTATGCCTTGTCCTTTTGCTGAATGGTATACTCATTAGTGTATCCATCATACTTAGCTCTAAGGCCATACTGCTAAGGTCTTCCAAGGATCAAATGTGTAGCTTCTATGGGAACTACATCACAAACAATTTCGTCAGTATAATCACCAATAAGTAATGGAACACGAACTTGTTTGTGTACATAAACAGCTCCCTGTAGACTCAACCAATGAAGTGCATAAGGTCTTAGATGCTGCTCCACTTGTAAACCCAACTTAGTAACCTAGCTTGCTGAAGCAACATTAGTGCAATTGCCTGTGTCAACCACAATCAAACAAGTCTTCCCCTGCACCATGCCTTAGATATGAAATAAATTAGCTCTCTGATTATGAACAACTTCATCCTGCTTAACCATTAACAAGTCTCCCTGTACTAGATTCGCTATAATGTCTTCATCTTCCTCTTCTGCCTCAGTATTCTTCTGTTCTTCTTCCTCACTCTCAACTTTATCCCCTTTTATGACCATAACACTTTTATTAGGACATTGAGAAGCAATATGGCCAAGTCCTAAACACTTAAAACATTTGATATCCCTACTCTTCTTTTATTGTGTTTGGTCAATAGCCTCACTAGCGACTGCCTTTCCCTTTTCCTTTCTTTCCTTCTCCCTCTCACCATCATCTGACTTATGGTGGTGATACGATTTCTGATCCCGCCATTTCTGATCCTGCCTGTGCTGATTCCGCTCAACCCAACTGGCTAATTTAATCACATCCTCAAGAGTCTGATAATGCTGGAGTTCCACTACATTGGCAATGTCCATCTTCAACCCATTGATGAAATGAGCTATGGATTCATCTGATGATTCCCTAATATCACATCTTGCCATTAATGTCTCAAACTCCTTCACATACTCTTCTATGCTCTTCTTACCCTGCCTCAAGGATTGCAACTCCATCAGCATCTCTTGTTTATAGTAGTCTAGCACAAATCTGCGTCTCATTAACCTTTTCATCAAAGCCTATGAATGCACTTTCTCCTCATCAGCCCTATATCTCTTAGTTTGTAATTTATCCCACCACAGATTAGCATATTCAGAGAATGTTAGAGACGCTATTTTCACCTTCATGCGCTCATCCCACTCATAACAGTCAAACACCTTCTCAACTTGTGGCACCCAATCTAGGAATTCCTTTAGTTTACTACTACCAGTGAAAGGTGGAATTTTCAGCTTAATGTTTTCAATCCCTTTACGCTTGTCATCATTGTTTCCTCTCCTACTCCTTTCACTAGCAGCATCAGATTCACCACTAGAATGTCTCCTCCTAATTCCTACACCACTATGCTTCTTCAATCCCTAACCTCTAATCTCTCCATAATCAATCTAATATTTTCTTGGATTTGATTGAACTCAGCCTTAGTCACAACCTCACCCCCATTATCAGCATCATTCCCATTGTTGTTGTTATGAACACTTCCATGCGACGACATCTCTACCAATCAAAATTTCAGCAAAGATATTCACAAGAACACAATTCTCAACAACAACCCCAAACACCAATTCACAGCAATTCAACACCCAACAATTAAATTCAACAAAGATATTCACAAAACCCCAATTCTCAACAATAGCCCAATCACCAATTCAATGCCCAGCAATCGAATTCACAGCAATACTTGTCAAAATAAATTCCCAAATTTCCCAACCAACAGCAGTATTAAATTAAAACTACAATTGAGTTGCGATTCAACAGCCTTACCGATTTAACCCACGTTCTGATCGAATCCTTCACTCTGAATCCTTATGAATCCAACCTTTGCTCTGATAACAAATGATATAGATTTGGATATGCTCTGATACCAAATGATACGAAATTGGAATGCTCTGATACCAAATGACACGGAATTGCAAATCGAATCCTTTTCACACAAAATCAAATCGTCAATAACAATCAAATGTTACAATTTTTTTAGGGTTTTCTGGATTTTGGTACTAACGAATAAAATCAAGGATATGGATAAAATTACCAATCTATAGATGCTAAGATTGATAAAATTAAACTAATTTGTAATCAAATCATAGAACGATAGAGACTACGTTCTATAAATCAATCACTTAAGGTTAAAGAATTCTAAGAATTCAATAACGTTGTTCGCCACAAATTCTATAGGAACCATGAATTTGATAAGAACAATATGAATAAAGTGAAAATCAATTCTCAATATTCAAGAATCCCAAAAGAGAATTGACACACACGCTCAAAGTGTTTGCTTATAACCAAAATATCATCTGTGCTCGTAAAAAACCCTAAAGACACTGTTTATATCATGTCTAAAACAAATTGTGCGAAGCCATTCAAGGCCGGCGGCCTAAATACATAGGCTGGCACCAAAGGCCGGCGGCCTTCATTTAGGCCGGCACCAAGGCCGGTGGCCTACATTTAGGCCGACTCCAAGGTCGGCGGCCTTGAAACTAACTCGGCCAAACTTTATTCAAGGCCGGCCTAAGGCTGACCGAACTTCGCCTTAGGTCCTCCCGACGTGTATTTCCTCTTTTTTTGGACCCCATACTACCACTTAGTATGGTGCTCGTATCTTAGCTCTTGGAATTGTATCACAATTAAGTGCATCTAATCGGAGGCCTACCTTATGCTAGTTTAATGATATGCTTGCCATTCGAATGCCTTAGGCTTACCATCTACATGAGAGCCTGCAACTCCCATGGTGAAGGTGCTATAAAAAATCATGCCCCATTGAAAATCCCAGCAAGCATGCTTAGCATCACAATTATCTTTGTTTCTACCCTTAGGGGTCTCATCTATAATCTTAGGTGTTGAGGACTCTTCCCCTTCCACATTAACCTCATCATCCTCAGCCATTACATCTTCTTCATCTAACTTTAGGTTCTCCATAGCTAAGGGTTCTCCTTCATTAGGGTCCTCTTTTGATTCTTCCTTAAGATCTTGATCCTCTTCTAGATCCCCTTCAAGAGCATAATAATGAATTTTTATTTAACAATTTTAGTATTAGATTCATCAATGAGTAATTATAAATGTTTAAAATGTAATTTAACACAGTAAAAGCTATGCCATAAGGAATAAAGAGGGAATGGAATAACAATTCACCTCAAGTGAACAAGATATAATTGAAAAACACTTGCTAATTGTAAAAATTTGTGGAGAATTGAACTCAAATGGCATACATGTCACTGAAGGTGCTCTAAAAAAGTTGGAAAGAAAGTAACTTTTGGTGATTTTTTTGTTGAGGTATAATACCATTGAACAAGTTATGTAGAGCCAAAATAACGATGTCCCTATGGCGCATTAGTTGATCTACAATACTGGCTTCATTTGATGTTAACTGATCATAAATTTAATGTTTTAGTATCAATGCAGTAGGGCGATGCATGAATGAAATGGTTGAACTTTGAATGTAGAGGAAACTTTAACGCAAGCTTTTAGGGAAACAATGTTTTTGGTATTTTTCATTGATTTTTTTAGGTCACCGTGCTACATGTATAAATAGTGACCACAATTAGTTACAACAAGATTCCCTATGTGGATACTAATTAGGTGTGTGACACTAAACCTTATAAAAATGCTATAATTCCTAAGAAGTATTTATTACAATGTAAATATTTACTATTTATTAATGAGGCCTTAGGCTAGGCTCATTACTACTACTTTCATTCTTCTTATATGTATTTTTTGGAGTTGAACTGCAACTCTGAACTTGTTCCCACCAATTCTAGGGCTTCTATTAACTGCACATCAGTGCCTCCTCCTTCAAAAACCCTTATCTACATGGGTAACTATCTAAAATGCAAAGATAAGTCTTTGAAATATTCCTAAGTTGCTTTACATTATAGCTTGTTCTTGCACTTGACTAACACCATTGTTTCTACTATAAGTCTCCGCTTTACCATCTTTCAATCAAGTATTGACTCTGGCTTCAACACATGTGTGACTCCTATTAATGGAATATTAGAAGAAGTTTGATGCTTGCCAATCACATAAAGCTTTAGCTAGGAGACATGAAATGTTGGATGAACATCAGAATCGATAGGTAATTGCAATTTTTAGGTTATTTCTCCAATTTTGTCTACTAATTTATATGATCCGTAGTACTTAGGTGACAGTTTATGTAATCATTGACCTTGGGGTTATTTTGCTTATAAGGTTAGAGCTTAACCAGCGCATAGTCACCAATCAGAAAAACCTTATCAATTCGTTGCCAATTAGCCAGCTGCCTCATTCTTGCTTGAGCCCTAATGAGGAGAAACCTTAAGACTTTAATAGCTTCTTCCTTGTTTAAATCATTATTGGAGTACTTGGGAATATAAGGAAGGTGGATGGAAGGAGGGTAAACTTATAGTATCTTGAAGGGCATTATATATGAGCCCTAAAATGGTAGTTAGTATTATACCACCATTCCACAAGAGCTAGACAATCAATCTATTTCCTAAGATTTTCACCAATCATAGAACGTAAGTAAGTCTCTAAACACTTATTAACCACATTAGTTTTACCATCTAATTATAGATGATAAGTTGTAGAAAACTATAATTTCATGCCTTGCAACTTGAAAAACTCACTACAAAAATTAATGATGAAAATGGGATCTATATCAATGATGATAGTACTAAGTAGCCCATGTAATTTAAAAGAATGCTCATGGAAAATCTAAGCAACTTGTTAAGTAGTGAATGGATGAGCTAAACTCATGAAGTGTTCGTATTTGCTCAATTGGTCCACAACTACCATTGTTACATTCTTTCCATGAGATTTAGGCAACCCCTTAATAAAATCTTTGCTTATATCAATCCAAAAACCATTTAAAACTATTGTTAGTTGGAGTAATCCTAGTATAGCAACATTTTCATACTTATGTCTTTGGCAAACTTCACACTCTCTAACATACTAGTGGAAGTCATGCTCTACTCCAAACTAATAGAGTACTAAATTCAACCTTTTAAAAGTGGTTGGAGATCCTAAATGTCCCCTTAAGGCTCCATCTTGATATAATGTTATTAACTTCCTTCAAAAATCAACATTTAGGCCTACTACTAACCTTCCATTCTTTTTAAACATTCTATGGTCCAAACCAACCTCTAGTTTATGTGTAATACTCTAATAAGTAGCACGTTGTAGCAAACTAGTCTTGATCTCATCAAGTAACTCTTGCGAAGTAGTTTTGGTGCAAGTTAAGGACTACTAATCAACATTTTCCCTCTTTGAAAGGGCACCAGCCACTATGTTATTGCTTCCACTCTTGTACTAAATTTCATAATCTAGTCCTATGAATTTTGTTAACCATTTATGTTGGCATGGTGTTGAGATTCTTTATTCTAATAGGAACTTTAGGCTTTGGTGATTAGTCTTCATGATAAAATATCTTCCTAATAAGTAATACCTCCATTTGTCCATGGCATGAATTAGTACCACCATCTCTTTCTCATAAATTGACATTCCTTTTTTGCTTAGCCCCCAAGCTCTTTCTTAAATAAGCAATTAGATGCTTGCCATGTATGAGGACTGTGCCTATTCCTTCTTCACTTACAACAGTCTCAATAATAAAAGGTTTGGTATAATCTAGTAATTTCAAAATAAAGGCATAAACAAATGCTTTCTTAACTTCCTCAAAGGCTATTTCTACTTCAAAATTCCATCCAAAATTATTCTTCTTCAATAGATATGTTAGTGGTTTGGTAAGAGCACCATAGCCTTGAATGAAACGTAGGTAATAACCAACCAATCTTGAAAACCCCTTAGTTGCTTCAAGGTGGTTGGATGTAGCCAGTTAGTAGTAACCGTAATCTTCTTAGGGTTAATAATTACCCCATATTGAGAAATTATGCAACTAAGATATTCAATGTGTAGCACTAAGCAGAAACTTACTCTTCTCTAAATATAATTTTTGCCTTCTTAACACTTCTAAAATGACTTGTAGATGAATTATATGCTTTTCAATAAAGTCATTATAGACTAGAATATCATTGAAGAAAATTAGCATAAACTTCCTCAAATACTCATGAAACATGTCATTCATTAAACTTTAGAAGATGGAGGGGGCATTAGTGAGCCCAAATGGCATAACCATAAATTCATAATGGCCCTCATGAGTCTTACAAGCTATCTTATAAACATCGTTAGGGTTCATACGAATTTGATGGTACCCTAACCTCAAATTAATTTGCTAAAACAACTTACCCCATGCAACTCATCAAAGAGATCTTCCACTAAAGGAATTGGGAATCTACCTATATTAGTGATCTTATTGAGCTCTCGATAGTCTACACACATCCTCTATGTATTATCTTTTTTCCTGACTAGCACTATCGATGAAGAAAAATGACTATGACTTGACCATGTAATACCAACTCAAAGTTTCCAATTCTACTTCTTGTTTGTTATGTGAATCCATCAGCTTAAGAGACTTTAACTAGCTAGGTTGGTTTAACTATGCAACCCAATCCTTTTTGTTTACTTAGAATCCAGATAATTTAAAGAGCCACCATTGTCTACTGCTATTCCCAACTTCCTCTTCTTATTATAACCAACCATCTTCATAGTACCCCAATCTTCATGCTTTACAAGGGAGCATCATGCCAATTTTGACAATTCCTCCTCCAAACTAATGTTTCCAAGTACATCCTTTTCCATAACCTCATCCTCAACATTAGTATCAACACTACTATCTTCTACATCAATCATTATCAGCCCCTTCCTTTTACACTTGTGACTTGGGCTAAGGGCTTGTCACACTAGAAACATTATTTCTTTTTCCTCTTTCCTTCATACTCTTTTGGTGTCATCCATTTAGCACCCTTCTAACCACTAACATTCTAATTAAGACTCACTTTAAAATTATTTACTATAGGAGTAAAGGTTCAGTAAGTAGGTTTGGTGGAAACAAAAATTTTTGTAGGTGTGTATGGGCTTAGTGAAGGGTTGAAAGGAGTATAGGTCAAAGTGGGTCTAATAGTCTTAAGTTTAGTTTTGGAGGAAAGATTGATAACTTCTTAAATCTTAGCTAAGGAAATAGCTTGGGTAAGTGTGTGGGGTTGAAACATTTACACTAGGTATTGGATTTCGGGTTTCAATCGACTCAAAAAGTTGCTTATTAAATGGTGTTCAAGTAAGTTTACTAAGGTTGTGATGTGCCTAAAACCAAAGTCTAAGCATATGCAAAATCGATTTGAAAGACGATCAAACAATGCCAATCAACTAGTTAATTAAATGGTGTAAATTCTCAATGCTTGTAACCGATTCATCAAATGTTGATGTGTTCTATCTTAAATATCTAAATGTGATTAGCTCCGATACCAAAAGATGATGTGTCTAAAAGGGAGTTTAAGCACATGCAAATGAACCAATTTACAACCCTTAAAGGACAAGATCAAAATCGGTTTGAAGTGAGACAAAATTGCGCGAACCCTAATTGTTGTAATATGATCCGAATAATAAAATCAAGGAGATGAAAACCATAAAGATGATAATCTTCAATTAAATCACTTAATCAACTTAAGTTCTAAGAGAATTCCAATCAAGAACACATAAAGGTAAAACCGTGATCCTCCTCACAACAAGACAACTGATACCAAATTCAGATCAAAGAACTAACCCAATCAACCCTAGATATGACTCACTAGTGATGAAAAGGAAAAACACAACAAAGGGGAATTGATATTACCCACAATTCTCTTTGTTGCAACTCACCACAATTCCAATTTTTAGATTGAAATTGATATGTGCTAATGGATTTAGGATGAACCCTAACCCTCACATGAGAATGTGTTTTGCTATAAATTTCAAAACTATCCTCAAAACCCTACTTAAGCAAGTATTTATACTTGCTCCCTTTAGGGTTAAACTATCCACAAAATTATAACTATGCCACTTTAGGTGACCGGTCCTAAAACACAAATTACAACCAAATAAAAATGTCCAAAAAACTTACAACATAAATGGTTCCAAGAAATAAATTACAAGTGCAAAATAATCTTCAACAAGCTATCTCTTCAATGGGATTCGTCGGTCTAGCTCATTGCCGATTTAGGTCAGTCCATGAATAACCCACAAGTTGAGTCTTAGTGAGTTTGTCCTCTACCCTATAAAGCATGATAAGTGTGCCTATTGGAGTATACAATAGATGAGTAATAGAAAAGAGGTTAGTAAACAAATAATTCCTAGGTCAATTTGCTCAAAAAGGATCCTTATCATCAAGATTTGAAATCCTTTGGCTCTTGCCCTAATGATAGGTCTTGTAAGATTTTGAGTCCTATCAGGTTGATAGCTATTCAAACTCATCCACATAGTCTTGTAGCAATTCTTGTTGGAATAGTTCCTTAAATTTTGCCATTGGATCCCATAAACTCAAGTGCCAAAACATGCTTAAAGGTCTAAAACCAGCTCCTCCTAAGTAATTAGATTGGGTAGTAAGTGGCTTTGAACAAATGAGTTATACCGCTATAAAGCTCTATCTTCAAAGTACATAGCTGCAATTTTGACCCAATAATGATTAGGTGTTTCATCTAAATTAAAAACGTGTTCAATCTTGATGAGCTAACATTTTAAATCTACTCTTGCAAATATGTAGAATTCAAACTTAGTAGATCTGGATGGTACTTGATAAGGTAATTCCATTTATTAGAAAGAATTACTACCTTCCATCAATAGCCTTAGCAAAGCATTACTCCCTTCCACTAACGAAAAATTTTCCCTTATTATTAGTGGGTGTCTTAACAATTTTTGCACTTGCTATTTCTAATCCAAGAAAGTTGAATTAAAGGACTCCTATTGGCATTTGAAGAGCTCTATGAAGGTTTGAATCAATTGTTCATGTTTATCCCCCTTTAACCTTGCTCGAAGATCATGCTTAGTTGTTTGCTCCACAATCATGGCTCGAATAGTTTCTTCCTTCTTTTTCTTGGTAGTATGAATGCCTAATGTCTACTATTGGAATGGCTCTAATACCAATTGATATTAATTGATCTTAAATTTGGTGTTTTAGTATCAATGCAATAGAACGATGCATAAATAGATGGGTTGAACTCTAAATGTAGAGCAAGCATGAATGGAAGCTTTTAGGGAAATAGTTTTTTTAGTATTTTTCATTGAGTTACTTTAGGTCACCATGCTGCATGTATAAATAGTGACCACAATTAGTCACAATAAGATTCTCTATATGGATACAAATTGGGTTTGTGACACTTTACCCTACACATGTGTTGTTACTCCTAAGAAGTTTTTGGTAATTGTATCTATTATAATGTGAATATTAACTAATTATTTATGAGGCCCTTGGTTAGGCCCACTATTGCTTCTTTCCATTCCTCTTATACATAGTTTTTAGAGTTGATTTGCAACTCTGAACTTGTTTCCACAAATGCTAAGGCTTCTATTAATTGCACATCAACTTTCTTTTTCAACATTTCAAGTGCATGATCTAGGGATGAAGTGCTTAAGATATCAATAGCATCATCATCTTTCTTTTCCTTGAACATATAATACTACTTACTACAACTAAGCTTTTTATGTGAAATGCAAGAATTAGAATGTCAATACATATTTGATTTATAGCTTGAGAAAATGGGAAGAAAGAGGCTAATCAAGAGGTGTTTTATGATTTTAACCCTTTTTTTAATGGATTAGCAATAGTTATAGAAGCATAATCGAGTAAAACATAGGCATATCAAAACTTTAAAAATAAATATAAAGTAAAACATAGGAGATTAAGAAAATCAATTAGATTTGACTACAAGATGTCAAATGTATTTCTTGGAATGATCATCAATAAGGAAGTTTAAGATAATTAGACACAAAATGCATCTATAATGAAAGGATGAGAAGGCATCATGAAATCATCTAAGATGCTAAACTAGTTATGCCAAATCTAATTTCAATGTCACATGAAAGTTCCATTTTCTAAAGTCCACCTACATCAAAATTTATGCTTTCTATTATAAAGATACTAACAATCGCATTTGTTGAAACATGCAAAGTATATGATTAATAATTTTCAAGTTGCTTAATACTTATATTCCTCCATTTGTAGGTAGACTAATGTGACACAATAGAGTTTATATAGCAGTTATGTCATTGTAATTTTTAGATCTAGTTGATATGGAAATTAGATAATAGAAATTTTGTGACACACATTCCTGGCTACTACCTTTGTAATGAAAAAAGTCGCATTCATTGAAGATACAATATTAGTAAAAGCAAAAGGTCATTTTCACCATTTTTCATTCACTTTCCATTAGGAGTAAATACCATATTAGTCATTAATTGCTATCATTACCTCCATCTTCATTTTTTGCTAGAATCATCAGGTGTCCACAACCCCTTCAATAAAGCTATATAGTATTTGATGGTTATTCGAATTTGATAATAGTAAGAAATGTTTGAAAAAGATGTCCAGAAAACAATGTCTGCAAAACAAAGAATCTAAGTTTTCATGCTATAAACATAATCGATTCTTCTATGTGGCAATTGCAGCAAGGAAACTTTTACAATAAATACCGGCAGTAATAATAACAAAAGCAAGCCCTTAATAGCTTGATTTGGCACCAACTATAACTTGGACAAATTAAATTGAGAGTAGGATGAAAATAGAAAAGCAGTTATTTAGTCAAGCTCAAATATCACATGAACCATTGCCTTTTTATGCACCAAACTATTGATCTGATAAAAAAGATGTAATTATAGGAATTGGGATATCCATTGTCCCTTCTAGCATACACAGAACCTTTTTCATTGCAGGGCGAAGAGCCGGATCCTCCACGATGCACCAGAGCCCCACTTTGACAACGTCTTCTAGTTCTCTCATGTCAATCCCCTCATCACCCACTAATTTTCTACATTGACCTGTGAGGAAGCAATGTCGAACAGAATCTTCCAAGACGGCTTCACTCACCGAGAGACACCAATTAATGTTCCTCCTACAACATATTATCTCCAGCAACACAACTCCAAAGCTGTAGACATCTGCCTTAGCAGTCACAGGCAACCTCCGATGCCACTCGGGTGCAACATATCCTCTTGTACCTCTTATTCCTGTGAAAGTCTTTGTTTGGTCTGGTGCTAGCAGTTTTGCTAGTCCAAAATCAGAAATTTTGGCACATTTCCCCATCAGAATGTTTTGGGGTTTAATGTCACAATGAATTATTTGTGTTTCACACTCTTCATGTAAATATAATATACCTCTAGCGATGTCCCGTGCGATCTCCATCCTTTCTTCCCAACAAGGTAGTTGCCTTTCAGGTGTAAAGAGTATGTCTGCAAGCGATCCGTTGCTCATATACTCGTACACCAAAAGCCGGTTTGGACCTTCCAAGCAATAGCCAAGCAATCGAACCAGGTTCCGATGATGTGTTCTTCCAATAACTTCAACCTCGGTCTGAAACTCCTTTTCACCTTCGGGCAGCAATTTATCTAGTCTCTTCACAGCTATTGGTTTCTCCCCGTTATGTATCATCCCTTTGTAGACAGTACCAAATGCACCCCTGCCAATTTCTTCCTTGAAATTGCCCGTACACACCTCAAGTTCGTAATAAGTGAACAACCGAGGTGTAATATCGGTCCCGAATCCAACGTCTGCTTTCTCATCAATCTTTTTATACACCCATATCTTGCTTCTGCATATCATCATAACAGAAATAAGCAACATAATTGATCCAAGCACAATCAGCAGCACACTGACTATTGAGATGGCCCTATTAACCCGTTCCTCCTTTCCTCTAGGACCATGAAAACTAGGAGAATTATTGTTAGTACTTGTAAAATTTGATACTCCAACTTTGATAATAGTAGACGTTGACTCGCTTGGCCGTATCCTCCCATATCTCAAGGGAAGCCTTTGTTTCCGGCAATCTTCTTTAAATAGTGCAACATGGCAGTTACCGTCTTCTAAACAAGCCTTTGCACAACTTTCTTTATTCGGTAAGGATGAAACCGAATAGGGATCATCTTCCCATTTCATATGATCAATAGTTTCCATCTTGCATCTCTCGATTGCACCTTCATGTTTGCATGTTTCCAAGGTAAAGTTCCTTTCACAACCAGCAGTCCGATTTCCGTGCATAACAAAATGAAATCCTGGGAGGCATCGGCACTGTGCTAGTTGGCCAACTAAGTCACAATATCCATTTAGGCCACAGAGACCCTTGGGAGCGCATTGATCAGTGTCGGACGACCACTCATTCTTCCAGCGGTCGTTGCTCTTCAAATCATGTGAATATAATCGCAACAATCCTTCAGGCTCGATTCTCAGTAAGTATGTCTTATTTTCAGTTGGATACCCTCCTACTGTTATATTCATCACATTGGAACCGTTTCCGTCAAGCAAATAAATATGGCCATCAGGATCAAAGTTAAGAGAATCATGATCTTCTCTACCAGGAGCCCATTTGCAGTAATAAGAATAAGGAGCTGTGTCCGGGGTGTTTATCGGGTACATGACGAGGTTTCCATCATGTTGCATCTTCAAACGAAATATTCCTGTTGAATGATCGGTGTCGGAAATGCTAGAAAAGATCTCTTTCCCTGCTTGCAGGCGCTGAGTAGGCAAGAGGGTATCGGTTGGGTAGTCAAAACTCTGCCAAATCACATTGTTGCGCGAATCGTATAGCACAAAGTTGCCAGAATCAAGCATGGAGGCCGACAAGGCTGGCTCAGAGCGATTAATGATACTTGTTTCGTTTCCCTCTGATGATCTTAACACAAGCTTGCCATCGGTTGTGAGTTGCAAGGTAGCGGTGCTTGAAACCGGTGGATCATCTCGATTAGCCGTCCAAACAATGGTTTTTTGAGGGATTTTAGCAAGGAAAATCCCTACTTTATAGCCTTGGCCTTGCTGATAAAATCCAAGGCCATATAAACCAGAAGGTGAAAGCCAAGAAGAATTCGAAGTAGGACTTAGAGAATCACCTAAGGTTACATTATTAGACTGTCTCTGCTGAGACCAAGTTGTGTGAGCAAACAGGAAAACTAAACATATCGATAGAAAGGAAGCCATGACTTATGTTTCTTATGCTTTATGTTTGGTTTTGAATTGCTTAGCGATAACACCCTATGTTGTATTAAACATCTTATGAAATGTTCAACATGTAAATAGATAGGAACGCTCTTACAAAGCAGTCCCTTTCAATGTATTAATTATCCATGTGTAAAATATGAGAAAATAAGCAAAAAAATAAATTTTATTTCACAGGACATTTAAGTAATATTATAGTTATGTAGGGGGGCAATATAGACTTTTTAACCCTACACTATATAAGCCCTCACAAAACCCTACTCTCCTTTTTTCTAAACTAAGTTCCCTCTATAGACATCTATTAAATAGGTAATCTAAGGGTCTTTGCTGGTTAACTCACCAATGAATTCATAAGGTAAGTATCGATTTAGTTTATTTTTTTGTAAATTCCCTTTTGTTTGGGCGTGATTGGAATAAGGGTGGAGTTTTGTTATGTTGATGTTAAGGGGAGAATGTTAAGTTCACTAATTTAGTTTTGATGTTAACAAAAGAGGAATAAGTGTAACGAATGTTTAAGATAGCATGTAATTTTTTCTAAAGTTGAACAAGGAGACAGAAGCTTGTTCAGAACCTTCAAAAGTGTTATAAAGACTATTTTTGTTCTGACAGAAGGTGTTTCAGAAGTTGTGTAGTGTATCCGTAGTTATCGTGGTAACCTTTCAGAAGCACTTTCAGAACCTTCATAACAGGAGAACAGTTGACAAGTTTGTTTCAGAAACACTTTCAGAACCTTCAGGACAGTTAACAGGTTTGCTTTAGAAGCACTTTCAGAACCTTTCATGTCTGTTACGAATTTTTCTAGATTACGTTCTAAATTTTATATCGATAGTTTTAATAAATTTCAAGGCCTAGATCCACGTGTCAAGTATTTTTGGGTAACATACTTGATGTTTTTTAGTAAAGTTGGATTTTATATTAAGGTTTTTTTAATTTACATAAAGTTTTACAAGATTTTATTCAAAGATTTCATTTTATGATAAAGTGAGATCATATAGGATTTACAAGTTTTATCCAGATTTAAAATTAGATATTTGTACTATATTTTGGGAGATCCAGCAGTTACAAAGATAAGGATAAGAGATATGGTTGTTATATCAAGATATGGTTCCACAATGTGAGGGATATCTTCAACAAACTTGATCCAAGAGATCTATCCAAAGAAGATCTCGATCAAACTAATTATCCAAGCTTATCCTCATCAAGAATATCACGAATGCAGATCTTCCTCAACAGATCCAACTTATTTTTGAATTGAAAATTCAAAAATAAATTCAAGATTATCACGTGGAAAGTAACCGTTATGTTTTCTCCATATATAAAGTGTTTAATTCAAATGAAAAAGTGGAGTGAAGAACGTTGAAAAAAACATAGAAAAGGAACGTTATTGAAAGAAAAAAATACACACGAGAAGAAAAGATTCATGCATCTTCAAGCAAATATTTTACATATATATGTGATCTAGAGGAAATTTGTTATTCCTCATTGTTGTTGTTGTTGAGATTCCTTTCGTGGAAAGGGAATTGTTTGTTGTTTCATCACTGTAGTTGAGTGATTAGCTTAGTGAAGAAGCTAGAAAGACTCAATAGTGAGACTTTCCCTTAAAGAGGCTTGTGTTGTGTATCTTTGATTTGTTGATATAGTGAAACACAACCGGTATAGACAACCGGGACCCCGGCGTAGAGCTGGAAGAGAGGACTGACGCTCGAGGCGGAACCTCTATAAATATCTGAGCATTCTACTCTTCTCTACTTTTATTTACTGCACATTATTGTTCTTCATTATTGTTATTCACGTGATTTTATTAGTCAAGAGTTTTAGTTGATTCGCGAAAAAGTGAAATTTTAAGTAATTAATCAATTCACCCCCCCTATTGATTAATCTAATTGGGACCAACAATTAGTATCAGAGCAGGACTCCTCTATTTTGAGTGATCCAAAATGGTTGAAAATAATGTTGCAATTAATCGAGCTCCCTACTTCGATGGCTCAAATTTCTCATATTGGAAGATGCGTATGGAAACTTACATCAAAGCTAATGATTATGATTCATGGCAGGTCATTTCACATGGAGATAGTTTGATCACCTTGAACGGAGATTCAACCTTGTCAGATTCGGAGAAGAAAATTATCGAGAAGAACAACAAAGCAAAAAATTTATTACTGACTACTATTGCTCCATCAGAGTTCTATTTAATATCATCGTGTGTTAGTGCAAAGGAGATTTGGGATATCCTATCCGATACATATGAAGGGACGGATACCATCAAGGAAACTATGATAAATGCTTTAATTCAATAGTATGAATTATTTAAGTTTAAGTCTAATAAAGATGTCAAAGATGCTTTTAACAGGTTTACAACTATCACAAATGAGCTTGCATCACTTGGAAAGAAACTTCTAGATCCAGATCTTGTGAGGAAAATGTTGAGGATATTGCCACCATCTTGGGATGCAAAGAAAACTGCTATAGAGGAAGCTCAAGACCTAAACAAGTTAACTCTCAGTCAATTGAGAGAAAAGCTCATGGCATATGAGTCACACATAAAGACCACGCAAAGAGGAGAAGACGGTACCAAAGGAATTGCCTTTAAAGTCAAGGAAATAAAGCAAAATGAAACTGAAACGGATGATAGCGACGATGAGAAAGAAGAGGACATCAGTCTTCTAGCACGTAAACTCAACAGGTTGCTCAAGAAGCAAAGAGGTAAGAAGTTTAATGTTTTCAAGAAAAGTACTGAATATAAGCATAATGATGCAGGAAAAACGTACAAGGAGAAAGAAAAGAAGAAAGAAAAAAGGGAGATTCAATGTTATGAATGCAGAAAGCTAGGACACATCAAATACGAATGTCCAACACTGATCAAGAAAATGGAAAATTATAAAAAGAAAAGTCGAGCAATGCTAGCAACATGGAGTGATTTAGAGGATACAGAGACAAATTCAGAGGATTCAGAAGAAGAAGAGGATGAGGCAAATTTGTGCTTAATGGCTAGTTCTGAGGTACATTCTGAATCTGATGAAGATGTAACTGAAACTGACATGCTAGTAGAAATGAGTAAGCTACTAAAGGCACTAAAAAGGGCTGATACAAAATTAGCTAAGTATCAAAATGAAATAAACGCTCTTAAGAATGAAAAGGAAGTAGTAAAGCAAACAAATTCGTTACTTGCGGATGAAAATGATATCTTGAAACAAGAAAATGAATCCATGCATGTGAGTATAGAGAAACTAAGAATAGAAAATCAACTACTTGAAGCAGAAACAAGTAACATGAAGGTAAAGATTGATGAACTCTCAAGTTCATTGAAAACTACCTTTAAGAAATTTGATGAAAGTGATAAGAAATTGACTATGTTAATTTCTTCACAAAGAGTTTCGAATGAAAAACATGGGTTAGGATATGAGCATGGTTCTAGTTCAAAATCGAATCAAAATACAGTTTTTGTTAAAGCTAAGCAAGTTTTAATTGATAAATTCAAAAGTAAAGAGTATATTTCGAATACAAATATTGTTAAAAGAGGAAATACCAAAGGTTGTTACAGAAGTTATTCTGACAAGAAGTATCCACACAATGGGTACTACAGAAGCAATACCAGAAGGTATAACAGAAGTTATACAAACCAGAATTTCTAGAAACAGGTAAATGACAAGTATAGGAATGTTAATTCTTATGCATGCTTCTTCTGTAATAAATTTAGTCATATTGAGAAATTTTGCTATTATAAAAGAAATAAGCTCAGTAGTTAACAAGTAAATCGAAGAAATCAAATGAGCTTATCTTTTAAAGGGCCCAAACTTGCTTGGGTTCCTAAAATGACTTAATTCTTTTTATTTGTACAGGGACATGAAGCTAAAATAAGAGGAACATGGTATTTGGATAGTGGATGTTCTAGACATATGACTGGAGATGCTTCATTGTTCAATAGCATAACTTGGGAAGAAAAAGGATATGTAAAGTTTGGAGATGATGGTAGAGGTAAAATAATTGCCACTGGAACGATTGGTATGCCTACGTTTCTTATTGAAAATGTATATCTTGTGCAAGGTTTAAAACATAATTTACTTAGTATTAGTCAGTTATGTGATAAAGGTTATAGAATGATTTTTGATCAAGACAAGTGCTATGCTTTTAATGAAAATGATGAAAGATTATTTGAAGGAATTAGGAAAAGAAATATCTATCTTACAAAACCAGATGAAATCAATAATGATTGTTGTTTAATTTCTTTAAATGATCATGTTTTTGCTTGGCATAAATGACTAGTACATCTTAATTTTAATCACTTAGAAAAATTATCTAAAAAGGATATTATTAAAGGATTACCTAAGATAAATATTAAACAAGACGTGAAATGTGATACTTGTTTAAAGAATAAAATGGGTTCTGTTTCTCATAAAAATAAAAATGTAATCTCAACTAAGAGACCACTTGAATTATTGCATCTAGATCTTTTTGGACCTACTAGAGTCTTAAGCATAGGTGGAAGCAAATATGGATTTGTTATTGTTGATGATTTTTCAAGATACACTTGGGTTATATTCTTGCAACACAAGAGAGATACCTTTGATTCTTTTCAAAAGTTTGCAAAACAAATACAAAATGAAAAAGAAGTTTCCATAACTAGTCTTCGAACTAATCATGGAACAGAATTTCAAAATGCAAGTTTTTTAAATTTTTGTGAAGAACATGGTACATCTCATAATTTCTCAGCTCTATACACTCCTCAACAAAATGGAGTATTAGAACGTAAGAATAGAACTTTACAAGAGATGACTAGATCTATGTTAAATGAGAGTGGAATTGCTAAGTATTTTTGGGTAGAAGCAGTTTCTACAGCTTGCTATATCATCAATAGAGTTTTCATTCGACCTATGACATCAAAGACTGCTTATGAGATGTTTCGAGGTAAGAAACCTAACGTTTCATATTTTCATATCTTTGGATCTAAATGTTTTGTGAAGAAGAACCCACTCAATCTTGGTAAGTTTGATGAAAGATCTGAAGAAGCTATTTTCTTAGGATATTCTTTAAATAGTCGTGCTTATCGTGTTTTCAATAAGTCATCAAACACTATTGAAGAATCTATAAATGTTAAGTTTATTGAGGATTTAAAGGATGTTGATTCTGATGAAGAAAAGGACTCCAATTCTAAAGCAGAAGTTAGTTCAGAACCTAAGTCCGAAGCACTTGCTGTTAACATTCGAGGATCTGATTATCTAGAACCTATTTCAGAGGCAAATACAGAAGGTACTTCAGAAGTTGTAAGATCTGAACAAGAGGCTTCTAAAGCTTGGAGGTATAAGTCCGCACATCCTTCTGATCAAATAATAGGAAATATACAATCGGGTGTTAAAACAAGAGCTAAATTAGAAAATCTTGAAAATCATTTTATGATGTTATCTGAAATTGAACCTAGTAAGATTGAAGAAGCTTTGAATGATGCTAATTGGATTATATCTATGTAAGAAGAATTAAATCAATTTCAAAGAAACAATGTATGGAATTTAGTTCCTAGACCTAGAGGAAAGTCTATAATTGGAACTAAATGGGTGTTTAAAAATAAATTAGATGAAGATGGTAAAATTATAAGAAATAAAGCAAGATTAGTAGCTAAAGGTTATTCACAAGAAGAAGGAATAGATTTTGATGAAACATATGCACCTGTTGCTAGACTAGAAGTAATACGGTTAATGCTTGCATATGCATCTTATAAGGATTTTAAAGTTTTTCAAATGGATGTAAAAAGTGCATTTTTAAATGGTTTTATAAAGGAAGAAGTTTATGTGGAACAACCACCTGGTTTTGAAGATCCTTTCAAATCAGACTATGTTTTTAAATTAAATAAAGCTCTATATGGTTTGAAACAAGCTCCAAGAGCTTGGTATGAAAGATTGAATATGTTTTTGATCTCTAAAGGTTTTCACAGAGGAAAAGTTGACACTACTTTATTCTTGAAAACTTTTGATAATGATATCTTAGTTGTACAAATATATGTGGATGATATTATCTTTGGATCTACTAAAGAATTATTATGTCAAGAATTTGCTGAGACCATGCAGTCAGAATTTGAAATGTCAATGATGGGAGAGTTGACATTCTTTCTAGGGCTTCAAATAAAACAAACAAAGGAAGGAATTTTTGTTCATCAAGAAAAATACACAAAACAAATATTGAAGAAATTTGGATATGATGGATGCAAAAAGGTTACAACACCTATGAGTACTTCATCAAGGTTAGACTCTGACTTAAATGGAAAGAAGGTAAGTGAAAAACTTTATAAGAGTCTTATAGGTTCTTTATTGTATTTGATTGCATCTAGACCGGATATTTTGTTCAGTGTGTGTTTGTGTGCTAGATTTCAAGTTGCACCAACAGAAATTCATTTATCAGCAGTAAAGAGAATTTTCAAATACCTAGTTAATACTTCTAATTTAGGCATATGGTATCCTAAAAATCAAAATTTTGATCTAATAGGATATTCTGATGCAGATTATGCTGGATGTAAAATTGATAGAAAAAGCACATCTGGTACTTATCAATTCCTAGGTGATAAATTAATTTCTTGGTCTTCTAAAAAACAAAATTCTGTTGCTCTATCCACAGTTGAAGCTGAATATGTTTCTATTGGAAATTTCTATGCACAAGTTTTATGGATAAAACAACAATTGAATGATTATAGAATAAATTTTAAAACTGTGCCAATTAAATGTGACAACACGAGTGCAATAAATTTGACAAAGAATCTAGTACATCATTCTAGGTCAAAACATATAGAAATTAGACATCATTTTATTAGAGATCATGTGCATAATGGAGATATAAATGTTGAATTTGTGTCAACCGATAATCAATTTGCAGATATTTTTACTAAACCTCTTGAAAAGGTAAAATTTGAATTTATTAGAAATGAATTAGGAATTTGTAACCCCTTTTGATTTTTTTCCCCCCGAAAATATTGAAAAATCTTTATTCATTTAAAATATTTTTTCTTTTCATTCGTTTTCTTCCTTCTCTAATTCTCTTCCTTCGAAATCTGTTCTCTTTCTCTCTCTCTATTTTCCTTCTCTCTCATTGCAACTCCAATGGTGCCTAAAACATCAAAACGCCTTAAACAAAAATCATTCAAAACAAAATCATCAAACAAGCCTTTAGTGATTCATGATGAATCTTCAAACTCTTCGGAAAAATATCAAGAACCTTCCATAGAGGAGAATCCGAGTTCCCCTGATTCCGAATCTATCATAGGTTCCAAGAAGATTACCAAAAGAAAACGAGTTGCATCGTCTTCACAAGGAAAAGGAAAAGCTATTCAAGAAATCTCTCCGCTCAAGAAAGCATCCAGGAAGCAAACGAAACAAGAGAATGTACTAACTCTGAAACCCTCAAATTCAAAATCTCTTCGAAAGAAGAAAAATTAGGTGTGTTCTTGTAGCTTTGTGGATTTTAATTTCTTTACTAGTAATGGATTCTACTGGAATGAACTGTTAGAGCTCATAGGATGCATGGAACTTTACACTACTCAAGTTCTAGTTTATGGGGAATGTGTCAAAGAATTTTATGAAATTTAAGTCTTGCGGAAGGGAATGTCATAATTTCCAGAGTATGTGATCAAGACATTTTAATTTCTAGGGAAGATGTGGTAAAATGTCTACATCTACATGTTGTAAATGATGATGTAGAAATCACGAACATGCCTAGGAATGATCTGTTTGCTGCTATAAATGGAGGATTGCAAATGGATTATGGAAAAGAAGAAATGGTCATTGATTTCGAGTTGTTTCCTCGAATCATTCATAAGATAATTGTTGAGTGTCTATGTCCAAGAAAGGGCAGTTCTACTTCAATGTCCATTGAACATGCTCAAATTATCTATGCAATGATTAACAAAAGGAATATGGACATGGCTTCTAGAGTCATTGATCAAATTTGGAGGAATAAAGAAAGTTTAGTGTTTGGGAATATATTGATGCGATTGTTTGTGTTTAAAGGGATAGTTTTGCCTACCAATTCATTTGAACCTATTAAATTAAAGAGGATAGGTAAAGAAGTTTTTCATCATATGTCCATCTTTGTTAAGGATTATTTGTGGTATGTGAATGATGGTGCACATTTTGTCCATCAAAAGCATATGAAAAGAATAGTTCCTTTTGGAATATCTGTTCAAGAAGGAGGTTCAGAACCTAGTTCAGAACTAAGAACAGAGGTTGAAACAGATCATGGGAAGAAATCATATGGTGAAGAGGCTGGGAAGAGTGGAACAAAAGAAGTTATATCCAATGTTGATTTGGAACAAATAAAGAATGTTGTTTGAGAAAGTTTGAAACATGAACTATCAGATTTGGTTAAAACAACTTTGACAGATGAAGTTCTACAACGATCTGATCTAAGGAGACTTGAATCAATCGAGTTACAAGTTAAACAAACTTCTGATATTCTCTCTGATATCAAGAAGAATTCTGAGAAGATGATTACCGATCTCCATCACTATAGGATTCTTTATGATGAATTTAGTGCGAGAGTCAAACAAGATCTATCTAATAATGTGATTGCGTTTGATAAATTTGTCTCTCAAATGAGGAAGATTGGAGATTCAGTGACTAACTCCTTCAAGATTTTGGACTCCAAGATGGATAAAACATCCCAATCTGTCACAAGTCTTCATGGTGAAATCAAGCTCTTCTTATCTAACAAATTTCCAAATTATTTTCGCTCTGGCGCTCACATCATCGACTTGGATACTTCACCAGAGAAACCTTCGTCAACCAAACATTCCACCACTCCCTCTACCTCTCGAGTCACAAGATATAGAAAATCTTAGTTCTTTTAAATTTTGTTTTCAAATCAACTTGTAAAAGACTTTTGTTATCTTTTATGCATCGTTTAAGGGGGAGATATCTCTTTTGCTGTTAACAAAAAGGGGGAGAATGGTAAATGTTGATGTTAGGAGAAGAATGATTCTATTATATCTATCAATATTGCTTATAATGATTCTATATTGCTTATGAGTGCTTATGATCAATGTGTTTATAATAACACGATTGTGCTTAAGATTCTATTATAGGAATATATGCTTAAACATGAAAGTTGTGTATATTTTGATTATCTAATGGTGTTTTGTTATCATCAAAAAGGGGGAGAATGTTGATGTTAAGGGGAGAATGTTAAGTTCTCTAATTTAGTTTTGATGTTAACAAAAGAGGAATAAGTGTAACGAATGTTTAAGATAGCACGTAATTTTTTCTAAAGTTGAACAAGGAGACAGAAGCTTGTTCAGAACCTTCAAAAGTGTTATAAAGACTATTTTTGTTCTGATAGAAGGTGTTTCAAAAGTTGTGTAGTGTATCCGTAGTTATCGTGGTAACCTTTCAGAAGCACTTTTAGAACCTTCATAACAGGAGAACAGTTGACAGGTTCGTTTCAGAAGCACTTTCAAAACCTTCAGGACAGTTAACAGGTTTGCTTCAGAAGCACTTTCAGAACCTTTCATGTCTGTTACGAATTTTTCTAGATTACGTTCTAAATTTTATATCGATAGTTTTAATAAATTTCAAGGCCTAGATCCACGTGTCAAGTATTTTTGGGTAACATACTTGATGTGTTTTACCAAAGTTGGATTTTATATCAAGGTTTTTTTAATTTACATAAAGTTTTACAAGATTTTATTCAAAGATTTCATTTTATGATAAAGTGAGATCATATAGGATTTACAAGTTTTATCCAGATTTAAAATTAGATATTTGTACTATATTTTGGGAGATCCAGCAGTTACAAAGATAAGGATAAGAGATATGGTTGTTATATCAAGATATGGTTCCACAATGTGAGGGATATCTTCAACAAACTTGATCCAAGAGATATATCCAAAGAAGATCTCGGTCAAACTAATTATCCAAGCTTATCCTCATCAAGAATATCACGAATGCAGATCTTCCTCAACAAATCCAACTTATTTTTGAATTGAAAATTCAAAAATAAATTCAAGATTATCACATGGAAAGTAGCCGTTACGTTTTCTCCATATATAAAGTGTTTAATTCAAATGAAAATGTGGAGTGAAGAACGTTGAAAAAAACACAGAAAAGGAACGTTATTGAAAGAAAAAAATACACACAAGAAGAAAAGATTCATGCATCTTCAAGCAAATATTTTACATATATATGTGATCTAGAGGAAATTTGTTATTCCTCATTGTTGTTGTTGTTGAGATTCCTTTCGTGGAAAGGGAATTGTTTGTTGTTTCATCACTGTAGTTGAGTGATTAGCTTAGTGAAGAAGCTAGAAAGACTCAACAGTGAGACTTTGCCTTAAAGAGGCTTGTGTTGTGTATCTTTGATTTGTTGATATAGTGAAACACAACTGGTATAGACAACCGGGACCCCGGCGTGGAGCTGGAAGAGAGGACTGACGCTGAAGGCGGAACCTCTATAAATATCTGAGCATTCTACTCTTCTCTACTTTTATTTACTGCACATTATTGTTCTTCATTATTGTTATTCACGTGATTTTATTAGTCAAGAGTTTTAGTTGATTCGCGAAAAAGTGAAATTTTAAGTAATTAATCAATTCACCCCCCTCTTGATTAATCTAATTGGGACCAACATGTTATAGCTGGGACACATCAACTACTAGCAAATTTGAGGGTACAATTGGTTGGATCAATCTTGAAATCAATTAAGCGAAACAAATCAAGTAAATTGATCTTTTTATATTGAATTTTATAAATCAAACAACTTTCTATGTTAGATTAGAAATATGGAAGAGATTAGTGAGGATTAGCATGGGAAAAGGGGATAAATTGTAAGGAAAATTGAGTAGTTTGTGAGATTTAGAGGGGTACATGGCCAAGGTTCATGGCTATCTACTTCCTCATGGTGAAAGTGAATAGAAAGTGTGAAACACATAATGCATGGCTAGGTATGTGTCCGTCTACTAGCCCATGTTGAAATATACGACCAAGTACATAATGATGTAGTTGAGCATGTCAAAAGGACTGATGTACAAAAAGATACACAATAATGTACATGGTCGTGTTCCTACACATGCACACCTGTACATGGTAGCATACACAACTATGTTACTCTATAACACATCCAAAATGTTTCTTCTTCCCTTTTTCTCAATTTTTCTCAAATCTAAGAGTCTTTTTACCTTAACTAAAGCCATTGAGAAGGGGAATCATTAACCAACACTTAGAATTATAAACTAGGTGAATTTGGGTTGAATTGTAAGTTAGTACTAAGTTTAGTTCTTTTATAATAGGTTATACTAAGATTTATAGTTGCTATTCTGATGAAATTAGAATAATTCCTTTAGGTACATGACTATCCTATTTATGGTTTGTGCTTGGTAGTGTAGTATTAAAACAAACTTAAATAATACTTGGAAATAAATTGGTTGTTGTTTGTGCTTGGCTTAACTTAGGGGCCAGTGGTGGTAGATCTCAAGGGAGCACCCCAATAATCTCTGTGCGAAGTTGCCACTAGTGGAGTCACACAATGAAATGATCTAGGTATGTTTAGGATGGCTCATGGGTTTTGGGCTAAGAGTGGTAGTTTCTAGTACTGTAGTAGTAGGGTGTGTAGTGGCAGTATCCTAAAAGCATAAGATTATATAAATATTAATAAAACTTCTATTAATTACAATGTGTAAGGTTATGAGAACTCATGTGTTGTTTGATGGAGCTAAGGTAAAGATAATAACATGTTTAATATTTTTCTACTACCTATGAATGCATGTGAATCTAATATGTATTTATCATGCACATGTGTTTGTAGGTAGTATGTACTAGGCATTATCTCACTTCTCATGGGAACTTTTTTTTTTCAGTTGTAAATACAAATGATGTTTCCTTTTATGATTAGGGGTAGACTTTGATCAGAATGAAGAGCAAGTAGATTATTGTTAATATTATGAAGATTTGGAAAGTTATTTGAGAGTAGCTAGAACATTTAGTCTTTATTGAGAAGACTAATGATGTATTGGAAAAGTTGTAATTGTTATTTTATTTATGATTATCATATTCTATTTTGAATAGAGATAATTAGAGTAAATACTATGGAGTTAATTTTTGTTAAATGAATATGGTTGAAAGATTATTTGATTGATTGTGATTAAGTAGGTTAAGAGCCTTATGTGTCACTAAATAGTTGTAGCATGAGGCGAGTTGTTACATTTCAAGTTTTGAGATGTTCTAACTAGACTTGCATATTTCTAATTCCTAGTATAAGTCACGCACATAAGCCCAATAGGCCTTATAGTATTTCTTGGTGGCAATTTCATATTTGGTAAGGACTATCTGATATTAAATAAAGTATTTCATGTTTGATGGTATTTTCATTATTTACATATTTACTTGTTTGATATGTTGATATTTGTATTTGGTTATTTAATTAGGCTATGTTGATATGTCCAATATGATTAATATGCAATATGTTTATTTAGTGAAATTGTTTGCAAAAGCTGTCATTAATATATATTTGCTACTAACATGCTAGTCAATTAGAATGATAATTAATTATGCTTGCAAGATGGATATTTACTTAGCACATTAGCATGTTTGATATGCTTAATGAGTATATTTTGATGTTTCTATAGTCATTATAATAACTAAAATAAAATAAGGGTCATTTTAAGAGGGAACCATTGTGTAGACTCCAAGTGATGTAATGTAACTACCACCTAAGGCCAATTAGGTTCCTTAGTCTAATTATTATTTTTAATAATAATAATAAACAATAAAAATAATAAATAGTTTGTTATCTAGGAAATGGTTTTATCACTCAAAATATTATTTTGAAAAAGAAAATAGAAAAAGTTTTTTTTTTGTCACTTAGAAAATACATGGTTTCAAAAAATAAAAATCCTTACTTAGTGTCTTAAAAAATTTGGTCTTTTAGGATTTTCAAAAATGGAAAATAAAAGTTAGGGTCTTTCAAGATTTTTTCTAAATAAAAACTAAAATGGTAATAAATGTAAACTTAGCGTGTTTTCATAAATGAAATTAACTAACATATTAAAGTTTTGTAATAATAGAACTACATCAGTTTAATCTTGATTAATGAGGATATAGACACCTTTGGGGCAATCATAAAAAAAGTAAACAATATTTTTTCCAAATCCTATTTTCAAATAAGAAAGTAAAAATAGAGTAAGAAATAAAATAACTAATTTGTAATAAAAGAATAACACAAATTTTAATTCTATATTGTATATTGTTTTGTTTCACATTCTGTTTACTTGAAAAATGTTATGTTGTTCATGTGTAATTATGAAGGGAATTTAGATAAGGCCGCCTTTAATTCAATTTCATAAGAAAAGAAAAATAATTCATAGTAACCATTTAGATTTTAAAAGGTTAGTCCCCTAAGCTCAAATTCTCTAGTTAATATTTTTCTAAAATATATATTTAAAAAAAATTGCATATTGGCAGTTAGTTAAGGTTAATCTATCCAATTAAACTTAACTCATTTTATTTTCCAACTTAGTTTAGTGGTGAATCTAAATATTTAGAAAATAAAATAAAATAGAGTTTTTCTTTAGTTTTATTTTCAAGTAAATTACATTAAGTGAGCTGAGATTATTATAGCTTTTATTAAGAGAGTAAAAGATCAATTTAGGTTAGGCATGTTTGTTAAGCTAACAAAAGAGTTTAACCTAAGGGTTGATGATTTAGTAGAAACTGAACACTAGATCACAAAAATTAAGAAAACATTTATTACATTTAGGGTATCGAAGGATAATAAACTGAATTACACTGTCTATATGAAGAAAGGAACAGTTGTGGATTAATAGGTTGATGTCTCTTGGCTAGTAAGAGCACCCATCAACTAGTAGAGGTTAAGGGAACAATTTTAGGAGAAATATTTCACTAGCAATATTAAAGATAGGATAGAGGTAGCATATTGTAACTATTAACACGGTAATTGAGGAGTATGAGGCAAAGTTGAACCACCTGATCAAGTTTTTACTTCAAACAATAAGAGTAGATAATGCCTTAAGGGCTACGAGGTTTGTAAGGGGCATAGAGCTTAATCTATGGCATGAGGTGGTACAAGGTATAACACTAATCTCCAAGAAACCATACAAAATGGTGCTTACAAAACTAGTAAAGCTAAAGACACTATTGCAGGAGTTGCAAGACAAAGGTTTCATTAGACATAGTGTGTTTCCATAGGATGCACTGGTTTTAATTGTTAAGAAGAAAGATAATAATATATGACTCTATATAGATTATAGGGAGTGGAAGAGGGTCACTATTAAAAACAAGTATCCCTAACCTAAAACCGATGACCTTGTTAACTAATTACAGGAAGCTTAGGTATTCTCAAAAGTTGACCAAAGATTAGGATACCACCAATTGAGGAACAAAAGAGGATATTCAGAAGACAACATTTAGAACATGTTTTGGGCATTTTGAATTTCTGGTGATGCCTTTTAGGTTGTCTAATGCACCTGCATTTTATGGAGATGAATAGTGTGTTTACGGACTTCCTAGATAAGTTTGTGATTATCTTCATTGATGACATCTTAATATATTCCAAAAATAAGAAAGATTACAAAGAACATTTGAGGCTTGTGTTAGGCAGGTTATAGGTTAAGAAGCTTTATGCTAAGTTTAAAAAGTGTAAGTTTTGGCCGGATTAGGTAACTTTCTTAGGTCATGTAGTGAGTAAGGATGGGATTTTTATAGACCAAGAAAAAGTAAGAGCAGTAGTAGACTAGCATAAACTAAAGACAATGATAGAAGTCAAAAGCTTCCTAAGTTTAGCTAGTTATTATAGAAGGTTTGTTGAAAGGTTTTCTAGCATAGTAGCTTCCTTAATTCACTTGACATAAAAAGTAGTAAAGTTTGTTTGGGATGATGAATGTGAAGAATGCTTGCAGGAGTTAAAGTAGAAATTAGTATTAGCTCTAGTATTGGCTTTACCTAAAAGTAGAAAAGAGTTCACCATTTCCAATGATGCATTAGTTTAGGGTCTAAGATGTGTTTTAATGCATGATAGCAAAGTAATAGCTTATGCATCTAGATAGCTGAAGCTATTTGAAAGGAATTACTTAACTCAAGACCTAGAGTTAGTAGTAATGCTATTATTACTCAAATTGTGGAGCAATTATCTTTATGGATAAATATGCAACACTGGCCACAAGAGCTTAAAATTCATTTCCATTCAAAAGGAGTTAAATATGTGCTAGAGGAGATGGTTAGAGTTAACTAAGGATTATGATATGGAAATCCAGTATCATTCAGGAAAAGCAAATGTGGTGGGAAATGCTCTTAGTAGAAAGAAACAAGGTAATATCACTACCTTGATTACATCTTAACGTAACTTATTAGAGGACATGCATAGATTGGAGTTAGAAATAATGACACGAGAATTTGGAATGAGATTAGAAAGCCTGCATATATAAATAACCTTAGTCGAAAATATTAAAGCTATCTAAGCTAAAGATATATAATTACAGGATATTAGGGTTAAAGTGGAATAAGTTATGATGACTGAATTTAATGTTGATGTAGATGGTATTATGAGATATGAGACTTCATTGTGTGTGCTGAGAAATGTAGAGTTGAAGAAAGAGATCATGAAAGAAGTGCACTACTTTAGATATATAATATATCATGGAAGTACTAAGATATATAAAGTCCTAAAGAGTTAATACTAATTGAAGAGCATTAAATGGGAGATAGTTGAGTATGTAACGAAGTGCTTAACTTGCTAGTAGATTTAAATTGAATATTAGAGGCTAGTTGGTGAATTGCAGTCCCTCCTAGCACTTGAGTTGAAATGGAAACATGTAACAATGGATTTTATAATGGCTCTCTTGAGAACTAAAGAAAAATAGGATACAATGTGAGTAATAGTAGATTAGTTGACTGAGTCTGCCCACTTTTTGCTGGTTAACATGGGATAAAAACTAGAGAAACTAGCCAAAATGCATATATAAGAGATAATAAGGTTACATGGAGTATTAGTAACCATAACCTTGGATAAAGATGTATGGTTTGTAAGTAGATTTTGGAGTAGCTTACATAAAGCTTTAGGTACAAAACTGCAGTTCAATACCACTTTTCATCCTCAAACAGATGGATAATCTAAGAGGACCATCCAGATCTTAGAGGACTTACTCAAATCTTATGTGTTGGACTTTAGAGGTAATTGGAATTAACACACACCTTTAGCTAAGTTCGCTTACAATAATAGTTATTAGGTAACCATTCAAATGGCTCTTTATGAAGCCTTATGTAGTAGGAAATGTGGATACTAATTACATTAGAATGAAGTGGGTGAAAGACAAGTGTTGGTCTAAGAAGCAGTGGATAAAGCAAAGCTAATAAGATAAAGAATGTAGACAACTTAAAACTATCGAAAGAACTATGTTGACAAGAGGCTAAATCCCTTAGAGTTTCATGTGAAAGATAAGGTGCTATTGAAAATTTCTCTAACTAAAGGGGTAATTAAGTTATGTCTAAGAGGAAAGTTAAACCTAAGGTATATTAGACCATTTAAAGTTCTAGAAAAGATTGGTAATGTGGTGTACATGTTATCTTTATTGCCAAGTTTAGAAGGAGTACATGATGTGTCCTACATATCTATGTTAACGAAATTTATACTAAATCTAGATCAAGTATTTGCATTAGAGCCTCTAAATCTATAGCAGGATTTGTCATCTATAGAATAACCTATAAGGATAGTTGATGCCAAAGAACTAATATTGACGAGATGAGCAATTCCCTATGTTAAAGTCAAATAGACCAACCAAACGAAGTGTGAGGCAACCTAGCAAATGGAAGAAGAGGTGTGAAGGAAATATGTAACAATCTTCCTAAATCTAGGTAACTTTCGAGGATGAAAGCTTTTGTAAAGTGGGAAAGATGTAGAATATCGAAAAATAAGAAAATAAATAAATTTTATTTCATGGGGCATTTATGTAATAGTGTGGTTATGTAGGAGTAATATGAATTTTTTAACCTTATACTATATAAGCCCTTACAAAATTCTACTCTCCTCTTTTCTAAGTAAAGTTCCTTCTACAGGCATCTATCAAATAGGTAATCTAAAGATCTCTACTAACTAACTCAACATTGAATTCACAAGGTAAAAGTTGATTTTGTTCATATAGATAGTAATTACATCAAAAGGAAAAGGAAAGGAAATACATAAAAGAAGAAAAAATAGGGAAACAACTATATGAAAAGAACATGATTTGGGTTAGTTATCCTCTTCATCAATCTCTTGCTTGGTGGCTCCCTCCATCTCTTCTTTTGGTGTGCCTGTTTTTGCTTCATCTATTTCTTCCTTTACCATATAAGTGTCAATCACTCTTTTAAGGTCCTCACCATCATTATCACCGACCGCTCTAGAAGGTCCAGTTGTTAGCATTGGAAAGGGTCTTGTCTGTTCATGTCGAGGATCGAGTGTGTCCTCCTCATCACTACTAGAGGAGCTAATAAGGCAATTAGGAAGCTTAACTTTTAGCTTCTTTGCAAAAGTCTCGACTATAGAACCAATATATTTTTTTAAGCTTTTGTTTTTCTTCTTTAGCTTTTTTACTTCCTTAGCAAGCTCCTCTATTTTTCTTGTATGTTTATCCTTAGTCTCATCATTAGATGAATCATCTTCCCCTTCGATCTTTGATATTCCCCATTGTCGAAGTGCAATATCGATCATAGGGTATGATTCCCAAACAACATCTTTAGGTTCTTCTAGGAATTTATCATGTTCCTAAGAAGTCTTGTGATATAGGCACCACAAAAGATACCTTTCTTTGAAGCTTATGCTTGTTACTTGAATGTGAATGCCAACTCCACTATGATATTGATTTGTTGACTAGTAATAACACTCCACATGATAAAGAGATCCGATTGGCTAACAACTCCAATGCTATTCATTTTCCCATTCAGCGAGTGGACAAGTAATGAATGGAGGATCTTATAACTCTTCTTTTTCAAATGTGAACCTCTTGATAGTGATGGATCATAAACAATTCTCCTTGCAATGGATGCCCAAAAATCATTATGTGCTAAATCCTTTGGCTAAGAAGTGTAGAGGAATTGGAACTCATCTGATTAGATAAAATCAAATGAGTAGAGACCAATATATTCATAAAATTATGTCATTGATCTGCCATAACATTTTCCAAATGCGATGAAAGACACTTCATTTTGCAAACTAAAATTCCAATTGAGCCTTAACAATTTGAAGGTCGCTAAAAATTCTAAGGTAACTTCTCTATATATCTCTTTTTTTTTTATGGATAACAAGTTTTCCTAAGCTAGGTTAGACAAGAGTCTCGAATTGCCTAGTTAAACCATAATCTTGGAGAAGTTACCAATCAAGATATGCATTTGGTTGAAACTCCATTTTAGCATCCATCTCCTTATATTTTCTAGTAGCTCCCTTAGTGAGAGCACAAGGAATCCTTATTGGTCCACTAGAACTCGCACCTTTAGATCGGCTGCTCTTTTTAAGTTCTTGTTTCTTCTGTGCCATTTTGGTGAGGATGATAATTTGAGGTGATGTATGTAGAAGATTAGAGGAGAGGAATAGAGTAGAGGTAGAAGACGGAAGAGAAAGGTAAGGAGAGAAGGAGAGGGATGAAATTCTTTTTTGGAAGGCAAAATGTAGAGAAAGAGAAAGCTAAATGAAAATGATAGTTTAAGAGGGAAGAGATGTTGTAGATGTTATAAATGGGATGCATGGCTTCTAACATAGAAAGGGGTTAGAAATTGAAATTTTAAATTTTAAATTAAAATTAGGTAGTGTAAGGAATAAATTTATCTCTATGCGCCCATTACTATGCCCCATAGCAAAGGGCGTAGGCTCTTGGTGCCTAAATTCATCTTGAATATGCCTTATGGCAAGGGTTGTATGCTCCTATTTATGCACATCCTTAGATGCGCTCCTTAGCAAGGAGCGTATGCTCCTTTATTTTAGTACCTAGGTTCACATGCCCTTAGATATGCCTTGTGGCAAGGGTCATATGGATTTATCAATGAAAATTGGAGCTCATATGTCCTTCAATACACCCCATGGCAAAGGGTGTAGTAATCTCTAAATGTGTCTTGTCTACACAGTAAGTCATACGCCCTTTATCACACCTCATATGTGATTTTTTTTTTTTTTATAACTTTCCAGTTCATTCCTCTTGCAACTAAAACATAATTCAAGATGAGTGCTATTACTCTTTAAGGAAAATTAAAAATAAAAAAAGAAGAAAGTAAAAGTTAAAATTTAGGTGGCTCTTATGTAGTGCTTTATTTATTGTTGTTAGCTTGACGTAATGAGATGGTGGATCTTAGGCTGTTATGGCAAGGAGTTTTAGTTCCTCGTGATCTTCAAAAACCTCTGTGCTTGCCAAATATAGCTCGAGTCATTATCCATTCACCTTGAATACTACTTTTTCGAGATGCTCTAATTTGATAATCCCATATGGAAATACTTGATTAACTATGAATGGACCTAACTAATGAGAATTGAGCTTTCATAAGAATAACCTCAACCTAGACTTATAAAGTAGGATGGGTTCACCTTCTTTGAAGTGCTTTATCTATTGTATTCTAGTGTCATGATTTTTTTTTTCGCTTTCGTTGTATAGCAATAAGTTATCATATGCCATCAACCACCATTCATTTAGCTCATTTAGTTGCAACTTTCTATTTCCCCCTACCTTTTCTAAGTCTAAATTCATCTTCTTGATTGCCCAATAGGCCTTGTGTTCGATCTTAATTAAAAGATGGCAAGCTTTTCCATAGACTAGCTTATAAGGGGTACACTTAAGTAGAGTTTTGTATGTTGTTCTACATGCTCATAAGGTTTCATCTAACCTTTCCTCCCATTCCCTTTTATGGTATGTAATAGATTTCTCTAATATACACTTCAATTCTCTATTAGATACCTCCATTTGCTCATTTGTCTAAAGGTGGTATGGGGTAGCAAGCTTATGTGTAACTCCATTTTTGAGCACCCTTTCAATCTATGTATTGTAGAAGTGTGTACCTCTATCTCTAATTAGTGTTTGTGGAGTTCCAAATCTAGAGAACAACTTCTTTAGAAACTTAAGAACTATTCAAGCATCATTTGTTAGCAACACTTGTGCCTCTACTCACTTGGACATGTATTCTATTGCTACAAATATATACTTTTAGCCAAAGGAGATGAGAAATGGTCCCATGAAGTCAATACCCCAAACATAAAAAACTTCACACTCCTATATTTATCATTGTGGCATTTCATTCCTCTTAGTGATATTTTCAACTCTTTGATATCTATCACATTGGCTTATGTAACTCTAGGCATCTCTAAATAATGAAGGCTAATAAAAACCTGATTCTAAAACTTTATTAGTTGTTCTATTGGCATTATAGTGTCCTCCTATAGGCCTGTTGTGGTAGTGGAAAAGAATTTTCCACCCTTCTTCATGAGATATGCATCTTCTAATTACTTGATCGGCATATACCATAAACAAATATGGATCCTCCCAAAAGTAAAACTTCAAGTCAACAAAGATTTTTTTCTTTTTCTACTAGTTCATGTCCTTAGGAATGACTCTTGCCACTAAATAATTGGCAATATCTACAAACTAGGGTGTATCAGTTTCCTCCACCAAGCATATAGCATGTAAATATTCTATAAGGAATTCATCAATAATGTCCTCTTCATTTAACTTTTGTGATTTTCAAGCCTTAATAAATGATTAGCAGCCAAATTTTCCACACCCTTTTTATCCCTTATTTCAAGGTTGAACTCTTGAAGGAGTAAAATCCACCTAATGAGACATGACTTGGTGTCTTGTTTTGTCAATAAAAACTTCAAAGTAGAGTGATTAGTTTACACAATGACCCTAGATAATATGAGATAAGGCTAGAATTTATCAAAAGTAGAGATGATTGCAAGTAGTTCTTTCTCGATTGTCATATAGTTTTCTTATGCAAATGTAAGTGTCTTGCTAACATAGTAGATGGGTTGAAAATATTTATCCCTCCATTGCCCTAATAAAGCACCAACTGCCGAGTCACTAGTGTTGCACATTATTTTGAATGGGAGGTTCTGATCCAGTGTTACCATGATGGGGGCATTTGTGAGCCTTCACTTAAGTAATTTAAAAGCCTCTATGCACTCTTGGGTGAATTCAAAAGGAACATCCTTCTCCAAAAGATTTATCATTGGCTTTATGATTTTTGAGAAGTCTTTGATGAGTCGTCGATAGAATCCTATGTGGCTAAGAAAACTTTGAATGGATTTCGCTGATGATGGTGGTGGCAACTTAAAAATAGCTTTAATCTTTGCATCATCTACCTCAATGACCCTTTTGGAGATTTTATGGCCTAAGACTATTCCTTCTCATGCCAAAAAATGGCATTTTCCCCAATTTAATACCAGATTAGTATCCTCATAGCATTGCAACACTAGTTCTAAATGGTGGTGACATTCCTTAAAAGAATTCCCAAAAATAGAGAAATTGTCCATGTACACTTTCATACTTTCTCCAACCATATTGCCATCATGCATCTCTAAAAGGTAGTTAGGGCATTGCACAATCTAAATAGCATATGATGATAGGTCAAAGTTCCAAATGGACATGTGAACATCATCTTTTCTTGATTTTCTAGATCAGTGGGGATTTGTAAATATTTGGACATCTCATCTAGGAAGCGATAATAAGTATGTCCAACTAACCTCTCAATCATTTAATCAATAAATGGAAGGGGGGAAATGATCTTCTCAAGTTATATCATTCAGCTTATAGTACTCTATGCATACTCTATAGCCTAAGATTGTCCTCATAAGAATAAGTTTGTTCTTTTTATTAGGCACAACAATCATGCTACCTTTCTTTGGAACAACTTGCACTAGGCTTACCTAAGAGCTATTGAATATGGGATAGATCATTCTAGCATCTAATAGTTTATTGACCTCCTTTTTCAACACATCCCTTATGTTAGGATTGAGTATCTACTGAGGTTGTACCACTAGTTTAATGCAATCTTCCATGCAAATCTTGTGTGTGCAAAAGGAGGGGCTGATTCCCTTTATATTTGCAATCTTCCATGTAAATGCCTTCTTATGCTGACTAAGAACAATTAGTAACTTATCGCTTTGTTCTTGACTAATGTCTAAGGCTATAATCATAAGGAGCTTAGAGTCCTCCAGGAATGCAAGTTGGAGATAATTAGGCAATTGTTTCAATTCTAACTTAGGTAGCTCCTTGATGGATTGCTTTGATATCTAAATGATGGAGTTGTTAATAGCTTCAAAACTACCTTGTTAATTTAACTCAGAATTGTCATCAAGCTAGTTTACAATTGATCTAAATGCCAAGTTCTCATCTTGTTTCTATTCCCCCTTCATTAAGCATAGTTCCAAAACATCATCAGATAACAAGAGATTTTAGAGTGAGTTTGAAACAGCTAAATCAACAAAATCAACTACATAATATGCATCATCTTAGTGCAAACTTTCCTTAAGCACATTGGGCATCTTCACCACAATATCTTCATTGCCGACTCTTAAAACTAATTTCCCATCGCCCACATCTATAATAGCTCTAGCAATTGCCAAGAATGGTCTCCCTAAGATGAGAGGGATATCTGCATCCACCTCCATATTAAGGATGACAAAGTCTACTAGGAAGATGAAGTCTTGCACCTTCACTAAAACATCTTCAACCACACCTTTAAGGAACTTTACTAATGTATCTACTAGTTGTAAGCTCATCCGTGTTGGCTTGGGTTTCCTTAATCCTAACTTCTTGAATATTTGGTATGGCATAAGATTTATGCTGGAACCCAAGTCAGTTAATGCCCTTTCTTTAGATAAATTCCCAATTAAGTATGGAATGATAAAGCTTTCGGGATCCTTAAGTTTCTTTGGTAATTTGTTTTTAATGACAGCAAAGCATTTTCCCCCCAAAGTTATAGTGGAACATTCTTCAAGCTTTCTCTTGTTCAATAGTAGCTCCTTTAAGAACATTGTATATCTAGGCATTTATGATAATGCTTCAACTAGTGGAAGGTTTATCTACAACTATTTGAACTAGAAATTTGCCATAATGTTCATCCATCTTGCCTTTCTTAAGTCTTGTTAGATAAGGGATAGTGGGTACTTTAGGATGGAAGGCTTTGATGGTTTCCTACAGTTAGACTTCCACTTGGCTTTTCTTTGTCCATGCTAGCAACCAATTCCTTGAATGGGTTAGTTGCTTCACTATGTTCTTCTTGAACTTTAGCTTGTAGTTCCTTTCCACTCTTGAGTCTTACTGCCTTAACATGTTCCTTAAGGTTTGTCTCTATGTTACTGGGTGGCGATCCTTAAGGTTTCTTTGAAGGAATTTTAGCAATTTAGCCAACTTGAGTATTTAAGTTGTGTATGGAAGCTCCATGATTTCGATGGGTTGACTCTTGATTTTTTAAAATCATGTCTAAAGACTTTTGCCCCTCTTTTAAGCCTTTGATGAATTTAGTCAACAAGTCTTCAAGTGGTGACATTGAACTTTGGTAAGATGGTCTTTAATAACCTAAAGGAGGATTAGGATTGCCCTTAGGAATGTTGTTATTGTTACTTTAGTAGAAGTTTGGGTGGTTTCTCTAGCTTGGGTTGTATGTATTACTATATGGATTATTTTAAGGAAAAATTGGATTTACTAAGTAATTTACTTATTCAGTGCAAGCATCGTCATCGAAGGAGGGCTCTACAAAAGCTAGCTATTGTGGTTAGGAGACAATCAAATCGTCAATTTTTCTTAATAGAGCTTCAACTTTAGACATGATTGTAGAAGCCAATCCACATTGAAAACACCTAGAACTTTCTTTTCTCTACTTCTAGTGGTTAACCGCTTAGCCATGTCTTTAAAGAGAGTCAAGCTTTCTTCAGGGGTCTTGTGGTTCAAAGTGCCACTAGTTACAACATCTATCATTTGCCTAGTTTGATAATTAAGCCATTATAGAAAATATGCACTTGAAGCCACTTTGGGATCCCATGATGTGGGCATTCCCTGAATGACTCTTTAAATCTTTCCTAAGTCTCATACAATGTCTCTATATCTGATTGATGATAAGACTGAATTTTAGCTTAGAACTTAGTTGTCTTTAAGGGAGTAAAGAACTTGTCCATGAACTTTTTAATCAACTCTTACTATGTGGTGATGAAGTTTCTTAGCAATGAGTTTAGCCATTGCTGGGCCTTTCCTCTTAACAAGAATAGAAAGAGTTGAAGACAAATTGTGTCATCACTCACACCAATGAACTTGAAGGTATTGCAAATCTCCAAAAAGAGTTGGTTATGAGCATTGGGATCTTTGTCTTGCAATTGGTTAAATTGAGCATATTGTTGTATATGGTTGTCAAACTTGCGATTCTAGAGGGTCTATAGAATCAAAACATAGAATCAAAATTAAGTTGTACAACTTATACCATTTGGATGACAGCCAACTTAAGTTTAAAATTGTTTGCATCCACTTTAGGTTAGACTATGTTAGAGTTAACACCAACCAAATTTAGTCTAGCAAAATTGGAGTTAGTTCTTAGTGGATTGGGAATTAAATTCAAATTTCCTTGGTTTAGCTCTTGAGCACAATTCTCATTTGAATTAGCCATCTCTTCTTCTTGAAATTCTTCTTAACAATTGTTCATGCTACCTTTGTCATGTTCTTATTGTTCTTCCTATATGTCAAAATGGTTCTCTTTGGCCCAAAAGTGAAATCAAGAAGATTATTAGAGTAGCTTCTAGTCATACACTACATAACATAATGTTTAGCAACCATTACACCAATATCACAATGAGAAAATGAAGAGGAATAAAAAAAAATGGATGGATTAATAAGTATTAAGTGTTCCTAATATTAGCCTATCCCTGACAACGGCGCCAAAAACTTGATTGTTATTTCGTAGCCAAATCTTAGTTTTAAAATTTTGATTTACCTATTTTTAATTCTAACTACAAAGTAATAGGTAAGTGTACCAATCATGCTTGTAATATGATGTTAAATACAAAGTTGTCCCACAGAGATAATCTAAGTACTAGTATTAACTCCATTCCTCTTATCTATCCATCAATTAAGAACGGTTTAAATGCTAAACTATTAACTAAGGAATTAATACAATTTTCCTAAGAACTAGTAGAGATTATTAGAGTAAATAGCAAGATTTAATTCTATTATCTAGATTACCTAGGTCTTATTCTATTCCTATTTCTTTGTATGAATCATTGAATCTAAGAATTATTATTAGTGAGTTCTTATGCTGTAGAGTTTTGTATTTCAAGCTGACCACTCTCTCAAGTCAATTAACTTATCTAATCCTAAATTTATTGATTAGGACCCCTTCTCAATTAATAGCAACCTAGGATTGCATGAGAAACATAAACTCTTTAATAATTCAATTACAAAATAGAAGGTTTTTGCTATCTTATCTTTAAAATTACAAGCAAACCTCATCAATTGCATAAATCTAACCATAAAAGCAATTTCTCAATTGACTTAGATGATATCAAACATAAATTCATACTCCAGATATATGAATCTTATGGAAATATTATAGAATAATCAATTGAATGTAAGAACATCAATATAATTATATTAAGAACAAATTCTCATCATATGATAAAATAGTAATTGAATAAAACCTAAGTTTGAGGTTTACTCCTCCATAGAATTATTAAAGAAAATAGAAAATCTAGAAGATAAACTAGAATTCATGATTGCAACCCATTGAATTGAAAATCAATTGTCTTCAATCTTGAATCTTCGTGGTTGTTTTTCTTGGTAATTGAATTGTAATTTCTCTCAAAAACCTTAGCTACTGTCTCTTTTCCACCTCTCTTCTATTTTTAATGTTAATGATATCTGTATGGAGTCTCTACAGTATGTGGAATTAAAAGAAATCAAAGGCACATGACTTAATACACCCCTCACCATGCCTTGTGGCAAAGGGCGTAGAACTCTTTTAACTTGATCTTGATGAATACGCCCTTTAGATATGGGGCATGGTATAGGGCATATGCCTCTCAGTTCAACAGTCTTCTCTATATGCCCCTCCATACAAGGCAAGGGATGTGGTGAATTCTTACTTAAATATGTGCACTACCATCCTTGCTACTGGGTGTATAGATCTAGAATCCCACTTGTCTCTTCTAACTTTATCAATTTCACTTGATTTGATTGCCTTCAACTCCATTTTGTTTGAAATCAACAATTTAATTAAATAAGTGTTAATTTTAAATGATTTTTAATTTAAATATCAACAAACGAGTCCAAATCATCATAGAATTAAGGGTGCTATAGCAAATTATCAAGTATTAAAACAAACTTAAATAATACTTGAAGATGAATTGATTGTTACTTATGCTTGCTTGATCTAGGGGTTGGTGGTGGTAGATCCCTAGGAGGCACTCCAATGATCTCTATGTGATACTACCCTAGTAAAAATGCATATTAAAATTGAAAAATCTGACAACCTTTGTATTGTAATCTTCCTATTGGCGAATTTCTTTAAATTAACTTACCTAACCAAGCAATATGAAAATCATTAGATGGTGTCACACCATGATATATAGTTGGTGGAGAATATATTATTTTTTCATGTGAGAAGTTGTCAAAAACGCGTAAATATTACCATTATTTTAGTTACCTTTGTAAATTAATCATGATAATTTAAATCAACTAGTGCTTTGATTATCATAGAAGCATATGTGATTATAGTTGGTGGAGAATATGTTATTTCTTTCATGTGAGAAGTTGTCAAAAACGCGTAAATGAAACACACTTTATATTAAATGTTATTATTGACGGAGAAAAGTCGAGTCGTTTATGACAATATTTAAAAAGTGAGAGAATTGAGTTCAATCCATTCCCTGGAAGATCAATGCTGGGTGAAAATGACCTTAGCGACATGGTTAACTAATTAAATGGAGGTATTCATGGTAGGGCAGAATGAGAAGGAAAAAAAAAATCATTAATTATGATCTCATTTGAGAATAAAATAGAGGAGAATAGGAAAAAGTAAAGTTCACTCCAAGTTGGTTGTCTGATTGTATAAGAGGGGCAAACACGCCATGTGATAAAAAGATAATGTATAGTATACTTTTCCATTCAGATATAGTTTATAATAAAATCTATTAATAAATCGAAATATGTCTAGAATATTAGTGAAATTTTATGAAATTTTCTAATCTAAAATTGTCTTGTTGAGATATAATATAACATAAATATCTAGACCAACATATCTTATGATTAAGGTCATTCTCACAAGGTCAAGAGAAAAATTTCCAAGTTATATAAATAGATGTTGAAAATTAAGTGATACACTAAAGACAATCCACCAATAGATATACTATATATTTAATATCATTGGTCCCTCTCCTTTATAGATGAGCTTGAGTAATTACTAAACTTGATGTATGTCAAGCTTTTAATGCCATTAAGACTTTCAGTAATATTATTATTAGGCGCAATAAATATCTTTTCATGAAGAGACTTATCATCTACTGTGTGTAGTAATTATTTTATTGTGGTTTTGTTATTTGTGTGCAATTAGATAGGTATTTGGGAATTCATTAAAATAATATTATTTTTAAAAAATATTTATGAAATAGCCTACTCAAAAAAATTATTTAAAAAATAGATTTTTAAGTCATAGACCCGGAACATGTTTTCAGTTTTGCATATTTTGGCAAAACAGTTCATGCCTTCAAGCAATTTGCTTGAAGGTACATACATAATCTGTAACATCAATACAATTTGTATTAAAGGTGCATACCATGTATGTGCCTTTAATAAATTACTTGAATTTTTTTTTTTTAGCAATACCCCCTACCATCCAATAATTTCATTTGATATTATAATATTGTAAACCTATAAAAATTATTATAAAGTGACACTACAAATTTGCACAGTATCACATGTGAACTTAAATGTGTAGAAAAAAATTATTTCACTGATAACTTATATTATCAATGCAATTTCACAATTTCTTAATTCATACATCTATATTTCTTCTTCATTTCATCTTCTTCCTCTGCGGCTCGCACTTTCCCTTTTCTTAATTTATTTTTTAGGCAGGTTTAGCTCGTGCATCTATGAGTATAGGAATATCACCAGAAGATCTTCCTTATGTCTTCATTGAAAAAGCTTGATCAGGCTATATTTTGATAAGTTTTTTGCATAAAAAATTTATTTTTTTCCTATTATATTACTTTTCGTCAATCTACATAAGATGAAATGCAATTCTTCGTAGACTATTTTTTTTATTAAAATACTAATAGTTTTTGTTAATTTGTCATTAATTTGTTATTAATTAATCATTAGAAAATTAATTAGTAAAATTTTTTGTATTAATTGTAAATGTAATATGTTGGTTTATTATTGTAAAAATTTTCATAATGTTAATTTGTTATTAATTAATCATTGATTTGTTATTAATTAGTCATTAATTATCGTAAATTTATTTTGACATTAATGCTAACATTTTTGTTTTTTTTTGTATAATAGATGGAGCCTAAATGCTTCGATCATTTTGCTTTGACATAATAGGAAAGACATCGATCATAAGTTGCCTGGAACGAAGAGGTAAATGACATTTAACTTATTGATTACTTTTATGTTCCAATGCTAGTAGTACAACATTTAACTTCTTAAATGTTATGATTAATCATGGCTCACTGTTCAATGGCACAAATTATCCCTTCATCACACCTAGAATGTCATCCCTTTAGATAAAGAGAAGGTATATTAGGAGTCGTTCAGTGTTATGTGTCTCAATAAATGATATGATATAGCTAGATTGAGATCAAAGAGGACCATATAATGGTCATTACACCTAAACGAGGCTACTTAATTTCAATTTTGCAATGAGGACATAGATTATGTTGACATTTATTAACTCTTATCTACTTTTACATAGACTTTTATTATAATGTATCAGACTTGTGATAGGAGTCACTTGTGGCTCCATAGCCTGTTTATCTTATGTTTGTATCTTTTATGGGCCTTTTAGGCCCTAGTTATCTTTGTTAGTATCTACCATTACATTTTTTGAACTAAAGTGAATCATCAAATGTGTTAAAAATTAGAATTAACAATTTCAAGTCTTAAAACCAGTTTAGAAATACATTTTGCAATTCAAGCCTTATGTATTATATTTAAGTAAGTTATGTGATGAACTATTGTTGCCATAAGTTTTAGGGGTATGACAACCTTCATGTGTATGATGATCTCTGTATAGGTTCAAAATTGATGTGCCTAAAAAATCCAAAGCACATATACACAGTCCAATTGGAGAATTCAACAATGCAAAATCCCTAAATTGGCGTGATGAAATGGAATTCCACTTAAGCAAATGACCAAACAAATTGTGAACTAATAAGAATGTAAATGCAATTTACACTAGGAAGTAATTTCAAAATTGAATTGATCAAAATTTGAAAATTACATCCAAATCATGTGAACAAAAGGAATCACAAATTGTACTTAGATATGACTCACTAAATACAATTTGCTAACAACAAATGGAAGATTGGTATTACTCACAATCTACACTTGTTGAATCTCGCCACAATTTCACAAGAAATTAATAAGAGATCTTTGATTTGCAAGGCTTTTCCTTATGGCTTAAAGAGTGTTTGATTTTCAAAATGTAAAAAAAAAACTACCTACAAACCCTACTTAGCAAGTATTTATACTTGCTTAAAGAGTGTTTGATTTTCAAAATGTAAAAAAAAAACTACCTACAAACCCTACTTAGCAAGCATTTATACTTGCTTTAGTAAGGGTAAAATGTTCAAAAAATTACACATATGCGACTAAGTAGCCGGTTCTACAAACAAATTATAAGTCCCAAAAATAAGTAAAAATAATCAGTTCAATAATGATAAATACAAGTGCAAAAGATGGTCTTCAAATGGCCAGTTCTTCAAGTAAATTAAGCAATTTGTGGGACGTTGAATGTGACTCCAAAAATGTCCCGCAAGTTGATCATTAGTGCACATTTTTTAGCTATCCTGTAAAAATAATCAATGTACCTATGATAGTGCAAAACCAAACATTATTAGATAAAAAGTGAACATATGTGAATATTTTGGATCATACATCCAAATCAGGTTCCCCCACTGCTGAAACCATAGGGTAGATTCCCGTAAAAAACTTAGCTTTCAATTACTTGTTTCTAGTGATCAAAACCATTACCAACTCCATTTGAATCAAACTTTCTCCACAGGCTTCTAAAATCGGGTTTTAACTATGGATTCCCGTTAGCAAATTGACAATCTATTTTTGTATTTCTAAATAGGTTTTCTTGAAATTTAGAAAAATTTTTAACACAAGATTTAGAAGATTAGAAGTGTGTAAATTTATTTGAGGCATATAGAAGCCCAAAAAATTCCAAAAGAAGTTTTAATACTCTAGATTAAGAGATTCTTGGTCTTGTATCTCACAAGTAAGTCTAGCTTATGCTTTTTTTTTTTTTTATTCCTAAATAGTCCATACTCTTTTGGTTGACCCATAATTATTGAAAATTTATTTTATTATTGTATTTTTTACCATAAATACATATTATTAATGTTATTGTACAACAATATGCATATTTAGGCGAGGCATGACAACATTCCTAAATATAATATGCCAAGAGTATTAATACCATCCATAGGTAATTTATAACATAGTTAAGGTTTTATGTGACTTACAACTTGCTAGTGGTTTTATATTAGAATGCCATAATTTTCATGATTTATTACCTAAATGAGTAAAGTAAATTTTTTATTTTGGTAGCTCACCTAATGTTAACAATTTAGTGGGCTAAAGTTTAACTAATAAAAATATAAACATATTTTAAGGTAGATTTTGGTCCAACAAAAAATCCAAAAGTTGTATAGATTTTTTATTAATAAGTTAAGATTGGCTTAAAATAATATAATATATAGTTACAACTTAATTGTGTACATGACTTTGACTCGAAAATTTAGACTTGCTCGAGAACCTTCCAATGGGGTATCCTAAATCCAGTAGCAAGGGTTGTTGGATTTTGGTATTGTCTTTTCTATAAAAATATTTCTCCTACTTTGTCATGAATTTCAACATGATCAATATAGAGAAGTCTTTGATAGACTTTCTTATTATGTGAGGACAACAAGAAGGACACAAAGTTCAAAATCAAGGCTCCTTAAGCAAGTTCTCTTAATTGAGAAGTCTAGTGAGAGAATGGCCTAGTAGAAATAATAATTTTAGCTAAGCAAGCGAAGATAGTTGTGTAAACAAGTAGGGGCAACATAAGCCCAATTTTGATGAGAATGATTTAGTCTATCTTCATTGTGGCAAGAATTACAACTAAAAGAGAGATGGCATTCACTATAAGAAAAAGATGTCAAGAGAGATTAATTCCTCATGTATCTTTATGATTTAATGCTATCTTTTTGTTTTTACTACAAGGTTTATAGATTTGGAATGTGGTTATAGTATGTTTTCATTTTTAGTATCTAAGTAAGAAGTTATTGATGGGGTGGTTGGGCTTACGAGTAGCTAGTGGAGCAAAGGTTGTTGCTTTAGCAATAGGAACTTTTGCCAGACTAAATGATGTGAGCAAGCGAACACTAAGCACACTAACTAGTAACAACCATTAATTTAATCATATGTTACTATTTTAAAGTTTTTTGTATTGCAATTAATGGATATGATTAATTCTACTCGCATATATTACTCACTTAAGAACTAATTGTAGCCTAAGATTGCTCAATCTATTATCACCTACCATTCAAATAATCTTGTGTTCACTACAATTTGAGAATTGATATGAACAAAAATTGTAGATAAACACCACAATGCATTTAAAATACAATGATAAGAACGCTCTTAATATAGTTTAATATGTAACAAGGGCAAAGTGGTCTAAGAAAATACATAAACTATGGAGAAATAAAGTGTGAGAATCTTGGTCATTTGATTGCAATTATCATTTGGATGATAACATGTAGCCTTCTATGTTCAATCAATTATGTGCTTCTAGTTAGAGGCCTACCTTGTGCTAGTTTGATGATAGCATGCCATTTAAAGGCCTCAAGCTTACCATCTACATGAGAGCCCACAACTCCTAAGGTCAATGTGCTATAAAAAATCATGCCTTATTGAAAATCCTAGAAAGCATGCTTAGCATCACAATTATCTTTGTGTCCACCCTTAGGGGCCTCTTCTATAATCTTAGGTGTTGAGGGCTCTTCCCCCTCCACCTTAACCTCATCATCCTTAGCCATAACATCTTCTTCATCCAACTTCAAGTTCTCTATAACTAAGGGTTCTTGTAAAATTTGCAAAAAATTTAGTTGCACATAATATCGGAATGATTAAAAGATTGTACTAAAAGTTTTAAACATACCTCACATAAAACTATATGAAAAGAAATAATCACATGAAAAGCAAACCATGAGAAATTATTGAATAAACTATAAAATAAATTAAAATCATAGACTTAGGGTTGCCAAATGGAAATTCGGAGTAAATATTCGTGCTCAAAATAATTAAATTAGCTTAAGCATAAAGTTATGTGATAAAATACTAAAAATCCTAAATTTTATCAATACTGTTGTGCACACGAAAACACACTAAAAATTCCTAAACCTTAATTATAATAATAATATAAATTAATAATAATAATAATAATAATAGGATGAATGTATATATGTGGCAGCTCAGGTCGTGGAGGACCCATAGCCACGTAAAGAAACCAAAAAAAAAAATGAAGAAGGGAAAAGGCGAGCGGGCAAAGTGATCAGACGAAAGTGACGGAGAAAAGAACAAGGGAAAAACCAAACAAAAAAAATCATATCTCACACATACGATTTTTTATTGAAGATCCGAGACCACCGATGTGTTCCTCATGGTGAGTGCAACTAAATTAGATTAATTTTTCAAGTTAGTTTCTAAAAGTTATATATAATAATAAATAGGTATAAAAATTAATATTTTGCCTAAAACTAGTTGTAATAGCTAAAGAAACACTAGGTAGAGTGATCTAGACCATGTGTAGCATGTAATAATATACTTTTTCCTAATTTTTTAGGCGAAGAGAATTTTGGCTCGAAGATACCTAAATATTATTTTGATTAAACCCTATGAAAATAAGACTAAGATGAGTAGGACTCCATAATATATTGTATTGTGTGTATATTGTTGATTTCGTGTGCTTAATGGGGGATTTTGTGCTACCAATATAAGAATATATATATATATATGTGTGTGTGTGTACTGTGCGTGAAATGTTTGAAAAGTGGTGTGCGTGAATGTAGATTCCATCTCCTTGGGAGCAAGCAGTGGCCATTAGACATATATATATAAATATTACGTGATTAGAGATGCTACTTATGCCGTGCGAGTGCGTGTGGGAAATTTTTTTTTTCCTTATCTCTTCTTCCTTCCTTAAGGCTGCAGGGGATAATATATATATATATATAACGTCGTTGGCTTTTGTTTCTTTCTTCCGTGGTACGTGTGCGTGTGTGCCATTTTCTTTACTCGTTGGCTGCCTTATATAATCATACACATATACTTATATGTATCAGTTGGGAAGGCTTCTAGAAGGTATGCTATTTTTGCCGTGAATGAACATATATATATGTATGTGTTGATGACATTGCTGGAAGCGGGAAGAAGGGAATCCAACTGGAGTTTACTATTTTAAATAATGTATGTATGTGTATATAGGTATAGATCCTGGGCGGGGGAGATGGCTTTGAAAATTGCGTGTGCGTGTATGGGGTAAGGAGATGTTGGGCAAGGAAGATCCTCCGAAATTGCGTGTGTGTGTGAGTGGGATAGGGGTGTTGCGAGACAGGGAAGGTCAGACTGAAATTGGGAAGTATGGTCGCGTTATAATATACACCGTATATATGTATGTATATGTATAAGTGTAAGTGCATGTACTGAACTTGTTCTCAATTGTATATGCGTGGTTTGTAAATATATATATGTATATATTTATATGCATGCTTTGTTAGATTGGGAAGCTAGCTTGGGAATCTTTTATATCTATATGTTTACATGTGGTATGATGAAAGCAGAAATAGAAGTTCAACATGAGAATATGGGCTATAAGATGAAATAGAGGTGAGAGTTGGGATTATATTGGCGTTAGTTTTCTTGTGAGCTTGAGTGATGGGGAATTGGAAGGAGGGTGGAAATCTATGAATGAGGATGTATGAAAACATGTATAGGCATATAGGTGTTGGATCTTTTCCTTAGTGAGTGTACGTGGTATTACTAGTAAGAGGATGCAAGAAAACATGAGTGGCAGGTTTCTTTCACCTCCATGGAGCAATGTAAGACCAGTTCTTCTTTTGATAAAAATGCAAATGAAATGAAGGTTGGCTCCACTTGTCTTTGTAGGCTCAATTTGGTTCATAATGGACCATGATCCAATCATAAACCAATTGCCATTGTGCTTGGTTGTCTTCTTGCAAAATCGACAAAATGTACCTACTACAATGTAAAGACAATTATTATAAGACAAATAAAGATAAAATGTGGATATTTGGGCTCATTTGTTCAAATAGTCTTCCCACTACTAGATTCAAAGTTTTGATCCATCTCGTTAAGCCTCTAAGAGATTTGTCCTCAAATCTAAGGGTCATTTCCTAGACTGAAATCCCTTGTTTACATATGCTTGTTGCTCTATAGTCTTGAGTAGCCATTAATTTTGCTAATCTATTCTTAGAATGTGTATACCTCAGTTGGAGACATAGGAGTCAAGACAACCCAAGCACCATCTTTCTGAAACATATAAGTGTTTCTAAACCCATCATGTAGCACCTTCCTATCAAACAACCAAGGCATACTGAGTAGTATATGAAAGGTGCACATAGGAAGAATATCACAAACAATTTCATCATTGTATCTATCTCCTATGCTAAATGGCATCTTAGCCCTCTGTGTAACATGTAGATTACCCCATTCATTTAGCTAATGTAATTTATAAGGATTTGAATGAGGACTAGTGGCTAGTAGCAATCTATTTACTAATGCAGCAACTATGGTATTAGTGCAACTACCAATATCAATGAAAAGAACACACAAGTTACCTAGAACCCAATAGGGCGTATGGAATAGGTTCTCCCTTTATATGTTCTTGATGTCTGAAGATATAGTCATGACTCTACGCAACACATTAATAGACAAATATTTATTGTTTCCCTTGTCTTCATGTGTCTTAGCATCAAGATCATCATATTACTCCTATAGTATTACTGACAAGTCTGTAGGCTCAACTGCTTCTTCTTGACCATCCTCTCTATTTCCTTCCATAATAGTCATGACCTTTTGTTAGGACATTGAGTGGACATGTTTCCAAAACCCATGCATTTGAAACATTTTATTTGACACATCTTTCCACTGGTTGTCCCTAGCACTATCTGCTTGAAATAAGCTCCAACAACCTCTTTTCCTTTTCCTAAAATTTCCCTCTCCCTATTAGTATTAGAGGTATTATTGTCCATAATCTTATCACGTCCCCCTATTCCTTTTTGTTCTCCTATCTGACCTATGAGGTTTGGTAGAAGTTCCATACCAGTTGCTCGCTGCTCGAAAAGGCTTGGATCGCCTCTGTCTCTCCACTTTCAAGGCTAATGTATAGCCTCATCAAGTGTGTTATACCTTTGGAGCTCTACGATGTAGGTAATTTCATACTTTAACTTTGACACAAATCGTGCTAGGGTTTGTTCAAGAGGTTCAAATAACCTACATCTGATCATTAGTGTCTCAAACTCTTGTACATACTCATCAACTGTTTTGCCTCCCTGCCTCAATGTTTGGAGATGCATAAACAACTCCTACCTGTAATGATCAAGTATAAACCTTTTTCTTAATACCTGTTTTGTTTCGCGTTAGGCATGTATATAAACCTCACCATCTCTTTGTCTGCTAAGCACAAAATGTTTCCACCATAAGGTAGCATAGCTTGTAAATTCTATAGCTGCAAGACGAACTCGAGTGTGATCATCAATCTCATAGCACTTGAATAAGCCCTCAACTTTATCCTTCTAATTTAAAAAATCATCTATAGAACCCCTACCATCAAATGAAGGCAATTGCAATTTCACATTTTGCTAATCCTCGGTGTGGTCTGAACCCCTAGTTTGGGTAAGGCTTATTATCAAAATTATCATCTCTTTCCTTCCTAAGAGCGTGATAATCTCCCTCCATTCTCTTGCCCTTATTTCCTCCAATAGCTCCTTCTCTATGAACATTTTGATGGCTACCCAAGGTAAGGGTACCTAAGGGTTTGCCACTAGTGGTTGTGACATCGTCATCCGATTTACTCATGTTGCCAAAGTAGCAACCATAGTGGTAAAATCTTGTAACTGTTCCTCTAACGTTCTTCCACTTGCAGCACAATGCCCTTGACCTCCTCCAACTTGACTATTGGCCTCATTGCCAATCCCACCATTTACACTATCGTTTAACATGGTTGTTTAATTTATCTTTGACACACAAGAACAACTCAATACAGCTACAATACACTTTCACGCTAACTACAACACATAACACCCCTTTAAACTTACAACAACACTCCATGACACACACACTCTCCTATGGTTCAACACACAACTAAGGTAACACACACCAAAGCTTCACATACACACTCCCATACTTCAACACACAACCACGTAACACACACACCACGGCTTCACTCACTCACCCACGATGTAACACATAACCAATACAACACATCCAATGCACAACACTCAACTTCACGGTACATAAGCCTCAATCATAATTCCAACATCAATATGTCTCAACAACATACACCTAATGATATAGACATAACCTCACACCACGCCTACATGGTTCACCTAACACAACAACACACCACGGCAACACAACCATGCCTGACACATAACTTCCTCTAAAGACCATGGCAATAGAAGATAAATGGAAGCAAATATAGACAGTAACTCCACACGACAAGCAAATGATTCCAACTCGTCAAAGTACATTTAAAGTGATCAATATACAATAACTCCATAAGTAATGATTGAGTTTGAATTCAAAATGTTTCCTAATTCTCCACGACAAGATAATCAAATCTAAAAAAAAAAAATTGTACTCTTCCACTTCTAAATACAAAAGGAAACACATGGCACATTCCACAACTACTTCAAATTATGGAATTCAAATTCAAATAACATCCCTTTCTTCCACACATAAGGAGCTCATGGCAAGATGATGATCACAAAGGACTAAATCTGAAATTCCACTTCCAATTCAAGTGGCAACACACAGCACAAATCCACAACCTCTTCAAATTATGAAATTCCAATTATGGAATTCAAATTCAAATAACTTCCCCTTTTTCTACACACAAGCAACTCACTACAAAGGATTGAAATCTTATTTCTACAATTGAATTGGAAATATGTAAAGTAATTTACGATACAATTCAACACAAGACTTCAATTTTCACTTCACACAAATTCAATTTCGGAATGAAGGAACAAGAACCCTAAATCCCAATTTGTGATTCATAAAATTCCCTTCTATAAACCTTACTCTGATACCAAATTATGATGTGCTTTACTTGTAATTGTAACATATATAAAGGATGACACAATAAAGAACCAAATTTCAATCAAATTGGGCATGACCCTAAATTGAAAATGGAACCCTAATTGGTGTGTTCAAGAACACATATAAAAAATTCCAATTACACACTAGATATGACACACTAGAAATAATTGAAAGCAACTTAAGAATGATTGATATTACTCACAATAATCCTTAAGCCAAACTCGCTACAATTTCAAAATGAAATTGATAAGAGTGAATGCGTGAAGAGGATGTTTTCCCATAGCATAAAGTCTGAAAAATAATGTCAAAAAAAGCCCCTTACAAACCCTACTTTATAAGAATTTATACTTGTTCTAAATAAGGAAAAATTTAATCAAAAGAAAATACAAATGAAAGCATCATATGTGGCTGATTTCTTTCACCTCCATGGAGCAATGTAGGACTAGTTCTTCTTTTGATAAAAATGCAAATGAAATGAAGGTCGATTCCACTTGTCTTTGTAGGTTCAATTTGGTTTATAATGGACCGTGATCCAATCATAAACCAATTACCATTATCCTTGGTCATCTTCTTGCAAAACTGACAAAATATACCTGCTACTGTGAAGTCCAAAAAATTTCAAAAAATTATATAAACAATTAAAGGAAATAAATAGAATAATAAATTTTCTGAAACATAATTTTCGAATGAAATTTGGTTAAATAAAAAAAATAATTTAAATTATAAATTTAAGAATATCAAATTAAAATTTAGAGTAAATATTTATACTCGAGATAAATCGATTAGCTAGATGTAAGTATTCGTAATAAAATGCTAAAAATAATAAAATAGAGATATTTATAACGTAAAATATAATCAAAATATAATATATATGCTTAACTCGAAAAAAAAAAAAAGAAGTCAATTCTCATCTGACTAGACGTGACAGTAGTAGTAGCAAGGGAGGTGTGATAGGCTATCACACCCATCACATCGCTGGACAACCCCCTAATCATCCTGCCCCTTACTCTTTCTTTCTTCCTTTTCTTTTCTTTTCTTCTTCTTCATTCTGGCCGTCTTCTTCCTTCCTTTTCTTTTTCTTTTCTTCTTCTTCTTCTCTTTCCCTTTCTTATTCTAAGTGGCGTTTTCCTCAGTAGTGGGTTTGGAACCTCGCCGTCCATCGCATTCCATCCTCAGCTCCACCCAGATCATCACTGTTGGGTTGGGAGAAGGAGTTGTGTGTGGAGGTAGATGCACCAACGTATGTGATTGCACGCTTCTGGCGGTAACACAGCAACGACTTGCCCTTCACTCCCCCTTTCTTCCTTTTCTTTTCTTTTCTTCTTCTTCTTCTCTTTCCCTTTCTCATTCGAAGTGGCATTTTCCTTAGTAACGGGTCTAGAACCTTACCGTCCATTGTGTTCTATCCTCAGCTCTACCCAGATCATCACCGTCGGGTTGGGAGAAGGAGCTGTGCATGGAGGTGGGGGCATCGGCGTATGCGATTGCACACTTTCGATAGTAACACAGTAACAACCACAGCCACAACAGAACCAATGGCAACCCCCATAGCAACTACAACAACAACCACCTAACGATGGCCGCAACAACCATGATAGTAGCAGCAATCATGATGACAACGGCAGAGACAAATACAACCACAAAGAGCCCGACCCCAAGGACGGCAGCAGTAGTGACCACGATCCCAACAGCAACGATAGTGGCTGCAATAGTAATTGAAACGAACTGCAGCCGCAATAGGGAACAACATCGATAACCACGATCTTAATAATGGCAGCAATGGCAGCTACACGGATAACCTTCGATAGTAACAGCGATAGCAACGATGACAACTATGGCCTTTAATAGTAGTAACATCTCTATCTACCTTTATCCTTCCTTAAGTCGTACATGATTCGTTCTTATTCATCCCTCCCTATTCTCGGCCAATCGTGTTCGTGAGATGAGAGGAGCCCGCTAGCAATGGTGATAGCAACGGGCGTGATAGCTAGTGTTTATGTGTGTGTAAAGAAGTGTGTGGGTGTTCGTGGAGGGAGGCCATGAGAGTGTGTGTATGCAAGTGTGGATGAAGAAGAGGCATATGTGTAGTGTGTGTGTGGTTGTATGCGTATGTGTGCGCGAGGGAAGATGACTGCAACAATTGCAGCAGCAGCAACCACGCCGGCAGCCATGACGATGAGCCCAACAACAGCAGCAACGGCAACCCAATAGTGATAGTAAGCTGGTGTGGTGAGAAATTGGAGAAGAAAATCCTTAGTGTAGAAGGATGGTGTGATGTGCATGAGGATGTGCACGTGTGGTGAAGGATAGTGTGATGTGCGTGAGGATGTGTGTGTGCAGTGAAGGATGGTGTGATGTGCATGAGGATGTATGTGCACATGTGACGGAAGTGGGTATATGTAAGAGTGTGTGGGTGTGCATGTATGTGTGTGTAGGAATATGTGTATGTGTGTGTAGGAATATGTGTATGTATGTGTAGGAAAGGGAGAGGAGAGTGTGTAGTGTGTGTATGTATGTATGCGTATTGAAATGGTGTGCGTAAATGAGGATGTGTATACGAATGTGTATATATGAGGATGCGTATGGTGTGTGTGTAGGAATGTGTGTATATGCATGTGTGTAAATGAGGAGGTGTATGGGTGTGTGCAGGAATGAAGATGTGTATGTGTGTGTGTGAATGAATGATGCATGTGTGTGTGTGAATGAAGGATGCATGTGTGTGTGGGAATGAAAGTGAGTAGTGTATGTGAAAATGGTGTATGTGATGGTGGGTGTGATGTACGTGGGAATGTGTGTGTGTGCGTGTGTGAATGATGGAGTATGGTGTGTGTGTAAGGTTATGTATGTAAGTGTATAGTAGTGTGCGGAATGTAGGAAGAGGTATGTGTGCATATGTGTATGAGATAGTGTGTGATGTACATAAGGGTATATGTATGTGTAGAGGAGGAGTTGAGTGTGTAATGCTTGTGAGTATGTGCATAGGTGAATGAGGTGATATAGGGTGTGAGGTATGTATATGTGGGTGTGTGGCATGTGTATGTATAAAGGTGTGGTGTATATGGAATGTGTGTGTGTAGGATGATATGTAGCGTATGTAGAGAGTGTATGCATATGGATGGTACGTGGTAGGTGCGGTTTGTGTGTGTGTGCGTGGATGCCATGTAGCTTGTAAGGGTGTGTTTGTATATGTGTGAAGGACATGTAGTGAGTAGGTATGTGATGTATATATAGAAGGAGTGGTGTACATGGGTATGTATGTATGTGTATAAGATGATGTGTGGCGTGTGGGTGTAGAAGGTGAATGTAGTGTGTGCGAAGTATAAGGATGCATTTGTATTGGTGGTGTAAGGTGTATGTGTATATGTGTGTTGGCGGTGTGAGAAGTGAATGGAGTATGTGTGTGTGTATGTGCTCGTGATGTGTGTGTATTGTGTGTAAGTAGGGTTTAGTGAATAGGAGACAAGAAGTAGAAAAGGAATAAGGAAGATATCTTGGAAGAAGGAAAAACATAGAGAGTTAAATGGGAAGATTTAAAATATATACATTCCTAAAGATGGCCTAGAGAAGAGTGAAGAGGATTGAGAAGAAGAAGTGAGAAATTGGAGAAGTCTAAGGGGTTGAAGGGAGTTTGGCAAGGAAACAAAGGGGAAAGTTATGGTAAGGGAGTTAAAAGGAAGAGGAAAATAAGGAGAAAGGAAAAAAAAAAGTAAAAGCTAGAAAAAAGAGAAAGCGAGAATTGAAGATGGAAAAGGGGTGAGGAAAAGAGAAGAAGGAATGGAACGGTGAAGCTGAGGAGAAAAAGGGATTTTCATGTCGAAAGCAAGTGTGTCTACATATGAAATTGAGTAGGAAAAGAGGTGTCATTGATATAATAGCAATAGCTTGAGCATCTTGATTAAGTAATCAAGTTATGAAGGGAAGACCTAGATGTGCGTACGTGCCATCGGTGAACTGGTTGTGTATGTGAGTGTGGGGAAAGGCATTAAAGAGTTTGAGAAGAGACGGGAGTTAACAGAAGACTGAGAGACCCAACGGAATTTGCATGACATCATTGTAGCTAATCCTCTATGTTATGTTATGTAAAAGGATTACTTGCAGGAACTACTTAACTTCAGCTAAGACTACAACAACCTAAACAAGTGAGTGAGAAACTTAATGATATGCTACTATGTTGTGTTGTATGTTGAATGTTATGCATGTGAATTTGCTGTTTATTGTGTTGCTACTTGATATGATTGTTGTTGAGTGAGTTAGGCAATAGGGATTTATAAGTTTAGGAAAGAAGTCATAAAGAGTGTAGAGGATAGAATGGTCAAAAGGTTTAGATGTTGTTACCTTAATGATAGCACCTAGTGCCATATTGCTAGTGCTATAACCACAAACCTAACCCATGATTTAAAATGGTTTTCTTCCAACTCAAACCAGAACATAGAGAGCTAGCTTTTCCTTCTAGAGCTACCGAGTAGGTGTGCTTAGTTAGAATAGGATCTATAGATGTCATTATGTATGCATGTCAAAGTTAGTTCTGAATGAGTACATATATCTAGGCAAACTTATTTTCCTATTATATCTACAAAATACACTCATGAACCCAATCATATAAATCATGAGTGCAACCTTGGTTTTTATAACTTAACAATCCTATTTTCTTACCCTTTTAGGTACATAAAGAAATGTGTCTACTAAGTTGTTTTTAATTCAAGAGATGTCACGAATATATATATATACATATTATCACAAATGTCCTGAGGACATAAAAAAGAAATATACAAGACGAACTAATTGGCTCTTGAAAACGTGAAAATAACGCACTGGAGAAGTGCAATGACACAAAGGTGTCAAAGATAATCGTAAGCTAACTCGAGCAATTTAACATTTAGAAGAAATGGCACAAAGAGGTGCCAAGTTAATTTAACTGGATATATGACTAGATAAGTCTACATCCGTAGGGTCTAGGTTCAATGTTGATGTTGTGTAACAAGAAATGCATAATCCTCGCTTGTGATGAGTGAAATAGAATGTTCAATGTTTACTTCTGTAGTATGAATGATTGTGATTGTAAATGTTGTTTGATCATCTTAAATCAATTAATTAAGGAAGAGGAACTGACTTAAAACTTGACATGATTTCCATGAGACATTGCATGAGATTGAAAGCCATTACTATCACAGGATGTGTCAGAAGTGATCAAGAGGATTGTTGTTCCACCAAGTGCGAAGTAACTGATTAGGGGATTGTTGTGCCTTGACAGTTCCGAGTCCAGCCTGTCCTTGAGGGTTTTGCTCCGTTTGGTGTAGAAAGGCGTAGGAGCGTTCACTGTTGAGTTAAGAAAATATCATAATTAACAAAGTGATAACATAAATAAATCGGTAACGACCTAGGCACTAATGGTGGCTTTGGATTCCCCAACCCAAGGTCAAGGGGGCGTAAACCCTAGAGTTCACGTCGGTTACCAGAAAACCACGTGAGATGTTGCATTCATATGGTTGTTCATGCATAGCATATGTTTAATATTTTAATTTGAATTTGCTTGTGTATGTATATAGCATATGTCTAATATTTTGATTTGAGTTTGCTTGTGTGTGTACGTAGCATTGGAAGTATTACCATCCCATTCACTGAGCCATGGTGTGCTCACCCCCTCATAGACTTTTTGCAAGTAGCGATACAAAAGCTCGAGATGGGATAAGATGTGAAGTGTCGAGGGTTTCTAGAAGACTAGAATGACAAAGTAAGAATTATGGATGATAGATTGTTTAGATAAAATGTTAGGACCCCAATGTAAATAGAATTTGAAATTGAGAACCTAAGGATTATCCTATTTTACTGATTGGTAGGGGATACCGATTCTCTATGATCATGGTTAACTGTGGGATTCAAGTTCCATAGTATATTTTATTATCTAATTATATGTATTGTAACTTCTTGTAAATGTAATTATTTACTTAGAGTCTTATGATATCTGAATCGTAAGACGATTATCATGTAACAGGTGCATACATGCCATAATAATTTTAGTAAAGACTTCTAGGCCCCCTTTCGGGGTGTGATAGCTACAATGTAAAGACAATTATTATAAGATAAATAAAGATAAAATGTGGATGTATGGGCTCATTCGTTCAAATAGGCTTTCCACTGGTAGATCTAGAGGTTTGATTCCCATCATAAGCAGTTGCTCTATACTACAAGTATAGCATGCATCATGAGTTAAAATAGAGGATTTAAGATGCTAATAGTCCAAGTCTATATCATTATGGTTACATACACTAGGTTTAAGCGAGATGGAATAAATAGGATGTCAAAACAGGTATAAGCCGTAAACATTAGGTATATATGTATATGTAACTAGGAAAATGGCATAATCATAATCATGAATAAGAGGCCCATTGTTTGATGAACTCTTGCAAGATTTTTTAATGTTGTTTCTTTATTGATGTTATGCTTGTGCCTCACTCCTTGAAATGACTAAATGTGTTGTAAATAGAATGTTGACTTGATTTCCACTTGCATATGTGCTTGACCTTAGATAATCACCTTAAAACTTTAACCAATTATGAGATCTAATTAAAAACCTAGCATGCATTGCACAAACATTGAATTGTTTAAGACCATCACAACTACAAGACGTGCTAGAAGTGATAAGAGGATCACTATTCCACCAAGTGCGAACTAAGTGATTAGGGGATTGTCACACCTTGACAATTTCGAGTTCGACCTGTCACTTGAGGGTATAAATGCTTGGTGTATAAGAGGCACTTAAGCCTAGATCACTAAGGCTAAGATACGGTTATAATAAAGTGATAAGAGTAGTTAAATTATGTGTAAGACCTAAGCTCTGATGATGGCTTCGGAATCCCTAACCTAAGGTCAGGGGGGGAATAAACCCTAGACTTCATGTTAGTTACCGGAAGACCACATGAGATGCTGCATTCATGTGATTGTTTATGCATAGCATTTTTTTGATAACTTTCTTGAAATTGTTGTGTTTGTTGTGACACTGAGAGATTGCACCCTATCTCATTAAGCTTTGGCTTACCCTCCTCTAGATTTTGCCTTGCAAGTCAAGACTACCGAAATTTCCTTATGAATTGACGAACCAAGGTGAGTACTTGTTGCCTAGCTGAGGGCATAGTTTGTGGGAAGAATGTGAGGACTAGATCAATGTGAATATTGTTAGACTGGATTCGATAATTATTGTAAATGCTTGTAAGTGATCTAATAGGATCTTGGGTGTACCTGTAGATGTGTAATGGGACCCACTGGAGGCCTAATGATAATATAGTAATTGACTGCTTCCATTGAGTAGGGAATGTTATTATTATGGTTAATAGGCACAATACTAGAGATGAGACACTTCATGGTTGCTTAACGGGGGATTAAGTAATCGTGGTGGGTTATCATAAGGAGCCTTTAAAGTGGGGTGTGATAGTTCTCCTTCATTAACGTCCCCTTTTGATTCTTTCTTAGGATCTTGATTGTCATCCAAATCCCCTTCAAGAGTGTAATAATGAATTTTTATTCAGCATTTTTAGCCGTAGAAATGTTTAAGATGTAAGTCAACACAATAATAGCTATGCCATAAGGAATAAGGGGAGAATGAAATAACAATTCACCCCAAGTGAGCATGACATAATTAAAAAAACACACATTGATTGAGGTAAAATACCATTAAACAAGTTATGTAGAGCCAAAACAATGTAGTCTCTATGCAGCATTAGCTGATCTACATCGTTCACTTCTTTTGATGTTAATTGGTCTTAAATTTAGTGTTTTAGTATCAATGCAATAGGGCAATGCATGAGTGAAATGAGTCGAACTTTGAATGTAATGCTAGCTTAAATACAAGATTTTGGGGAAACGATTTTTTTTAGTATTTTTCATTGATTTTTTTTAGGTCACCATTCTACATATATAAATAGTGACCACAATTAGTTACAATAAGATTGCCCATGTGGATACTAATTAGGTGTTTGATACCTCACCCTACACATGTGCTATATTTCTTAAGAAATCTTTATAACAATGTGAATGTTAACTATTTATTTATGATGCCTTGGGCTAGGCTCACTACTACTACTTCCATTCTTCTTATATTTATTTTCTAGAGTTGAACTACAACTTCGAACTTGTTCCCACAAATTCTAAGGCTTCTATTAACCACACATTAATGCATCCTCCTTCAAAAACCCTTGTCTACAGGGGTAACTCTCTAAGATGCAAAGATAAGTCTCTAAAATATTCCTATGTTGCTTTACATTCTAGCATGTTCTTACACTTAACTAGCACCATCATTTCTACTATGAATCCCCCCTTAACCATCATTCAATTAAGTATTGACTCTAACTCCAACACATGTGTGTCTCTTACTAATGGAAAATTGGAATATGCTTGTTGCTTGCTAGTCACATAAAGCTTTAGTTAGGAGACATGAAATGCCAGATAAACATCAAAACTAATAGGTAATTGCAATTTGTAAGTTACTTCTCTAATTTTATCTACAATTTTATGTGGTCCATAGTACTTAAGTGATAGTTTATGTGATCAATGACCCTTAAGGCTTTTTTGTTTGTAAGGTTGGAGCTTAACCAATGCATAGTCACCAATCACAAAAACCACAATAGTTCTCTTTCAATCAGCTAGCTACCTCATTCTTGCTTGAGCCCTAATGACAAGAAACCTTAAGACTTTAATAGCTTCTTCCCTATTCTAAGGTGTTCTATCAACTACATCATTTTTTGACTCTTTAAGAATAGAAGGAAGGTGGATGGGAGGAGGGTAAGCATATTATATCTTGAAGGGCATTGTGTGAGCCCTAGAATGGTAGTTAGTATTATACCACCATTCTACAAAAGCTAAATACTCAATCCATTTCTTAACATTTTCAACAATCATGCAATGCAAGTAAGTCTCCAAACACCTGTTAACTACATCGGTTTAAACATTTAATTGTTAATGATAGGCTATAGAAAACTGTAATTTCATGCCTTGTAGCTTGAAAAACTCACTCCAAAAAATTAATGATGAAAATGGGATCTCTATCAATGATGAAAGTACTAGGTAGCCCTTATAATTTAAAAAACATGCTCATGGAAAATCTGAGCAACTTGCTAAGTAGTGAAAAGATGAGCTCAACATATAATTTTTTTGTATTTACTCAATTGATCCACAACTACCACTGTTACATTCTTTTGATGAGATTTAGGCAACACCTTAATAAAATCCTTGCTTATATCAATCCAACAACCATTTGGGACTAGTATTGGTTGGTGTAATCTCAACATAGCAACATTTTCATACCTATGTCTTTGGCAAACTTCACACTCTTTAACATACTAGCGGATGTCATGCTCTACTTTAAACTAATAGAATACCGAATTTAATCTATTTAAAGTGGCTTGAGATCCTAAATGTCCCCTTGAGGCTCCATCATGATATAATGTTATTAACTTCCTTCGTAAATCAACATTTAGGCCTACTACCAACCTCCCATTCCTTTTAAGCATTCTATGATCCAATTATTAGTTCTTAACACCATTACCAGCCTCTATTTTATGTGTAATACTCTAATAAGTAGCATGTTGTAGCAAAGTAGTCTTAATCTCATCAAGCAACTCTTGTGAAGTAGTTATGGTGCAAGTTAAGGTCTACAAAACAACATTTTCCCTCCTTGAAAGAACACTAGCCACTATATTATTACTTCCACTCTTGTACTAAATTTCATAATCTAGTCCCATGAATTTTGTTAACCATTTGTGTTGGCATGGTACAGTGATTCTTTGTTCCAATAGGAACTCCAAGCTTTGGAGATTAATCTTAATGATAAAATGTCTTCCCAATAAGTAATGTCTCCATTTATCCATAACATGAACCAATACCATCATCTCTTTCTCATAAATCGACATTCTTTTTTTATTAGGCTCCAAGCTCTTGCTTAAATAAGCAATTGGATGCTTGTCCTGCATGAGAACTACCCCTATTCCTTCTTCACTTACATTAGTCTAAAAAATAAAAGGTTTGGTATAATCTAGTAATTTCAAAATAAGGGCACAAATAATACTTTCTTGACTTCCCTGAAGGCCGTTTCAACTTCAAAATTCCATCTACAATTGTTCTTCTTCAATAGATGTGTTAATGGTTTAGTAAGAGCACCATAACCTTGAATAAATCATTAATAATAACCAACCAATTCCAGAAACCCCTAAGTTGCTTCAAGGTGGTTAGACGCTGCTAGTTAGAAATAATTGCAATCTTCTCAAGGTGAATAGTTACCCCATACTGAGAAATTATGCAACTAAGATATTCAATGTGTAGCACTAAACACAAGCTTACTCATCTTCAAATATAATTTTTCCCTTCTCAACACTTCCACAACGGCCTGTAGATGAGTCATATGCTTTTCAATAGTCACTATAGACTAGAATATCTTTAAAGAAAATCAACACAAACTTCTTCAAATATTCACGAAACACGTCATTCATTAAACTTTGGGGGGGGGGGGGGGGGGGGGGGGGGGGAGGGTGGTGGGGGGCTTAGGTGTGTAGAATTAGTGAGCCCAAATGGCATAACCATAAATTCATAATGGTCCTCACGTGTCTTAAAATCTGTCTCATAAACATCCATAGGGTCCATACGAATTTGATGGTACCCCGACTTTAAGCCTAATTTGCTAAAACATCTCACCCCATACAACTCATCAAAGAGATCTTCCACTAAAGCAATTGGGAATCTACCCTTACTAGTGAGCTTATTGAGCTCTTGATAGTTTACACACATCCTCTATGCATTATCTTTTTTCTTGACCAACACTATGGGTCAAGAAAAAGATCTATGACTTGGCTAGATAATACATTGTCTCAACATTTGTTTTGTCATCTCTTCCAATACATTTATCTGAGCTAAAGAATGCCTATGGGGGCACTAATTGATAGGTTGAGCACCTTCATTAAATTTTATCTTAAGGGGATGTAGTGTAACTACCCCTTAGGGCTGATTAAGTTCCTAAGTAATTTAGTTATTATTTTCTAAAAAATAATAAAATAGAATTTAAAAATAATAAATAGCTTATTATCTAGGAAATGGTTTTATCACTCAAAATATTATTATGAAAAAGAAAGAAAATAGAAAAGGTCTTTTTTTTGTCACTTAGAAAGTAAATGGTTTTTGAAAAGTAAAAATCCTTAATTGGTGTTTTCAAAAATTAGGTCTTTTAGGATTTTCAACATTAGAAAATAAAAATTAAGGTCTTTTATGATTTTTCCTAAAATAAAAATTAAAATGGTAACACATGTAAACTTGGCTCGTTTTCATAAATAAAATTAACCAAGAAATTAAAGTTTTATAATAACAAAACTACATTAATTTGATCCCAATTAGCAAGTATGTAAGCAACTATGGGGTAAGCATAAAAAATGTAAAAACTATTTTATCCAAATCTTTTTTTAAAATAAAAAATAAAAAATAGAATAAGAAATAAAGTAAAAAATTTGTAATAAAAAATGATAAAAAATTTATTTCGATATTGTTTTGTTTCATGTTTTATTTACATGAAAAATGTTATATCATTCATGTGTGATTATGAAGAAAATTTAGATAAGGCTTTTAATTCAATTTCTGTAAAAGAGAAAATAACAAGTGGTAATCATTAAGGCTTTAATAGGTTATCTCCTAAGCTTAGATTCTCTAGTTAATATTTTTCTAAAATATATTTTTAAGAAAATTGTAGACTATTACTTTGTTAAGGTTAATTTACCCAATTAACCTTAACTCATTTTATTTTTCAACTTAAGTTAGTAGTGACTCCAAATTTTTAGAAAATAAAAATAAAAAATAGAGCCTTTCATTAATTTTACTGTCAAGTACCTTCTATTAAGTGGGTTAGCTTTAATATAGGTTAAATTAAGGAAAAAATTCAAATTTGGCTCAACAGAATTGGCGAAGCCATTAGGGACTCGATTCTTTAGTGGCCTAACTACTTGTTATTTTTCAAGAAAAAAAATGCTTCATTTAAATTCCCTATCTTGTAACATATATTTCATGTATTTAATCTTCTTATTTGTGCTTGCTATTAACTAAGTCCTTGTTGTATACATTTATTCTCTTATAATACAATAACATTTTTTTTTCTTTATGTAGACTAACTAGGTTTTTATGATGTAGACCAAATAATAGCCTACCAATTAAGCCTAATGGGGCATTTTATGAGGGGTTTGTTTTATGAAAAAAAACAAAAATGTGTTCTAAATGTGGTTAGAACTAGGCCACCATAGGACTTTATCAAGGGGAGCATTGTGTAAGCATTAGGTATTATGGTGTAACCACCTCTTGTAGTCAAGTAGGCTTCCCTACTCTTGCTTCGATGTAACTTAGGACCAACTTCCTAAAAAATGAGGAAGGCTATAGAGTTTAAGCACTTATAGAACTCACTAAATTGCATTCTCATCTTTCAAAAGCTAGCAAATTGATATCATGTGGCATTTTCTTAAAAAGGATAAAAAATAATTAATAAGTTCTAGCTTTATTAATATTCTATACACTATAGTACACTATAAATTATTTTCCATGTGTTTATATCTTGTGAAAAAAAAAATTCAATGAATAGAATTTTCTTAGTAATTTCCAATAAATTGTTTTACATCATAACTTATTGATAAGAACAGGACTCCTAAAGGAACTATCACTAGGGCCCGAGCTAAGGGTCTACATAACTTAGTTTTGAGAATCTTACATGAATAACCCAATCTTGAGGAAGCTAATTTATTTTCTTCATTCCTACCTTATAATTGTTATGCATTCCAACAGGTCCACTTATCAGTCTTATAGGGTGCCAAATCACCTATACTTTTGAGTGAGTCAAGATCCTCATTAGGGCTGAATTCGAAAGTACCCTGAAGACCGAGATCTTGAAGACCGATTTCTTTTATATATTTGTCATTTGTGTGGACTATTTTATGTTGTAATTTCTTTTGGGACACTTTCATTTTATGTGTAATTCTCATTTAGGACCGGTTACCCTAAAAGTGGCGTAGTTGTAATTTTGTGTACTTTCTAACCTTAAGGGAGCAAGTATAAATACTTGCTTAAGTAGGGTTTTTGAGAGGCAAATTTTCAAAACAAACACTTCACTTTCACATGAGAGAACTTAGGGTTTCCTAGTTCAATTTCCTCTTATCAATTTCAATTCTAAGAGTTGAGATTGTAGTGAGTGCAACACTTAAAATTGTGAATCATATTAATTTCAAATTATTGTGTTTTCTTTTCTTCTCTAGTGCGTAATATCTAAGGTTGAATTGGAACATTTCTTAGTCAGATTTGATTTATTATTATTCAAATTAGTGTGCTTAATTGAGTTCCTTTTATACTTGATTTCTATTCCTCTATTTTACATGTTGTTGAACCGTGAAAGCATTAGTTGTGGAAAGGGGATGACAGTTTTGCTTTGCTAAATATTCTTGAAGTTCACGTGATATTTCAAGTTGGATTAGTGTGTATTGAGGGATTTGATTCATTGTGGTGGATTTGTTCTTTATTTATTGATTTTGCATCTCATTGCACCCATTAGGAATCTCACAAATTCCTAACATTGTTGAACCAGAATTGTTGATTGTATTTAAGGTTGGTTTTTGTTCCATTTGATTGTGTGATGCACTCAAAACCAAGTTCAAGCACAATCAAATGACTAGAGAAAACAAGTCTCAAATCAATCACAAATCGGATCAATGTGGATGAACAATTCATGTGAAACCCTTTGAGATTTGATAGAAAAATGATGATCAAATGATGTAATTGCAATCGCTTTCTGTATTATTCACCAAGTGACAACAAAAAAAGGATGAGATTCACATGAAATAAGATTAAAATGAAGCAACATAAACCATGAATTCCACTCCCCCTTTCAATTCCAATGTAAGATAAACACTAAAATGATAATGAGTTCAATAATTAAAAGAACAATCAATCTTACAAGATTGTTGTCCACGAAATACAATCACAAATATGTCTAAGAAAGATTCAAATCTACACTAGATATGACTCACTAAAGAAGAAGTGAACATATAACAAAGATGAAATCGATATGATTCATAATTCCACTTTGTCGCACTCGCCACAATTCCAATTTTTGGGTTGAAATTGATAAGAGGTTTGAACTAAGGATGAACCCTAATTCCACATGTGAAAGTGCTAAGTTTGTTCTGCAAAATATGGCCTCCTCAAACCCTCTTCTAAGCAAGTATTTATACTTGCTACTCCTAGGGTTAGACAATGGTCAAAATTACAAGTTTGCCCCTCTTAAGGTGGCTAGTCCTAAATGAAAATTACAAGGAAATGAAATTGTCCCAAAATGATTACAACATAAATAGTCCATGAAAATAAAAAATATATAAAAGAATTTGGTCTTCAAGATGCCGATCTTCTATAAGATTCATCGGCTCAGCTCATCGCCGATTCAGGTCGGTCCATGGATAACCCACAAGCTAAGTCTGAGGGAGTTTGTCCATTGCTTTATAAAATATGATAAGTGTGCTTGTTGGAAAACACAATACAAGAATAATAGAAAAGAGGTTAATTTATAAATAATTCCGGGGTCAATCCGCTCAAAATGGGGCCTCATCACCAAAATTCGAATTCCTTTAGTTCTTGCCTTAATGATAGGTCTTGTCGGATTTTGATTCCTATCATCTCCTCAGGCCTCAAAAAGATTTGTCCTCAAATCTAATAGATCAAATGCAGTAGAGACTTTGTTTCCTCCTAGCAAGCCACCTGAAGAAATATCACTGCAGAATCCCAAAATTTGAAATACCACGGGTGGTGATTGTTTTCTCTCCTCCATTTCTAGGATGTATCTCATCTGCAACACAAATAATGCTCCTTTATCCAATAAAGTCACCCCTGAATCAACCTGTTCCATTGAAACCGTTTCCTCCTTTTCTAACTCATCTATGTGTTGCTGATCCTCATGGTCTTCTAATGGTTGGCGTAATTGCTCATTACCCTCTAAGACCTCTAAAGGTGAACATAACTATCTTTGAACAATCTGGCTCTCTAGTGGCCTACTCGTATGACTATGATCATCAAGATCCTCTGAAGGTTGGCACATTGGTGTCTAACAAATTTTATGCTCTAAGGGTTGGCTCGTGTCACTAGAGCACTCAAGAACCTTTGAAGGTTGGCATACCTACGTTTGCACAATTTGGTCTTCTGAAGGTTTGATCATGTGGCTATGATCCTCAAGATTCTGTGATGGTTGTTTTATCTGCCTTTGCATCTCCTAGACCTCTGATGGTGACATAGGGTTCAATACTATACATTTTCCATCTTTTTTGAACATATAAGTATTTCTATACCCATCATGTAATACCATCCTGTCATACAACCATAGTCTACCAAGTAATATATAGAATGCACAAAGAGGAAGAATATCATATTCAAGCTCATCATAGTACTTGTCCCCTATACTGAAGGGTACCCTAGCCCTTTGGGTTACACAAAGACCATCTTGATCGTTCAACCAATGTAATGTATAGGGTTTGGGATGTGGGATAGTTTCAAGTTTCAACTTCGATACTAATGATGCAGCTACAACATTAGTACAACTACTACCACCAATAATAATTGCGCACAAGTTTCCTTGTACCCTATAAGAAGTATGGAACAAGTTTTCTCTTTGTCCTTCATCAATGGTTTGAAAAGGAGTCATGTCCTGATGCAATATGTTAGAATAATGAAACATTTCACTAGACATGATTGTACTCAAATCCAACAATACAATAATTATCTTCACACTTCCAAGGTTCAAGTACACAACCAAACCACAAATGAAGTACACTCAACTACGTTCAAGTGGATAGAATTAAATTCAACAACAAGTGTTTAAGTAACTAGTTCAATTACTTTTACACTTTAATGATTTGTTTGAATTTTAAATTCTACTACTCAACCTTCCTTCCTTGCTAAATTTTTACACCCATAATGATTCTTAATGTGTAGTACCTTACAGTACACACAACTCCACAAATTTACACCACGACATACACACACAATCACGGTGCACCCACTTCACCGCAACACCCATTCACCACGTTGCAACACCTTCACTCACATGCTCATTATGCCACACACACACACCCTCTTTACATCACGGTGCAACAAATTTTTTTTTTTAAGTTCCACAAGTTACTCCCACGGCAACAACACAAGTGGCAACAACAATAAGTATGCTTCCACTTCCACGACAACAATAATAAATGGTAACAACAACAAATATACTTCCGCTCCCACGGAAGAATAATAAATGACAACAACAATAAGTATACTTCCACTTCCACGGCAAGGATATCAACACAACTAATATACTTCCACTTCTACGGCAAAGATAACAACACAACAAATATACCACTTTCCATAAATGTAATCCGAAAATCAACAATAGGCAGCAACTCCAATTTGAATTTCAACCTCCTCACTAATTGCAAGCCTTCCTCAATTGGTAAGTAATGAATTTCAAATTCAAATAACACTCATTAACTCCCATAACTTAATTGAATGTGTTTAAATTCAAATAGATTTCTTACTACTCAACTCAATGCAAATCTATAAAATGCACTTCCCCAATTCAGAATTACACAATGGAATCACAACAACAAGCTTCGCAACCTCCCTCACGCCACAAGCTAGTCATGGCAAGAGAATGGTAAGTTTTCAAGTTCAAAAATTGTTGAATTTAACATCACTTCTTTGCTTCTTTCCTTCTACAAAATAATTAACCAAAAGAAGCTACAATAACCTTCCTAATCCAACTCCAACAAGCAGCAAATCAAAATTCCAATCAAGGTAATTTTTGCAACTTACAAACTACAATAACACAATTGTGGTTCAAAATTGATTAACCCTAATTGAAGATGTTAATCACAAAATCAAACAACAATCAATCCCTTCTCTCAACTTATGCTCTGATACTAAAAAGATGATGTGCTCAAAACCAAGTTCAAGAACAATCAAATGACTAGAGAAAACAAGTCTCAAATCAATCACAAACCGATTCAATGTGGATAAATAATTCACGTGAAACCCTTTGAGATTTGATGGAAAAATGATGATCAAATGATGTAATTGCAATCCCTTTATGTATTATTCACCAAGTGACAATAAAAAAAGGATGAGATTCACATGAAATAAGATCAAAAGGAAGCAACACAATCGTGAATTCCACTCCCCCTTTCAATTCCAATGTACGCCAAACACTAAAATGATAATGAGTTCAATAACTAAAAGAACAATCAATCTTACAAGATTGTTGTCCACGAAATACAATCACAAATATGTCTAAGAAAGATTCAAATCTACCCTAGATATGAGTCACTAGAGAAGAAATGAACATACAACAAAGATGAAATCGATATGACTCACAATTCCACTTTGTCGCACTTGCCATAATTCCAATTCTTGGGTTGAAATTGATAAGAGGTTTAAACTAAGGATGAACCCTAATTACACACATGAAAGTGCTAAGTTTTTTCTACAAAATATGGCCTCCTCAAACCCTCTTCTAAGCAAGTATTTACACTTGCTACTCCTAGGGTTAGATAGTGGTCAAAATTACAAGTTTGCCACTCTTAAGGTGGCTAGTCCTAAATGAAAATTACAAGGAAATGAAAGTGACCCAAAATGATTACAACATAAATAGTCCATACAAATAAAAAATATATAAAAGAAATTGGTCTTCAAGATGCCGGTCTTCTGTAGGATTCATTGGCTCAACTCATCGCCGATTCAGGTCGATCCATAGATAACCCACAAGCTGAGTCTGAGAGAGTTTGTCCATTGCCTTATAAAATATGATAAGTGTGCCTGTTGGAAAACACAATACAAGAATAATAGAAAAGTGGTTAATTTATAAATAATTTTGGGGTCGATCTGCTCAAAATGGGCCCTCATCGCCAAAATTCGAATTCCTTTAGTTCTTGCCCTAATGATAGGTCTGTTCGGATTTTGATTCCTATCATTGTGCCTAATCCCCTTTTTAGGCACCTCATAATTTGGTACCAAAGCTTGAGGTTCTGAGAAGGGGTTATTTGACTTTGAATTTCAGAAATTTAAGGTTCATGTTCTTATATCTTCAATTTTGAAATTAGGAGTAAATTGAAATTGTTGTTGTAGTTGTTTGAAGTGGCATGAATTGTCAGGAGTAGAAGTTCAATTTGCTGCATGTTAGAGTGAGTTTTGATTACTTATTGAAGGTTCTATGTTATGGAATTCACCGTTTTGGAAGTGCAATTGTGTAGGGAGAAAAATTGTGATTCTTACATTATTTTTTTCGGAAAACTAGAGGAGTGATTGAGCATTGCAAGATTTGAGGTAGTGTGGAAGATTTAGAAATTATTTGATTTTCAAAAAAAACATTAAGATTGAAGAAGTTAATGTATGGTTATTTGAATTTCAAAATTACTTCTTACCAATTGTAGAAGGGTTACAATTGTGAAGTAGAATTGTGATGTGCTCAAAATCAAGTCCAAGCATGATCAAATGAATCAAAGAAAACAAACCTCAACTCACATACAAACCGGTCGAATTGAAATGGAATTTACGTTAACCTTAATGGAAATTTGATGAAATCCAAAGGTTCAAAGATGCAATCAACATCCACTAATGATCAACATCACTAAATAACAATAAAATCAAGTGAATTCCACGTGAAATATATGAAGATGAAAAGCACTAAAACCGTGATATATTCTCTTCCAACACAAGCACAAATTCACGCCACCAATGAGATGAAATATCAAGTACTAAAGTAATCAACCTTAAACAAGATAATTGATCACAAATGTAATAAAAAATCTGATCAAGAAATTTCTAATTCAACCCTAGATATGACTCACTAGAGATGAAATGAAAAACAACAAAGAATGAATTGACATGACTCATAATATCCCCTTGTTGCACTCGCCACAATTCTAATTCTTAGGATTGAAATTGATAAGAGAAATTGAACTAGGAAGAACCCTAATTCCCACATGTAAAGTGTATGTTTCAAATCTGCAAAATGGCCTCTTTCAAACCCTACTATAAGCAAGTATTTATACTTGCTCCCTTTAGGGTTAGAAAATGCACAAAATTACAACTATGCCACTTTTAGGGTAGTCGGTCCTAAATGAAAATTACAATCAAAATAAAAGTGTTCCAAAATGATTACAACATAAATAGTCCATGCAAATGAAAAATATATAAAAGAAATTGGTCTTCATGATGCCGGTCTTCTATAGGATTCATCGGCCCAACTCACAGCCGGTTTAGGTCGGTCTATGGATAACCTACAAGTTGAGTCTAAGTGAGTTTGTCCATCGCCCTATAAAATATGATACGTGTGCCTGTTGGAAAACACAATACTGGAATAATAGAAAAGAGGTTAATTTATAAATAATTCTGAGGTCGATTTGCTCAAAATGGGCCCTCATCGCCAAAATTCGAAATCCTTTAATTATTGTCCTAATGATAAGTCTTGTCGGATTTTGATTCCTATCATCTCCTCAAGCCTAAAAAAGATTTGTCCCCAAATCTGGTAGATCAAATGCAATAGAGACTTTATTTTCTCCTAGCAATCCATCTGAAGAAGTATCTCTGCAGAATCCCATTATTTGAAATATTACAATAGGTGATTGTTTTCTCTCCCCCATTTCCAGGATGTATCTCATCTGCAACATAAATAAGGACTCATTACCTACTGATGTCTCCCCTGTCTCAATCCATTCCATTGATTTTGTTTCCTCTTTTTCTAACTCATTTGTATGGTGTTGATCTTCATAGCCCCCTAATGGTTGGCCCAACTACTCATTACCCACTGAAACCTCTGAAGGTAAACATAACTGTCTCTGAACAATCTAGCTCTCTAGTGGTCTACTCATCCGACTATGATCATCAGGATCCTCTAAAGGTTGGCACATTGGTGTTTGACAAACTTTTTGCTCTAAGGGTTGGCTCGTGTCACTAGAGCCCTCAAGAACCTTTGAAGGTTGGCATGCCTACGTCTGCACAGTTTGGCCCTTTGAAGGTTTGATCATGTGGCTATGATCCTTAAGAATCTGTGATGGTTTTTTTATCTGTCTTTGCATCTTCTGGACTTCTGATGGTGACATAGGGTTTTAATACTATATGTTTACCATCCTTTTTGAACATATAAGTATTTCTATACCCATCATGTAATACTATCTTGTCATACAACCATGGTCTACCAAGTAATATATGGGATGTACAAATAGGAAGAATATCACATTCAAGCTTATCACAGTACTTGTTCCCTATACTGAAGGATACCCTAATCCTTTGGGTCACACAAAGACTATCCTAATCATTTAACCAATGTAAAGTATAGGGTTTAGGATGTGGGATAGTTTCAAGTTTTAACTTCGATACTAATGGTGCAGCTACACCATTAGTACAACTACCACCATCAATAATGATTACATACAAGTTTCCTTGTACCCTACAAGAAGTATGGAACAAGTTTTCTCTTTGTCCCTCATCAATGGTTGGAAAAGAAGTCATGTCCCGATGCAATACGTTAGTAGACAAATACAACTCACTTTACGTTTTTGCTTACTAACTTCAACAACCACAATACACTTCACCACACCACGACAACATACCCTTACACACCTGCGATGCTCACACTCAACCAATATAAGAAATGTTTATTGGTACTTCAAATAAAGTCAAGTGAAATAATTGAAGCACAAATAAATAATTCTTGATACTTCAAGTAAAGTTGAATAAATGAAGTACACACAATTATTTCTAAGTAGTTAAGAATTAAATTCAACCATAAGTTTTAAGTAATGAGTTCAATTACTTTCACACTTTAATTATTTTGTTTGAATTCAAATTCCACTACTTAAATTTCCTTTTCTTGCTTTGGTTTCACACTAATTAACTTCACAATGGGAAGAACTTAAACACAAGCACAAAAATACATAACTCACCACCACATAACTCCCCATTTAGCTCACGGTTCCACAATTATTCATGCCACCAACAACAAGTACCTATACAACACACATAAGAACCAATGCCAATTACACACACCCTTCACTAAATGTGCAAAAACACAACTCTACACACACACCTCTTCAAATCACGGTACACTTTCCCACTTCTACACAAAAAATCAAACCACAACTTCAAAGTAAAAGGCAGCTCAACTTTCAAATTCAAAATGAGCTCAATAAGTGCAAGATTCCACAAATGGTAAGAAGTTATTTTAAATTCAAATGACACACAATTAACTATGACTTAATGTGTGTTTTGAAATTTCAAATTGACTTCTTAATGTACACTTCAATTCTGATTTCAAATCTGAAAAATGACAATTGTGATTCCTCCAATTTCCGAAAATGCACATACTACACAATTCCACTTCACAATTGTAACACTACTTTTCCCTTCACCGTTTGCTATCCATGCACTACACTCTCACACTTTAGCCTCAATGTGCAACACTTTACTCCACACAATTCCACAAATTCACAAATGGCAATTCCCTTACTCAACATACAAACACAACACCAGCAATTCAATACTCTTTTTTACACCACAATTCTTACACATGCAACCATGGTGCAACAACCTCCACAATATATATATTTTTTTAAGCACAACTCTACGCACAATACTTAAAAGTATACACTTCCTTGCCACTATACAAATCCAATTCACATCGTAAACCACAAGCAATGGCAGCAACAAAATTCAAATTTGAAATCATTCCACTAAATGCAACCTTCTCCACAAATGGTAAAAAACAATTCAAATTCAAATAACACTTATTCAATGCTACTCAATGAATTTCTTTCAAAATTAAAGAAGGTATTTGAATTTCAAATAGATGCTTATCCTTCCACACACTTCAAATATGGAAATGGTAAAATATTCTCCCCGATTCCGAGTTTAAACAATGTAAGAATCACAATTCTCTCCTTACACAATTGTATTTTCGAAATTGTATTCACAAGTGCACTATATTTCCCCTTTCCTTAACGGTGAATTCCACAACAAAGAGGCTTCAAAAAATTTTCAAAAATCACTCAACAAGCAACAACTTCAACTTCCCAAACAAGATAATCACGGCACTTTAAGCAATCACACAAACAATTCAATTTTCCACTTTCAATTTCGGAATCAAAATGTAAACTCAAGAACCCTAAATTTCCAAAATTCAATTTTCAAATCCCTCCTCTTAAACCTCAAGCTCTGATACCAAAAGATGATGTACTCAAAACCAAGTCCAAGCACAATCAAATGAATCAAAGAAAACAAACCTCAACTCACATATAAACCGGTCTAATTGAAATGGAATTTGCGTGAACCCTAATGGAAATTTGATGAAATCCAAAGGTTCAAAGATGCAATCAACATCCACTAATGATCAACTTCACTAAATAACAATAAAATCAAGTGAATTCCACGTGAAATATATGAAGGAGAAAAGCACCAAAACCGTGATATATCTTCTTCCAACATAAACATAAATTCACGCCACCAATGAGATGAAATATCAAGTACTAAAGTAATCAACCTTAAATAAGATAATTGATCACAAATGCAATAAAAAATCTGACCAAGAAACTTTCAATTCAACCCTAGACATGGCTCACTAGAGATGAAATGAAAAACAACAAAGAAGGAATTGATATAACTCACAATATCCCCTTATTGTACTCGCCACAATTCCAATTCTTGGGATTGAAATTGAACTAGGAATAACCCTAATTCCCACACATAAAGTGTATGTTTCCCCTACTATAACTAAGTATTTATACTTGCTCCCTTTAAGGTTAGAAAATGCACAAAATTACAACTATGCCACTTTTAGGGTGGCCGGTCCTAAATGAAAATTACAATCAAAATAAAAGTGTTACAAAATGATTACAACATAAATAGTCCATGCAAATGAAAAATATATAAAAGAAATTGGTCTTCAAGATGCCAGTCTTTTATAGGATTCATCGGCCCAGCTCATCGCCAGTTCAGGTCGGTCTATGGATAACCCACAAGCTGAGTCTGAGTGAGTTTGTCCATCACCTTATAAAATATGATAAGTGTGCCTGTTGGAAAACACAATACATGAATAATAGAAAAGAGGTTAATTTATAAATAATTTTGGAGTCAATTTGCTCAAAATGGGCCCTCATCGCCAAAATTCAAAATCCTTTAGTTCTTGCCCTAAAGATAGGTCTTGTTAGATTTTGATTCCTATCAAATTGTGTAGTGTGTGCATTTTTGGAAATTGGAGGAATCACAATTGTCATTTTTAGATTTGAAATCATAATTGAAGTGTACATTAAGAAGTTAATTTGACATTTCAAAACACACATTAAATCATAGTTAATTGTGTGTCATTTGAATTTAAAATAGCTTCTTACCATTTATGTAATCTTGCACTTATTGAACTCATTTTGAATTTGAAATTTGAGTTGCCTTTATTGTTGAAGTTGTGGTTTGCAATTTGAATAGAAGTGTAGAAGAGTGTTTATGTGTATGCTGCAACGTGTGAAAAAGGAGTGTGTATGAGGTGTTGTATTTTGTAAAATTTAGTGAAAAGTATATGCATTTGGCATGGGTTTTGGTGTGTGTAATATAGTGAATTGATGTTGGTGGCATGAATTGGTGGAACCGTGAGTAAGAGTAGTAAAGTGGTGGTAGATTTTGTTTATTTTGTATTTGTTGAGGTGCTGCACATTATGGTTGATTGTAATGTGAAATCAAAATAAGAAAAGGAATGTTGAGTAATAGAATTTAAAATTCAAATAAGTCATTAAAGTGTGAAAGCAATTGAACTAGTTACTTAAGCACTTAGAGTTGAATTTAAATTCTATCTACTTAAGAGTAGTTGTGTACTTGAGCCATGGAAGGTGTGAAGATTATTATTGTGGTGTTGAATTTAAACACAACAATGTCTAGTGAGATGTTTTAATATGCTAATGTGTTGTGCCAAACATTGACTACATTTGCTACTAAAGATGAAGAATAAAGCAAAAACTTGTTCCATACTTCTTATAGGGTATAAGGAAATTTGTGTGTCCTTATAGTTGATGGTGGTAGTTGTACCAATGTAGTAGCCGCATCGTTAGTATCGAAGCTAAGACTTACCACCACTCCACTTCCTAAATCATATAAATTGCATTGGCTTAGTGATCAGTGGAGTTTGCATGTGAACCAAAGAGCTAAGGTGCCATTCAATGTAGGGGATAAATATTGTGATGAGATTAAGTGTGATATCTTGCCTATGTGTGCATCCCATATATTGCTTAGCAAGCTTTGGTTATATGATAGGAAGGTCTTGTATAATGGCTTCAAGAATACTTATGTGTTCTAGAAGGAAGGCAAATATGTTATTCTGAATCCGATGTCACCATTAGAGGTCCAAAAGGTTCAGCAATAGATTAATAGGCCATTAGTACAGTGTAATGATTCTGAGGAAAAGAAGGTATTATTGATAGGATAAGGTGAAATGGAGAGGCTAGTTATAGAAGAGACTCTAATATACTTGCTTCAGCTGAGATGTGCACTAGGGGTACAGGAACCATAGTCTCTACCTTCAGCAGTTTCTCAGGTATTGAATGAGTATACTGATATTTTTCCTAATGATTTGCCAATAGAGTTACCACCTTTGAGAAGGATAGAGCATGCTATCAATCTTATGCTTGGTTCAGTATTATTGAACCAACTTGCATATCGCATGAATCCCGAGGAGGCTAGGGAATTGAAGTGCCAGGTAGATGAGTTGGTTGAGTGGGGGTTTGTTAGAGAGAGTCTCAGCCCATGTGCTGTTCTCGCCCTTTTTGTTCCTAAGAAAGATGGTACTTGGAGAATGTGTATCGATAGTAGAACCATCAACAAAATCACCATAAAATACAGGTATCCTATTTCTAGACTTGATGATATGTTAGATGAGCTACATGGTTCACAGTTTTTCTCTAAAGTAGATCTTAAAAGAGGATATCACCAAATTTGAATGAGACAGGGGGATGAATGGCAAATTGCTTTCAAAACTCGTCATGGACTATATGAGTGGTTGGTTATGTCCTTTAGTTTGAGTAATGCTCCTAGTACATTTATGAGACTAGTGAATCATGTATTGAAAGAATTTCTAGGAAAATTTGTTATTGTTTATTTTGATGATATTCTAATCTACAGCAAAAACCTAAAATAACATGTGGAGCATCTTTGGGCAGTATTCTTAGTATTGAGGGCACAATAGCTATTTGCAAATCTCCAAAAGTGTTCTTTCTACTAAACTAAGGTAACATTTTTGGGTTTTGTTAATCTGGTTCAAGTGTTAGGGTGGATGAGGAGAAAGTGAGAGCAATCAGGAAATGGCTAACATCTACCTCAGTTACTAAGGTGAGAAGTTTTCATTGACTTGCATCTTTTTATAGACACTTTGTCCATAATTTCAGTAGTATTGTCAGTCTTCTCACAAAATTGACTAAAAAGAATGTACCTTTCATCTGGAGTGAAAGGGCCTAGAAGAGTTTTGAAGAGGTAAAAGAAAAACTCATATGTGCTCCATTATTGGCTTTACTTGATTTTGACAAAGTTTTTGAGATGGGATGTGATGCTTCTGGGATAGGAATTAGTGTTGTACTAATGTAAGAAAAGATAATTAATGTTGTACTAATGTAAGAAAAGAGACCCATAGCATATTTTAGTGAGAAGTGATGCAACTTTAAACTATTCTATATATGATAAGGAATTTTATTCATTAGTGAGGGCTCTCATGACGTAGTAGCATTATCTCCTCCCAAGACAGTTTATTATTTATATAGATCATGAATCTTTGAAACATTTCCGGGGATAGCAGAATTTGTCTAAACACCAAGCTAAGTGGGTGGGGTTTTTGGAGGGTTTTGCTTATGTGATAAAGTATAAGAAGGGTAATGAGAATATTGTTGCTGACACTTTATCATAATGGTATGTACTTATCACTTCTCTTCAATCAAAATTACTAGGTTTTGAATTATTGAATGAATAGTATATATGTGATGAGGAATTCAAAACTATTATTGAGAGGTGTTATAGGGGCAAGATGCATGATGGTTATTACATAATTAAGGGGTTTCTGTATAAATTAGGAAAACTATGTATTCCTTCTAGATCTATGAGGGAGTTATTGGTGATGGAAGCACACTTGCAGGTGGATTGTTTGGACACTTTGGTGAGAAGAGAACCCTAGCCATATTGAGGGAGAATTTATATTGGAAAGGTATGATAAAGGATGTCTATAGGGTATTAGAAAATTGTGGTATTTGTAAGAGAGCTAAATGGAAGAAAGGTATACAAGGTGAGTACATGCCTTTGCTTATACCAGATAAACCCTGGACTGATATCAGTATGGATTTTGTGTTGGGGTTACCTAGAACACAAAGGGGAAAATACTCTATTATTGTGGTTGTTGACAGGTTTAGTAAAATGTCACATTTTGTACCTTATCACAAAATAGATGATGCCCTTTTTATTGCTAACATTTTTATGCAGGAAATTTTCAAATTACATGGAGTTCCACACAGCATGGTGTCAGACAGAGACATTAAGTTTCTTAGTTTCTTTTGGATGTTATTATGAAAAAGACTAGGTATTAAGCTTATGTACAGTACCTCTTACCATCCACAGACAGATGGATAAATAAAAGTTGTCAACCGTACACTTGGAAATCTACTCAGAGCAATAGTTGGCAAGAAGCTTACTGATTAGGACTTGTGTCTTCCTATTGTTGAGTTTGCTTACAATAGGTTTACTTATAGTTCAACCAGTAAGTCTCCCTTTTGATACGAACCACACCCACGTGTGACGAAAGCCAATACCAATACGTTCAAAATTGTAGCCTAAGATGCCAAACAATCAAAGTGGAACTACGACCCATTACCTATAAACGAGGCAAGAACCTTGGTATGTTTTGTTAGCGCCACAATTGGGATGAAAGAACGATTGATAAGTCGGGTTGAACGCCACGGAAGAAATCCGATAAGTTCAAGAGGAGTTCTTTGGAGAACCAAGAGAAGAATTCTCTCAAAATGTGTTATTCAATGTTATATCAATGTTCTATGTTCTGTTTTCCAACCCTAGCAGCTTATATTAGGGTTTACAACTCATAATAACAAAAAGCCCAAAATGACATAACACAATAAAGTCGTGGAAAATAACAAACAGGCAATGAAAGTTGGCGGTATAGGAAGCGGCGTAGGATGTATGTTGGGTATATAGGTCGGTGGCATAGTAGGCCAGCGTAGTCCCTCTGTCGCATGTTAATTGTAACGTCGGTTCAAGGCTGGCAGCGTTTAAGCCAGCATTGTCAAGGTCGGCAACTTTGATCTCCTTGAATGACTTGTATAAATGCAAGGTCATTCTCATGGTTGCTCCACTCTTTTCCGGCTTCTTGGATATCCTTTATCAGCCCGTTTAGTGCTTCCTTGAATCATTTCGCTCGAGTTCTTGTGATCGATCCAGGTTGCACTTCAAGAGGATCCACATTCCGCCTTCTAGCACTTCATTGACTTGCCTTTGGAGTTCCTTTGTCTCATCTGGATTGCTCCTATAAGCTGGTTTGTTTGAAATGGATGCTCCGGGTATAAGGTCAATCTGGTGCTCAATACCACGAATAAGTGGTAACCCCTTTGGAATCTCCTCAGGGAAGACATCTTCAAAGTCCTGCACAATAGACACAACCACACTAGGCAAAGAGTTAAAAAGTTTGTTAGTATTCAAATAAATTTCCTTAAAAACCAGCAACAACATAGGTTGCTTCATCACTAACGCTCTCCCCACAACACTCGCTCTTGCCACACAACTCTCCTTTTGCAAGGCTGCACTCTCCTTTTTACTCACCACCAAAGTTGATCCCCCCTCAACTTGGCATCTCATACTCTTTCCAGTCTTCCTCTCTTTTTCCTTTTGATATTGACTTTTATGTTCTTTTTCTTTTTCTATGTCTTTTACTCTCTCACTCTCCCTCTGTTTTTCACTTACCTTGTATTTTGCAAAAGATTGCTGTAGCTGCAATTGATCCTCATACACCTGTTTAGGTGTTAAAAGTTTAAGATTATAGCTTTTGCCATGGTGAACAAGTGTATACTTGTTAGAAAAGACATTATGAACAACCTTCCTGCCAAACTGCCATGGCCTCCCCAATAACACATGACATGCCTGCATTGGCACTACGTCGCATAACACCTCATCCTCATACCTACCGATGTGAAAAGTAATCATGGCTTGCTTACTCACCTTAGTCTCACCACTATCATTCAGCCACTACAATTTATATGAGCTAGGGTGTTTAGTAGTCTTAAGTCTCAACCTGTCAACAATAAAAGTACTCACCACATTAGTGCAACTCTCCCCATCAATGATCAAATTGCAAATATGATCTCCTAGATAACATTTAATATGAAAGATATTCTCTTGTTGCACCTCCTCTTCTTCCTTCACCTGCACATTCAAAGCCCGCTTCACTATTGCCACTAACTTCCCTGTTGCAGGCTCCTCGTCATCACTAGCTTCCTCCAATGGAGGCATATCATCATCTTCACTATCCCCCTCAGTCTCATACTCACCATCATCACGCAGAATCATAACACGTCTATTTGGACATTAACTAGCAATATGGCCTCTGCCTTAGCATTTAAAACATTTAATGTCATGATTTCTAGGAGTAGAAGAATCAGGTTTACCTTGATTACCAGAAGTAGAACCCACTTGCTTCTACTCTCCTTTTGGCTTAGTGGGTAAAGACTTTTCTTCCTTCCTCCAATGGTTAGTCTTCCAAGTAGATAAGCCAGCACCTTGTTCAAACCGTGTAGTACTACTTCCTTTCCTGCTATGTTGGTTCTCAACCATTATAGCCATGTGAACCATAGCTTCTAATTCCACATAATGCTGCAATTCTATGACATTTTGAATCTCTTTATTTAACCCAGCAAGAAACTTAGCCATGGTAGCCTCTCTATCCTCCTTAACATTCGCTCTAATCATAGTAACCTCCATCTCCTTGAAATACTCATCCACACTTCGACTTCCTTACTTAAGAGTTTGCAATTTGTTGTGAGGAACAAATCGCTTCTTCATCTCTTCCTAAGACTTAATGGGTGGTTTGCCATTCCTTCTTCTATTCAACATCAGTTGATCCCACCACACTATGGCATAATCTGAAAACTCAATGGCAGCAAGCTTCACTTTCTTCCTCCCACTATAATTGTGACAATCAAACACCATCTCTACCTTCTTCTCCCATTCTAAGTATGCCTCAGGATCATTCTTCCCTTGGAAAGGAGGAATCTTCATTTTTATACTACTCAATTGATTATTCTCTCTATTCCTATCTCCTCTATCTTCCTAATCACTAGTTCCTCTATTCCTACCACCATAACCTCTATAACTCTCGATAAAAGGTTCATCAAACTCATCATCAAAATTCTCATCTCCACCCCTTTGTCTTCTCTTAGAACAACTCTCCTGCTTACGCCCTTGAAAGACATTTTTAGATTGCTTTAGTTTTTGCTCCACCGTCTCATGAATTTGTTCCATTCTCTCCTGAAACATCCTCTTCATCTCACTCCTCAACGCCTCAATCACTAACCTAGCATCAAACCTCCCCCTCTCACCTTCAGGAGAATGTTGACGTGACATAGTTCCTGCAATAAGGTTAGTACTAACACAAATATATAGAATTAAGCCTCACGATTCACTCCCTCATGTGTTTCACTCAAAGGATGATATCCTACAATCACTCGTGTATTCTCATAAACAAGGATGATATCAACTCACTAATCCCTCTTCTCAATTCTCTTGGAACTAACCCAAACTACACCAATCCCTTTTGTAGAATTCAAAAAAAACTCTAGGGGCTTGAATTTTCCTTTTTGTTGCCTTTATTTCGTCCTTTGTTTTCGTTCCTCTCATTTGTTTTTTTTTTTTTGACAAGATTGCTAGAATGAAATTACACTACTCAAGAGATAATTAACACCATGGACTTGAGTACGAAGCAATGGTAATATGAAACTTGATATGAACGATTGGAGTTAGGGTTTTGATGTTACCTTTCTCAAACCGATCTGATGTTTAACAAACCTAAGCTTTGATACCAAACAGATACGAACCATGCCTACGTGTGACGAAACCCAATACCAATACGTTCTGAATTGCAACCAAAGATGTCAAACAATCAAAGTGGAACCGCGACCCGTTACCTATAGACGAGGTAAGAAGCTTGGTATGTTCTGTTGATGCCACAATCGGGATGAAAGACCGATTGATAAGTCAGGTTGAATGCCATGGAAGAAATTCGATAAGTTCAAGAGAAGTTCTTTAGAGAACCAAGAGAGGAGTTCTCTCAAAATGTGTTATTCAATGTTGTATCAATGTTCTATGTTCTATTTTCCAACCCTAGCAGCTTATATTAGGGTTTACAACTCATAAGAACAAAAGCCCAAAACGACATAACATAATAAAGTCGCGGAAAATATCAAACAGGCAATGAAAGTCGGCAACGTAGGAAGTGGCGTAGTAGCCGACGTAGGATGTACGCTGGGTATATAGGCTGGCGGCGTAGTAGGCCGGCATAGTACCTCTGTCACGCGCTAATTGCAACGCCGGTTCAAGGCCGGCAGTGTTTAAGCCAACGTTGTCAAGGCCGGCATCTTTAATCTCCTTGAATGACTTATACAAATGCAAGGTCATTCTCATGGTTGCTCCACTCTTTTTCGACTTCTTGGATATACTTTATCAGGCCATTTAGTGCTTCCTTGAATCATTTTGCTCGAGTTTTTGTGATCGGTCCAGGTAGCACTTCAAGAAGATCTACATTCCGCCTTCTAGCTTAGTTCCCATCATAGCTCTCATCACCTTTGAAGTTGTTTATGGCTATAATCCTTCTATTCCATTGGATTTTATAGCATGACCAGCAACAAAGGAAGAGAGTCTTACTGGAGTTGTCCAAGCCAGGTACATTCAGCACATTCATGATAGAACAATTGAACGCCTTCAGAAGACCTAGGAACAGTAGAGAATTGTGGGAAACAAACATAAAAGAACTCATCTTTATAATCCGAATGACTTAGTCTAGATTAATCTTAGCAAGGACAGGTTTCTACAGAAAAAGTCATAGAAGCTGTCTCCCAGATCAAACAGACCATTCAGGGTTTTAAAGTGCATCAACAACAATGCCTACTAGATAGAGTTACCAAGAGAGTATGGAGTATCAACGACCTTTAATATTGCAGATCTATCACCATACTTATTAGGTGACATGCATGAAGACATATCAGATTTGAGGGCAAATCTTCTAGAAGCCCAACGAGTTGATAAGAATCAGACTCCTACAAGACCTATCATTAGGGCCCACGCTAAAGGTCTACACAACATAGTTTTGAGAATGTTACATGAGAAACCTAATCCTGAGGAAGCTAATTTATTTTCTTCATTCCTACTTTATAATCGTTATGCATTCAAGCAAGTTTACTTATCAGTCCTACAGGGTGCTAAATCACCTATACTTTTAAGTGAGTTGGGATCCTCATTGGGGCTCAATTTGAAAGTACCTTGAAGACCGGCATCTTGAAGGCCAATTTCTTTTACATATTTGTCATTTGCATGGACTATTTTATGTTGTAATTTCTTTTGGGACACTTTCATTTTGTTTGTAATTCTCATTTAGGACCAACCACCCTAAAAGTGGCATAGTTATAATGTTGGTCCCAATTAGATTAATCAAGAGGGGGTGAATTGATTAATTACTTAAAATTTCACTTTTTCACAAATCAACCAAAACTCTTGACTAATGAAATCAAGTGAATAACAATAATGTGCAGTAAATAAAAGTAGAGAAGAGTAGAATGCTCAGATATTTATAAAGGTTCCGCCTTGAGCGTCAGTCCTCTCTTCTAGCTCCATGCCTGGGTCTCGGTTGTCTATACCGGTTGTGTTTCACTATATCAACAAATCAAAGATACACAACACAAGCCTCTTTAAGGCAAAGTCTCACTGTTGAGTCTTTCTAACTTCTTCATTAAGCTAATCACTCAACTACAGTGATGAAACAACAAACAATTCCCTTTCCATGAAAGGAATCTCAACAACATCAATGAGGAATAACAAATTTCCTCCAGATCACATATATATGTAAAGATATTTGCTTGAAGATGTATGAGTCTTTTCTTCTCGTGTGTAATTTTTTTTTTTAACAACGTTCTTTCTTCTGGTTTTTCAACGTTCTCCACTCCACGTTTTTCATTTGAATTAAACACCTTATATATGGAGAAAACATAACGGCTACTTTCCACGTGTTAATCTTGAATTCATTTTTGAATTTTCAATTCAAAAATAAGTTGAATCTATTGAGGAAGATCTGCATTCGTGATATTCTTGATGAGGATAAGCTTGGATAATTTGTTTGACCGAGATCTTCTTTGGATATATCTCTTGGATCAAGTTTGTTGAAGATATCCCTTACATTGTGGAACCATATCTTGAAATAACAACCATATCTCTTATCCTTATCTTTGTAACTGCTGAATCTCCCAAAATATAGTACAAATATCCAATTTTAAATCTGGATAAAACTTGTAAATCCTATATGATCTCACTTTATCATAAAATGAAATCTTATAAAACTTGATGTAAATTAAAAAACCTTTGATATAAAATCCAACTTTAGTAAAACACATCAAGTATGTTACCCAAAAATACTTGACACGTGGAGCTAGGCCTTGAAATTTATTAAAACTATCGATATAAAATTTAGAACGTAATCTGGAAAAATTCGTAACAGACATGAAAGGTTCTGAAAGTGCTTCTGAAGCAAACCTATTAACTGTCCTGAAGGTTCTGAAAGTGCTTCTGAAACAAACCTGTCAACTGTTCTCCTGTTATGAAGGTTCTGAAAGTGCTTCTGAAAGGTTACCACGATAACTACGAATATACTACACAACTTCTGAAACACCTTCTGTCAGAATGAAAATAGCTTATATAACACTTTTGAAGGTTCTGAACAAGCTTCTGTCTCCTTGTTCAACTTTAGAAAAAATTACGTGCTATCTTAAACACTCGTTACACTTATTCCTCTTTTGTTAACATCAAAACTAAATTAGAGAACTTAACATTCTCCCCTTAACATCAACATATAATTTTGTGTACTTTATAACCCTAAAGGGAGCAAGTATAAATACTTGGTTAAGTGGGGTTTTTGAGAGGCCAATTTTTAGAACAAACACTTCACTTTCATGTGAGAGAACTTAGGGTTTCCTAGTTCAATTTCCTCTTATCAATTTCAATCCCAAGAGTTGAGATTGTGGCAAGTGAAACACTTGAAATTGTGAGTCATATCAATTTCAAATTGTTGTATTTTCTTTTTTTCTCTAGTGTGTAATATCTAGGGTTGAATTGGAACATTTCTTAGTCAGATTTGATTCACTATTATTCAAATTAGTGTGCGTAATTGAGTTCCTTTTATACTTGATTTCTGTTCCTCTATTTTACATGTTGTTGAACCATGAAAGCATTTGTTATGGAAAGGGGATCATGATTGTGCTTTGCTAAATATTCTTAAAGTTCATGTGATATTTTAAGGTGGGCTAGTGTGTATTGAGGGATTTGATTCATTGTGGTGGATTTGTTCATTATTTATTGATTTTAGATCTCATTACACTCATTAAGAATCTCACAAATTCCTAACATTGTTGAACCAGAATTGTTAATTGTATTTAGGGTTGGTTTTTGTTCCATTTGATTGTGCTTAATCCCCTTTTTAGGCACATCACTTATAGCAAAGATAGGCTCATTAGGGGTTTAATTTATTCAAAGCAATAGTAGAATTTTAATAAAGTTCAACACAATGTTTTTAGAAAAGAAAATAATATATATATATATATATATACATACTCCTCTTATAACAAATGCTGGTTTCATGAAAATTTTAATTTGGTTGATTTTCCAATGCAAAGTCTCGCATGTACCATATTATTAGGGAATAACAAAAATATGTAAGTAAAAAAAAAAATGACCCTTATGTTTTCATATTGTAAATTATTAGAATTTCTTCCTTCACCACCTTTGTAGTATCATCTATCAACTCATTAGGTTATCACAATTCCAATAGTCATCGCCCTAGAATTTTGTAATAAGTCAATCTTATCTTCATAATATCATTTTTGTAATAAATCTAGTCATTCTAGTAAACCTTTTATCCATTATAATAAATTAAACTAGGATTGTTAATTCTTTAGGAAGTATTAGCTATCTAGCCATCTATAACATAAATGGCCATTCGGTTTCATCAATACAATTATTTTTAGGAAATAATGGAAACTATTTTTCTTTTTAAAAAAAGGAAAAAATGATAATGAAAATGAATAAATAAATGAGAGAATTTTCAATGGAAAAAGAAGAAGAAGAAGAAGAGAAACATGAAACATTCTTAACATTAAGGAATTTTACAAGACTTTGAATCTTACTTATAAGCGGTTAGCATGATATTGTAGCTTATAGCCATTTGCTCTAAAGCTAATATGACTAACAATAGCAATCTAGACTAGAGAATCATGACCCTTGAGCAAGTAATGCTCCAAATGATTGAATTGATGAAGGTCATGACTTATGCTTTTAGTTGTTTCCATCCAGATAAAGCCCCTTAAGGAGATTATAATAAACCACACCAGACTACTAGCTCAACCCCTACGTTGTAGTAATTGGAGTTAGAAAATAGTGGGGAGTGTTGGAGAAAGGCATTCGAAGAAAAACAACAGGATATGGAAAAGAAACCAAGTAGAGTTGAGGCAAATAGAAGCAACTGCACAACATGTACTAAATAAAGGAAAGGTATCCTATCATTTGAAAAATTTAGAATGACAAGAGGCAAGCCCTAATCCTAAACACTAACCTTAAACACACTTGAGAGCTAAGCAACATTATGATGTGGATTTTGGCCCATCCCTTAAAGGAGGTCTATCTTAAACTTGATATATTTGTTGAAATGATGATAGGCTTTCAATTCACTACCCCCAAACACATTTACACTTTATCAACCTCGTAGAGCCTTTAAGAACTACTTCTAAAAATTAAGCTTAGCAAGAACCGGCCGACTTTAGGGTAATTAGGAGGTTAGGGACATCAATTGGGAGGAAAGGATAGAACTAAATTATGTTTGCTTTAGTCACATCAATTTAGGAGCAATCACTATCAATTATACTTTATTTCTTTTGAGATGGAGGGAAGTCTCCATTCTAAAAGTCATGCACACCTTATGCACATCTTACACACATCATACACTTTGAGTTGAAATTTAAAAGGGAAAAGTAATCTCAATTCCCTCAAGAGCTCACTGAAAAAAATGTAGAAAAAAAAGAGTGAAAAGAAAAATATGAAAAGTTGAGAAAAAAAATAAAGTAGAAGCAAAAAAAAGTTGAAAAAGAAAAAATGCGAAAAAGAAAAATGAGAAAAAAATGTTAAGCAAAGTGTTAGCAGAATATGTTGAGGCATGGGAATCATAGTATCACTACTTAAGAGGCTCTCCTAATTAGAGCGAATGATTTATTTTAAGCAAATGATTGCTTGTGAAATTGAGGCAAGCCCATTTTAGTTTTGCCCTTAAGTTTCTTAACTTATAAACTTGGGTTAGAGTAAAGGTAAATTTTAAACATTGGCTTATGGATCATGTTCTCTTAGTTAAACAATTGACCAAAAGCCTTGCATTCTGGTTGTAAGAAAGACCTAATTGATGGACCAATGCATAGCACTTACAAGATATACTACAATTTTTGAAATTGTAGTCATGAGTGTAAAATAGACCAATAAGGGATGTGAGAAAGTCCTCTTGGACTAGAAAATTTAAAGTAATATGATGTCTTTTCTTAGTAGAAAATTATGAAGTAAAATATAGGAACTTTAGTTATCTCATAAGATTGAAGGTAGGAGCCTTAGTCATCCTAAAATATAGGAACATTGGTTATCTCATTACATTGAAGGTAGGAACCTCAGACATCCTAAAATATAGGAAGTTAGGTTATCACAATAAATTGAAGGTAAGAGCCTTAATTATCCTAAAGTATACAAACTTAGGTTACCTCATTAGATTGAAAATGTAGGAGCCTTAGTGATCCTAAAATATAGAAACTTAAGTTATCTCATTGATTTGAAGGAAGGAGCTTTAGTTATCCTAAAATATAGGAACTTATGTTATCTCATTAGATTGAAAAGTAGGTGATGAGATCCATGATGAGTGCCAAGCCGGAAGAAGAAATGTGGATCCTCTTGAAGTGCCGCTTGGACCAATCACAAGAAATCGAGCAAAACGATTCAAGGAAGCACTTAACGGGTTGATAAAGGTTGTCCATGAAGCCGGAAAGGATTGGAGCAATCATGAAGTTGGAACGGATTGGAACAACCATAGGAAGACCCTTGCTTTCGTACAAGTTATAATGGACACGGGATGAAAAGGGCGTATATTTTAAAGGCACGGCCGTGTAGGAATCTCAAGATTGCACAGAATCATACACGGCTAGACACATGGCTAAAAGGCACGGCCGTGTATTGAGTCAAGCAAATCCCTAGGAAGGTACACGACCAGAAGTACACGATCGTATATGTGGCCGAAATGTGCAGAGAAAAGTATACGGCCAAAGTACACGGTCGTGTACACGGCCGTGTATGTTGCCAGAAGTTGCATAGAAATGTACACGGCCAAAGTACACGGTTGTGTACACGGCCGTGTATCCCCTGCCGGCCAGCTTGTTCTGTTTTCGCGTTTTTACGTCACTTATCTAAACTACGTCGTTTTGGACTTGTTTTACACGAATTGTAACCCTAGTATAAAAGCTCCTAGGGTTTAGAACAATGAACAACTTACATCTTTGAACATTAAACACTTTTGAGAGGCACCTCTCTTGGTTCTTCAAGAACTAAATCGAACTTATCGGATTGATTTCCGTGGCGTTCATCCTGACTTATCAATCGGTCTTTCATCCCGATTGTGACGTCTTCATTTTATACCAAGGTTCTTGTCTCGCTTATAGACAACGGGTCACGGTTTCCACTTTAGGTGTTTGGACGTCTTAGGCAACGAATTTCCGAACGTATTGGCATTAGGTTTTGTCACGGGTTGGCGTAGTTCGTATTAGTAGGGGCCTTAGTCATCCTAAACTATAGGAATTTAGGTTATCTCATTAAATTGAAGGAAGGAGCCTTAGTTATCCTAAAATATAGGAACTTAGGTTATCTCATTAAAGAAAAATTAGGAGCCTTAGTCTTCTAAAACATAGGAATTTAGGTTACCTCATTAAATTGAAAGACCGAGCCTAAACTATCTTAAAATATGGGAACTTGTGTTATCACATTAAATTGAATTTAAGAGCCTCAATTATCTTAATATATAGGAGCTTAGATTATCTCATTAAATTAAAAGTGTGAGCCTTATTTATCCTTAAGTATAGGAACTTAGGTTATCCCATTAGATTGAAAGGTAAGAGCCTCAATCATCCTAAAGTTTAGGAACTTTGGTTATCTCATTAAAATGAAGAAAGTTTAGGAGCCTCAATCATCCTAAAATATAAGAAATTAGGTTATCTCATTAAATTGATGGAAGGAGGCTTAGCCATCTTGAATTATAAGAAGTTAGGTTATCTCATTTAATTGAAGATTGGAGCCTTAGTCATCCTATAGTATAGAAACTAAGGTTATCTGATTAGATTGAAAAAGTGAGAACCTCAATTATCCTTAAGTATAGGAACTTAGGTTCACTCATTATATTGAAAATGTAGGAGTTTTAGCTATCCTAAAGTATAGGAACTTAGGTTATCTCAATAAACCGAGAGGTATGAACCTTAGTCATCCTAAAACATGGTAACTTCGGTTATTTTATCTTAAAAAAAGGAATATAGGATCCTTAGTTATCCTAATTCAATTATTCCTCCCACTTTCAATTGTGCTCGGTTATCTTGTATATAAGAAAAAAACAAATCAAAGGCTAATGCTTAATGATAACCTTTTTTAGTTTAGTTTCAGCACGCTCTCACTTTATTTAAGTCTAGTCTCATCAGTACATCGTAACCCATTTAATTCCATTCTTGTTATTAGATGGCAAAACCTCTTTAAGTCCATTCTCGATAGTAGATGGAAAAACCTATTCAAGTCCATCCTCATTAGTAGGTGACATTTTTTTAAGGCCTATCCTAGTCAGTAGGTCATATTATGTTTAAGTTTAAGCTTGTTAGTAGTTGGCAACTTCCTAAGTCTAATCTTATTAGTATGAAGCACATTTTTAAGTCTAGTCTCATTAGTAGTGGTTATGTTACTTGAAATTGAATATAAAGGCAAAAATGGGTGTCTCTTTTGTCTTTGTTGTAATGTTCTATTCAAACTTCATTATAGAGAGAGGCAGTTATAGACACTCTATTTTTGTCCTCCTTTAATAATTTTTCATAAAATTAAGTTAGATTTGCAAATACTAAATAATAAAAGAAAAAACATAAATAAATAAAAAATAATATATATATATAGTTTTTGGACTAATAAATGGAATGCAAGTTAGATTCTGTAAGTTTGGCAAACCTAGCTCCATTAAATAAAATACTACTCATGTTAACTTTTAAGATTATGTAAAAATTGTTTACAATGAATGTTTGAGAAAAAGCAATGGCTTGATTGGCTAAGACACTTTTTTGCATGTAGGGGGGATAACGAAGGTTGTAGGTTCAATTCTCATATGTAGATTTGCGTATTTTTTTAAGCTGCTGCATGGAAACATCTAATTAGATCTCTAATAACACATGCTAAGCACATGCTAGTAGGTTAAATCTAGCTAGAACTAGTTTGTTTTATCAAATTTTAATGTGAATATATCAATTATTAACTAAAAGTTCATTTTATCTCATAGATTCACATAAATATTGTCTAGAACAAATCAAATCTAAAGAAGATAAAATTGAAGTTTCATGTTGATGTGAACTCTATCAACCCATGACGAAACCTGACAACTAGAATTGTTAATCTCATAACCTATGGATCTATCAAGAATGATGGAAATCGCAACTTGTTGTCTATAAATGAGACAAGAACCTTAGTATAAGTGATAACGCCACAATCGATTATTGAACGATCGATTGATAAGTTTAGATGAACGCTACAGATTCAAAATCTGATAAATTCAATTAGTTCTTTCAAGAACCAAAGAGAAATAAGCTCTCAATTTATGACAAAACTTTTCCAAAAGATCATTACAAATAAGTGTTTGACGACTATTTACAGTCTCACAATAAAGACTAAACAAAACGAGACAAAAGAAACCTTAATGTAACTAAGGAAAACATTATATGTTGGCAGCCTAAAATATTACAAAGCTGGCCTAAAATTGTTCAAAAGCCGACGACTTTTGAAGAAAAAGTCTTTAGCTAGCCTTTAATTGCATGTAAGCCAGCAACTTACTTGTTAACCTTCATTGGAATTTTACGCTGGCCTAAGTGGCTAGCAACCTTCTTCTTGCGCTAGTTGTTTAAGCTAGCGACCTAAACCACCAAAGCCAATAGCTTTTAGTGATTCTATAACTGTCAACCTTTGATCTCTTCCTCAACTTCTGCCTTTGTGTTTCACACTTTAAATAAGGTCGTGCTCCTTGCTCTAATCTTCCTACTTTGTCTTTGATCATCTTTGGACTAATCTTTTGATAGGAATCAAATTCTTATAGGATCTATCACCACAGCAAGAGCCAAGGGATTACAAAATTTAGCAGATGAGTCAACTTTCAGATGACCAAGAGGTTCAAAGGCAAATGAGTTAATCTTCAGAGGACCAAGAGGTTCAAAGGCAGATAAATAAACCTTTGGAGGTCCAAGAAGTTCAAAGGAAAATGAGTAAACCTTTAGAGGACCAAGAGGTTCAAAGATATATAATTAAAACTAGGGAGAAGAAGACCTTATTAAGGAAACAATTTAAGTTAGGGAAGGTCATAGCAGATGATAGACCATTACATTTATTGCAAATGAGGTATATCCTAGAGATGTATGGGTGAGAGCATCTACCCCCTATGGTATTACAAGTACTGGATGACTACGATGATCTTTCAATAGATAAATTGCCTGGAGAATACAGAGTCTCTGCTATATTAAATGTTATAGACCTGTTAATCTATTTATCCGATGATGTTCATGAAGACCTATCAGATTTGAGGGCAAATCTCCTTGAGGCCTAAGGAGATGATAGGAATCAAATTTCTATAGGACCTATTATTAGAGCAAGAGCCAAGGGATTACAAAATTTGGCAATGAGGGTCCTCTTTGAACAATCAGACCTTGAGAATATTTATTTAGTATCTTCTTTTCTATTATATATTTATTATGCATTCCAGTAGGTACATTTGTCGGTTTTTACAAGACGGTGGATAAATTCGCTAAAGCTCAACTTGTAGGTTATTTATGGACCTACATAAATCAAAGAAGTATCGGTCCAACAAGTGTTCCATGGAAGAGAGGAACCGGCCATTTTGAGGGCATATTTGTAATTGTATTTTGTTCTTTGAGAATCGGCCATTTGAATGGTTTTTATTATAATTTAGCTTTGTTGCTTTTACCCTAATTAGAGCAAGTATAAATATTCGCTAAGTAGGGTTTAGAAGTAGCTTTTTGAACTTAAGAAAATACATCTTTTGCCGTGAAGAGAGTCTTTCCATGCAATTGTTACACTTATCAATTTCACTTATGAAATTATGGTGAGATTAGCTTAAGGAGATTGTGAGTAATATCAATCTTTCTCTAGTTGCTACCAATTGTTTTTTAGTGCATCATATCTAGATATAATTGGTTGTGTTACTTGTTATCTTTCATGTGAATTAGGGTTCCTATTTTTCATATTTGATTCAAGTCTTACTTGAGTTGAATTCAGTTCATTTATATTGTTATCCATTACTTATTATACAATTGCATTGTTCCTCATCACAATTTAGCATCATTGCAATTTGAATCTACATAAATTAGGGTTTAAGACCTTGTTATTGATCATGCCTTTGTTAGATTGTTTTGGTGATCACACACTTATATTGGTGTGTTTGCAATTGGAATTGTAGGGCACATCATACCTTTTTTGGTATCAAAGCAAAGGTTTAGAGAAGGGAATTTCATGAATCACAATTGGGATTTGGGGTTCTTGATCTTTTAACATTGAAATTAGATTGTGTGAAAGGAAATTGTAAAGTGTTGCATCCTTGCTGTGATTGGGTTGTGAGTAGAAGAAGGGGAAGTCATTGAATTTGAATTTCAACATTTGAGTAGTGTTGATTGTTGCAATATTCTTTCCTTTGCAAGAATTCAGAAATTGGAGTTCATTTTTCATAATTGTATCTGTACCGTGGACAAATAGGGAAACAATTTGAATTCAAAAACAAACTTTAAGTTTAAGAGTTATTGTGTATTATTAATCTTAATAAACTTTGACTATTTTTTAATTGTTTTCTTACCATTTGGAGAAGCCTTCATTAATTGTTCCATTGTTGTTGTTGCCGTGAATTAGGAGTGCATGTGTGTGTTATGATTCTAATTTGCATTGTAGTGGAGTTATGTATGGCATGGTTGTGTAATTGAAGTGTGGGTGTGTGTTGGTGTGAATCCATTGAAGTGACGTATAGCAATGTGGGTATGTGTAAGTTTGTTGTGGTGATTGAACTGTAGAGGTGTTGGTGTGTGGTTGTGTATACCGTGGTTGTGTATGTATGTTGTGCCGTAGTGAAGTGTGTGTATGTAGAAGAGTCTGTATTGTGGTTAAATTTTGAATTTCAAAAACAATCATTAAGTGTGGGAGTTATTATGTATTGATCCTTTAAACATACTTTGATTAGTTAAAGTCGTTAACTTACCATTAAAAGAAGTGTTCATTATTGCGTCTACTTTATTATTGCTGTGATTGTAAGTGTGCCATGGGTGTATGAAGCTTAAGTGGAGTGTACGTTATGGCTTAAAGTGATTGAGGACGTGAAGTAATGATTATTGTTATGGCGTGAAAGAGTGGTTTTTGTGAAGGGGTGATTGTGAGATATACTACACTTGCCTTGAATTGTCATTGTACTTCAACAAATCAATTCAACAGCCATGTCTAATGTTATTGTAAATGAGGCCAATAATCAGGAGGGAGGTGATTTGTATTTATCTAATAATGTACTGTGTAGAGCTTTGACTTCATTTCCAACCATTCATGATTAGTAGAGAGAAAACTTGTTCCACATCTCTTGTAGAGCACAAAGTAATCTATGTGCTATTATTATTGATGGTGGTAGTTGAACTAATGTCGTAGCTACATCATTAGTATCGAAATTGAAACTTGTAACTTCCCCACATCCAAAACCCTATAAATTGCATTGGTTAAGTGAGCAGGGTAGTCTCCATGTTACCAAGAGGGCTAGGGTGCCTTTTAGTATAGGGGATAAATATCATGATGAGATTGTATTTGATATCCTTCCTATGTGTGCATTCTATATATTGCTTAGTAGGCTTTGGTTGTATGATAGGAGGGTTTTGCATGATGGCTATAGAAATACTTATATGTTCCAGTAGGAGGGTAAACATATAGTGTTGAATCCAATGTCACCATCAGAGGTCCAAGAGGTTCAGAGGTACATGAGTCAGCCTTTAGAAGACCAAGAGCTTTAGGGGCAGATAAGTCAACCTTCAGAGGACCAAAAGGTTTAGAGGCAGATAAATAAACCTTCAGAGGACTAAGAGGTTCAGAGACATATAATTAAAACTAGGAAAAAGAAGACCTTATTGGGGGAGCAGTTTAAGTTAGGGAAGGCCATAGCAGATGATAGATATTCATTGCAGATGAGTTATATCCTAAAGATAGATGGGTGAGAGAATCTACCCCCTATGGTATTACAGGTACTGGATGACTATAATGATCTTTTAATAGATAAATTTCCTAGAGAATATAAAGTCTCTGCTATATTTAATGTTACAAACCTATTAGTCTATTTATCCGATAATGTTCATGAAGACCTATCAGATTTGAGGGTAAATCTCCTTGAGGCTTGAGGTGATGATAGGAATCAAATTCCTACAGGACCTATTACTAGAGCAAGAGCTAAGAGATTACAAAATTTAGCAATGAGGGTCCTCTTTAAACAATCAAACCTTGAGAATATTTGTTTAGTATTTTCCTTTCTATTACATATTTGGTGTGCATTCCAGTAAGTACATTTGTCGGTCTTTACAAGATGGTAGATAAATTTGCTAAAGCTCAGTTTGTAGGTTATTCATGGACCTACATAAATCAAAGAAGTATTAGTCCAACAAGTGTTCCATGGAAGAGAAAAACCAGTCATTTTGAGGGCTTATTTGTAATTGTATTTTGTTGTTTGAGAACTGGCCATTTGAATGGTTTTTATGATAATTTGGTTTTGTTTTTTGTTTTTTTTTACCTTAATTGGAGCAAGTGTAAAGACTTGCTAAGTAGGGTTTAAAAGTAGCTTTTTGAACTTAAGAAAATACATTTTCTTGCCATGGGGAGAGTCCTTACATTGAAAACTTACACTTATCAATTTCACTTATGAAATTGTGGCAAGATTAACTTGAGGAGAATGTGAGTAATATCAATCTTTCTTGAGTTACTAACAATTTTTTTTTTAATGCATCATATCTAGATATAATTGGTTGTGTTACTTGTTATCTTTCACATGAATTAAGGTTCCTATTTTTTCATATTTGATTCAAGTCTTATTTGAGTGGAATTTTGTTCATTTATACTGTTATCCTTTACTTATTATACAATTGCATTGTTCCTCATCACAATTTAGCATCATTGCCATTTGAATCCACATGAATTAGGGTTTAAGAGCTTGTTGTTGATCACGCCTTTATTGGATTGTTTTGGTGATCACACACTTATATTGGTGTGTTTGCAATTGGAATTATAGGGCACATCATCCTTTTAGTGTGATCTTCTTCATTCCCCTCCACTTGAAAAGGATTTGTCTTCAATTTGTCACCTACATTACAAGGATTTAAATTAGTAATATTAAAAATAGTACTAGTTTGATAGTTACCTAGCAATTTCAATATGTACATGTTGTTGTTGATGCACTTGAGGACTTGGAATGGACCCTTGCCTCTTAGAAGCCGCTTTGATCGCCTTTATGCTAAGAATTTCTTTTGACTCATGGGTGCCCAAACTTAATCTCTAGGTTCAAAGGGTACTTGATGATGCCCTTTATTGGCTTGTTTGGCACATTGCTTCTTCTATCACTCAATATTAAGCTTAGCCTTCTCGTGAACCTGAACAGATCTCGTTGTTCCTAAAAACAAAGAATTTTTAACCTCATTGATCCCCTCTCATAAAAATTTTCTTTCCACTCTATTTTTCTCCAAATACTCAATCTTTATCCCCTCTTTTCTTTTTTTCCTTTGTAATAACACTTAGATTATTTTTACCGCTCATTCTCTCTTGCTCTCTCTCTTTCTGTATCCTTACTTGATCTTCATAAACCTCACTGGGTTTCAAAGGACAGAGAGTAATAGACTTCTGATCATGTATAAATGAATATTTGTTGGTGAATCCATCATGCTTCACCTACCTGTCAAATTGTCATGGCTGCCTTAATATCAAGTGTGTAGCTTGCATTAGAACTACATCACACAGCACTTTATCTCCATACTTTCCAATGTTAAAAGAAACCAACACCTCTTTTGTGATTTTCACTTCACTACTATCGTTCAGTCATTGCAATTTATAAGGACGAGGATGTTTAATTGTAGGAAACCCCAATTTTTTCACCATGGTTGTGCTAGTAACATTTGCACAACTCCCAACATCTATAATCACACTATACACCTTGTTTTGAACTTGGCATCGAGTATGAAAGATATTTTCCCATTGCACATTTTCCTCTCCTCTAGCCTATACAATCAAAGCTCTTTTGGCTACTAACAACTCCCCCTTAACAACGAACTCCTCTCCATCATCATCCTCCGATGGTGGCATAGAATCATGATCCGAATCACTATTAGTTTCAATTTCTCCATTATCCTTCATCACCATAACTCTTCTATTTGGACATTTATTAACTATGTCTCCTCTACCCTGACATTAAAAACATTTAATATCTCGATTCCTAGAAGTAGAAGGATCAAATTTACCTATAATCCCATGAGATACTAAGTTTGATGTTTGTTCTTGCAGTGGTTTGGAATGGGGTTATTTCTCCTCCTTCTCCTTTGTTTCAACTCTCCAATTTGAAGAACTTGATATAGCACATGGGGTGTTACTACCCTCCACGTAAGTTGCTTCTTAACTTTAACAGCCATATGAACCATATCCTCTAGTTCCACATGCTGCTGCAACTTTACCACATTCTAAATCTCCTTATTCAATCCAACTAAGAACCTGGCCATAGTTGCCTCTCGGTCCTCCTCAATATTAGCATTGATCATGATAACCTCCATCTCTAAATGATACTCCTCCACACGACTATTGCCTTACTTAAGGGTTTGTAATTTGTTGTACTGATGTGCCTAAAACCAAGATTAAGCACATATAAAACTAATTTGAAAGATAATCAAACAATGTCAATCAAACTAGTCTTGATCTCATGGACAATGGCATCAATTTCTAATGAAAGTAACCAATTCTTCAATTAGGATGTAATCAATCTTAGATCCAAATATGATGATGCTTAGATACCAAAAGATAACGTGCTCAAAACCAAGGTCTAAGCACATGCAAATGATTCCAAGAAACAAACCCCAACTCACATACAAAACTGGTCCAAATGGAATGGAAATTGTCAAAACCCTATTGGAATTTTGGTGAAATCTAAAGGTCCAATGATGCAATCACAATCCAATAATGATAAAATTCACTAAATAATAACAAATATAAGTGAATTCCACGTGAAATATATGAAGAAGAAAAGAACTAAAACCGTGATTTTATCCTCTTTCAACTAGCACAATTCATGCCACCAATGAGATGATAATATCAAGTACTAAAGTAATCAATCTTATACAAGATAATTGATCACAAATGCAATAAAAAATCTGACCAAGAACTATCTCAATTCACCCCTAAATATTACACACTAGAGAAGAAAAGAAATCATAACAAAATGAAATTGATATTACTCACAATCTCAAAGTGTTGCACTCGCTACAATCTCAACTCTTGGGATTGAAATTGATAAGAGACTAATGACAATTAGGAGAACCCTAATCCTCACGCAAAGTGTATCTCAATTATGCAAATTTTGGCCTCCTCAAATCCTACTTTAAGCAAGTATTTATACTTGCTCCCTTTAGGGTTAGAAAATGTACAAAATTACAACTATGCCACTTTTAGGGTGGGCAGTCCTAAATGAAAATTACAATCAAAATAAAAGTGTTCCAAAATGATTACAACATAAAATAGTCCAAATAAAAATTACAAAATAAAAGAAAATAGTCTTCATCAAGCTAGCTCTTCCATAAGATTCATCGGCCTAGCTCATCGCCGATTCAGGTCGGTCCATGGATAACCCACAAGTTGAGTCTGAGTGAGTTTATCCATCGCCCTATAAAATGTGATAAGTGTGCCTTTTGGAATATATAATACATGAATAAGATAAAAGAGGTTAGTAAACAAATAATTATAGGGTCGATTTGCTCAAAATAGGCCCTCATCGACAAGATTCGAAATCCTTTAGTTCTTGCCCGAATGATAAGTCTTGTCGGATTTTGATTCCTATCATGTACAATTCCTTATAATAGTATGTAGGTACAAATCTTTTCCTCATGATCCTTTTCATCTTTTCCCATGTGCCTACTGGTGGTTCTCTATTTCTCCTCCTATTTAATAGAAACTGATCTTATCAAACAATTGCATAATTAGAAAATTCAATGGTTGCAAGTTTTACCTTTTTAGCTTTTGAATAGTTGTGGCACTCAAAAATCAAATCCACCTTCTCCCACTATAGATACATCTTAAGGTCATTCTTCCCTTAGAAGGAAGGAATTTTCTTTTTTATATTCCCCCAAGTTGTTATCTTCTTCATTCTTAGCTCCTCTATTCCTCCCTGCATTCCTCCTATAGCCTACAAATGAATCTTAATAAGATTCAGCTACAGTTCCTTCCCTACCTCATTCATCTTCCTCCATTTGCATTACCTTTCTAGGAATTTTATCCCTCCTATGTCCAGCAAAAGCAATCCGTGACTACTTAAAGTTCTAGCATATCTACTCATGAAATTGATCCATTCTTGCTCTAAACATTCTCCCCAACTTAGTAGTTAGAGTTTCCATGATCAATTTTATATCAATTTCCCCCATCACACTTGCAGGAGAACTTCTGTTCGACATAGTGCTGCATAAGAAAATGTTAGGAGTAATAAAATAAAATCTCTCAAATTCACTTGCTCACGTGTTTCGCTTAAATCGCTCTACTATTCTTACCAATTCTTATCCACTAAAAAATTCCTCTTTTCGGTTCTTTTGGAACTAACAATCCAATTAGATTTGTTCTTGTAGAAATCTACTCAACTTTCCCAACAACAGTTTCATAACACGATTTGATAAGATTCATAGAATGCTAAGAATTCAACTAAGTATCATCAAAAACTCTAAATCATAAATAGTAACACAACCTCTACTCAATCTCCAATTCTCAATCAACATAACCTAATTGACAGTAATTTCCCTTTTCTTTTTTTTTTATATGATTTTTTTTTTAATTCTTGAGAAAGGAAACGTGTACGATTACTTTCAAACACTAATAACAATCAAATTGAAATCTACTTGTAGATTAATCCAAAGAACAATTTTTTTTTAATCTAAACCCTAGAACTAAGAACAAGAAAATGTAATAATAAGATAGGCAATCCTAACAAACCTAATTGCTCTAATACCAAATGATCTGAACTCCGTCAACCCGTGAAGAAACTTAATAACTAGATTTGCTAATCTCACAACCTATGAATCTATTAAGAATGATGGAAACTGTAACCAATTATTGATAAGCGAGGTAAGAACCTTGGTATAAGTGATACCGACAATCAATTATGGAATGATCGATTGATAAGTTTGGATGAATGCCACGAATTCAAAATCTAATAAGTTCAATTACTTCTTTCAAGAACTAAAGAGAAATAAGCTCTCAATTTGTGAATAAACTTTTCCAAAAGATCCTTATAATGAGTGTTTGATGGCTATTTATAGTTCACAATAAAGAGTAAACAAAACGACATAAAAGAAGCCCTAATGCAACTAAGGGAAACATTATATGATGGTGGCCTAAAATATAATAAAGATGGCCTAAAATTGTTGCAAAGTGGGCACTAAAGTCAACGACTTTTGAAAAAAAGTCTTCAACCGACCTTTAATTACAAGCCAATAGCTTACTTGTCGGCCTTTATTGGAATTTTACACCAACCACTTAAAATGACGGCCATTAGTGATTCTGAAGCTATTGGCCTTTAATCTCTTCCTCGACTTTCGCTGTTGCGTTCCACACTTCAAATAAGGTTGTGCCCCTTGCTCCAATCTTCCTAACTTGTCTTTGATCATCCTTAGATCAATCCTCCTAGTGTGATCTTCATCACATGTGTCACGACTAAAAATGAAATTTGAGTTGATCTAAAGCCTAACAACTTGATATAAACATGTCTATAAATGATACTAAGGTTATAGAATGTGAGGAGATCATCATAAACAATCAATAAGTGCTCATTAGCTTTAACCAAACTCTTTCTCTCTCTAAAATACCTAAATCCTCATCACAACCTTCTCTCTAAAATTTAAGACACCACACATAATCTTAAAGCAAACTACTATCATCAATAGGTTCCTAAGAGTCCATAGATTCATAAAAGTCCAAGCTTTTTATTTGATTTCATCTTAAGAGAGTAGATTGAGAGACCCCCACCTCATTGGCCACCTTTAAAACACCATTATAGGCAACTCCTCAAGCAATACCACTACTACCATTCCATTCTCCACCATCGAAAATCTTATGTTCGACCAACATATAGCCTCCTACAACCCCATATCCACTCGAATTGAGCTTTGGCAACCACTATCCTTCACTATAGTTCACATGCTCAACTCATGTGAAGCTTAACTTTGATTTACTTGGAGCTCCGACTCGCAACTTTCAATTCAATCATCAAACTTGACCTACATATTTCTAATTCCTAGTATAAGTTACGCATGTAAGTCCAACAGGGCTCATTGTATTTCTTGGTGTTATTTGCATATTTATTGGGGACTATCATATATTTAATAAAGTATTTCATGTTTAATGGTATTTTCATTATTTACATATTTACCCGTTCAATATGGTGATATCTGTATCCGATTATTTAATTAGGCCATGTCAATGTGTCCAATATGATTAGTATGTAATATGTTTATTTAGTGAAATTCTTTGCAAAAGTGTTCATTAGTATATATTTCTTGTTAACATGTTGGTAAATTAGAATGATAATTAACTATGCTTACTGGATGGATATTTAGCTAGCACATTAACAACTTTGATACACTTAATGAATAAATTTTCATGTTTTTCAGTTATTATAATAATTAAAATAAAATAAAGGTTATTTTAGGAAGAAACCATTGTCTAGACTTTAGGTGATGTAGTATAACTACCACTTAAGACCGATTAGGTTCCTAAGTAGTTTAATTATTATTTTTTAAAAATAAAAATAAAAATAATAAAATAATAAAAGTAATAAATATTTTGTTATCAAGGAAATGGTTTTATGATAGAAAATATTTTTTTGGAAAAGAAAAAAAAATAGAAAAAGTATTTTTTTTATCACTTAGAAAAAAATGGTTTTTGGAAAATAAAAATGCTTAATTGGTGTTTTCAAAAATTAGGTCTTTTAGGATTTTCAAAATTGGAAAATAAAATTGAGGGTCTTTTAGGATTTTTTCTAAATAAAAACTACAATGGTAATAAATGTAAACTTGATGCATTTTCACAAATAAAATTAACCAACATATAAAAGTTTTATAGTAATAGAATTACATTGGTTTGATCCCAATTATTAGGTACGTAGATACCTTTGGGGTAACCATAAAAAAGTAAAAGCTATTTTTTCCAAATCCTGCTTTCAAATTAAAAAAAGTAAAACTAGATTAAGAGATAAAATACAAATTTCGTAATAAAAAAATAAAAAAATTAATTCTACATTGTTTCATTTCATGTTTTGTTCACATGAAAAATGTTATGTCTTTCATGTGTGATTATGAAGGGAATTTAGATAAAGCCTATAATTCAATTTCTTAAGAAAAGAAAAATGAAAAGTGGTAAGCTTTTAGATTTTAGTATGCTAGTCCCCCAAGCTCAAATTCTCTAGTTAATATTTTTCTAAAATATATGTTTAAAAGAATTAGCAAACTAGTAGTTAGTTAAGGTTAATCCACCCAATTAACATTAACTCATTTTATTTTCCAACTTGGGTTAGTATCAACTCTAAATTTTTAGAAAATAAAATAAAATAAAATAGAGTTATTCCTTAGTTTTACTATTAGGTAAATTATATTATGTGGACTAAGATTAATATAGGTTATATTAAGGAAAAAATTTAGATTAGTCACGACAGCTAGTTAGGCTAATAAAAGATCAATTTAGGTTAGGCAAGTTTATCAGGCTAAGAAAAGCATTTAACCTAAAAGTTGATGATCTAGTAGGAGCTGAACAGTAACTTATAAAGATTGAGAAAACATTTGCTCCATTTAGGCTACCGAAGGGCAATAAGGTAGATTATGCTATCTTTATGCTGAAAAGATAGGCTACGAATTGGTGGGTCAATGTCTCTAAGCTAGTAGGAGCACCCATCAAATAGCAGAGGTTTAAGGAACCATTTTATGAGAAATACTTCCCTAGTATTGTCAAAGATAAGATGGAGGCAGCATATTGTGACAGTCAATATATAGAGGAGTATAGGGAGGAGCTAAGCCACCTGATCAAGTTTTTATTCAAAACAATTAGAGTAGATGATGCCTCAAGGGCTAGGAGATTTGTAAGGGGCCTAGAGCCTAATCTATAGAATGGGGTGGGATCATTTCATTTGCCCACCTATGTAGAAGTGGTGGATAAAACATAGTATATGGGTAGAGCAAAAACAGAGCAAATGAGCTCTTAGGTCACAAGTCAAGGATAGTTTTGGAAAAGAGGCCTACTAAGGGAATAATGGTACAAGATAAAGGAAAGAGGCCTTAAGTGCAACAAACTAGACTTATGATCTCAACAACTCCCCTTATTCAAACTAAACTAGCTCCTTTAGCCCTTCCCTTAGCTACTATTATCAAATGTACCAATTGTTTTAGACCACGTGAGCTAAAAGGTTACAAATGGCCAAAAGGTGTTTGTTTCTCATGTGGGAGACCAGGACACATTATAGAGAAGTCTATCCCTCTCACCATTTGCTATTTGTGCATGCAAAGGGGATACAAAGTAACTAAATGTGGTAATACGGGAGGTTGTACCACCTTAGTACAATAGGTGTAAATAATGAGACCATAGATCAGAGCTCAAGTGAGTAGACCCTAATTGAGAGGTTCAAGATAGTGGGCGCCAATAAGAGTTTTTACTCTACAATGGTAACATTAGGACACCTTAAACATAGACACTATAGCAAGTACACTCCTTGTGTAGTCTTTGTAAAATCCGCAAAAAAATTAGTTGAGAATAAAATCGAAATGATTAAAAGATTGTACTAAAAGCTTTATACATATCACACATAAAATTATATTAAAAGCAATATTCACATGAAAAGCTAACCATGAAAAAATTATTAAATAAATGATAAAATAAATTAAAATCATAGACATAGGTTTGTCAAATGGAAATTTCAAGTAAATATTTATGGTCAAAAGAGTTAAATTAGTTTTAAAAAAATTAGTAATAAAATACTAAAATTTAAAAATCTACAAATACTGTCACACACATAGAGATACACTAAGAATTTCTAAACCCTACCAATAATAAAAAATAAATTAATAATAATAATAATATTAATATTAATATTAATAATATACAGGTGAGTCATGGAGGACCTACGGCCACAAAAGCAAAAGAAAAAAAAATAGAAAAAGAGAGGAGATAGAGGTGAGGAAGTAGACAATAGAGGACCTACACTAATGAAAAGAAAACAAAGAGAAGAAAAATGAACAAAAAATCCATATCTCACACATATGACCTCTAATCAATGATCCAAGACTACCAAGGCATTCTTCGAGGTGAGTGCAACTCAACTAGACCAAGTTTTTGCGAAACGGAGTTAGTTTCCAAAGGGTAGGTATTAAATAGGTGTAAAAATTAATATTTAGCCTAAAATTTGTTACACTAGCTAAAAAAACACTAGATAGGGCAATCTAGACCATGAATAGTATGTAATGATGTGTTTTTTCCTATTTTTTTTAGGTGAAGAAAATTTCAACTTGAAAATACCTGAAGACTACTTTAACTAAAATCAAGGAAAATGAGACCTAGGTGAGTAGGAGTCCGTGATGTGTTGTATTGTATGTATATTGTTGATTACGTGTGCTTTATTGTGATTTTTGTGTTGTCCTATATATATATATATATATATATATATATATATATATATATGTATGTATGTATGTGTGTGTATAGGCGGTTGGGACTACGAAATCCCTTAGTAGGTATGTTGTGTGCATGGAACTTCCATGATGACTAAATGCTAATGACCATATATATATACATACATCCTCAAATGTGTTGAGCTCGTTGGAAGGTTGGGCTTCTTCCTTTCTTCTTTCCTTTTGTTTAAATGGCATGTGTGTGTTGTGTGCATGGAACTTCATTGCTAAATAAATGCAAGTGGCAATATATATGTATATATACATACATCCTCAATACATGTTGTGTTGTGGGAAAGCTAGGTGTCTTTTTCTTTCCTTTTGTTCAAATGGCAAGCGTATATGACATTTGGCCACTGCATCAACATGAATATTTATATGCTTACACGCTGGTTGCTAGGGATGATTACATATGTATTTTTATGTTTCCTTAGTTATTAGCCAAAATTAAAATCATCCTTCCTTTTGCTGTGGAGTGAACATAGATATATATGTAACTGTATAATGGTTGTAGCATGTTTACTTTCCTTCCTTACTAGCTACAGTACACATAGAAATATATCCAAATAGAACATAGTAGGCCGCTGGGTTCTTTTCATTTCCTTCCATGTGCATGAGTGTGTAATAGTTTTATTGATGTTTATGCGGTTGATAACCATATACATGTATATGTTGGAGACTTGGCTGAGAATGGGAAGAAGGGAAGGCCCAAAGTTTTATACGGGTTATAAATAGATATGTATATGTTTATATGTGGTATGTTGAAAGCAGAAGTGGAAGTTCAACTTGAGAATGTAGGCTATAAGATGAAATGGAGGTGGGAATTAGGATTATATTGTTGTTAGTTTTCTTGTGAGCTTGTGTGTAAGGGAATTGGAAGGAAGGTAGAAATCCATGAATTAAGATGCAAGAAAACTTGTATAGGCATATAGGTGTTGGATCTTTTCCTTAGTGAGTGTACTTAGTATTACTATTAGGAGTCAAGGGAGACATCATGGTATTTCATTGTTGAAGATTGTGGAGATTGATGAGAAGGTTATAGACTCGTGTTGACATGGAGGTCATTGGTAGCGGAAGCTAGAAAGAGAGAGTCTAAGGAGTTGATCTAAACCATAAGTATATGCATACATTATAAGTTAAGAAAGAGGAGTTAAGTTGCCAATAGTCTACGTCCTTACCATCCTAGCCACATACGCTAGGTGTAAGTGAGATAGAATAAATAGGATATCAAAATGGGCAAAAGCCATAAACATATAGGTATATATGTATATATCTAGGGACAAGACATAACTATAATCTTGAATAAGAAGTCCATTGCTTGATGATCTCTTGCTAGATTGTATGAATCTTGTTCCCTTATTGATGTTGTGAATGTACCTCGCTTTATGAAATAATTGAGTGCATTATGAATGGAATGCATGTTGACATGGTTGTTGCTTATATATGCACTTGACCTTAAATGGTCACCTTAAAACCTTAACTAATTATTAGATGTAATCAAAAACCCAGCATGCATTGTACAAACATTGCATTGTTCAAGGCAATCACAACTACAAGACACGCCGGAAGTAATAAAAGGGTTACTATTCCATTAAGTGCGAATTAAGTGACTAGGAGATTGTTGTGCCTTAATGGTTTTGAGTCCGACCTATCTCTTGAGGGTGTGTAATTGCTCAATGTATAAGAGACACTTGAGCTTAGACCACTGAAGCTAAGATACAGTTGTAATAAATTGATAAAAGTAATTAAATTGTGTGTAAGACTTGGGTTCTGGTGGTGGCTTCGAAATCCTTAACCTAAGGTTAGGAGGGCTTAAACCCAAGACTTCATGTCAGTTAGCTGAAGACCACGTAAGATGTTACAATCATATGATTGTTCATACATAGCATTTGTTTTGACAACTTGCTTGAAATTGTTTGTGTTTGGTGCAACACTAAGAGATTGTGTATACTTATGGTTGTGTAATGGGACCCAGTAGAGGCCTTATGATAATATAGTTATTAAATGCTTCCATTGAGTAGGGAATGCTTTTATTGTGATTTATAGGCATGATGCTTGAGATGAGACGCTTCGTGGTTACTTAATGGGGGATTATGTAATCGTGGCGGGTTGTCACGTAGGGCACTTAAAGTGGTGCATGACAGCTTTTGCTGGTATCAGAGCTTGAGTTTAAGTTAGGAACAAGATATAAAATAGAGATACATTAGGTTGAGAGTCAATATCTTAAGAGATTGATTCAATAACCCATTAAATAGAGGAAAACCTACCATAGTAGGAGAGAGTGGGTTAAACTTTGGAGTCGAGTTAATTAACTTAAAAGCTTACAATTTCCTTATATTTGACCCAATGTAGGGTATGCGTCGATGCCTGGATAGAAAGTGGAATACCTGTTGCATAAAGGACAATGATAACTTAATCAACTATCGATTGAGGATGGAAATATTGCTACGCCACTATGAGTATTTTTCTCATTACAAGATAGTCGATTGAGGATTAGCTGAGTATTAGCAAGAACAGTTAGACAAATTGAGTGAGGACCTTGGAGATAGGTGTAGTAGGTATATTGCTATACTTGCTCTTAAGGCTCCATTTGTATGGATGAAAGGTATGTTATAAGATAATATTTATAGCCTAGTTTGACTTGGGAATGGGGTATCCTCAAGAAGTATTAGCACCCTCAGTTAAGTCCAAAAGAAACAACCGAAGGTATAGGAGGGGAATATATGATTAGAAGCCAAAAATTGATCTAGGATTTCTATACATCGAGGACTCTTAGGATACCATGAATTGCATTAAGCACCGAGAGTTCGAGGTCATAGACTAAGGGGATATGTTTGCAGTAGAACCAAAGTTATGGGAAGATTAGGAAGAGGATCCGGAAGAAGATTCATTTCCCAAAGAAAATTCTAATTTAGATAGTGCCTCGAAAGATGATAGTGTATTCTCAAACTCCCCAGAAGAAGAAGAAGAAGATGGGCAAGAAGATGACTTGGATGGTGGTGATGAAGACATGAGCGAGTGATCGCAAAGCATCACCTTAGGATGTCGGAAGTAGATAAAAATAACATCTTTTGGAACATATGTACAAAGAGAGTAGCAATGTATATATATGTTAGCAAGGCCTACAAGGGAAATTTTATAGTGTAATGCATCTATATCCCTCTGTTAAAATGTGTATAAGTGAAAATGATGTGCTTAATAATTCCAAATTCACAAGCACAAGATACAAATGAATAATCAATCTACAAATAATCAATTAGACTCAAAATTGGCATGAATCAAATGATGAACAATCTCAATGTGTGAACCAAATTAGATGTATGACAATGGAATTCCAATACCAATCAATTACATATAATAATGTAATTCTAATTTCTAAAACTGGCTTGTAATCCTAGCAATATGAACCCTAATTTGGCATGAAAGAACAAGTAGAAAAATCAACCAACTATTACTAGATATTACACACAAGTAATAATAGGATGCAACTTAGAAAATCTTGATATAACTCATAAAAAATTCCAAGCCAAACTCACCACAATTTCCAAAGAATTGATAAGAGAAGATGCTAGCAAGAGGTGACTCTCACATGGCAAAGTGTTTAAATTTTATCAAATTATCAAAAAGCTTCCTAAAAACCCTAGTTAGCAAGTATTTGTACTTGCTCCTATTAGGGTAAAACAAACGAAAAAATTACAAAGTTGCTAGTAGGTGGCCAGTTCCAAAAATCAAAATTACAAGTAGAAAATAAACAAAATGGCTGTTTTTTATAGCAACAATTACATATTGAAATGGTCTTCAAGTGGTCGGTTCTTGAATTCAAATAAACAATTTGTTGGACCAGTTCTTCTTTGGTTTTTGTTGGTCCATGAATAATCCACAAGTTAAGCTTTAGCGAGTTTATCCATCGCCCTGTAAAAACTGATAAGTATACCTACTATAATGCACAACAAATAAGTAATAGAAAAGAAGTTAGTCTATAAATATTTTTGGGGTTATTTTGTTCAAAAAGGACCCTTATCGCCAAATTTTGTAACCTTTTGATTCTTGCCCTAGGTCCTATAGAATTTTGTTTCCTATTATCTCCTCGGGCCTTAAGAAGATTTGTCCTCAAATCTAATAAGTCTTCATGAACATCGAGTAAATAAAGTGACAAGTTTATCACATCAAATGTAGTAGAAAATCTGTATCCACCTAACAAGTTATCAGTAAAAATAACACTATAGTCTCCCAGTACCTGAGATACCATAGGGGGTAGTTGCTGTTGCCACTCCATCTCTAGGATATATCTCATCTACAACACATATACTAGTTTATCATCCACTATAACCTCCCTTAACTCAAACTGTCCCACCAATATTATCTTCTCTTTCCCTATTTCACTTATATGTCTTTGAACCTCTTGACCTTCAGATGGTTTACTCATCTGCCCTTAAACTTTTTGGACCTCTGATGGTTAACACATCTACTTCTAAACCACTCGGTCCTCCGAAGGTTGACTCATCTAACTATGAACCTCAAGGACTTCTGATGGTTGACTTGTCTATCTTTACACCTCTTGCACATCTGATGGTAACATAGGGTTTAATATTATATGTTTACCCTCTAGTTGGAACATATAAGTATTTCTATAGCCATCATATAAAACCCTCTTATCAAACAACTGTGGTCTGCCAAGCAATATATAGGATACACACATAGGAAGAATGTCACATTCTATTTCATCATGATATTTATCCCCTATACTAAAAGGTACCCTAGCCCTCTAAGTTACATGGAGACTCCCTTGCTCACTCAGCCAATCTAGACGTAAGATAGTTATAAGTTGTAATTTCGTTACTAATGAGGTAGCCATAATATTAGTACAACTACCACCATCAATAATAAGAGAACATAAATTACCTTGCACCCTACAAGATGTGTGAAACAAATTTTCTCTCTACCCATCATCAATGGTTAGAAAAGAAGTCTAGGTTTAGCATAGTACATTAGTAGACAAATACAAATCACTTGACATTGTTGCTTACTAACTTCAACAAGCCAATAATACATTATACCATGCACACCACAACAACACACTCCTACACACCTATGATGCAATCAAGCAACCAATGCAACATACACTTTCCCACACTTCAATTATGGCAACAACAAGTGGAACAATAATTAAACACTTCCAAATGGTAAGTTAATGAATTTAACTAAGCAAGTGTTTAAGTATTGATACTTAATAACTTCCACACTTTAATGCTTGTTTTGAAATTCAAATTTTACCACTATGATTCCCTTTCTAATCATGGCATAAACATACACCTACTTCCACATGCAGCACCTTCTTCATAACACAAACTCACAACAAGTTGCAATTCCCTTCACTACATACTCACATTGCCACACATACACAACACAATCACGATGTAACTCACTTCAAACTACAACACCACTTCACATTCAACATTTTCGCACCTCAACACACACAACACTTCATGGCAACAATTTCAAATACCACTCTTAATGCAACCTTCTCCATAAATGGTAAGAAGAAAATTCAAATTCAAATAATCATTCAATTAACTAATACACAATAACTTATTCAACTTAAAGAAGGTGTTTGAATTTCAAATATTTTCCTTAACCTCACACAAGAAAAATATAAATATTTGCAAATGACAACCTCAATTTATGAAATCACCAACACATAATTCACTATTCTTTGTTTCAAATTCCACATTTCCCAAATGATCACAAAGGAACACTCTTCCTTCCTCATGGAAAGTTTAAGGAAAACAACGCTACCACAAGTATTCTACATCCACTTCAACAACAACAACAACAATGCAACAAAATCCACAATCACTACTATAAATCAATTCAACAATTTCGGATCAAGAAATTAACTTCAAGAACCTAAATTGTCAAATGAAGTTCATGCAATTCCCTTCCGCAATTCCTATGCTCTGATACCAAAATATGATGTGCTTAATAATTCCAAATTCACAAGCACATAATACAAATGATTAATCAATCCATAAATAATCAATTGGACTCAAAATTGGCGTAAATCAAAAGATGAACAATCTCAACGGTGTGAACCAAATTAGATGTATTGTAATGGAATTCCAATACTAATCAATTACATATAACAATGCAATTCTAATCTCTAAAATTAGCTTGTAAACCTAGCAATATGAACCTTAATTTGGCGTGAAAGAATAAGTAGAAAAATCAACCAAATATCTCTAAATATTACACATTAGCAATAATAGGATGTAACTTAGAAAATCTTGATATAACTCACAAGAAATTCCAAGCCAAACTCATCACAATTTCCAAAGAAATTGATAAGAGTGGATGCTAGCAAGAGGTGACTCTAACACGACAAAGTGTTTGAATTTTATCAAATTATTAAAAAGCTCCCTAAAAACCCTAGTTAGCAAGTATTTATACTTACTCCTATTAGGGTAAAACAAGCTAAAAAATTACAAAGTTGCCACTAGGTGGTCGGTGGTCGGCTTCAAAAATCAAAATTACAAGTATAAAATAAAAAAAGTAGCCAGTTCTTGTAACAACAATTACATATTCAAATGGTTTTCAAATAGTTAGTTCTTCAATTCAAGTGAATTATTTGTTGGACCAATTCTTATTTGGTTTATGTCGGTTTATGAATAACTCACAAGCTGAGCTTTAGCGAGTTTGTCCATCACCATGTAAAAATCGACAAGTATACCTGTTGGAATGCACAACAAATTAGTAATAGAAAAAAAGTTAGTCTACAAATATTTTTAGGGTTTGTTTGTTTAAAAAAGACCCTCATCGCCAAATTTTGTAACCCTTTAGTTCTTGCCCTAGTGATATGTCCTGTAGCATTTTGATTCCTATCAAAGAAACTCCAAACACATAAATTTTGAAATGTAATGCATATATATCCCTCTATGTTAAAATGTGTGTAAGTGAAAAACTCCAAACATGTAAATTTTGAAAAGTATATATGAAATACCTAAATCTCTGTGTGTTTTCAACCTTTAATGCAAATATACAAATATGTTATAGAATTTTGTTGATATCTGTATCACTCACTATATATGTATCATTGAAATGTCCTAACATATTCCATGTTTTGCATTGAGGAATTTCAGAGGAGCTACCAGTAAGGGGTAAAAGGCCACTGCATCTCCAAAGCGTCAAGACAACGATGGAATCTCAGAAATGGAAGCACCACCTATAGCCTCGCAAGAAAGTCTTAAGATTCAACCTATAACATCTAGTCGAGTAACTAGGTCGAGATGACAAAATATTACAAAGACTCATATTAAAAGGGTAGGAAGTGGAGAAGAATGTATAATAAGGCTTGAAATGACTGTACAACAACTGGTACAACAAAAAGTGTTGTTGATTTAGTAATTGATGCTAAGAGGCCAACCTTCATCACAACTGGTCCTTCCACCACCTCAAGCACATTTAATACCACCGGTAGCGTCTCAATAACCTCGACAAGTGCTAGCACCATCACTACTAGCCCCGACCACCCATACATCATAGACAGAAAGTGGATCTAGAAATGACCAAGGGAGAAGTGATCAAATTCAAAAGAGTACATTCCTCGACTTCATATGCTTAAATAGATTCTTTGATGGGGTGTATGGAAATCCCAAAGAAGTTGAGGAATGGATGGCCCAGTTAGAAAGGTCATTCACTGTGTATGAAGTAAAAGATCACCAGAAGCTGGCCTATGCCTCCTATATGTTAAAAGCTAGAACCAGAATATGGTAGGATGTAAGGTAAAGAGCATTACCCCAATCAATCTCTTGGGAGACTTTTAGAGAGGATTTTTTCAAGGAATATTTCCTTAAGAGTGTTAAAACCTGATTGAGCGGATAACTATTTCAACTAAAGAAGGGCTTGAGGAGCATTGATCAGTTTGAGCACAAGTTCCTTAGGTTATTACAATTTGCTCTAGATGTTTACAAGGATTTAGATGAGTTAAAGCATCAACTATTTATGAATGGGTTAAATGCCAAAACTTAAGGAAAAATCATTGAATTCGAGCTAGAAACATACGTAGAAGTAGTAAATAAGGCTCGAGCTTTGGAGTAAACTAAGTTAAAAGTGGAGGAAATAAGAGCTCGAGTTAGACCAAGTGTTGGACCCCGCATTCTTGCAAAATGAGCTTTATTCATACCCAGCCTAAGTGATAGAGGAAAGAGGCCAATGTTGATTGTAAGACCTCCAAGTGCAAAGCCATTATTCATTACCCACGGGCAAAGCCAATAACGATGGTTTGTTAGAAATGTGGAAAGATGCACCATCTGAGTGACTACCCTTACCTGAAGGGGAAGTACTTCCGATGTGGGTTAAATGACCATAAGGCCAAGGATTGTCCTTAGAAGAACTCTACAATCTCTTATATATGTGGACAAACAGGGCATATAGCTAGTACATACCCCAAGAAACATAAAGGACCTGTACCTAACGTCACAGTACCTAGGACAACCATCGGGAAGCCGACCAATAGACCAATAGCACAGGGAATGCAATGAACTAGCCCCTAGGCTACCGATGCTCGAGTATTTGCCATTGAAGGCATAAATACAGGAGAATGGGCGAGAGAGGAGCTAGGGCAATATCAAGACATTAACTTGGCAACCACGGAATACTCTGAGGAGGGAGAAGTCATAACAGGTATGTCGAGACTGAAACATACCTGTTTATGATATCTTATGGACATAAAGCATAAGTAAGAGATTAATTGTAAGAATTATGAGCTATAAAAGATTTACTATTAAGAGGATTTAAGTAGATAAAGTATGATAATCAAATATTACCTAATTGATAGGATTTATCATAATCGTTGCCCAACTAACCTTAGTCCTCTTTGATACGGGAGCTATGCATTCCTTCATAAGCTTAGCTATGACCTAATAGCAAAGACTAGAAGTTCAAACTTCTCCAAAGATATTAAGAATCAATACTCCTATTAGAGAATGAGCTATCGCTAAGGAAATGGTCAAGAATTGCCCAATTGAGATCTAATGAAGGAATATGCCTACAAATATAACCGTTTTGGCTATGAGAGGCTATGAAGTGATCTTGGGAATGAATCGGCTACCCAAGAACTTTGTCTATGTAGATTGCAAGAATAAAGTGGTGCACTTTAGCAAGCTGGGGTAGAAATAGTAGTGTATTAAGGCTAAGTGAAGGGAACTCTTAATGTTTTAGCTAGCCTAGTTGAAGGGGAAAAGAAAGGACTTTAAGACTGGAGCATGTACTTAATAAGTGCAGTAGAGGTAAAGAAAGAATCACCGAGGTTTGAGGAAATGCCAATTATTAATGAATACCTTAACGTATTTCTTGAAGAATTACCAAGACAGCCACCCCCAAGGGAATTAGACTTTACTATCGAGACAAAGCCTAGTATCGAAGGCACCATATCGAATGGCTCCAATTGAATTGCAAGAGTTGAAAAAGCAGTTACATGAATTAATCAAGAAGGGGTTCAATCGCACAAGTGTATCACCATGGGGAGCTCCAACACTATTTGTTAAGAAGAAGGATAGATCTATGTCATTATGTGTCGACTATCATAAGCTGAACAAAGTGACCGTTAAGAATACATATCCAATACCAAGAATTGATGATCACTTTGACCAATTAAGAGGAGCAAATGTCTTTTCCAGAATTGACCTACGATCTAGATACCACCAATTAAGAATCAAGTTAGAGGATTTACCCAAGACTACTTTTTGAACGAGATATGGCCACTATGAATTCTTAATTATGCCATTTAGATTGATGAATGCTCCAGCTACATTCATGGACCTCATGAACAAGATCTTTAAGTCATTCCTAGATATGTTTGTCGTGGTTTTCATCGACGACATTCCAATCTATTATAAGACATCGCTAGAACATGAAGAACACTTGCGAATTGCCTTAGGATTGTTGAAGGAGCACCAATTATATGCAAAACTATCCAAGTGTGAGTTATGGATGCGTCAAGTGGCATTCTTAGGACACATTATATTCGGTGAAGGAATAACGGTAGATCCATGAAGATCGAGGCCATAGTTTACTAGAAGCAACCCACTACAATGATGGAAGTTAGGAGTCTTCTTGGGTTAGCCGGGTATTATAGACGATTTGTGAAGAATTTTTCACGGATATCAAGACCATTGACTAGACTGACCTAGAAAGAGGTGAAGTTTGTGTGGGATTAGAAATGTGAAAGAAGCTTCCAAGAGTTGAAGCAACAATTAGTTATAGCCATAGTCTTGATGCTACCCATCATGGAAGAACCTTTCTACATATATAGCGACGTTTCCCGTAATGGAATGGGTTGTGTGCTAATGCAAAATAAGAGAGTTGTAGATTATGCTTCTAAACAATTAAAACCATATGAGAAGAATTATCTTACCCACGATTTAGAGTTGGTTGCGATCATGTTTGCCTTGAAAATATGGAGACATTACTTATACAGGCAGAAGTATGAAGTATAGATAGACCATAAGAGTTTAAAGTACCTATTTACTTAAAAAGAGCTCAACATGTGATAAAGGAGATGGCTTGAGCTCATTAAGGACTATGACGTCAAGGTTAGCTACCACCTAAGGAAAGCCAATGCAGTGGTCAATGCATTCAGTCGAACGAATCATGGGCAAGTAGCAGCATTGTTAATTGAACAACAACAGTTGGTATGAGAGTTGGAGAAACTTAGGGTTAAATTCATCTAGCATGTGGAGGGAGAGGCTCTAATAGCTACCTTAGAGGTATGACCTACGCTTTTGGATAAATTAAAGGAAATGCAGCGTACCGATCTAAAGATAACAAAACTTTGAGATAAAGTGGAATAGGAAGCTAGACTGACTTAGAAGTGGATCTAGAGGGAGTCTTAAGATTAAGAGGTAAATGGTGCATACTGGCAGAACCACAATTGAAAAATGACATTTTAAAAGAAGCCCATAACTTTGATTACACCTTGCACCCAAGAGCAAATAAGATGTATTAAGAACTTAAAAGGGGTTAATGGTAGAAAGGCATAAAGAGAGATGTAGCATAGTTTGTCTCTCAATGTTCTGTCTATTAACGAGTCAAGGCCGAGCATAAAAAACCTGAGGGATTACTTCAACCATTGCCGATTCTAGAGTGGAAATGGGAACCGATCACAATGGACTTCGTTACAACATTACTGAGGACCGAGGCTAGATATGAATCAATATGGGTAATTGTGAACCGATTAACTAAATCTACCCATTTCTTACCCATTAATATGACTTATTCCTTAGAAAAGTTAGTGGGGATCTATCTACGAGAAATTATGAGGCTCTATAGGGTGCCGTAGAATATAGTGTCTGATTAAGATTCGCGGTTTGTATCAAAGTTCTAAAGAAGTTTACAACAAGCTCTAAGGACTAAGCTACAATTTAGTATAGCATATCACCATCAAAGAGATGGACAATCTAAGCGAACCATCCAAACTTTGGAAGATATGTTAAAAGCTTGTGCACTGGACTTTAAGGATAGCTGGGAGTGACATTTCCCATTGGTTGAGTATGCCTACAACAATAGCTACCACTCGTTAATCAAGATGGCCCCTTATGAAGCCCTATATGGATAATAATGTAAATATCCATTATATTCGGACAAGATCGAACGTAGTATAGTTAGGCTAGATTTGCTGCAAGAGATGATAGATAAGGTTACCACCATTAAATAGCAAATGAAGGAAACTCAAGATCGCCAAAAGTTCTGGGTAGATTCGAAGAGAAGGGAGATTGAGTTCCTACTAAGGGAACATGTCTATTTAAAGGTCACTCCAATTAAAGAGATAAGACGATTTGGAATGAAAGGGAAGTTAAGTCCCAGATATGTAGGGCCATATGAAGTGTTGGAAAGAGTTAGAGAAGTGGCCTATCATTTCACTTTGCCTCCTCAACCATCAGGGATTCACAATGTCTTCCATGTGTCATTACTCTAGAAGCACATCCTAGACCCTAACCGAGCCATCGAGATGTACATCCTAAAAATTCAGCTAAACCTGACATACTGAGAACATCCTACTCAAATTCCCGATACACAAACTCAAGAATTGTGCAACAAGACCATTCAATTCAGCAAGGTACAATAGAGTCGATACTTAGAATGAGAGGTTACTTAGGAGAAGGAAGACGAGATAAGGGAAAGATATCCTCGACTCTTTAGAGAACTAAGTATGCCCTAAAGTTTTGAGGACAAAACCTTTTGAAGTAGGGGAGAATGATGTGCTTAAAAGGGGATTAAGCACAATAAAAAACAACCCAAATAACAACCCTAAAAGACAAGATCAAATTCGATTCAAAAGTGAGACAATTTACGTGAACCCTAATTGATGGAACATGATCTAAATGATAAAATCAAGGAGATGAAAACCACAAAGATGATAAGTCTCAAGTGAATCACTTAACCAACTTAAGTTCCAAGAGAATTCAACAATACACAAATTAAAGTCGTGACCCTCTTAACAACAAGGAAAAGTCCACGCCGTAAGTGTAAAGAAAATTTGATGGTAATAACAAGTGCTAAAACCAATCAATCTTATAACATAATGAAATGATTACAAATGCAATCAAAATCTAACCAAGAAATGTTCCAATTCAACCTTAGATATCACACACTAGAGAAGAAAAGAAAACACAACAATTTGAAATTGATGTGACTCACAATTTTAAGTGTTGTAGTCGCCGCAATCTCAACTCTTGAGATTGAAATTGATAAGAGGAAATTTGAACTAGGGAAACCCTAAGCTCTCTCACGTAAAGTGAAGGTGTATAATATGAAAAATTCCTCCACAAAACCCTACTTAAGCAAGTATTTATACTTACTCGATTAGAAAGTACTCAAAATTACAACTATGCCACTTTTAGGGTAGCCGGTCCTAAATGAAAATTAAAAACAAAATGAAAGTGTCCCAAAAGAAATTACAACGTAAAATAGTCCACACAAATGAAAAATATATAAAAAAAGTTGGTCTTCAAGATGTTGGTCTTTAGGGTACTTTCGAGTTGAGCCCTAATGAGGATCCTGACTCACTTAAAAGTATAGGTGATTTAGCACCCTAAAGGATTGAGAAGTGAACCTATTGGAATGCATAACAATTATAAGGTAGGAATGAAGAAAATAAATTAGATTCCTCAAGATTGGGTTTCTCATGTAAGATTCTCAAAACTAAGTTGTGTAGACCCTTAGCTCGAGCCCAGGTAATAGCTCCTATATGAGTTTGATTCCTATCATCTCCTCAGGTTTCTAGAAGATTTGCCCTCAAATCTAATAGGTCTTCATGCATGTCATCTAATAAGTATAGTGATAGATCTGTAACATTAAAGGTCATAGATACTCTATACTCTCCTGTTAACTCTATCCGATAGGCATTGTTGTTGATGCGCTTTAAAACGCTGAATGGTCCGTCTAATCTAGGAGATAGCTTTTGTGACTTTTTATGTAGAAACCTATCCTTGCTAAGATTAATCCAAACTAAGTCACCTGGACTATAAAGATGAGTTCTTCTATGTCTGTTTCCCTCGATTCTCTACTATTCCTAGGTCTTTTGAGGGCGTTCAATTGTTTTATCATAAATGTGCTGAATTTGCCTAGCTCGATTAACTCCACTAAGACTCTCTTCCTTTGTTGTTGTTCTTGCTATAAAATCCAATGGAATAGAAGGATTATAGCCATAAATAACTTCAAAGGGAGACTTACTGGTTGAATTATGAGTAGATCTATTGTAAGTGAACTCAAAAATAGGAAGACACAAGTCCCAATCAGAAAGATTCTTTCCAAATGTTGCTCTGAGTAGATTCCCAAGCGTTCGGTTGACAACTTCTATTTGTCCATCTGTCTATAGATAGCAAGAGGTACTGTACATAAGCTTAGTACCTAGTCTTTTCTATAATGTCTTCCAAAAGAAACTAAGAAACTTTGTGCCTCTGTTTGATACTATACTGTGTGGGACTCTATGTAATTTGACAATTTCTTGCATAAAAATGTTAGCAATAAAAAGGGCATCATCTGTTTTGTGACAAGGCACAAAATGTGACATTTTACTAAACCTATCAATAACCACCATAATAGAGACTTTTCCCCTTTGTGTTCTAGGTAACCTCAACACAAAATCCATACTGATATCAGTCCAGGGTTTATTTGGTATAGGCAAAGGCATTTACTCACTCTGTATACCTTTCTTCCCTTTAGCTCTCTTACAAATACCACACCTTTCTAATACCCTATAGACAAACTTTATCATACCCTTCCAATAGAAATTCTCCCTCAATATGGCTAGGGTTCTCTTCTCACCAAAGTGTCTAGACAATCTACTTGCATGTGCTTCCCTCACCAATAACTCCCTCATAGATCTATAAGGAATACATAGTTTTCTTGATTTATACAGAAACCCCTCAATCACGCAATAACCATTATGCATCTTGCCCCTATAACACCTCTCCATAACAGTTTTCAATTCCTCATCACATATATATTATTTTTTTAATAATTCAAAACCTAGCAGTTTTGACTGAAGAGAAGTGATAAGTACATACCGTCATGATAAAGCATCAGCAACAATATTCTAATTACCCTTCTTATACTTTATCACATAAGAAAAACCCTCTAAAAACTCCACCCACTCAGCTTGGCATTTAGACCAATTCTGTTGTTCCTTGAAATGTTTCAAAGATTCATAATTTGTATAAATAATAAACTCTCTCGGGAGGAGATAATGCTGCCACATCATGAGAGCCCTCACTAAGGAATAAAATTTCTTATCATATATAAAATAGTTTAAAGTTGTACCACACAACTTCTCACAAAAATATGCTATGGTTCTCTTTTCCTACATTAGTACAACACTAATTCCTATCTCAAAAGCATCACATTTTATCTTAAAAACATTGTCAAAATCAGGTAAAGCCAATAATGGAACACAAGCGAGTTTTTCTTTTACCTCTTCAAAACTCCTCTAGGCCCTTTTAGTCCAGATGAAAGGTAAATTCTTTTTAGTCAGTTCTGTGAGTGGACTGACAATACTACTGAAATTATGGATAAAGCGTCTATAAAAAAGATACAAGTCCATGAAAACTTATTATCTCAGTAATTGAGGTAGGTGTTAGCCATTCCCTGATTACCCTCACTTTCTCTTCATCTACCCTAACACCTGAACTAGATACAATAAAACCCAAAAATGTTACCTTAGTTTGGTAAAAAGAACACTTCTAGAGATTTGCAAATAGTTTTTGTGCCCTCAATATTGAGAATACTGCTCAATGATGCTCTACTTGTTGTTCTAGGTTTTTGCTGTAGATCAGAATATCATTAAAATAAACAATAACAAATTTTCCTAGAAATTCTTTTAGTACATGATTAGTCAGCCTCATAAATGTACTAGGAGCATTACTCAAACCAAAAGGCATAACCAACCACTCATACAGTCCATGACGTGTTTTGAAAGAGATTTTCCATTTCTCCCCCTCTCTCATCTGAATTTGGTGATATCCACTTTTAAGATCTATTTTGGAGAAAACCTGTGAACTATGTAGCTCATTTAACATATCATCAAGTCTAGGAATAGGATACCTATATTTGATGGTGATTTTGTTGATGGCTCTACTATCGATACACATTCTCCAAGTACCATCCTTCTTAGGAACAAGAAAGGCGGGAACAGCACATAGGTTGAGACTCTCTTTGACAAACCCCCGCTTAACCAACTCATCCACTTGGTGCTTCAATTCCCTAACCTCCTCAGGATTCATGCGATATGCAGGTTGGTTCAGTAATACTAAACCGGGCATAAGATCGATAGCATGCTCTATCCCTCTCAAAGGTGGTAACCCTATTGGCAAATCATCAGCAAAAATGTTAGTATACTCATTTAATACTTGAGAAACTACTAAAGGTTGAGACTGTGGTTCTTGTATCCCTAGTGCACATATCAGTTGAAGCAAGTATACTAGAGTCTCTTCTATAACTAGCCTCTCCATTTCCCCCTGTCCCATCAATAATACCTTCTTTTTCTTAGAGTCATTACATTGTATTGAAGCCCTTTTAACCTCTAATGGCTTACTGATTTGTTGTTGAAACTTTCGGACCTTTAAAGGTGACATCAGATTCAGAATAACACGTTAGCCTTCCTTTTGGAACACGTAAGTATTCCTGAAGCCATCATGTAAGACCCTCCTATCAAATAACTAAGGCCTGCCAAGCAATTTATGGGATGCACAAATAGGCAAGATATCACACTCAATCTCATCACAATATTTATCCCCTACACTGAATGGTACCCTAGCTCTTTAGGTCACATGCAAACTCCCCTGATCACTAAGCGAGTGCAATTTATATGGTTTAGGATATAGAGTGGTGGTAAGTCTTTGCTTTGATACTAATGATACGGCTACTACATTGGTACAACTACCACCATTAACTAAAAGGACACACAAATTTCCTTGTACCTTACAAGAAGTACAGAACAAGTTTTTCCTTTGTTTTTCATCCTTAGTAGCACAAGTAGTCAATGTTCGACGCAACACATTAGCATATTGAAACATCTCACTAGACATTGTTGTGTTTAAATTCAATCACCACAATAATAATCTTCACACCTTCCACGGCTCAAGTACACAACTACTCTTAAGTAGATAGAATTTAAATTCAACTCTAAGTGCTTAAGTAACTAGTTCAATTACTTTCACACTTTAAAGAATTATTTGAATTTTAAATTCTATTACTCAATCTTCTTTTTCTTATTTTGATTCCACACTACAAATAACCACAATGTGTAGCACCTCAACAAATACAAAATACACAAATCCACCGCCACACAACTCCTCTTTTACTCATGGTTCCACACCAATCACGCCTCCAATAACAATTGTCTATACTACACACACTAAAACTCACGCCAAGTGTACACACTCTTCACTAAATTTACAAAAGCACAACTCTACACACACACCTCTTCAAGTCACAGTGCATTTTCCACTTCCACACAAGTTAACAAATTGCAATTTCCAACAATCAAGGAAGCTCAAATTCAAATTCAAATTGAGTTCAATAAATGCTTTATTCCACAAATGGTAAGGAGCCACTTTCAAATTCAAATGAACATACAATTACTCAATCACTTAATGTGTGTTTTGAAATTTAAATTTCTTCCTTAAGTCACACCTCAATTTTGAAAATTCAAGTTTGAAAATCACAAATTTTACTCCACACTTCTGAAAATTCAACAAAACAATTCACACTTCTTCAATTGATCACAAAGGATCAACACTCTTTTCTCTTCACATTTCACTTCAAAGATACTTCACATTCACGGTCAAGTCTCAAAGAATCTAAGAATGTTAAAAATCTCCAAGTGTACAACAACTAAACAACAAGATAACATTTCAACAATATAAGGAATAAAAATGCAACTCCACTTCACAATTCGAATTAATATAATAATTTAACAACCCCTAATTTTCGAATTTTAAATTGCAAAATCGCTTCTCTTAAACCTCAAGTTCTGATGCCAAAAGATGATGTGCTTAAAAGGGGATTAAACACAATAAAAAACAACCCAAATAACAATCCCAAAAGACAAGATCAAATTTGGTTCAAAAGTGAGACAATTTGCGTGAACCCTAATTGATGGAAGATGATCTGAATGACAAAATCAAGGAGATGAAAACCACAAGGATGATAAGTCTCAATTGAGTCACTTAACCAACTTAAGTTCCAAGAGAATTCTAATCAACAATACACAAATTAAAGTCATGACCCTCCTCACAATAAGGAAAATTCCATGCTACAAGTGTAAGGAAAATTTGATATTAATAACAAGTGCTAAAACCAATCAATCTTATAACATAATGAAATGATTACAAATGTAATCAAAATCTGACCAAGAAATGTTCCAATTCAACCCTAGATATCACACACTAGAGAAGAAAAGAAAACACAACAATTTGAAATTGATATGACTCACAATTTCAAGTGTTGCAGTCGCCACAATCTCAACTCTTGGGATTGAAATTAATAAGAGGAAATTTAAACTAGGGAAACCCTAAGCTCTCTTACATAATGTGAAGGTGTCTAATAAGAAAAATTCCTTCTCAAAACCCTACTTAAGCAAGTATTTATACTTGCTCCCTTTAGGGTTAGAAAGTATACAAAATTACAACTATGTCACTTTTAAGGTAGCCGGTCCTAAATGAAAATTACAAACAAAATGAAAGTGTCCCAAAATAAATTACAACAGAAAATAGTCCACACAAATGACAAATAAATAAAAGAGATTAGTCTTCAAGATGCCGGTCTCCAGGGTACTTTCGAATTGAGCCTCGATGAGGATCTCGACTCACTCAGAAGTATAGGTAATTTGGCACCCTGAAGGATTGAGAAGTGAACCTGTTGGAATGCATAACAATTATAAAGGTAGGAATGAAGAAAATAAATTAGCTTCCTCAAGATTGGGTTTCTAATGTAAGATTCTCAAAACAAAGTTGTGTAGACCCTTAGCTCGAGCCTTGGTGATAGGTCCTATAGGAGTCTGATTCCTATTAGAGAATGTAGAATCCACAAAAAAATTAGTTGCATAAAACATCAGATTGATTAAAAGATCATACTAAAAGCTTTAAACATACCTCACATAATATTATATTAAAAGAAATAACCACATGAAAAAATTAGTGAATGAACGACAAAATAAATTAAAATCATAGACTTAGGATTGTCAAATGGAAATTTTGAGTAACTATTTATACTCAAAATAGTCAAATTAGTTTAAACATAAAGTTTTTTAATAAAATGCTAAAATTTCAAAATCTACAAATACCATCGTGCATGCAAAGATACACTAGGAATTTCTAAAGCCTAACCATAATAAAAAATGAATTAATAATATATATATAGGGTAAGTTGTAGTAGACCCACAACCACAAAAGCAAAAGAAAAAAAAAAGAAAAAGAGAGGAGACAGAGGCGAGGAAGCAGACGATAGAGGACGTACACTGACAAGAAGAAAATAGAGTGAAAAGAAAAAATAGAAAAATGAACAAAAATATTCATATCACACATACGACCTCTGATTGATGATCGAAGACTACCAGCGTTTTCCTCAAAGTGAGTGCAACTCAACTAGTTCAATTTTTCACGAAATGGAGTTAGTTTCTAAAAGTTAGGTACAAATATCAAGTAGGTGTAAAAATTAATATTTAGCCTAAAATTTGTTCTAATAGCTAGAAAGGCACTAGATAGAGCTATCTAAACCATGAATAGTATGTAATGATGAATTTTTCCCTAATTTTTTTAGGTGAAGAAAATTTCAACTTCGAAATACCCAAAGACTACTTCGACTAAAATCGAGAAAAATGAGGCTTAGGTGAGTAAGACTCCATGACGTGTTGTACTGTATGTATATTGTTGATTATATGTGCTTTATTGGGATTTTTGTGTTTTCCTATATATATATATATATATATATATATATATGTATGTGTATAGGTAGTCGTGACCATGGAATCCTTAGTACGTATGTTGTGTGTGTAGAACTTCCTTGCTAACTAAATAGAGATGGCCATATATATATACATACATCCTCAAATGTGTTGAGCTCATTAGAAGGTTAGGCATCTTCTTTTCTTCTTTCCTTTTGTTCAAATGGCATGTGTGTTGTGTACATGGAACTTCCTTGCTAACTAAATGTAAATGGCCATATATATATACATACATCCTCAGTATGTGTTGTATTGTGGGAAAGTTAGGCGTTTTTTTCTTTCCTTTTGTTCAAATGGCATCCGTGTATGACATTTGGCTGCTACATCAACATGTATATATATATGCTTACGCACTGGTTGCTAGGGATGATTGCATATATATTTGTATGTTTCCTTAGTTGTTGGCTAAAATTAAAATCTTCCATCCCTTTGCTGTGAAGTGAACATAGATATATATATATATATAAGTGTATAATGGTTGCAGCATGTTTCATTTTCTTCCTTGCTAGCTGTTGTACACATAGATATATGTCCAAATTGAACATAGTAGGCCACTAGGTTCTTTTTGTTTCCTTCCATGTGTGTAAGTGTGTAATGGTTTTATTGATGGTTATGCAATCGATAACCATATACATGTCTATGTTGGACACTTGGCTAAGAAATGGGAAGAAGGGAAGCCCTAGAGTCTTGTATAGGTTATAAATAGATATGTATATGTTTATATGTGGTATGATGAAAGTGAAAATGGAAGTCTAACTTGAGAATTTTGGCTATAAGATGAAATGGAGGTAGAAGTTAGGATTATATTGATGTTAGTTTTCTTGTGAGCTTGCGTGTTGGGGAATTGGAAGGAGGGTGGAAATCCATGAATGAGGATGCGAGAAAACATGTATGGGCATATAGGTGTTGGATATTTTCCTTAGTGAGTGTGCATGGTATTACTAGTAGGAGTAAGGGAGACGTCATGGAATGTTCATTGTTGATGATTGTGGAGATTGATGAGAAGATTATAGAAACGAGTTGACATAGAGGTCGCTAGTAGCGGAAGCTAGAAAGAGAGTCTAAGGAGTTGATATGAACCATAAGTATATGCATACATCATAAGTTAAGAAAGAGGAGTTAAGTTGCCAATAGTCTAAGTCCTTACCATCGTAGCTATATATGCTAAGTGTGAGTGAGGTAGAATAAATAGGATATCAAAATGGGTAGAAGCCGTAAACATATAGGTATATATGTATATATCTAGGGACAAGACATAACTATAATCATGAATAAGAAGTCCATTGCTTGATGATCTCTTGCTAGATTGTATTAATCTTGTTCCCATATTGATGTTGTGAATGTACCTCGCTTCATAAAATAATTGAGTGCATTATGAATGGAATGCATGCTGACATGGTTATTGCTTGTATATGAACTTGACCTTGAATGATTAACCTAAAACCTTAACTAACTATTAAACGTAATTAAAAACCCAACATGCATTGCACGAACATTGCATTATTCAAGGCCATCACAGCTACAAGACGAGTCGAAAGTAATCAAAGGGTTATTGTTCCTCCAATTGCGAACTAGGTGACTAGGGGATTGTCGTGCCTTGATGGTTCTGAGTCCAACCTATCTCTTGAGGGTATGTAAATGCTTGGTGTTTAAAAGACACTTCAGCTTAGACTACTAATGCTAAGACATAGTCATAATAAAGTGATAAGAGTAATTAAATTATGCGTAAGACTTGGGCTTTAATGGTAGCTTTAGAATCCCTAACCTAAGGTCAAGAGAGGCGTAAACTTTAGACTTCATGTTAATTATCGAAAGACCATGTGAGATGCTACATTCATATGATTGTTCATGCATAGCATTTGTTTGATAAACTGCTTGAAATTGTTTCTATTTGCTGTAACACCAAGAGATTGCACCCTATCTCACTAAGCTTTTAGCTTACTCCCTTATAGATTTTGTCTTACAGGTCGTGATTACCTAAATTTCCTCATGATGTGGCAAACCAAGGTAAGTACCCATCGCATAACTAAGGGCAAGGTTTGTGGGAAGGAATTGCAAAGACTAGATTGATGTAATTATTGCTAGACTTGATTGTGTAATAGTTGTAAATGCCTGTAAATGATCCAATATGATTTTGGGTGTACTTGTGGTTATGTAATGGGACCCATTAGAGGCCCTACAATAATATAGTTGTTAAATGCTTCCATTGTGCAGGTAATGTCATTATTTTGATTAACAAGCACGATGCTTGAGATGAGATGCTTCGTGGTTGCTTAATAGGGGATCAGGCAATCGTAGCGGGTTGTCACATAGAACACTTAAAGTGGGGCATGACACTCTTATAGTGGCTATGTGCTTTTTGATATTAGTGCCACAAAATTTTGCATTTCTAATAAATTTATGCATATGTGTGGCCTGAATGCTGAATATTTAGATGCTCCTTTAGATGTGAATACACTTTTGAGGGTTAGGAGGATTTTGAATCACATATATCATAGTGTTAAGTGTTAGCATAGAATCGGAAGGCAAAGTGTTGCTAGCTAATATGTTGGTGTTAGAAATGTCAGACTTTGATGTGATCCTAAGAGTGAACTAGTTGTTAAAGTACCATGCCACCCTAAACTGTCATAACATGGCGGTGTAATTTAGCTTCCAAGGTGAGAATCTTTTTTACTTCAAATTAAATGCTTAAAGACCGGTAGGATTGCCCACTTTTGAATAGTAATAGTAAACTCAAGTGAAATAGTAAGGTTAGAATAGGTACCCATAGTAAAGGAGTTCTTGGATGTCTTTCTAGATGAGCTAATTGGATTACTCTCAGTTGGGGAAATAGAGTTTAGCATTGATTTAGTACCAAGTATAGTGCCAATCTCTAAGAAACCATACAAAATGGTGCCTACAAAACTAGTAGAGCTGAAGACACAACTATAGGTGTTGCAAGACAAAGGTTCATTAAACCTAGTGTGTCTCTATGGGGTGCACTAGTTTTATTTGTTAAGAAGAAAGATGACAGTATGTGACTCTATATAGATTACAAGGAGTTGAATAAGGTTACTATTAAAAACAAGTTTCTCTTCCCCAAAATTGATGACCTCTTTAACCAATTACAAGGAACTCAAGTATTCTCAAAAGTTAACCTGAGATGAGGATGCCACCAATTGAGGATAAAAGAAGAGGATATTTAGAAGACAACATTCAGGATGCATTATGGGCATCTTGAATTTCTAGTGATGCCCTTTGGGTTAACTAACACACCCATAACTTTTATGGAGATGAATAGTGTGTTTATGGACTTCCTCAATAAGTTTGTGTTTATCTTTATTGATGACATTTTAATATACTCCAAGAGTAAGGAGGATTACAAAGAACATTTGAGGTTATTGTTGGGTAGATTATAGGTAGAGAAGCTTTATGCCAAGTTTAAAAATATACAAGTTTGGGCTTGAATAATTAACTTTCTTAAGTCATGTAGTAAATAAGAATGGGATTTCTATAGACCTGGAAAAAGTAAGAGCACTAGTAGACTACCCCAAACCAAAGACAGTGATAGAAGTCAAAAGCTTCCTAGGTTTAGCTAGTTATTATAGAAGTTTTGTTGAAGGGTTTTCTAACATAGTAGCTCCCTTAACCCGCTTGACACAGAAAGTAGTAAAGTTTGTATGAGATGACAAATGTGAAGATAGTTTCCAAGAGTTGAAGCAAAAATTAGTAATAGTTTCAATATTGGTTTTACCTAAAAGTAGAAAAGAGTTCACCATTTTTTATGATGCATCAGTTTCGAGTCTAAGATGTATTTTAATGAAGAATGGTAGAGCAATAGCTTAAGTAAGGCGATAGTTGAAGACATATGAAAAGAAATACCTAACTCATCACTTAGAGTTAGAACTAATGGTGTTACCACTCAAGCTATGGAGACATTATCTTTATGGAGAAAAATGCAAAATCATCACTAACCACAAGAGCTTAAAGTACATTTTCACTCAGAAGGAGTTGAATATCCACTAGAGGAGATGGTTAGAACTAATTAAGGATTATGATATAGAAATCTAGTACTATCTAGGGAAAGTAAACGTGATGGTATGTGCTTTTAGTAGAAAGAAACAAGGTAATATTGTTACCTTGATTACATCTTAACAAAACTTATTAGAGGACAAGCATAGATTAAAGTTAGAAATAATAACATGGGAATTGGCATTAAGATTAGAGAGCTTGTGTAGATAACTTACCTTACTAAAAAATATTAAAGCTATTATGGTTAAAGATACGAAATTAGAGGATATTAAGGTTAAAGTGGAATAAGGTATGATGATTGAACTTAATGTTGATGCAAATGGTATTTTAAGATACGAGACTTCATTTTATTTGCCAAGAACTATAGAGTTGAAGAAAGAGATCATAAAAGAAGCACACTACTCTGGATAGACAATCTATCCTAGAAGCATTAAGATGTATAAAGTCCCGAAGAGTCACTACAAGTGGATGAACATGAAACGGGAAATAGTTGAGTATGTAGCGAAGTGCCTAACTTACTAGCAGATCTGAATTGAACATTAGGCTAGTTGGTGAATTGCAACCCCTCCTAGTACTTGAGTGGAAATTACAACACTTAACAATGGATTTTGTCATGGCTCGAGAACTAAAGAAAAACAGGATGCAGTATGGGTAATACTAGATCGATTAACCAAGTTCGCTAACGTTTTGCTGGTTAACATAGGATATAAACTAGAGAAACTAGCTAGAATGCATATATAGGAGATAGTAAGGCTACAAGGAGTACTAGTAACCAAAACCTCTGATAGAAATGTATGGTTTGTAAGTAGAATTTGGAGTAGCTTACATAAAGCTTTAGGTATAAAACTACAATTTAGTAGCGTTTTTTATCTATGAGGACCATCCACATCCTAGAGGATTTACTTAGAGCTTGTGTGTTGGACTTTAGAAGTAATGGGAATGAACACATACCTTTGGTTGAGTTTGCCTGCAATAATAGTTATTAGGCAACCATCCAAATGGCCCCTTAGAAGGCCTTATATGGAAGGAAATGCAAATCCCCATTACATTAGATGAAGTGGGTGAAAGACACGTGTTAGGACTTGAGTTGGTCAAAGATATAGTGGATAAACTAAAGTTGATAAGACAAAGGATGTAGATAACTTAAAGCTACCAAAAGAACTATGTTGACAAGAAGCGACACCCCTTAGAGTTCCAAGTAAGAGATAAGGTGCTACTAAAAGTTTCTCCACCTAAAGGGGTGATTAGGTTTTGTGTAAGAGGAAAGTCAAACCTAAAGTATATTGGACCATTTGAAGTTCTAGAAAATATTGGTAAGGTAGTGCACTAGTTAGCTTTACCACCAAGTTTAGAAGGAGTATATGATGTGTTCCACATTACTATGTTGAGGAAATTTGTACTGAATCTAGATCAAGTAATTGCATTAGAGCCTTTGAATCTACAGCAAGATTTGTCTTCCATAGAATAGCCTATAAGAATAGTGGATACCAAAGAACAAATATCAAGGAGACAAGTGATTCCCTATGTTAAAGTGTAGTGAACTAACCAAATAGAGTGTGGGGCAATGTGGGAAATGAAAGAAGTGCAAACGAAATATTTAAGACTTTTCCTAAACCTAAGTAACTTTTGAGGATGAAAGTTTTTGTAAAGAGGGAAGGATGTGAAACATTGGAAAATAAGAAAATAAGTAAGTTTTATTTCATGGGGCATTTAAGCAATATTGTGGTTATGTAGGGGGAAATATGGATTTTTTAACCCTTTACTATATAAACCCTTACAAAACCCTGCTTTCCTCTTTTCTAACCTATTTTCCTTCTAAAAACATCTATCAAACAGGTAAAGTAAAGATCTCTACCGATTAACTCAACACTAAATTCTCAAGGTAAATTTTGATTTAATTTATTTTTGTGTAAATTCTCTTGTGTCTATAGGTGATTAGAATAAGGTTGGAGTTTTGTTATAGTTAGAAAACATCCATTACCAATTAATTTAAGCGTATGATTTGTTGGAGTAATCTTTAAATCAATTAAGCGAAATAAATCAAGTAAGTTAATCTTTCTACATTGAATATTATAAGTTAAACAACTTTATGTGTTGGATTAAAAGTGTGGAAGAGATTGATGAGGATTGGCATATAAAAAGGGGATGAATTGTGAGGAAAATTGAGAAGTTTGTGAGATTCGAAGAGGTACATAGCTAAAGTACATGGTCATGTACTTCTTTATCATGAAAGTGATGGGAAAGTGTGAAACATGTAGTGTATGGCTAGGTTAACAACCATGTACCTACCCATGTTAAAGTATACAGTCAAGTACATGATTGTGTACTAAAGGTACATAGCCTTGCATACGGTGATGTTCTTACCTATGCACCTATATATGGCTTCGTATAGGATTGCGTTACTCTATAACACTTCTAAAATGTTTCTTCTTTGAATTTTCTCAAATCCAAAACCCTTTTTATCCCAACTAAAGCCATTAGGAAGGGGAGTCATTAACCGACACTTAGAATTACAATCTAGATGAATCTAGGTTGAATTGTAAGTAAGTACTAAGTTTAGTTCTTTTATAACAAGTTATACTAAGATTCATAGTTACCATTCCAGTGAAACTAGAACGGTTATTTTAGGTATGTGACTACCTTGTTTGTGGTTTGTGCTTGATAGTGTAGTATTAAAACAAACTTAAATAATACTTGAAAGTGAATTAGTTGTTATTTGTGCTTGGCTTAGCTTTGGGGTTGGTGGTGGTAAATCCTTAGGGGGCACCTTAATGATCTCAGTGTGGCACTAGCCTAGTGAGTCATGCATTAAAATGATCTAGGTAGGTTTAAGATGACCCATAGGTATAGGGGCTAAGAGTGGTAGTTCTTAACACCATAGTATCGGGGTTGGTAATGGTAGTATCCCAAAAGTGTAAGATTATATAAATGTTAGTAAAATTTCTATTAGTTATAATGTGTAGGATTATGAGAACTTTTGTATTGTTTAATGGAGCTGAGGTAAAGATAATAACATGTTTGGTATTTTTTTTGCTACATATGAATGCATGTGAATCTTGTATATGTTTGTCATGTGCATGTGTTTTTAGGTAGCATGTACTTGGTAATAGCTTATCTTTCGTGGGAAAGTTTTTTCAGTTGTAGGTTTAGATGATGTTTTCTTTTATGATGAGTTAAGGGTAGACTATGATCAAGATAGAGAGCAAGTAGATTATCATTATTATTATGAAGGTTAGGGAAGTTATCTAAGAGTAGTTGGAAGATTTAGTCTCTATTGAGAAGACTAATGGTGTATTGGAATAGTTGTAATATTATTTTACTTATGATTATTAGATTCTATTTTGAAAAGGGATGATTAAAGTAAATACTATGGAGTTAATTTTGTTAAACAAATGTACTTGATAGGTTATTTGATTGATTGCGATTAAGCAGGTTAAGAGCTTTGTGCGTCACTAAATAGTAATGGCACATGGTAGGTTGTCATGCTTTGGTTTCTAGAGTATTACATCATGTATACGTAATATTTAAGCAAATGACTCCTAGGTTGGAAACTTGGATTTTATTGGCACATAGTTTTTTCACAAACTATATTATACGTAGTTTTTTTTTTTCTTGCGAACTATACCATACACAATTAGTGGGAAGGTGAGATTCATAATAGTTCTATTAATAAGAGAGAACAGTGTTTTTGTTGACTTAACTACAAAACCTTAGCATTGAAAAATATTCATTGCTATTAATACGCTATGTGTTTAAATAAGTAGCATACAACTACCGATGATATTTAAATACCATAGGTGAATACTACGTGCTAGTGCCAAACTTTTCTCTTGGTACTAGCACAAAGTTGAGTAAGTTGACTCACATACTATGCTAGGTTAATTACAATTATACCCTTCCATATGTAGAAAGACCATGCAATGGGAATTCCTTTAGCAAGCCCATTAGAAGATTCTAATATACTTGTCATGTTATACTAGTAATATAAATATTCTTAGTATTATTCTGCTGATTTTATGATATATCAAACCTAAAATGATCTTTAAATTTGGAAATTAGTTATTGTTTCTATAGAATAATGTCCTAGTAGGTACCATCACCCTTGAGATCTAATTTAATTGAAAAATACAAATCGATTTAGACTTATCTTATGCTAAGCAAAGTTCATTTAATCCAATAATTTAATTATTTTAAGTGTGAGGCTCATAGTTCAACCAAACACTAGAAATTAAAGAGATTATATATTAAAAACATAAGTGATGTCGTTTAGCAATTTTGAATGATTCAAAATTATATTTTTAACCCTAACTCTCGCACTATACCAAACATACTACCATTATTTTAGTTACCTTTGTAAATTAATCATGATAATTTAAATCAACTAGTGCTTTGATTATCATAAGAGCACATGTGATTATGAAATCCGGTTAATTACACTTAATTTCGTGCTGAATAAAAAAATCATCATTTGAAATAACGTCGCTAAAAGCCATCTGCCTCATGGCATATGCATTCGTTTTCACGTGTCTTTTAAACAACATGTAGACTTTTTAAATGACTAGCTTTATTTCTCAACATCATTGAAAGCCTTTTATAACGTTTATTTATTTATTTATTTTTGGTAGCGTATATTAGACATTACCAAAACCAAGTTTTCTTTTATTGTAGATATAATTAATAACTCTGGTGTTAATTGGAAAAACAATTTGCAGAACAATTCATTGCCCCTGGCTATTAATTGAGGATACTGATTCACGTTTTGTTGTTAGGCTGAGATAATGAAATTGTGATGAAAAGAGTTTTTCTTTTTTTAATCCCTCCATCGAGTTGTGACGCAGCGCGGAAGCTAAAACGAAACGAATCCGAAATTGGATTGGTTTCACACAACAAAGACACACGCTTTGATGCAAATTAGGTTGCGCACAACCCGGAAACTGGAGAAAACTCTCTCTCAAAGTGTATTCAAATGTATATTAAAACGTCACCCTAATCTATCTGACAAAAGAGTGTTTATATGGCCCCGTAAAATACCTAAAAGGGGAAAAATCTAAACGTACACGTGGAAATAAATAGTAATATACACGTCTGGGCATATGACGAGTGTAGTACACGGCCGTGTCCCAAGCCGTGTCTTAACCCGTGTAAGCTTCTGTGAAAGTTCTGCAAGCCGTGTCCCAAGCCGTGCCCGGAACCGTGTCAGAGTCTGTGACAGTTCTGCAAGCCGTGTCTCAAGCCGTGCCCGGAACCGTGTCAGCCTCTGTCCTCATCATTTATAGCACCATTTATAGCACGGTCGTGTGTCCCCTGTCTCCATCATTCTCCCCCACCAATGGAGAACTCGACCCCGAGTTCTCATCCAGATATAGAGGAGTATCATCGGCATGAAAAGGTGACAAGTCCGCTACATTGAAAGTGCAAGATATATTCATATCTTTCGGGAGTTGTACAACATATGCGTTGTCATTGATCTTGCGTACAACTTCATAGGGACCGTACTTCCTGGGTTGAAGTTTCCCATACTTCCCTACAGGGAATCGCTCCTTCCGAAGGTAAACCATTACTTGATCGCCAACTGTAAAGAGCTTCTGCCGTCTATGCTTATCTACATCCCGTTTGTACCGTGTGTTGGATTCCTCTATCTTTCGCTTAACTTCTTCAGTAATGGCTTGGTGTTGCTCCGCCATATGTTTAGCTGCTACATCGCCCACCATGTCCTTGGGTAATTTGAGCAAGTCTAGCGCATGTTGTGGTGTTTTTGTGTATACCACCGAGAATGGAGACCTTCCAATAGTTCGGTGGATAGAACTGTTGTAAGCGAATTCGGCTTGAGCCAATGCTTGATCCCACTGTCTCGGTTTCTCACTGCAGATGCTTCTAATGAGGTTTTCGAGGGTTCTGTTAGTCACCTCGGTCTGTCCGTCGGTTTGAGGATGAGCGGTGCTGCTGTAATTCAGGGAGGAGTCAAACATAAACCAGAGGGTCTTCCAAAAGTGACTAAGGAATTTGCTATCCCTATCTGATGTGATAGACTTTGGGACTCCATGCAGCCGCACCACTTCCTTGAAGAACAACCGTGCAATAGCCCGTGCGTCGGCGGTCTTCTTGCATGGGATGAAATGAGCCATCTTGGAAAACCTATCAACTACAACAAACACAGAGTTAGCACCTCGTTGGGTACGAGGCAAACCTAGTATGAAGTCCATCGACAAATCCTCCCAAATGTTTGAAGGCACGGGGAGAGGAGTGTATAGACCAGTGTTTTGGGATTGCCCCTTAGACACTTGACAAATGTAGCACCTTTCCACAATCCGGTACACATCCCTCCTCAACCGAGGCCAAAAGTATCTAGCGATAACTGCAGCTAATGTCTTATCTCTACCCATATGTCCCGCCAATCCTCCACCATGCAAGTCCCTGATAAGCTTTTCCCGCAAAGAAGATTCAGGAATGCACAACTGGTTCCCTTTCATCAAATATCCCTCATGTATATGGTAATCGTCACACGGTTCCCTGTTGGCGCACTTAATCCAAGTGTCCTTAAAGTCGCTATCGTTCTCGTACAGTTCCTTTAGCTTTTCAAAGCCGACAATGTCTGTACTCAAAGTAAGCAGGACATTCGCTCTTCTACTCAAGGCGTCCGCGACTTTGTTTTGCACGCCTGACTTGTGCATCAACCTGAAAGGAAACCTCTGCAAAAACTCAATCCACCTGGCGTTCATATCCTTACTAATTCGGGTCTGACCACTCAAATGTTTAAGAGCCCCACAATCCGAATACAAAACGAACTCTTTCCCGACCAGGTAGTGTTCCCACACTTGGGCCCTTACCACGGTGTAGAACTCCTTATCACAGGTAGACCAAGTCCTCCTTGCTTTGCACAGCTTCTCACTGTAAAAGGCTATTGGTCTCTTCTCCTGTAATAGTACTGCACCTACTCCGACCCCACTAGCATCGCAATCCACTTCAAACAATTTTTCAAAGTCTGGTAGAGCTAGTACAGGCGCGCTACACAATCTCTGCTTCAGGTTCATGAAGCTCAAGTTAGATTCTTCGCCCCATTGGAACTTTCCCTTCTTTAGGCATTCGGTCAAGGGTGCAGCAGCAGTACTAAAATTCCTAATGAACCTTCTGTAGAAACTGGCTAAGCCGAGGAAGCTTCTCAATTCCGTTACGATTCTTGGAACAGGCCATTCCCTAATTGCTTTTACCTTCTCGTCATCTACCATCACTCCCTCACTACTAACAACAAACCCTAGGAACAACAGTCGTCTTGACATAAAGGTGCACTTTTTAAGATTAGCGAACAACTTATTCGCCTTTAATGTAGATAACACACACCTTAGATGTTCTAAGTGTTCTTCTTCGGATTTACTGTATATCAGAATATAGTCAAAGTACACAATAAGAAAACGACCATTGAAAGGTTTCAATACCTGGTTCATTACTCTCATGAAGGTGCTCGGTGCGTTACTCAGCCCAAATGGCATCACTAGCCACTCATACAGCCCCTCCTTGGTCTTAAACGCCGTTTTCCACTCGTCTCCAGGACGGATTCAAATCTGGTGATATCCACTCCGCAAGTCTATCTTGGAGAAAATAGTAGCGCCACTCAAATGGTCCAACATATCCTCAATGCGGGGTATAGGGAATTTATACCCTATGGTAATCGTGTTGATAGCTCGGCTATCAACACACATCCTCCGACTCCCATCTTTCTTGGGAGTTAACAATGCCGGAACCGCACATGTGCTTAGGCTATCCCGGATGAAACCTTTGTCCAAAAGCTCTTGGACCTTCTCCTGGAGAATCCTGGCTTCCTTGGGACTCATTCTGTAATGCGAGAGGTTTGGGAGACTAGCCCCGAGCACCAGGTCAATCTGGTGTTGAATATCCCTTAAAGGAGGTAGTCCCTCGGGTAGGTCGTCTGGGATCACTTCCTTGAACTCTTCAAGAAGATCCTTCACCGCCCCTGGCACTTCTCTATCAAGTTCCTCCCCTCCTTCGGTCACTCCTTTCACGATGAGGGCGTGTACTACTCGCGATTCCCTCAAGTCGTCCATCACTTCCTTCTCGGATTGAGTGACAGTTAAGAATGAGCGACTCTCGACCTTCTTCCCTTTAGCACGTCCTTCCCTCTTCAATGGTAATAAGGTGTACTTCACACCCTCCTTCTCCAACCGGTAGACATTTTCTTTGCCCGCATGTTGCGCATCCACGTCAAACTGCCATGGCCTCCCAAACAAGATGTGGCAAGCATCCATGTCTACAATGTCGCAGAATGCTTCATCCCGGTACTTCCCTATTGAGAAAGGTACCCTGCATCTCTCCTTAACTTCAATTTTCTCGGCGGCCTTGATCCAGCCAATAGTATAAGGATTCGGGTGCTTCTCAACGGGCAACTGCAGTTGTGTTACAACCTCCCTTCCTATGATTATCTCGCAACTGCCGCTGTCTACTATCAACTCAAATAGCTTCCCCATGATCGTACACCGTGTACGAAACAATTGGTGCCTCTGCGTGAACTCTTCTTGCTTTGGAGTGAGCATCAAACGCCGAATTACATATGATGGCTCCGCTGCTTCTTCTTTTTCCTCATAGTACTCTCCCTCTCCATCGGGCTCACAGCAAATTTCCTCATCATCTTCCCTATCGAGGATGTTGACACTCTTCCTCGCTGGGCATTCGTTTGATCGATGACCCGGTTGGTTGCATCGGAAACACTTGCCCAATATGGGTTTGGCATAGGGATTGTTCTGTCTTTGAACTCCTTTCGGCTCCATCGGCTTCTTCCCCTCACTTTTCTCCTCCCTCCTAGACATGTCCTCCGTTGGTTTGTATGGTGTAACTCGACTTTTCTCAAGTATCGGTCGACTACCACCACCTAAAGCTTCGCCTACATACCCTTTCCGTCCTCCCCCGTATCTACTCCCTTGCTCCTGCAACACAAGCTCGGCTCGGAGAGCCAAGTTCTTTGCTTCAACGAGGGTTCTCACCATCGTCACCCCAATCTTATCTTTGATTTGTAATTTTAGCCCTTCTACATACCTCGCAACTTGCTGACCCTCGCTCTCCCTCAAATCATTCTGCTCTGCTAGCCTCACGAACTCCGCCGTATACTCATGCACGGAACATTGTCCTTGGCGGCACCGCTGATATTGTTGGAACAATATCTGCTCGTAATCCGGCGGGAGGAAGTCATGTTGCAGCAGCTGCGTCATGCGATACCATGACCTTACCGGGTGCCTTCCTTCCCGCTGCCTCCTACTTTGCAATCTCTCCCACCATGCCGAAGCACCACTCTTCAGCCTGCACGCCACCAGCCTTACCCGACGGCCCTCGGGAATTTCCATGTAGTCGAAGAACCGGTCCACTTCTGCCAACCAATCCAGGACGCCTTCGATGTTGAGACTACCATCGAACCAAGGAATATCAACCTTCAACCGGTAGTCTCCGCCATCCCCGTGATCATAACCCCCACGGTTCCTCCTGTGATCAAATTCTCTAGGATAGTTTCCATGAGGAGCCATCCGATGACCACCGCCTCTTCCACCACGTCCTCGCCGCGGTCTACTTCCGTACGTATCATCACTCTCTTCGCTGGACTCTTCACTCTCCACACGCCCCCACCTGTTCTCAACGACAGGTCGGATCACGCGTCCCCCGAATTCCTCCACCGCACGTGGTGGATTTCTGCCAGCGCCCCCAACCCTATTGGGGTCAACCACCAGAGCATCGAAACGCTCGATCAGTTCATCAAGGTGCCATTCCATACGCCCGACCTTCTGATGCATTGCGTCGAACTCTGCCCTAGGAACCCATTGATGGTTCCCTTGAAACCTCGCATCTTGAACACCGTCAAGAACACGACCGCCATCAACACCGTCGTTAGCCGACATCTCCGCAGGAAATAACCTTGCTCTGATACCAAACTGACGCAGCACGGAAGCTAAAATGAAACGAATCCGAAATTGGATTGGTTTCACACAACAAAGACACACGCTTTGATGCAAATTAGGTTGCGCACAACCCGAAAATTGGAGAAAACTCTCTCTCAAAGTGTATTCAAATGTATATTAAAACGTCACCCTAATCTATCTGACAAAAGAGTATTTATATGGCCCCGTAAAATACCTAAAAGGGGAAAAATCTAAACGTACACGTGGAAATAAATAGTAATATACGCGTCTGGGCATATGACGAGTGTAGTACACGGCCGTATCCCAAGCCGTGTCTTAACCCGTGTAAGCTTCTGTGAAAGTTCTGCAAGCCGTGTCCCAAGCCGTGCCCGGAACCGTGTTAGAGTCTGTGACAGTTCTGCAAGCCGTGTCTCAAGCCGTGCCCGGAACCGTGTCAGCCTCTGTCCTCCACTATGTCCAAACCCTACTATGTCCAGGCCGTGTCTCAAGCCGTGCCCGGAACCGTGTCAGCCTCAGTCCTCATCATTTATAGCACCATTTATAGCACGGCCGTGTGTTCAGGCCGTGTGTCCCCTGTCTCCATCAAGTTGGTACAATCTATAAGCATCTCAGTGCAAACTTCACACGAGACAGACATGTCCATAGATTTGAGGTAATTGGAGTTTCATGTGCTAGGAATTATTTGTTGAGGATTAAATTGCAGCAAAATAACAATATTTAGACATTCTACACTCAAATCAATCAAGACAAGCATATCCCCGAAACGTAGGCATCGGTAGAACAACCAATGACTTTTAGTCTTACAATGACATTTTTTTTATATTAAATGATTACTGAAATTGAAAAATCCCACAACCTTTGTATTGTAATCTTCCTGGTAGCCAATTTCTTTGGATTAGCTTAGCTAAACAAGAAACATGAAAATCATTAGATGGTGTCACACCATGATATATAGTTGGTGGAGAATACATTATTTTTATTTTTTTTTATGTGGGAAGGTATCAAAAACGCTTAAATGGAACACGTTTCATATTAAATGTTATTGTTGATAATAAAATGCCTACAGTCATTTATAACTTCATGCTTTTTACCATTCTTCTTAAAACCTTAAGGTAGCATTTTGCTGCTTCGTTTTTTTCTTTGTTTATTCCTTTTTTAAATATGATCGCATGTATATGTTAAATTAATCATTAGATATAGTAGAATTCTTTAGATTTTTAAATTGTGATTTTATTTTTTTATAGCTGTTGAAAATATATAAATATCCCCAAATCATTATTATAATTCTAAAGTATTGCAAAAAAGACTAGAGTTTTTTTTTTTTTTTAACTATTATGACCTTAGCAACATACTTAACTAATTAAATAGAGGTTTTCATGGTAGGGGCCAAATGAGAATAGAAAATTTCAATAATTATGATCTCATTTGTCCTATTCATATATATTTTGTAATAAAATCTTATTAATAAAAAAAAAAAATGTCCAGAACATTAGTGGAATTTTATGAAGTTTTATGATCTAAAATCGCCTTGATGAGATATCTAGGCCAACATATTTTATGATTAAGGTCATTTTCACAAGACCAAGACATTTATCATTTACTGTGCAGCACTTATTTTATTGTGGTTTTGTTGCTGACGATCAATGATCATTGCAATTAGATAGGCATTATTTTTGTGCCTAGAAACTTAAACAGTAGCACACAATAGTACAATTAACAGGAATAAGATTATTAAAATTTGAGTGGGTACTAAATTATGTTAATAGTTACTTCAGGGTAAACTTAATTTATTCCAAAAAAAAAAAAAAAGTGGACCAATTGTTCTACTGGAAGCAATTTAAATGATAAATTATAAGTTTTCGTTAATTAGAAATGAATTGCGGTAAATACTCTTGATGTAATACAGTTATATTGTGATTTGATAATTGCAATAAAATGAACAATTATTAATACCATGGCTTTTCACTGGCCCCGTATCCTTAGACCAAGAAGAATAGAGGGGGTATATAATTGAAGTCCTTGTAGAGAATAATATTTTTGTGCAAGCGGCAGTGTGAATACCTCTACTCTCGGTTAAATCCATTGCTAGAAGTAGAGTTATATAACAGTAGAAGTTTTTTTTTTTTGTTATTTTTTCTCTATATATATATAAACTAATAAAGGATTTTTAGATTTTGCACGTCGCATATAGATTCTGATATTAGTGTCTCTCATATACCTGTAAAGTGTTTCAATGTTAGCCCACTTTAGTCGTTCGTAATCTTGATAGTAAGGGGTTAACTGTTTTAGCATTGTTAATGTTATGGATTCATTACTGGCCAAAGTAAAATAAAATAAAAAGTTATGGATTTATTATCAAACATGACTGATCAATTTTCGAAATCGGAAGAAAAGGAGTGTATATAACTCACCTTTGGATGTAAGAAAGGCAAAAGGGGCTGCATCTTCGAAAGTGAAACGCATTTAAATAGTAATTAAAAAAAAAAAAAAGATAATTTGCTCAAAATTCATATATGGAAATCACCTCACAATAGATAGATGAAATATAGGTATTGAATAAAAGATTGCTATCACTTTGTAAATTTAATGATAGACACGTTGCACAAAATATTATCAGGACAATATGTATTATTTTGGATGAGTATGGTTTGATGAAAAATATTCTCTAATGTTTTCGATAATGCTATAGCAAATACCATGTCGAATCCTAAATTGCAAAGTCATTGCTAGTCACAGCTTGGTGGAAACTTTTTTCATGTATGCTGTGCATGCCACATTTTAAGTTTGTGTGTTAAAAATGGTATAACCACTTTAGATATTAAAATGTCTCCTATTAAAATAGTTATTGATTATATTTAGATAAATTTTCTATCAATAAGGGATGGAGCAAATTTTATATGGACAATCAACTAAGACCCAAAAAGAATTAACAAGTATGTGTGAAATAGGTGCAATTCAACTTATGAACTTTTGCAAAGCACCATTTCATACAAAGATGCATGGTGTAAAGTTCATAAGTTTAATATCTACTATATTCAACATAGCGAATTTACAAAGCGCATCTTTGTATGGAACTATGCTTTGCAAAATCTCATAAGTTGAATTCTACCTGTTTCACACATCACTTTTAAGTTCTTTAATCTCAATCGAATGTCCATACAAAAATTTTTCCATGCCTTATTCACAGAAGGGATATCTAACATAAAATTAATTATTAATTTAATAGGAGACATTTTGATATCTAAAGTGGGTGCATTGTCTCTAATGCACAAATTGAAAATGTGGCATATACAATATACGTGAAAGAAGGTTCCACCAGGCTATAGCTAGAAAAGACTTTGCAACTAAGGAATTGTCATGGTATTTGCTATAGCATTATTGAAACCAATGGAGAAGATTTTTTCATCAAACCATACTTATCCAAAATAGTACTTATTATCCAAAAGATGTTTTCTACAATGTGTCTATCGTTGAACTTATGAAATGACAGTAATCTTTTATCAAATACCCATGTTTCATCTATCTAGTATAACATAATTCCCACATAGAAATTTTGTTGTTAGCTATCTATCCATATATCAAAACATATCAAAACTTTTGTATCTAATGTATTAAACTTACTAATTAGTTCTCGTTTTCTAAAATGATAATGTTGAACATTTCCTCTATGCATGGTTTTAGAATACAACTTGTGTTCACTAAGTTTTAAAGTTCATTGCTCATTTCTTATATGAAATGAATTACTACCTATACTAAAGGGAAGGTGCACCATACTAAAGCCAAATAATGATGTTGGGTTCAATATCGAGTACCTAGCAAAAATTTGCTGCCATGATTTCTCTAACCCAAACTCTGTTAGGTGTTTCAACTTTAAGTGTTTGTTAAATGTATCATAGCCATCTTCCTTTTTCATCCGTAATTTGCAATGCGGTGGTTGCAATAGGCTAAGATATTGCCATCTTCACATGTAACTTTAGGAAAATGCTTAGTAAAAATATTAAACTTATGAGGTCTAGGTAACCTATTGATGGGGTTAATTTAATTAGGTTGCTTTCGCATTTCCTCTTCTGGTTGTTCTTGCAATTGCTCCTCATTAGGTAATTTTGTAAACCGAATTGCATACTTTATGGCATAATGTACTCCAACTTAGGAGGTAGATTGTAGTCAAACATTTCTCCCTTAACATTGAAGTCATAAAAATCATATTCATCATCAATGTCATGGATGTATTAATGCTTCATTTCTACTTCCTTTCTCTTACCCTTGTCATTGCTAATGCTTGACTTCTCGCTAGAGTTAGAACCACGATAGAAAAAGCTTGTTGTTTTATATGTCAAAAAAAAATAATTTGTAAATTTTTTTTTTAATGTGAAATAGAAAAAAAATAAAAAAACTAAGACAATAAAAAAAGTTCTTCAATGCAAAGTTGGCAATCAAATGCAAAAAAACTTAAAATGAATGAGTGAGAGTTAGACACTAGAAGTAATGTGAAAGAAGAGCAAATATTAGAGAGCAAATGAGTGTGATGAGAATGAGTGAATGTAAGAAGGAGAGATGTTTCAGTGAATCCATTGTATAGGAGAAAATGAAAACATTATAAAATGTTCACTTTATAATTCATATGAGTGGTTTAATTTGTTTGCATTTCTTCACTTGAATATAAATTTTTCCTTTAGAATTCACTTTGCATAGGAGACATTCCACCTATCATTTCTTTCACTCATTGCTGGGGACTCGTTGTGTCAAATGTCCTTTTAATTCATACCTAACCAAAAGTTTGGTGCATGAATTATTGGCCTTTCAATTTATGTCTTTTCTTCCCCTTTCACATTTCTTTTCACATTGAAGAGATTCCTTCTTGCAAAAAGCTGTGTTCCTCTATTTTTTGTCCCTTTGCAAGTCTAAACCCATTGGTTCTATAAGTTTGTACAATTAAATCACTAAGGACCCACGAAACTAGCAGGTTAATTAGAGATTCCAAAACCACCATCATAGGGTTGGGTTTAGTTTAGTACTTAACTCGTGCCCTTATCTACATACAACCTTTTATCAATTAGCTCCAAAAGCAAGCATCAGTAAAAAGACATAGTCACTCTATATTTACAATTACTTTTGCTAAAACATCGATCAACAAAATTATTTTCCTTAAAAGTAAGTTGAAGAACAACATCCTCAAATTGTTGCAATTTTACCATGGAAACAAGAACATTACCACATAACAAATAATCAACAATAGTAAAATCTTTTAAAAAATGGACAACTACATAAGAATTGATAATGATATGGATTCGTTTGACATTATGTGATTTTGCTACTTTCAACTTGATTCCAGTCCTCCATAATTTTACTTTAACTATTGATGATAGTATAATTAGATTGGAATAACATGCTATAATTTTCCCTATGTTATCAACTAGTATTCCACCTATTACAGCTTTCTCTATATTAGCATTAACTGATGCATCAGAAGATGGCATGGTCCAATCTGGTATTCAAGGTAGTTAAAACTTATGTACTATTGGAGCATTTATCTTTTAGATTCTTTTCTCATTGACAACATGCTAAAAATTGCTTGCATTGATTAAAGCATTGTCAACCTAGGTGACATGTGGGGGAATATGTCAAATTAAAAATTAATTTGTTTTAGTAGCACTAAATTCTCTATAGTAGAGGAGAGAAATTGCATTCCCACATGGAGTTTTTCTACTTTGATCAACCTTCCTAAAAGCACAATTGTTTTATCATCCAAATATTAAAATGCTAGTGAAAGGATGCATGAAAATTTTGTTTAGATTGTAATTCAACCAAAATCTTTTGATAACTATTTTGAATTAATTGGTTAATATTTTTTTTTATGCATTTGTAAAATTAATTTCTTTTCTAATAATGGGCATGGGAATGAATGGACTTTATATGAATAATTATATGATTTTGTTAATGTACACAATCATAGGTTTAGAAATGAATGGACATTCTATGAATAATCATGTGTTTTTTTGTCAAATAGGGTTGCGTGTTCTTCAAACAAGTTGATCTTAAAAGAATAGTTATATCATAATCTATTGGGGTCCATGCATCCATGAATAAAATGTACTATGAACTTAAAATTTCATAACATGTGAGGTTGATTCAAATCAACATAGAATTATTCAAAGGAAAATAACTTAAAAGAATAGTTATACTCATAATCTATTAGAGTCTGTGCATCCATGAATAAAATCTACTATGGACATAAAATTGCATAACATGTGAGGTTGATTCAAATCAACATAGAATTATTCATGGGAAAACGTATCTACTTACCATTAAAATCATGCATGATACATCTTATATATAGAAAACACTCTAATAAGAAATGCAATGTGATATTCTTAAATAGATGAAATAAAGAAATTAAAATTTTGGGGGAATATCACAATACTTCTTCTTATGTTCTCTCTTTACTTCAACTAGGATCATAGGAAGAAGTGTGTTCTTTGCTCATAACATTGGCAACATCCATTGAGACAACATCACATTCCACTTCAGCTTTGTAGCTGCTAATTTGACAATAACCTTGACCTTCTTATTAACTTTTATGATTCTTTTGCACCAAACCTATGTAAATCATATGTCTTATGATGTGGTATAACTTTCAACCCTACACTATTGTCATAGGCACTATAGAAAAGATTAGTGTAATGACCTCCATCAACAATAAAAGAATATTGTTTCCCTGTGACAATTCCCTTAGTCATAAAATAAATTCTCTCTCTACTTGTCCTCTTCTGAAGCATTAGTATGTAATCATTGCCTAACCACTAAAGATGTAATGTTACCTTTTGCTCCTTAAGTGTCATCCCTTTCTTCATCAAACTCTTTAAGTCTAGCCTCAACATCATCTATCTCCTCTTCACTCTCACATCCATTTTTGGAACTTCTCTTATAAAGCCATAACTCTTCTATTTAGACATTTGAAAGCAAGATGTTTAAGTCCCAAGCAATTGAAGCATTTAATCTCACTTGTCTTCCTTTCGAGATACTTATGATCAGTTTCCTACATAGATAAGTTTAACTTACTAACTTCACCTTCTCGAACTTCTATGCTCCTCCTTCTTAAGTTCTACATCTTTTGTTTTTACTTCTTCCATGCAGCTTTTGATTTACTAACATGATTAATCAATTGACCTTTAGTCCTCAGTCTTTTCCACTAAACTCATAAATTATCACTTTATTACATCATCTAAAGTTTCATAAGATTGTAGTTCCACCATATCTATAATTTCATATTTCCATTTTAAAGTGAACCTTGATTTTTTTTTTTTTTAAATAATCTCTTATTTTGCATCTTATTAGAAAAGTCTTGTACTTTTGTTTTATAATCCTCACAAACATTCCCTCTTATCTCAATTTTACAATCTCTTATATAGCTCGTATTTGTACTATTTTAGGTACAAAACTCTTTCTTATCACCCTTTTTGTCATGTTCCATGTTGTCTCCTTTGCTTATTCATTTTTTCTCTTTTGAATCATTTCATTCCTCCAACATGATGATGCATACCTAGTAAACTCCAAGGCAACCATTTTGGTTTTGTTTAGCTTGTTCATATTTGTAACACATAAATAATATTTCTACTTATTGCCCCCAATCTAGGTAATCATCTAGAAATCCATGACCATCAAATTTAGGAATCTTTAATTAGATAGTCTCCAACCCACATAGTGGTTGGTTCTCACTTCAACTACATCTTTTGCAGTAAAATTATCTACTTCTCCTTCTAACAACTCATCATTTGTTCTAGCATGCCTTCCATCATTTTAGCATTACACCTTCATTCTTATTTCTACCCTTGTGTTTTTCCCTAGAGTTTAAAAGTTGGTGCAATTAAAAACTTTTAAAATTTTTGGTGAGTGCCTTTTATAATTATGTTTAAATTATAACCGGGGGAATCGTTTTCCCCCAACTTATCTTAAACAGAAAACAAAACTTCCTCACTAAAATATAAAAAAAAAAAAGCATGCCATTTTACAAAAAAAATCACGAAAGAAAATCCAAATTCACGGGTGTTACACGGTTTTTGGGGCCCTTTACTGTGATCAACCCTGTATGTTTTAGGGACATTTGACACAATACCGGGCCCGCCTTTTACCGTACCGGCCGGATTTTTAGGGGGTATCTACACAATCCGGTCGGCCTTCGGCCGTGCTCCGGCCGTTTATGTTTTTTAGCTTCCAAACATTTATTGAACCCCCCAAATTGATGCGACGATCAAAAGCACAATTTTTCCCAAAAAAAAAATTGATGCGCTCCGGAAAGCCTTTGTAAATATACGCCTTTTAAGATAAAGAGATGAGGAAGAGAAAACACCTTTAAAAAGTTTTTCGAAAAAAATGAAGTCCCCTTTAAAGTTTCTATGCCAGAAAGACGGTTAGTATATTGGATAGCAAGTATTTCTCAAAAAGAGGGTAGACCCAATTTGGAAAAAAAAAAACCCCACCAAAAACCCGACCCAAATGATTTAGAAAAAAGCAGACACATAGCACAATTGGGACTTGTAGAAGACTTGACCACGATCTTTTTTCTTACCCTAAAAAATTAAAAGTTACCAAAAAACAAAAACCCAAACCCCAAATAATAGTCGCTGTATCAAACAACACCAAAAAGCATCACTAAGGTTTTTAAAGGGAAATAGGAGACCCCACAGAAAAAAAATAAACCCCTTGAGAATCCCTTTTTAAAATACCTAACAATACGGCAAACTGCCAATAAGATGTGAGGGCTTGAATTTTTTGACAATTTTGCAAGAAAATGAAATATCAGGACTGAAATTTAGAAAATTTGAGATTCTAACAAGTTGTCGATATGACTGGAAATAGAATCACCATCTTTTCGTTGATTTTTAACATTCATTCCAAAAGGAGTATCAACAGGACGCCCCTCATGGATACCAAAAAGCAAAATTCCTTAGTATATTTATTTGAGAAAAAAAACCAACAAAAAAAAGGAACCTCAAGCCCAGAAAAAGTTAACGACCCCAAACCCTTCTATAAAAGAACCTTAAAACGTTTTTTGAAGGGAACAAAATTGATTTTTTGATCCTGGTGATACAATATATCAATAGACTAAAAAAAAAACAATTCCTTGCATCTTAAAGGAATAAAAAGAATCATATATTTAATAAAAGGAAGCTGAAAAGGTATTACGAACTTTTCAAACCAGGCCTGGGGGCCTTTTAAACCTATATAGACCTTTTGAGCTTAAAACACATGTAAGGGGTGAAAAACAACCCGGGGGGAGGAGTCTATAGTATTTCCTTGGGGGTCCCCATAAAAAAAATGCTTTTTAACATCCAATGTGTAGAACTACCTTTAGATGCGCAATAAAGAACAAGCCGGACGTTTCTCTTACCCACAGGTAAAAGGTTTTTCAAATCAATTCTATTTTCCTGGATTCCCAAGAGCTCCAACCTTCCTTATATCTTAAAGGGAAACCATCAAGGAGTTTAAGAGAAAAAACCCAACAACCAAGGGTTTAAAAAACAGTGGACAAAAAACAAACCAAGTTGAGTCTTGAAGTTTTTAATTCCTTTAAAAGGCTTTTACCCAAGTTGTTTAGCAGCCGAAATAAGATATAATTGTAGTATTTTAGAAAAAATTGAAAATACCATATTTTTAAGGACAATGGCCGATTGATCAATAAAGAATATTGGGGATTTTGGAGCAGGGTCGAAAGGACAATTCGGCTTGAACCTTTATAAAAGAAAATCATCAAATGAGGGACAACAGTACAAGCGAAAGATGTTGCTGAAAATAGTTTTTTTCAAAAAAACACATCCCCAAGATACCCCGATTATTAATCAAAACAAACCTAAAAACCTTTATTTGGACGTAACCCCAAAAAAACACATCGAATAGACGGGTTGACAATTTTGATTCATGGAAGGAAAAAGGGCAAAACAAACACATCCGAAAGTATGAGATAGATTTTGGATGTTTCCAAATTTCGTGATAGGGAGAACAAAATTAATTTTTGGGATGGAAGGTTAACAGATAAATACAGAATAAAGCTTTGGCCAAAACCATACGGAACAGAAAATTCTAACACAATGTGGCACCACATCTAAAAATTCGATTTTTCTTGGAACTCCATTTCCGGGTGTAAAGGCGAACGTTTTTGAAAAAATACCCTTTTAAAAGAAAGCTTTAAAATCATGAAAATATTTCACCACCCTTACGGACCGAAGATTTTAATACAAAGGGGGAAAAAGAGTTTTTAATATATTTCAAAAGGTTTAAAACACGTAACACGTCTGTTTAGTGAAAAAAAAAACCTGTGAATCGATGTAATGTCAAAAATGTTAAAAAAAATTTTTATGGCATGTAAATAATCGGGAAAACCCCAAACACCTAAATAATTCAAAAAATTTTTTTGGCAAAACTACTAAAAAAGGAAAAGGAATGCTTCTTTTTCCCAGTTTTTCAAAAGAACAAAAAACAAAAACTGTTATCTATGGCCAAAACACCCTTTGCAACAAAGAGTCAAAAAAACATTTTTTTGGGTTACCTAAGGTCTAGCCAAATTCACCTTATTTCAAAAAAAAACTAATGAAAAACCCAGGAAGGAAAAATTTTATGGAAAAACCCCACCCACTTTGGCCCCCTTCGCTACCCCCTTCCTCGACACCTGACCTCACTTTAACCATCAAAAAAAGTGGACACAATTTTTACCCATCATTTGCCCAAAAAAGAAGTTGTAATTTTGGGAAAGAAACCCAAGCGTCAAAAGGGGACTAATATCCCCAAATTTTTCTAATTGGAAATTATTTCCTACAACCTAAATTTTTGATACCATAAAGGCAGATTATGCAATAAATTTGATTTTCCCATTTTATGATTTTGGTCCCAAATCAACAAACCAAGGAACAAAATTAGTAGTTTACCTTTCCCTTTAAGACCAAAAGTAGAGAAGGTAAAAGGAACATTGTTGGCCAACGGTTTTGGGAAAGATTAAATTATTCCGGAAAATTAGGGAGTCAAACAAAATTGCAAATTTAAAAATACCGAGCATAAAACTTGTTCCTTCTATTTTGGGGCCCTTTAGGAACTCTTTAAAATAGTCGTTTTTTTTAAATAATTACAAACTTCTTCTACAAAGGGGAAATAGCCCAAAAATTTTGAAATTAACCCTGCTTTTTTCCCTCCCTGGGTCTGAGCACATAGAACATTAATTTTTTTAATTCCCCCAATTTGCACCAATACGGTTGTTTACCAATCTTTGTTCCCCCGTGCAATTCCCCAAAAAAATACTCCCAAAAAGGAATATCCTATTCAGAAACCTACCCAAGCTTTTAAATTAAAGCCTGGTTCACAAAAAGATCACGCGACCATTCTGAAAACCCTAAAGAAGCCAAATTCTCCTTTAACCCTTAAAGAAAAAACTAGAATATTTCCCAAAAATTTTAAAAACCCCGAAAAATTTTTCATTGAAGTTACCTTTACAATTTTTTCCATAAAAGTTCCAATTAAAAGCCTTCATATTTTCTTATTTAGGCCAAAAAATTTTCCCACATTTTTTTTACGCCCCAAAGGGATCGTTAAATTTTTTCCCATAAACCTCAAAGACCCAAACCAAGAAAAAACCCAGCACCCCTCCCATTGACCGATCTTCGACTTTTAAAAACTGGAAAGCCCCCTAAATTTCCCCCCAAAGCTCTTTCCTTTAAAAACATTTGAATAATTTTTCCCTCTGAAAATTCTTTACCAAAAATTTAATCTAAATTCCGTTTTTTGAAATTCTAAAAAAAAAATTTACTTAAAACTTATTTAAGAAAATTTTGATTGGAATTAATAACCAAAAACAAAAAAACCCAAGAACAAACCAAAATTTCCCAAGGTAAAAAAAAAATAGGTTCAATAAAAAACTCATTGGGGTTAGCCGATCCCCAAAAAAACTTTTGGGGAATTTTATTTAAAAACCTTTTCATAATTCATGTTCAATATAATTACACAAGAGAAATTTTTTCCCAAACAACTTATCTTACAAATAGGAAAAAATCTTCCCTACCAAAAAAAAAACAAAATAACGTAATTTAAAAAATAAATCTGAAACAAATTTTCCCAAAATTCACGGCCCGGGTTCACACCGTCCTTTCCTGTATTAACCGTGTCGTTTCGGGGACTATCTGACACAATACGCCCACCCTTTGACCTGTACCCTTTCCCGTTTTTTCTGAGAGCTTTGGGACACAAAACGGCGTTGCATCCGACCCTTATGTTTTGAGCTTGCAGAATTTTTGATCGATCAAATCATTGGCACATAATATTTTTAAGGTTTGTTAATTGTTAACTCCTTTTTAGCGCAACATTTCCTCCCTCCCTTTAAAAATTCCACAGTACCCCTTTTTATGAATTAAAAATTTACTCGACATATTGAATTTCATTACAAATTCAATTAAAACCCCAAATCAACTAACCCCTTTTTAATCACACAATTTAACTTTTAAACCCTTTTTTCCCACCTAAAATTGAAATTAAATAATATGAGCTAAAAAACTTTAAAAAAGCATATGGGCCAATTCTTTTTAACCAAAAATGACCCCAAATCTAAGTTGGGGGTTGGATTTGGGCCAAAATCAACATGCAAACAAAGTTTTAATTTTTGGACTTTTGGGTTTAAATTACTAAAAGGAAAAATTTTTGTGGTTTTTTTTTTTTTAAAAAAATTGAAAAGGAGGATATTAAAAAAGTTTAATGGAAAAGGGGGTTTTTAAATTCAAATAAAAAACCCACAATTTTGGAAACAAAAAGTTAATTGTAAAATTGTTCTCCCAAATAAACAATTGAAAAGGATGATCATAATCAAAAGAATATCTTTAAATGATTGATCAATAAGGACAACTGCTTTCAACAAGATGAAAGGTGCAAACAATATTCAAAAAGTGCCAATAATATCAATATTCAAAAGGGAAAAAATTGATTTTCTCTGTGTTGGTTACCTCAGTATTTATAAATGGATATATGAAAAACAAAAAGAAAAATCTAAAATAGAATAAAAAAACTATCCATTAGAAAACAAAATAAAATTATAAATGACTCATTCCCAAATTTTTTAAGCTTTGTAGCATTCACCTTTTTAATCCAAAAGATTTGAAATAATGTCCATTTAAATCAATATTCATCATGTAAATATTCTTCATACTAATGGATGCTTCTTTTATTGTGCCTACCAAAAAAATTTTTCCTAATGGTTTGGTCTATTTATTGAAGAGGATAACTTTTTCTTGAAAATGAAAATCACTTAATGGTTTGGGAGTTAATTGCTTTTAAACTAGAACCCTAAGGCATTCTTCTTGATGGACCAAAATATTCCCAATAAATTCTTCTGTGTTTTTTAACTTTTTCTACATTGATTTCTTCCCCGTCAAAAACTTTGCTACCTTTGAAAATTCTCTAAATTTACTGAAAGGTCAAAGGATTAAAAAAAGAAAAAATTTTAAGTCAATTAAAAAGAAATTTAAAAGTTTAGGGCTAAATGTTTTTCCCAAAAAGAGATAATTCAAGGGGGTAGCAAGGATTCAAGGTTTGAAGTTGAATTTAGGGGGAAATGTGCTGTTTGAGGTGTGAAAGCAATGCCACCCAAAATGAAAGGGTTTAAAACATTATTCAATTTTTGCTTTCGGTGCTAAAATATGTTTAATTTGGGGGTTTTTTGATGATTTGTTGATTAAGAACAAATTTTGGAATTAATTTGGGGATATGTGATGGTTAGTTTCAAGTTTAATGTAAAAATTTATGAGTTGGCTTGTAAACAAAGTAATGGGTCTTATAACTTTTTTTTTTTTTTTTGCATGCTTGGTAGGTTGAAGTTAAAATTTAAGTTGATTTAAGTTTTCTTAGTATATAAGGCTTAGATAAAAGTTAGTCGGTTAAAGAGTCAAATAGGAAGAGAAATTGCATGTTAATTCTAATAATTTTGGACTGCCACTCCTATTGTGTTCTCTATGATTAAATCAAAAAATTCATGTTAATTGTGATGAATTTGGGGTAATTAGATGTGATCCTATGTTGTTTTCGATGTAAAATGATGCCTAAAAGCTAAATTGGAGATGGATTGATTGAATGTTGAATATAATTATATATTCTAGATGTTTTGGGACTGTTTTAATTAATTCTATTTTACTTATATTATGTGTCTAAATGATGATCGAGAGATTAGGAGTGACTTGGAATAAATAGGCTTTAATTTGGATTGATTCGAACTTAAATTGACTAAGTTATGGGTTTATAAGTGCAGTTTTCGTGTTTGAGCTTATTTGGAAAATTTTGGGAGGCCTAAAATGACTGAAATGAGGATTTTTATGGTAGATTAGGTAGCGGAAGTGGTTTAGAGTAAAATGGCTTAGGTTTGACTCAGTTTGAACTTAAAATGAGAAAGTTATGGCCCTTTCAAGTTATAGGCCTCCAGAAAAACGAATTTGAATAATTTAAGATAAAGATTGGATAATTTAAACACATTAGGCCAAGGTTGGCCCAATCTCAAGCTGACCCACTCAAATAGGCCCATAGACCAACCTAATACCCTTTCCCATGGGTGGTCTACGTGACAATTCATAATTGAAGTAATTAGGCCTAATTAACTTAATTAACCAAATTGAACCGAATTGAGAATTAAGTTAGTAAATGAATCTTAACTAGACTTAATTAGACTTAAATAGAACTTGTGGTCCAAATCCCAAAAATAATTTGGGCCCATTTCTCCTTTAGGGCCCATACCATAAATAAGCCTTTCCAAAATTAAGTAACCTAAATAGGCATTTCCAAAACTAGATAACCTAAAGATCCAATTTAAATTTGACTTAGATATGGCAAAATAAATGGTCCTAAATAATTAATTGGATTTGAAATAAGTATATGACAATTGATATAGACTAAAGAAATTAGATCACAATTGAAATGAATTACACTAGTTCATAGGTTAATTACCTTAATTAGGGTTATTGGGCTTAGTTCCAAAAATAATTGGATCTACTTCTTTTTAAGGCTAAAACCATAATTGGCCCTAGCAAAAGACACCTAGTAATGGACTTAGTAAATAGGGAAACCATAAATTCTAAAAGTTTTAATATTCTAAATTAAGAGATTTTTGGTCTTGTGTTTCATAAATAAGTCTAGCTTATCACTTTTTTTTTCTTAAATAGTCCATACTCTTTTGGTTAACCCCTAGTTATTTCAATTTTATTTTACTATTGTATTTATTTGCCATGTATAGCTATTATCGATGTTATTGTATAATAATATGCATATTTAGGTGAGGCATAACAACTTTCCTCAATATAATACACTAAGAGTATTAATACCATCTATAGATAATCATAACACAGTTAAGGATTTATGTGACTTACAACTTGGTAGTAGGCTTATATTAAAATACTATAATTTTCATAAACTTTTACTAGGATGAGTAAAGTAAAATTTTTATTTTGGTAGCTCCCCTAATGTCTATAATTTAATGGGCTAAAGTTTAACTTATCAAAAATATAAATGCGTTTTAAGGAAGATTTTGGTCTAACAAAAAATCTAAAAGTTGTATAGATTTTTTATTGATAAGTTAAGATTCGCCTAAAATAATATAATATATAGTTACAACTTAATCGTGTGCATATGACTTTGACTTAGAAATTTAGACTTGTTAGAGAACCATCTAATGGGGTATCTTATATCCAATAGCAAGGGTTGTTCGATTTTGGTATTGTCTTTTTTGTAAAAATATTTCTCTTACTTTTTCATGAGTTTCAATATGACCAATATAGAGAAGTCTTTGATAGACTTTCTTGTTATGTGAGGACAACAAAGAAGGACATGAAGTTTAAAATTGAGGCGCCTTAAGAAAGTTCTTTTGATTGACAAGTCTAATAAGAAAACAAGTTAGCAGAAATAATAATTCCAGCTAAGCAAGCAATGATAGCTATATAAACAAAGTTAAAGTAGGGGCAACATAAGTCTAATTTTGATGAGAAGGATTTAGTCTATCTTCATTGTGGCAAGAATAACCACTACAAGAGAGATGACATTCACTATAAGAGAAAGATGTCAAGAGAGATTAATTCCTTAAGTATCTTTAAGATTTAATCCTATCTTTTTGTTTTTCCTACATGGGTTATAGATTTGGAATGTAGTTATAGCATTTGTATTGACTTGTAGTATCTAAATAAAGTTGGAAGTTATCAAAAGTGTAGGTGGGCTTATGAGTAGCTAGTGGAGGAAAGGTTGTTGCTTTAGCTATGGGAACTTTTACTAGACTAAATGATGTGAGCAAGCAAACACCAAGCCCATTAATAACCATTAATTTAATCATATGTTACTATTTTACAGGTTTTTGTATTGAATTTAATGGATATGATTAATTCTACTCATGTAAAGTACTCACTGAGGAACTAATAGTAGTATAAGATTTCCCAATCTATTATCACTTACCATTTGAATAATCTAGTATTCACTATAATTTGTTCATTGATATGAACAAAAATTGAGGATAAACTCCACAATGCAGTTAAAATACAATGATAAGAAAGCCCTTAATATAGTTTAATATGTAATAAGGGCAAAGTGGTCTAAAAAAATACATAAAATATGGAGAAATAAAGTGTGAGAATCTGGGTCATTCGAATGCTTGGGTATTATCAATCAAACGACAACTTGTAGTCTTCTATGTTCTATCAATTAGGTCCTTTTAATCAGAGGTCAGCCTTATGCTAGTTTGATGATAGGCTTGCTAGTTGAATGCCTCAAGTTTATGATCTACATGAAAGCCTACAACTCCCAAGGTGAAGGTGCTTTCAAAACCCATATCCCATTGAAAATCCTAGAAAGCATGCTTAGCATCACAATTATCTCTATTTCCACCCTTAAGGGCCTCATCTATAATCTTAGGTGTTGAGGGCTCTTCCCCCTCCACCTTAATCTTATCATCCTCAACCATTATATCTTCTTCATCCAACTTTAGGTTCGCCACAACTAAGGGTTCTCCTTCATCAAGGTCCTCTTTTGACTTTTCCTTAGGATTTTGTTCCTCATCTAGATCCCCTTAAAGAGCATAATAATGCATTTTTATTCAACATTTTTAGTAGTAGATTCATCAATGAGTAGTTATTGATGTTTAAAATGCAAGTCAACACAACAATAGCTATGCCATCATAAATAAGGGGGGATTGAAATAACAATTTGCCCTAAGTAAACATGATATAAATAAAAAAACACACATTGATTGTACATATTTGTAGATAATTGAACTTAAATGCCATACATGTCACTAGAGATGCTTTGTCATAGTTGGAAAGAAAGCAACTTCCGGTGATCTTTTTGTAAGGTACAATACCATTGAACAAGTTATGTAGAGCTAAAACATTGTAGTCACTATGGAGCATTAGTTGATTTACACTCTTACCTTCTTTTGGTGTTACTTGGTCTTAAATTTGGTGTTTTAGTATCAATGCAATAGGAAGATGCATGAATGAAATGGGTCGAACTTTGAATGTAGAGTAAGCTTAAATGCAAGTTTTTGGGGAAACATTGTTTTTGGTATTTTTTGATTGATTTTTATATAGGTCACCATGCTACATGTATAAATAGTGACCACACTTAGGTATAATAAGATTCCCTATGTGGATACTAATTGGGATTGTGACACCTTACCTTGTACATGTGCTACAATTCCTAAGAAGTTTCTAGTAATTAGATCTATTATAATGTAAATATTAATCATTTATTTATGAAGCCCTAGGCTAGGTCCAATACTACTACTTCCATTCTTCCTATATGTATTTTCTAGAGTTGAACTATAACTTTGAACTTGTTCCCACAAATTCTAATGCTTCTATTAATTGCACATCAGTGCCTCCTCCTTTGAAAACCCTTGTCTACAAGGGTTACTCTCTAAAATGCAAAGAAAAGTCTTTAAAATATTCTAAAGTTGCTTCACATTCAAGCTTGTTCTCGCACTTAACTAACACTATCATTTTTGTTACAAGTCCCCTCTTAACCTACAACCATCATTGAGCTCTCCAAATAATAATCTTTACATCATCATTGAGCTCTCCAAATAATCCCTACAACCAAATAGCTTCTTTAAAAGCTTCTATGATGGCCACATATTCAACTTCAATAGTGGATGAAGCTATTGTAGCTTGCAATGTGGCTTTCCAACTGATGGAATAACCTCCAAGTGTAAAGATATACCTTATGAGAGATCCTCTCTTATTTAAATCTCTAGCAAAATCAAAGTCCACAAAATTGATAAAACCATCTCTATCTTTACCAAACTATAAATAGATATTAGTAGTACCTCTTAAGTATCTGAAAATCTACTGAACTACTCTCTACTGTTCTTTGCCAGGACTTGCCATATACCTGCTAACAATACACATAACATGTGACAGATCTGGGTGAGTACATACCATACCATACATAAGAGATCCGACAGTGTGAGAGTATGGAACCTTTAAAATGTAATTTATTTTTTCATTTGATTTGGGAGATTAAGTAGACAATTGCTTCAAATGAGATGCTAAGGGAGTATTGACAGGATTAGCATTCATCATATTGAACCTACAAAGTATCTTTTCAAAGTACCCCTTCTGATTGAGATGTAACATTCTCGATTTTCTGTTTCTCGGAATTTCCATTCCAAGTATCTTCTTTAATGCTCCTAAATGCTTTATATCAAACTCTCTACTCAATTAGGTTTTAACCTTTTCAATCTCTCTTCTTTCTTTAGCTATAATCAACATATAATAATAAATAAACAAAAGACCCATTGTCAGATTTCTTGAAATAGACACAACTATCATAACTACTTCTCCTGAACTGATGAGAAGTCATAAATGAATCGAATCTTTATACCACTGCCTAGGTGACTACTTTAACCCATAAAGGGATTTCTTCAACACACAGACATGGGCCTCCTTTCCTAAGGCCACAAAACCTTCTGGTTGTTGCATGTAAATATCTTCCTCAAGCTCTCCATGTAAAAAAGCAGTCTTCACATCTAGTTGTTCTAATTCAAGATCTTGCAAGGCTATAATACCTAAAAGTGCTCTAATTGAATTGTGTTTTACAATAGGAGAAAAAACATCAGTAAAATCAATTCCTAGTATTTAACTATAGCCTTTTGTGACTAGTTTGGCCTTGTATCTAGGTTCTTCAATACCTGGTGCACCTTTTTTTTTCCTTATAAACCCATTTGCACTTAACTATTTTCTTCCCTTTAGGAAGCTTCTCCAAATCCCAAGTACTATTTTTCTAAAGGGATTCCATCTCTTCCTACATTGTAATCATCCACCTACTAAAGTCTACACAATTAACAGCCTTTGTGTAAGTGCATGGCTCCTAATTGGATTTAACATCCTCTGCAACATTTAGAGCATAGGCTACAAGATCTACCTCTACAAATCCTTGAGGTGGTCCCATTTTCTCCTAAGCCTATCTCTAGCAATAGAGTATTCTGGTTGAGAAGGCATAGAGACAGGACTATCCTTAGTTTGTGATAAAGGTTGAGTAGAAGTATCTGTTTTAGAATCTAAACTAATTTCAACCTCCACCTACATGGATGATTTCTACTTGACTTCATCATATGAAGGGTTAAATGAAAAATCAGATAACATGAACACCTCATAAAAAATGACATCTTTGCTCGTTATGACTTTCTTCAATTCAAGACACCATAGTTTATATCCCTTGACACTAGGTTTGAAAACAAGGAATATACACATAAATGACTATGGTTCAAGCTTTCCATTATCAACATGTGAATATGCAAGACAACAAAAATTTTTAGTTCAAAATAATTACTAGGAGTGCCAGACCATAATTCAACCGGAGTCTTCTTTTCTATAACCGTTGATGGAGATCTGTTTATCAAGTAACATGCTGTAGAAGCAACTTCTGCTCAGAATGACTTTAGTAATCTTGCATTCGAAAGCATACACTAGACTTTCTCCATGATAGTTCTGTTCATGCATTCAACTACCCTATTATATTGAAGTGTGTTAGGAACTATTAAGTGCCTTACAATTCCCTTTACTTTGCATAGATTATTAAAATCGTTAGAACAAAACTCTAATCTATTATTAGTGCGTAAATGCTTTACCTCTTTCCCAGTTTGCTTCTCAATCATTGTTTTCCATTCTTTGAATATAGGTAAAACATCATTCTTCTACTTAAAAAAGAATACCCAAACACATTTGAAAAAGTCATCTGTAATAGTCATCATGTAAGCAGCACCTTTACTAAATGACACTCTTGATGTCCCCCCAAAGATCATAGTAGACATAATCTAGAATACCGTTTGTATTATGTCTACCTGTAGTGAATCTGACTCTTTTCTATTTTCCAAGCACACAATGTTCACAAAATTTTAACTTACTGATTTTTGCCCCTCAAGTAGACCTTTTCTACTCAACTTACTCATGCTAGCTTCACTCATAAGCCTTAGATGCATGTGCTAGATTTTTGTAGAATCTTCACTTGACAAGGATGAAGAAGTAATAGCAGCATCACCTATAACGACTAAACCTTACAAAACATACAAGTTAGCAGCTTGTTTTTGCCCTTTCATCACCACCAATGATCCCTTACTGATCTTTAAAAGTCCACCTTCATCGGTGTACTTGTACCCTTTAGAATCAAGAGTACTAAGAGAAATCAAATTTCTCTTCAAGTTAGGAACATGTCTCACATTACCAAGCATCCTAACAACACCATCATACATTTTAATTTTAATCATTCCAATACCTGCAATCCTACAAGAAGCATTATTGCCCAACAAAATGTCACCCTTGGAAATCTTTTCATATGCTGAAAACTAGTCCAGATTAAGACACATATGAAAAGTATAGCTAGAATCTAGGATCCATTCTAGACTAGTATGTGAATCATTGGAAATAGTAAGAAGCTCATCATAGCTAATTTCTTCAACAACATCAGCTTCACTAGATTTTCCTAAGTGTTTCTCCTTTTGCTTATCATTATCTCTTTTGTTCTTGTTTTGCAATTTATAACATTCTGATTTTATATGTCCCTTCTTCTTGTAGTAATTACAAGTTTTATTCCTATTTGCAGACTTTGATCTGCCCCTTGAATTCTAACTAGAATTTCTATCCTAACTCCTTCCTTAAGTAACAAGACTCTCAACCTTAGACTCAGTTCCAATAACTAGATTTTTCATCTTTTCATAAGAGGCTAAAGCATCATAAACATCTTCCATAGTAATTGTATCATGACTATAAAAGATTGTATCTCTAAAATTAGAATACGAAGAAGGTAACGAACATAACAAAATCAAAGCCAGATCTTCTTCATCATACTTTACCTCCATGAATTCTAGATCTGAGACAATCTCTTTAAAGATGGTCAAGTGATCATCTATAGACCCTCTTTCCATCAAGCGGTGTGAGTATAGTCTCCGCTTTAGATTTAATTTACTAGTCAGACTTTTCATCATGCACAATTACTCTAATTTCAACCATAGTGCAGTAGTGGTCTTTTCCTTTAACACATCTTGCAAATTTTGATTTAAAAGATGAACATGAATTTGATAAAGGGCTTTACAATCCTTACGTTGTTTTTCCTCAAGAGTCCATGACGTAGGCATCTTGCCAAACCCTAACAAAGCATCATCCAAATCCATTTGTGCGAGAACTGCCTACATCTTAACCTACCATAATGAAAACCTTGTGTTGTGATCTAGTAGTAGAATATCGTATTTGACTGATGCCATCATTTAGAACACAATCAAAAGAACATTTGCTTTGATACCACTTGTTACTTTTATGTTAAGGACAAAAACGATGGCAAAAGAAATTAACAATCGCAAGAAAATAAAAGACACACAAGATTTATGTGGAAAACCCAAATCGGGAAAACCACGGGCAAAGGAGAGGAGAAATCCACTAATTTGAAATTGGAGTAAACAATTGAGAGAATACATCTCAAAGGATAAATCTTTAAAAAAAATTCCTATCTTGCCTCCTAATGCTCTCTCACTCTCTCATTTGCATGCTTCAAACCTTAAAAAACACCCCATATGTATATAAGTGCAAAACTTGGGGAAAATAAGATAAGCTGGCTCAAGAATGACCCAAAAGCCAATAGCTTATATACATTGCCAGCATAAATCCTAAGCCTAAATTCTACGTTGTTGGCTTAAATGCCAACAACCTTCCAAGCTTCATACACTAGCTATAAAGGCCGATGACCTTCATTCCAATGCTAGCAGTGTTAAGCATAGAAGCTGCCAGCTTTCAAAAAATTTAGGGCATTAAGTAACAGAAGG